>CM029627.1:22382671-22982671 GCA_017311315.1 Dendrocalamus latiflorus | reverse complement strand
CCGCCGCCCTTACCTTTGCCCTTCACCGCCGCGGCCGCCACCGCCGCGACAGCTTCAGCAGTCGGGTAAGTAACACCCTGCACAGAAGCAACGATTTCACACGACCGCAAATCCCCCACCAAATCCAAGCCCAATTTCCCCAACTGGGCACGAAACTCACCGCGGCCATGGACGCGTGCGCGTAGTACGCCATCGCGGCGCCCGGGTGGTAGACGGGGAACGGCACCGGCGTTCCGTACGGCGCCCCCGAGGCCGCCGCCGCCATCAGGTGCTGCATCCGAGGGAAGGAAAAAAAAAGCAAACCTAAGTCAGAACCCCCCACCTTTCCCCTCCCGCACCCAAAGGGCGAAAAATTGGGTCATTCTCGCACCTGCGCCGGCCAAGCGTAGGGGTGCCCCGCGGTGGCGTAGTATGCCTGCAGCGAAGCGGCCCACTCGGCGTGCGACTGCGCGGCGGCGGCCACCGCCGCCGCGGGAGGCTCGGGCGGCTTCGGCTGCTCGTCAGAGGACGACGCCATGTGCGTGGCAGCGCGCGCGAGGGAGAGAGATCTAGAGATTTCTACAGCTCCGGAGCAGAAGCGAAGGAAGCAAAGCAACGGCGGCGGTGGAGGTGGGTATAGCGAGTCGCCGGCGGTGAGGTTATCGGGTGGTCTGGGGAAGCAGCGGAGGAGGAGGGGAGGGAAGGAGAAGGAGGCGGCGCGTGGGGAGGGAAGAGGAGGAAGGAGGAGGTGCCGGCGGATGGGGGCGGAAGAGGAGGCGGTGCGGGATGGGGAGGGAATCCCGGAGACGTGGGGAGAGGGTGCGGGAGGGGGTGGGGAGCGGAAGTGGTTTTCTGGGTTCATGCATGATCCGGATAATTTTGGCCTTAGGATCTTCAATGAGTAAGAGAAGAAGGTTTAAGAAGAGATCCAGGCCATTCATTTGTATGAAGTTGAATTACTTTGGTACATAAATCTGGGTGGACTTAGATTAGGTATGACTGTAGGGGTGGTTGAGTGGGGTGGATTTAGTAAAGAAAATTTTGGTGTATTATAGAGTAGGGTAGATTCTCCACTTTTCAATCGATCAGAGTAACTCTCTTCCATACATAATTCTCTCTATATATAATAAATTCCGTTGCAACATATGTGCACATAACTAGTATAGAAAAACTTCGAAAGTGTCATTTGGAAAACGCAGGAATTCAAGGCTCGAGTGCAGAAAACATGACGTAAAAATCACATGTTGGTTTTCCTCCAAAATTTCTATAGAACAGTCCATTCCATAGGAACTTCAAAGGAATTCTTAAGGGCCATTTCTTTGTTCCAAATGGGCTTCAATTGAATTTTTCTTAGAGCAACTCCAGCAGTAGCCCTCAAAACAGGGCCCCTACTTTTTATTTGAGAGCTCTCCTTACTTTTGAGGGCTCTATTTTTTGGGCTACACTCCAGCAGGAGTCCTCAAAACAGGACCCTCAAATTCATTCTTAGAGGGGATGACACATAGAACCCACCCTCATCCTCATCCTACTTTTGAGAGCCGAGTGGCAAAAAACTCACTCCAGTAGGGCCCCTACTTGAGCCATCAAAAGTAGGGGCTCCCTCCAGACCTCCAGGAATGAGGGCTCGAGGGGGAGATTTGAGGGCCCTCTACTTTTGAGGGCTCAAGTAGGGGCCCTGCTGAAGTAAGTTTTTTGCCCCTCGGCCCTCAAAAGTAGAATGAGAGCTCAAGTAGGGGCCTGCTAGAGTTGCTCTTATAGGGTCGAGATCCTCTAAAAATCCTTCATTTTTCGTTTAATCTTTGCCTCCAAATCAAACATGCTCAATAATTGACACCCTCAGCGACAACACTCTTTTTTGCTTATTCCATCCCCATCCTTCTTTCCTCCTCTATTTCTTTCAGCATCAAAGCAGCTCTACGTGGTTGGCCATGCCTCGTTCCTCACCAACTCATCCCTAGACCTGTCCATTTCTCCTTTCTCCTTCTCCCCGATTCTTATCCTCCACCAACACAGAATTATACATCCAGTGTACAGATGTTGGACTGGGCCCCCGTGGTGGTGGGCGTGGTGTTGTTCGTGCTGCTGTCGCCGGGGCTGCTGTTCGAGCTGCCGGGGACGCACCGGTGGGTCGACTTCGGCAGCCTCCGCACCACCGGCAAGTCCATCGTCGTCCACACCCTCGTCTTCTTCGCCCTCTTCTGCATCCTCGTCCTCGCGCTCAACCTCCACATCTACACCGGCGCCTAGCTTACCCATATATAGTAGTAGTACCTAATGATCGCCTCATCGACATCACCACTCCGATCGATCAGCTCAGGCCACGCCTTGCATCTGTTCACATATATGTCTGGTTAATTGGTCGAGGTAGATATATAGATGTAGTGTTAGTTGATGGTTCGGTACCCTAGTGGTTGTTGATTTTGTCTTCCTTCTGTTTTTTTTTGTTTTGTTGAATAATATCTGGCTCTGTATATGTCAATTGGATGTACTGCAGCTTGTAGTCCGCCCTGCACCAAGTGGTCAGGTATTTGACATGCAGCTTCTCTTGTCATGATCTTCTCTCTCTCTCTGGAACAAGAACAGCCTCTTGATTTAGTGTGTCCTTTTTATTGTGCTTTAATAATCTCCCATGTCCTTTCGTTCTTGCTAGCCTTTCGTACGTATGAGTTTACTTTAAAAAATATGTTGTTTTGCAATATGTGCAATCAAACTCGTAAAATTTGGACTATGTTGATATAAACAAGAATATCTAGGTTGGGCGTATGGATATTGTCATCAAAATTATTTCCAAGAGATTACGTTTTTGACTGTGTGTTAGCATATTGGACACAGTGTCATCCAAGACGACATCTACTTCGAGAAACGGAGGTAGCTGGCTCACGTACGGATCATACCTCAACCGGGATAGAGATCATAAGAGCTTTGTGTTTGATCGGTAATTAGCTGAATAGACCAGAATTAACTCGGAGATGTTGAGGTTTCATGGTGGATTTACTTATATTGGTTTTTGGTTTTAGTTTTTGGCTTTAGTTTATAAATAATAACAACTCACTCGCTTGCGATTTTAAGGTTTCACGGTGGGCTCATTCATTAAGAGTGAGCTTTGTGTTTGATCGGTAATTAGCTGAATAGACCAGAATTAACTCGGAGATGTTGACGTTTCACGGTGATAAAGACGATATTCTTGGACCGGCTTAGCTTTTGGGTCCGACTAGATGGTAAATATGGTTTTCAGCTTAGTAAACTGTTCAAAAAATTCGTTTTAAGAAATCGCTCCATCCATTTAGACTTTTAAAGAAGTCAAAAGTCAAATGACCAAAAAGATCACCCTTATGTGGAGGTTTCCATATTGTGGTCGCTAAACCCTTGTGTTGATGGATAGTTGATTAAGTCGATCAATGTACAATAATTTGTCAGTTTCGAACGTTCGATCCGTAGCCGCATCCAAACAAGTAATAATCCACGAACTAATACATTTATCGAAGGTAATAAAGGGACGGGTTGTCACAATAAGCAACCTGGAGGGTGGTGCGGCATCGTGGCCAGGATTCAGCTGAGGCCGTCAGAGATGCACAGCAAGTTCAACTTGTCTGGCGTATCGTAATTTGCTGGCTGCCTTGTGTGGTACGCCCATGTAGGAGAGAGACAAGACTCCATCTCCTTCCTGTAGCCCTGCATGGTGCACAGCGGCGTAGTCAGCCCAATGTTAGATCTCAGACCTAGCCCACTAAAAAATACTAAAAAATTTATTAGCTAGATCTATAGTAAAATATCAATGAATTTATTAGCTAGGTCTCGAGCTATTGCCTCAGTGGTCCGAGGCCCAGCTCCGCCTGTGATGGTGCATACATGATGCGTACACGGGCTTGGAGCTGTGATCGCAGGGTTGCAGTAATTCACTTGCATGTGCTCCTTTTTCGAGGGACATCGCCAGACAAAGAACATGGCCCTATTGAGGCGGATGGTTTGGCATCGGTGGCTTCGGTGGTGACGACGATGCCTCGGCGACCTCAGCTTACGACGTCGCGGCCGTAGTGGTGCATCAACTCTAGGATGGCCTTGGCAGCGGACATGACAGCATCGGTTGAATCAACGGCGGATGGAGAGGGGGCCTCACGCGAGGCCCTCCCCATGGCAGTTTTCCCCCGAACTTCTCAGGGGTACGTCCCCGCATAGCAATAGAGGTCGCTTCTCTTATGCTCAGACGTGGAATGCAATTTTCGAGGCAATGGAAAGGAAGGGATGTCTTCTTCCCCCCGTCTTCTCTTCTGATCTCCAAGTCCTCAACAGCTCTTCAATCTATCCATGGCCTCTTCCAATGGAAGTCATCAACAGCTATTACTGAATACCCAGTCGATGTCAAAAAAATACACAAGATCTGAGGCGAAACCAGACCTCGAACTAGATAGACTATAGCCTAAGGCCTAGAAACCAAAATCCATAAAAAATAATGACTTAGATGTAAAAGTTTAGGAATGAAAACCCAAGATAGCTTAAAACCAGCTGGCCTAACCTGAAGCTTGGGTTGAGCCTGATTCCACCCCTGCACAAAATCTGTCTATTCTTCCTTTCTTTTTCCTATTTACATGAACGTATAATATGCACAGAAATACCAACTCAAAAGCAAAATCAGAGAATTGAAATACATTGTTCGTTCGATGAACTGATCCCCTCCGGCATGTTTTCATCTTTCTATTCAAGATCAGTTATTGCCAGTTACAATAACTGAGCAATAGATCAGCTTAGGCTAGGACGGGGAATCATCTTTGTTGTGGGAGGTGCTGTGGTCTTGGATGGCCTTGCTCGCGACGCCGTATCCTCCACCAACGTACCAACGCCGACGACTGCGACATCTGTGCCTCCATCTCCTCTCAGTCCATCTTACTTTTATTACTTGCCTCCGTGTAGGATTTGTGAATGAGATGGGGGAGGATGTGCTGGCCTTTAACCATGGGAAAGAGGAAAAGATAGAACAGCCAGGAAGAAGAGCACAAGTCAATCGCCAATACACCGTTCAAGGCTGTGAGATTTGGATTCCATGTGTTAGCATCATAAACCCTACCTCACTTCTGTTATGTAGGGGCGCACCCCTGAAATGGTCCTTTCGAGGATTCACCACTTTGGGCGTGAAGTTCACATCTTTTTTGCCCCTGCCTCTTCCTCCTCCCCACTTTCTTCGCTTCTTCCTCACTCCAGGCCATGGTCGATTCACCACATTACTGCCAATGCTCCAACTTGCCCACACGCACATCTCCGTCCACTTTGGGTGTGTTTGGTTGCCTGAATCTCCTTCGTCCTGGCTGGGTGGATCCGTATAATCTAAGAAAGAGCCTGTTTGGTTGCATGTATGAGTGGATGCAGCCTGCATGAGCGGATGCAAAAATACGCCCTCATCCTGGATGGGTGGATACGCTCAAAATGAGCTTCACTGGCCATCCTGGATGGGTTGATGCAGTGTATCTTATGCGGTCCCACGTGTCAGCCTCTCAGGTTTGGTAGACTGCATCCGCTCATACAGGCAACCAAACAGCATCTCAGTTTTTTTGCATCCGCTCATGCAACCTCACCAAACATCTTCTTTTTCTGAAATACGATTCCACTCAGCCTGCATCCACTCAGTCAGGATATACGATACAACCTCCATCCACGAACCAAACACACCCTTTGTCTCCACCAATTCCGACCCGCCTTGTCTCCACCAATTCCGACCCGCCCCCTCATTGTAACATCCCAATTTTCACGCTTTTCAAAAAAATTTATCAAAAGAAAGTTTTGTAAAATTTCTCCCTAATTTTATTTGAATTAATAAAGCTTAATTAGAATTTTCAAAAATTTAAAAATTACTTAATATGAATAAACCAAACATCAATTGACTCCCAAAGTTTTTATTTGAGTTCTTGGGGTCAAAAGTATTTTCCCTAAAATTTCTCAAAAATTTTTGAGTTTATTTGCTATTTTTCTTATCTTATTTGAATTTCTGGTATTTTCTAAAATAACTAAATTAAAATTCCTAGAAGGCTTATGGGCTGAATCTCTTCCTGCCCAAATCCAATTTCTCTCTCCTCAACCCAGCCTAGCTCGTCTGCATGCACTTGCTAGCCAGCCCATCCGCTTGGTCTAATTCGCTCGCCATCCCGTTGTGAGTCACACCTGTCAGCATCGCCATCCCCACCGTGTCTGAGCAGGACACTATAGCCCACCGTACCCACGATAGACTTCACCTCTTATGCCACCTCTCTGCGTGATAAAAGGACTTCTGCACCCCGAGACGCCCCATACCCGAAACCCTAACCGACATTAGGAGATTGCACGTCATTTCATCTGAATCGAGCTTGAGCTTTACCGATGCCGACATCCACTCCAATGAGGGATTCCCCCATCTTAGGTGAGTTGTGGATAACATCATTGTCGACTTTGGAACCACCTTGTCGGGCTCTATCCGTCGTCACCTAGCTGACCCTCGAAAACCATCGGATCTACCCCGCCATTGATCATCTCAATATCTTCAATAAACTTATCATATAGCTGACTAGTATAGATGAGTAAATTAAGGAGAACAACATAGTCGACATACTATCATTATCATCTCTACCACCATCATGGGAACAATTTGTGATGAATATGATCATCGGGAAAACCACTCTTAACTTCAATGAAGCAGTTGCATATCTATTAGAGGTGGAGTCCTTGAAAAAGCCGTTGAAATCTTCATCCACAGGTGATCACACATTGATTGCAGTAGGTGCGGAAGGTAGACGTAAAAGTCACGGGAAGAAGGGCAAGAATAAGGGCATATATGTATGCTATCTATATGATGAGGAAAGTCATATGATAAAAGACTATCCGAGCTTGACGCAAATGAACGGTGTAGGCTCAATGGTGGTAGCAAAGAATGATTTGGACGTTATCAATTAATCAGGTACTTCTCATGGATATATATTAGATTTAGGTTATTGCTTCCACATATTTTTGGTGAGGAGGTATTTGATGAAGGATCACTATGCTCGGTGCATGAAACTATTCACATAGCAGATTGCAAGGAATATGCAATTATAGACGTGGAAACAGTTACATTGGAGATATATGATATAGTACATCACACATTGATGGGAGTTCGATATGTTCCCAGCTTTAAGAAGAATCTAATGTCTGTGAGGTCGTTTAAACCCGAAGGTTGTGAGGTATCACTTCGATGTGGAATTATGTGAGTTACTTGCAAAGGGCAAATGATCATAAAAAGTATGTGAAATAATGGAGGGTACCGATTGATGAGTACATCCAAAGAAAATGCAACAAATGGCTAGTTTGATAAAAATCTTGGTCAGGAGAAGGGAACCGTGTCATCAACGGTAGGTACTCAGAACTCATTTGTAGTTATGTGCAGAACTAAGAAGGCGGTTGCAAAATTTTGTTGACGCAAAGACAAATGTGTGAGCTGTGTTGGAAGAAGAAAGACATGATGGGACCAATCACACGGTACCAGTGAGCAGGTGGAGCTCGGAGGTAGCACAAACATATGGCATGGAAGGCTAGATGAACAGAAGGTGTAGCTAATCAAATTACACAATAAAGGAGCTCTTAAGTGGAGGATTCGGATTGGCTAGCACGGACACTAACACGTATATTATAGTAATGTGCAAAAGCTCCTGTGGTGGGGGCACTCCTAAAGGTTATAGAGAAAAAACAGAGCCGACTTAGAGCGAGTTCTTGAAGGAGCACAATGATTTCAATAGATAAGAGTTAATGTGGAGATTGTTTAATATGGTGACTCGTATTCTAGTCTTTTAGAATTTATGAAAGTGTGCTATAAAGAGTTTTGGATGAATCATAATAGGATCTATATTCATTTTTTTTGGGAGTAGGATTCCTACTCCACTTTAGAGAAAGGTTAGAGGGGGCTACATAAAGCCATGAGGGATGTTCATAGAGAACATAAGCAACCAAACAACAAAATAAAGAAGCCACTCATCCAAAGGTAGAGGTGCACGAGAGGATTAGAGGTTAGGTTATTTTTTAGTACTGGATTCTTATATAGGGCAATGATCCAAGGGTATTTTAAGATTCGAGAGGGTTGTGAGAGAGCGACAATGTTAAACTTAAGGAATTTGTGGTTAGTTTTGCTAAATCTTTATCTCTCGTTATGGTTGCTTAAACATCGTTATTTTAGTTCTCTTTACAAGATTCATCTTCTTTGTTCTTGATACTGTATACGCTCGTGTCGTATCTCACAAACTCTGATCCGTTCTGAGGGCTACTACATATAAGGGGGTACAAGAGTGTAACAAGTAGTATTAGAGCCACAGCCGGATTAATCTATTTTGTGAGACGGTTAGTAAAGTATCACGTGGCATAAAATCAATATCGATGTCAACGATGTAGAATCAAGTAAAGAAATTTGACGGCAGATAAATTTTCAGCGTGTGGCAATGCATGCTAAAGGATGTCTTTGTCCAACAGGAGCTAATCTTTTGTACTCTTTTGATGTTGCGCTTAAGGAATTTGCCGCCAACTTTGACAAATCTTTTATCTCTCGTCGTGATTGCTTTAGTGTCGTTAACTCGTTATTTTAGTTCTCTCTATGATATTCATCTTTATTTTTTATATAGTGCATGTTTGTGTTGTATCTCATAAAATCTAGAGTGATCCAAGGACTACTGTGTATAAGAAGAGGTATTAAAGTGTAACACCCGCCTTTGCCAAACTCTTATCAAAGTTGCTGCGCGTACGGAAGATGTACGACGCGCAACGGCTAAGCAGCAACGCACACGGTGCGGCCAAGTTCCCTTCTTTGGAGCTACTAAACCTGTGGGAGACGTACGGGTCGGAAGAACTGTTTGAAGCATCCGAAGGCGATTGCCCTCGGCTGCACAAAATCTGCATCAGTAGGTGCCCAGACCTGAAGGGGCTGCCCTGCATTCCTCCTGTGGTGGAGCTGGTCCTCCATTGCTGCCGTCAGCTCCGTGACATCCCGGAGCTCGTGCCACTGTCATCCTTGAAAATCGAAGGCGTACACGGCGTCAGGACGCTTAGCGTGTCACCTGAACTGCCGGCGCTGAGGAAGATAGAGATCAGGGGCTGCAAGCCTGCAACGAGCTTTCGCCGGTGCGCGGACTGTCGGCCCTCACCCCAGTCGAGAGGCTTACGATTGTAGGGTGGCCCAAGCTTGATCTGTCCAAGAACTGAAGGCGCTACAACCTGAAGAAAGTATGCGTTAGGACCTCAAGGGAAACAAGCTGGTATGCCGTTATTTTCGCTTGATACAAGGTTACGATCATGTTGCAGATGATAGATATATTTGGCACCAGATGATAGATTTGTAGGCTTAATTGGTGCGACGTGAGGCTGTGACATGTCTTGACTCGTCTTCTGATTGGCTGCTTCCAACTCAGGAAGGATTTTTTTTTGGGATAGACTATTGCACAGGCGACTGAAATTTTTTTATATTTCAGTCACCTAAAGTTGCACTTTGAATCATCTGAAGTTGCACATGTTTTTTTGGAGGGGGGCTGCAATTTTAGTTGATTGACCTGAAATTGCACTCTGAATCACCTGAAGTTGCAGCTGTTTTTTTTAGGGGGCTGTAATTTTAGTTCATTGAGAGTGCAATTTCAGGTGACTGAAATATAAAAAAAAATTCAGTCGCCTGTGCAATAGCAAAACTGTTTTTTTTTAAGAAACCGGCAGGAGCTCTACCATTCAATTAAGAGGAGAAAAAGAGTACAGAGAGCCGGATGGAATGAAGGCCAGACAAAGGTGCCGTTTGGTTAGACTGAAATAAGTTAGTTTGTGATTAAAATTGTACTGTGGCTGACAAAAATTACACTGTAACTGATGATAGCTTATTTGGTATAACTAAATTTTAAAAAAAAATTAAAAATAGAAAAAAAACATGTTAATCTATCACGAACAACGCAAACGAATACGGGAAAAAAGAATCAGTAAAAAGCTTTAAAAAGCTAAAAAGCCAGAAAAGAATAAAATTTAGAAATAATAAAAAATAAGTTAGAAGACAGAAACTTAAACCAAAATGAGTGAGGCTAAAAGGCTAAAGACCAAAAGAGGAGAAGACACTTCACGTGCCTGGATGGATAGCACTACGCAGCAAAAATCAGAGAGACACGATTACAAGAAGTCAGAAAAGATTTTTGGGCATTTGCGAACGGTTAATTACATCTTTACGCCATTCCGAGGAAGATGCGTCTGAAGATTAAAAAAACGCGCCTTGCCCTCTCCTGAAGCCATGGGTGAAGTCAGAAAGAAGGCCACAAATACCTCAATACTCTCCAGCAAATGCATATCCTATTACATGCTGTTTCCTTAGAGATTAGGGTGTGATCATTTGGATTTCAGCTTCTGACTTCTAGCTTATTTTTCACTATTTATAAATTTCGTCTTTTTCTGAACTTTTGGCTTTTTGTTGAGCTTTTTTGCCGGTTCTTTTTGTTCCGTATGTGTTTGTATTATACGTAATGGGCTAACTTATTTTTTATATTTTTAAATTTTTTTAATTTAATTATGCTAAATAAGTCTCTGTCAGCTACAGTATTTTTTCAGCTAGCTACAGTGCTTTTCAGCCATAAACCATAAAAAACCCAAATGATCACCACCAGCTTATCACTGAATCCGAGTCAGGGTTCACATCGCATTGATCAACATGTAATTGACCACTCTTCTTAAATTGTACAGGACAAACAAGGGGACACCATATGGTGCATCGTACATCACTACACGAGAAGCAAAGATTCCTCGATCCACCCCCATGTGGTCCAGCAACTTTGCTTCTTTGATGGATCTCAGGCCAAGTAGAAAGATCAACTATTTCTTTTGACCAAATTGGTGAGGCTTGAGATGAGCACGTTTTGGTAGTGCCTTTTTTTTTTCCCTTGTGCATGTGGTTGGTTTGTTGGGATTTGGTAAGAACACACGCGGCGCAGAAACATATAGAAAAGTCTCTTGACACACACCCCTAGACTTTCTATATAGTCTGGATTGTACCACTTCCTTTTGTTTCTAATCCATGAATGAGGATCGAGGAGAAAGGGGTTGTTGGTGTCATGGTCCAGCCATCCACCACAGTAGTGCAGGATTGCTCATCGGATGGGAGGTGGCCCCGCCACACGCACTAGGACAACATGGGACACATATGGCTCTCTCAAGGCCCATTAACTGATGACATAAATGGTATCATAGCTTTTTTTTTAAAAAAAAATAATTTTACATCTGAACATCTGTTATTACAAATATAGCCTTTTTTGTAAATTTATCGAGCCCAGCAGGTACCTATCGAGCTAGGAAAGCTCCACAGGTCAACTACCGAGCCCCCCAAGCGCGGCAACAAGCCGGCCGGCCCCTATGTGACATTGTGTATGCTTAATTAGTATTTTAATTTAGTGCTAATCATATTTGATTAATACTAATTATAATTAATTAGCGCTAATCACAAACTAATTAAAGTGCTGATCACGTGGATGGCTTGTTGTCGCACTAGGGTGGCTCGGTAGGCTACCTATCGAGCTAGGGGGCTCGCTAGGTAGCTCGGCGGGCACCTATCGAGCCCCCTAACTCAGTAGGTACCTGACAAGCTCAGTAGATCCATAGAGCAAGCTAGATTTGCAAAAATAGACGTTTAAAGCTAAATTAAAAAAATAGCTACAATGCCAATTATATGAACAATTTGGTGGTCCATGGTAGTGTTGGGAGTTGGGCCATGTCATGCAGGCATGACAGGCATGACACACAGTGCATGTATGCATACCTGGGCCATCACTTGGCAGCAGCCACATGCCTGCCCCCTCCGCCTGTCTTGCCCACCATCACGTGCCTGCCAGCTGCCGCTATGCTGGTTGCCTACCTCGGCCCTTGCCGCACGCTCGCTCGCCCCGCCGCACCTGCCCGCCTCCACCATTGCCCCCACACTTGCCTTCCTCCGTCACACATACCTAACTTGACCACCGCCCCTGCGCTTGCTCTCCTCCGTTGGCCTCTGCCACGCTTGTCTGCCTTCACCGTGCAGCTGTGCTTGCCCATCACTGTTGAGGAGCCGAGCTGGTGTAGTGGTGTGTGGAGGCAGGCAGGAGACGTCATGCACCAAGCGGCACTGCACGCCTAGCACGGTAGTGAGACGGGCTCTGTCGCGACGACGTAGCGTGGTGTGTGTCTCAGTAAGAAGTTTCTTGAGCGCTACCAGCGACTTCCTGAAGCATCTGTGGAAGTCGGAGAGTGGGAGGAGGTCATCCAGTAGCTGCTCCATCCACGATCGATGGAGCCCATCCTGCACATACGCGTGGTAAAGCAGGTCGGCCAGCCCCGCCAGCACTTGTTCGACGTGCGCTACGCCATCAGCAACCCACGTGGGGCCTGTCTACATGGGTCCGTCGGCCTACGCAAGTACTGCACATGACAAGCAGGTGGGGCGGACGAGGAGGTTGGTGGAGCGAACACACGCATGGGAGAGATTTTTGGGCCATGCGCAGTCATGCACTTTTGTGCTGGGCTGGCCCGAGCACGGCCCAACAAGTCGTGAAAGACCGAAGATGGCAACATAGGGGGTGAATGTGCCAACTCAAATTTTTTTAAGTATTCAAGATTCTATTCTTAGACACCTATAGAGGTGTAGAATATAAAATCTTTAGCTAAAAATCAAACTAACTAGCTCAGGACAACAAAACTTGAAACCTAACCCTTCTCGGCAGTTTGACCAGCCCGAGCGGACTGACCGCTAGTATAAGGGTGGTTTATCATTTCACCACTCTATAAAACATGCAATGGTTTATCAGAACAGTATCCTAAATCTTCTCATATGGTCATTCAAGTCGTGCCATGCCACCTGACAGGCTTTCTTTTCAAGCCCAGCATGGCCCGTCATTTGTACCGTGCCAGCTCAATCCACCATATGTCATGTCCAACCCAACTCCCAGGTCTAGTCCATGGTGTTGTCCCTTATCACTGAACGCATCTTTCTTTACCTCTCGTTTTCAGAAGCATTATTTGAATTCTCTGTTGGCTCAGGTTGAAAAAACTGGCTGCCAATATTAGAGTCGGCCGTTTCATCGTGGATGAGTTGATAGCAATAGTAGCCATAGTAAGGCCTCACCACCATGCCTTACAATTTGCCAAATGAATAGCAAAGAGGAAAAAAGAACATAGAATTATCTTGGGATGAGAACTTTCGAAATTGGCTGCAGTTAACTTACTATGAACTCCACTCATTCACAAGGGTTGAGGCCCTCATTTAATTTCTTATACCTACTCTCCCCACGAAAAAGTTCTGTAATAATTACTCGAACTTGATTAAAACATGCTGCAAACTCTCCCCACGAATAAGTTCTGTAATAATTACTCGAACTTGATTAAAACATGCTGCAAACTCTCCCCACGAATAAGTTCTGTAATAAGTTCGTTCAAGTTGAAAAACTATTTGGAACAGTGATACGCAATCACTTATATTAAATTTCATTTTTAACAAGTTCCTCTCTCTGCCGTCACCGAAGAAAAGGACATGTCATGAAATCCATCCAGTTCAAGGAAAATGAAACCCGTCAACATATGTGGGTTGTTAAATCTCAAAACTGATAGCAACGCTTGCAGGAATTTTTTTAAATAATCAATTTTTAATTTTGAATTATAGTATTATATCCGTTTTTTTTCTGAAATGACCATCTGTCACCGCACGGTTGAGCGACATGGGTAAATCACCCAACCGTTGGGCGACACCAGGCCAAGTCGCCCAACGGTTGGGCAACTTGTGGCGATTATTGCCTTTAGTCACCAGTGGCGGACCTAGGATTTTACCAAAGGGTATGCCGTACCAAAATTTTCATTTGCAATTTGGTAAAACCATTTGCCAATTCGGTAAATAATTGTAAAATTTGCACCGTAATTCGGTATACAGACACTAAATAATATGATAAGTCTTAAATTCAAGGATTAAGTTGGAAACTTACACAAATTACAATATAAATAGTTCAAACACCATACTAATAGTCTTAAATATATATAAAAGAGACTTACAATACTACTTGTCTGATTTTTTTGACCTACGCTTTCTGGACCTGGAGTACCAAGCTTGGAACTTGCCTGCCTGTAAGGAGATGAATCCCCAGAGTTTGGCACTGAATGAAGAACATATTTCTGATCAGCGCGGAAGCTTAATTTTACAAGGAGCTGGACAATGTTGTAAGAAGTACAATGTTGCAATTGAAAGTACTGTATAAGAATAAAAATATCCTTCATGTTCAACATTGTACTTCTTACAACAGAAGTGCACATCACCTATGATCGCAAATTCTAAAAGCACGACAACATTAGTATAACTGATCTCATTAACCCCATCATATCCTTCAAAGAAAAACACTTAGTACAATAATGGTACCTTCTGTCAACTATAATCACTCAGATTGGAAGTAGGACAGACAGAGAAAGATCTTAATTTTTTATATATTGATGATTCCCAAGCACTACTTTGGCTTGTTAACATTATTTCTATCTACATTTGCTTGCAGCAGCTGGTTACAAGTTATTTTAGACAATCAGTATTGCATTGAGCGTTATGGACAAGAAATTTCAAAATTGATACCAAAGTTGTCTCACCGAGAGAGAATCAAATCGAGAAGGATATTCATATTTGATAACAAAATCACTTCACCTAGAGAGAATCAAATCAAGGATAGGCGCAGTAGCATTAAACATATCATGCTTCTGAGAATTTGCCAAATATATCATTCTTCTGAGAATTTGCCAAGTAAGTCATAATACATAAACAAAATGCTTGAGTGACAATTCGTAATGTGCACACCTGTACTAGAACAGTTGTGAAGACATGCATCTAGTGTTTGGTATCAAATTAGCATAGAGATTATGGGGCAACAGAAATAACCAGAACACTACATCAAAATAGGCATGAATGCAACTAACAAAATAACGAGATCCAAGGCACCCGTCTGCTATCTGTAGATCAACAATGCCACATGACTACAACTGTTATTGCTAGAAAGCAAAATGACAAACGCACAAGCCAAACTTCCCTAACATTTCATAATGCTCGCTAGCAAACAAGCGTCCTAAATTGTTCATTTATACTCACACCGACACTCATCCGAAAGATTCTTCAGTTTCCACCCCAATTTCCATTCGTAACGCTTATAACAGACATGCCTCCTAAATTCAACCCGGCACGTTATGTCCCCCATCCAGTCCACCCATCAACCAATGTTCGCAAAGGTTCCATTTAAAACCACAGCAACATGCAACAGGAAGATCCTTCATTTTTCAACTGCAGTTTCCAATTTATATTTAAAGGATGTTATTATGGTTGGTTTTTTCAACTGCACGGCCATTCCATCTTTGTCAGGCTAAAAAGGAGGCATCTTTTAGCTAGTACCCATACGTGCTACGCGGTAACCATACCTTTCGCCGACTGCGATGCCGGCGCCGCTGCGGAGCCCCGATCTAATCCCCTCGGAGACCTACCCGAGCCCAAACCCTCCCCTGATTCCGCCTTACCCGTGGCCGCCGGCTTCTCCAGCTGCGATGGCGTTGGCTGGGCCCTAGTGTATGCCGTGGCCCACCCGGCATACCCTGTGGGTCTGTCCCTGTTCGTCACCCAACTATTGGGTGACATGAGTAAATCATCCAACGGTTGGGTGACGACTTGCTGTCAGCTCGTTCTTTTCTCTTTGATCCGACACCCTCATGGGCTCTCTCATTATTTCTCTCGCAAGAAGAATGAGATGAGCTTGAGAGAGGAGAAAAAAAGAGGGAGAGAAGGAGAGGGGGGAAAAGTTGCGAGAGGAGAAGAAGAGAAGCTCGGGAGAGGGAGAGAAGGAGACGGGGAGAAGTAGAGGAGCTAGGAAGAGGAAATGAAGGAGAGGAGAGGAGCTCGGGAGAGGGACTGAAGGAGACAAAAAGGAGCTCGGGAGAAGGAGAGAAGAAGAGAGGAGCTCTGGAGAAGGAGAAGAGCTCATGAGGTTAGAGAGGAAGACGAAGGAAACTTGTTGATAAGAAGAAAAGGTCTTCGCATGAAGTTAATAGCCTCATCCGTTCTTGTTCTCATCCAAATGTAGGCAATGTGTAGCTACGTATTTATTTAGCACGTATTTAGTGAATGCATATTGATAAATGGTAATATTTGCAATAAGAAGTCAGTCATGTCAGAACCCACAACATTGAAAGTGTATTATTGTGTTGGTATCATTCGTAAAGATACATACGGTGTTGACCTGGGTAGTTTCCCACAAGTTTGTATGGTACTCCCGGACGCGGAGGATGCTCGAATCGGAGATGTTCTGGACTGGCTCACACGTAGCTTCTCCTTGGACCCCGAGGTGTAGTGTCGTCCTACATGGGCTTTGGAGTCGGTCTGCCACGGATATTTGGTGGGAGTTGAGGAGACTAATGCACACGGTTGTATGGACAGGCTTTGTGCAAGGCTACCGATGATGTGGTTACGAGTGCGTGCTACTCGTGCAACCATGTCCGAAGGGAGACACAAGAGGTCCGGTTGGTGGCAGCAGCTCGGACGCGTAGCGCATGGTTAATCAAGAGGACGCGGTGGATGATGTTGCGAAGGCAGAACTGGAATATCACACACCCACCACACTCTTAGCCCATTCGACAGATGGATGTAGGCGCGAACTGACGGCCAAGGCCATGGTCGACGGCGAGGGCTACAACCAAGGTTATTAAAATCATGATTCTAGTCGTAGAATCGTACGATTCTACGATCCCGCCAAGCCAATTTGATTCAAATCGCATCTTGAGTCGTACCTGATAGAATCATGATCCTAGTCATAGAATCATGTAGAATCGCGGTAGAATCATGATAGAATCATAGTAGAATCATGTAGAATCACGTATCATCCAAGATTATGAAATAATTAGATGTTTGGTTGTGTCATATCCCTCAATTCAAGTTGTATGTCAAATACTAATTAGTTAATAGTTTAGACACTAAGATTTAGAGGTTTGGAATAATAAAAATTAATTTAATTATCTATTTATTTTACATTTTTATGTAAAATGATTAGATTATGGCAATATTGATAACATCGCTCTTCTAGTCGTAGCTCTCAATGATATAGAATTTAAACCATGATTCTAATCATGAATAAGATATATTTATTAATCAAATTAGATGCCAAATGACCAAATAAACACTCATATCACTCTTGGAATACACGGTAAATTACAATAAATATGTTTTTGGTAAAATCGGGTAGGATCTTAGGTTCTACGATTCGATCTTAGAATGTGATCCCACCAGAGTGTCTCTTATCCGATTCAGAATCACGATTATGACAACCTTGACTACTACGCCGAGCTGGGCTGTAAGGGCAAATTGCCATGTTACACACAGTAGTTCGATGCTTTTCATCTATATATCATATGTATTTATAGTTTCCTAAAGACATGCGCGTACTATTCTTGGTTTGTTAGCATGTGTGCCATGTAACCCCCTTGTCGGATGAACGGTCATGTTGTTTTTGTTACGTTATTTATTCGAACTTTCCCTCCGTGTACGAATTCTCTATTGCATGGCAATAGCACTTACCTTTCAACTTACGAATCATTGCTATCTCAATCGTCTTCTCAAAAATTTTCTAAAAATTTATCGTACTACAACAACATACGACGATTGCAAAATGTTATTGCAACTCTAACAGGTTTCATACCATTCACAACTACGAAAATCACAAATGCATCAATCGACATTATCCGCCCTTTTTAAAAAAAATAACTTACAAATAAGATTTGCTAAATGTTATCTATCTACAACAATTGCCATTTATCTTCACAATTACTTCCATTAGATTAATAAAATAATTATATATTTTTTAACAATCGCCCAGCGGTTGAGTGACTATAGGATTATCGCCTAACTGTTGGGCGACACACACCAAAGTCACTCCACAGTTGGGCAACATGGGCAAGCTGTCCAACCATTGGGTGACTTGGCTTGGTGTCGTCCAACCGTGTAATGACATATGACCATTTTTGTAAAGAAACATAAAAAGGGTATAATACTGTAATTCAAAATTAAAAATTGATTATTTTAAAAAATTGAACGTTGCAGGCTATGATTTGATCCTGGAAGTGCACTGATAGCTCGGTGAAAGATAGAGACAAATTACTATTTTTGTTTGCATAAAAACCCATAAAATTTACAACAACTATTCAGAATATTGTAATGGCCTATTCATATTGGATTTTGCTAATGGTTTTTGGCTGTGGTCGATAAATAGTAGTGACTAATGAATAGTAGTATATTATGGGCATGTTCTTTTTGGCTGAGATTTATGGCTTTTGGCTCGACTTGTGGTTTTTGGGATGTTCGTGCGAGAGATTACAGAGTAAAAGAAACTCACGTGCGATTTTTGCCGATATAAATAAAGTCGGTACAGTATGTACTACAATTAACTAGTAGACCCTATCTTCAAAAGATACTTCGTTTAAAAACTAGTTACTGTTGAAAAGTTCAAAGCAGAAGCCAAAATCTAAAAAAGAACAGAGCCCTGTAAGAAAGATGGTGCAATAAAATGCACTACAACATTCGGACCGCTATGCAACTTACGAAATTATGATGTAATAAAATACAAAGTGCGTTACAACATGTAAAAGCGTAAAGTAATAGCTGATAAATCATAGTAGGTGATAGAAGTAGATTATAGAAGTTAGAGTATTTGTATTAGCTTTAGCTTCTGAAAGCAAAAGTCAGAAACCAAAAATATAAACGGGGTTAAATATAGACGGTTTTATAGACTCACTAAAGGTATCGTATTTTGACGTTCTACCCATCACTAAATGATAGTGATGTCTGAAGTAGCCAAGTAGGATTAATTGAGTTTTCCGTCTTTTTTTTTTGAATGGGAAGTTTTCCGTCTCTTGACTGCGCACCATGACACCGTGCTGTGCAGATTTTACCGATTCTAAATATCTAGTAGCATCAACCTTTTGAACTTTGTTTTTTCTACCCAAGCTTTTGAATTTTCTTACTCCGCTCTCTCTGTTTTACTATATAAGTACATTTTCCTAGGAAGTGATTTGTTTTACGATGTAAGTTTATGGAGGAAATCTAGAGTGTAGTTATTACAACATTATCATTCTTAATACTATAAAAATAGGTTAAGTAATTGTAGTATGCAATTTATTAGTAGCATGTATAGTTCAATTTCTTTAATTATATCTTATTTGTGTCTCTGCATATGTTAGGTTTGGACTAATATTGTGAAATGGAAGTAATTGAAGAAAAGATAAATTTGGTATGCATACATTTTTACTCTTATGGAGTCCCATTGGACAATCCTAGAGGTGGCACAGTCAACTATGTGGGGGTATGCTAATTACCTCCACTGAAGTTTACTGAATTCCACATATATATTTTTTAAGTTTTGAAATGACTACTGTAATGCCTCCTTTTTGTGGCCAAAAAATGAACACTTCGCCTACCATCTAGAAAAGTTACATCTATTACCATTCATACTTCTAAAATCTTTGCAAATTTGCACCTGCTACTTTGAGGATCAAGGCAACCACTCATTGACGAAAAGTTTGGTGCGCAATAAATATTAGTATGAATATTTGAATTCTCATCAGAGAGATCATTGAACATTCATTTACAGGATCTAAATGTAAGAATTGCACAGAAATTTCACACTACTGTATATATCAGAAAAAATCATACATTTCAGATGGTGCACGATAAGATCCGTAGGAATTTTTTCGATTTTTATGGGAATTAAACTATTTCCCCCATCTTTTGGTATTTACTTTTGCACTCGGATGTGAACAAGTGACCAACTGCTACCAAAGTGGCATCCTCCCAAGTCAGTCCTAAACAAAAGCAAAAGGGAAAAACTAAAAAAATTGAAAGGTGTCAGTTTAAGTCAGCATTGCGCAGTTCCTCATGGCAATATGAAAATACCATGCGCGCATATACACTAATATATTAGTAATAATATTATTATTGCTATTAGATTAAATTATCTGTTTTGTGGATGGAGCTATGGACAGCACCAGGGGACAAAAGGCCAGTCTCTGTCTCGAGTCTCAGAAGCAACAAACTGATACCCTCGCCAGTCGCCACCATTACATAGCAACATCTTCTCCCCCCCTTGATATATCTGTGTCCTGCTTCTTCATCTTTTGGGGAAATCAAGGACACAGGAAGAGTTCTTGTATCCTGCTGCTTCCTCCAACAAGTATCTGTGCCTTTACTTCCTTGTCTGTTTACTGTTCGGTTCTTGTTTGTTGGAAGCTTCAGAGCTTTTCTTGGGAGTTGGGGGGACCATTTCTTGGAGTTCTTGACCATTCCTTCCATGGGAGCCTGGAGCCTGCTGGATCTCTGCAAGTGACCATGAGCCAGAGTGAGTGGAGTTCTCTCATCGTTTTCTTTTCTTGGGTGATTCTTGATTGGCAAGGCCTCCCCTTGCTTCGTGTGAGTTGACCTAGGGGGGAGTCCTGTTCTTGACTGTGGTTTCTTGATTCCTGCTGTTGTTAAGGTTGATAGGAAGATGACGTTTTTGTCAAGTTTGTGTGGGGAATTTAACCCCGGATTGTTTATTTCGCCTGGAAAACGATTTCTTGGACCCTTCTATTGTTGGAGGGGTGATATCTGATCCTTTTCAAACGCAGCGACCAATTCGTTTTGTTAGGTCTGTGGTAGCAACTGCTAAGTAAAGAAAAGTTGAATTCCTGCTCAAGTTTGTTTAACCGGTTTGGTGTTGTATTAAGTGATCTCAATCTAGTCGGATCTGACCCGACCACGTGAATAATCCGATTATGGCACTGGTCGAAAATGCGAATTAGTAGAAAGTTATGATTGGGATCCTCTACATGTTCATCATCATCATGGACTTTGCACCAGACGTGATGAGGTGTTTGCATCGACTGGAGTCAGACATGGCTACGTGAGGCACTTCTGACAATAACTCTTCGCTGTCATCTTCAAGGACTTTATTTCATCTCTGAGCCGGGCATTGTTCCCAGCTCCGAGCAGGTTACTTTTTCAGATTCTGAGTAGGTCTCTGTTTCCATTGCCGACTAGTGCTATGTTTCTTATAAGGCTATTTATACCCCTGTAAGCCTTGTGTTATATAGCGCGCTAAGTTATCTACACATGTAACGTGTCAAGAAGAGCGTTCTGATTGTAACTTCTCCTCCTTATAGTGATTTCGCTGATTGTGCGTCCATGGTTTTCCCTCAAGGGGTTTTCACGTTAATAACAAGTGGTATTAGAGTTTGGTTCGTTGTCCAATCAATCTAGGGCATACTTGTCATAGCGTCAATAAAATATGATCTTTCGCTACTGGATCACGACACAAGATTTTCTCTCTGGCAAATCAAGATGCAAGCTGTTCTGCATAGCTCGACTTGGGTGATGCGTTATTGGGAATTGACAAGGTGCTAGCTGCATGGACTCTCTCTCAAATTCATCTTTATCTTTCTAGTAATACCCTTTCGGAAGTTATGAAAGAGACTGCTGCTGCGTTATGGCTAAAATTGCAACAAATATGTATGACTAAGGATCTGACCAGCAAAATTCATCCCAAGCAGAAACTTTTCTCACTCTAGTTGGCAGAAGGCGGATTGGTGCAAGATCATCTGGCTGCGTTTAAAGATGTGGTCACCAACCTTGAAGCCATGAAGGTCAAATACGATGATGAAGATTTAGGTCTTATTCTGTTCTGTTCACTGCCTGTTTCGATCTCTACATTTAGAGACATAATTATATAATACTCTTATTTTGAAATAGGCTTATGAAGCTTTGTATGCCAAAGAAAAGATGAAATGTATGGTTTCGAGCGAGAGCTTGAGTTTGCATGCAAAAGGTTTGTCTGTTCGGGGCATACCAATCGAGAGGTCTCTGACCAGTGATTCCAAAGCCAGAAGCTCGAGTAGATATAAAGGTCATTCGAACTCAAAGACCAAGAAGTCGTGCAAGTACTGCAAGAAGAGTGGATACGATATCTTCAAATACTGGAAACTCCAGAATAAGGAGAAGAGGAACAATAGTTTCAAGCACTATTCAAGAAGGCGGCCTGGACGGTCGCCTAGGTGCTGGGTGGCAGGGTGCCACTCGGCCTTGGCCCCTAGTCAGGTGGCTGGGCGGCGAGGCGGGGCCAGGCGGCCTAGGCGCGGCGGATGGCCGGGCGGGCGCGGTGGCCACATGACGGCGATGACGCCAAGGAATAGAGGAGGGAGTATATAAACCGAGGGAGGGGAAAAGAGTTACCACACACGTCGACTTGTCGGATTCCGCATCACCATCTTCCCTCTAGCCGTCCGCCATCTTCTCTGCCTTGCCTCCCCTCCGGCGGAGGGGACATCTTCCACCCGCCCGTCCGCCGCTCCCGTGGACTCTGCACCGACTTGCACCAGACGTGGTGTCCAAAGGTGTTTGCGCTGACTGGAGTCAGACATAGCTACTCGAGGCGCTTCTGACTACAACTCTTAACCGTCATCTTCTGAGACTATTTCATCTCCGAGCGGGGTGCTGCTCCCATCTTGGAGCCGGTTATTTTTCAGTTTCCAAGTATGTCTTTGTTTCCATTGACGACTAGGACTCCCTTCTTCGTCTGGGACTCTTGTTCCTAAGGCTATTTATACCCCCTATAATCCTTATGATAGATAGCGTGCTTAAAGTTACCTACACATATAATACGTTAAGTAAAACGTTCTATAATTTCTTCTTATAGTGATTTCATTGATTATACGTCTATGGTTTTTTTCTGCAAGGGTTTTTTTACGTTAAATCTTTATCCCGTACTCATAATTATTTTTTATTGTTTCATATCTCGCTGTGCGTTTTATAACGATCAGCTTGTATACCATCACCTGGTTTGAAGTCTCAAAGGTTCTAGTTTTTAATTTCTGGTGCAACTGCGAGTGATTGGGTGTTTCTATAACCTTTCTGGAAGCTTAAAGATCCTTTTTTTAGGTTTGTACTTGTGTTAGGATTTCACTAATCTTATTGTTGACCATATTACTATACAAACTTTTACAAGGCTTATGGGCTTTTTAGGGTTTTGATCCCTTGATTCTGAAAAGAACTACATGTTTGAGTCGTGCTTGAAATGAAATTCAGGGTTTTTTCTGTTCCCAACTTTCTATAGTATCTTTGTGCTGAGTAGAGAATGATTGTTTAACTCATTATAACTCATGAGTTATGAGTAACTAAATGTTAGCTCTGTAACTTAAATTTAGTACAAAACTAACTACTAGCTTATCGTTTTGTTCCTTCTCTGATAGTAGGTTTTGACATCAATGTGCTTCGCAAAGAAGCAAGGAGCAGGTGGTTAAAGCCTTCTGAAGTCTACTACATCTTGCAGAATCATGAGAGGTTTCCGATCACCCCTGAGCCACCAAAGAAACCACCCAGTATAGCACAGCTCCTTAAATTTGAGAAGTTTACATTTTCTTCTACTTTACATGGATACCTTGACAGTATTGTTTGTTCTCTAGGTGGTTCATTATTCCTTTATAATCGCCGTGTGAATCGGTATTTCCGGAAAGATGGACATGCATGGCGGAGGAAAAAGGATGGAAGAACTGTTGGGGAGGCTCACGAACGATTGAAGGTTTGTTTTCGGAAAGCTCAATATTTCTAAGAAATGGATATCAGTGCACAGTGCACACAAGTTGGGGTACTGTGTACCAAGGTTCCAAATACCGCTACCGGGATAAATCCCGCCAGGCAGCCGGTACCGGTTACCGGCCGGTAACCGGGAAAAAGCCGGTCGAATTTCACGCGCCAAAATTTGAATTTGAAATCGGTAACCGGAAAAACCGGCCGGTAACCGCCCAAAAAACCGGAGAAAAACCGCTAAAAACCGGAAAAACCGCTAAAACCCGGTTTTTCAAATTTGAAATTGGAAATTCTTAACATATTCATGACAAAAAGTATGAAGTTAAGCACGGGAGATGCATGGATCTTCGTAATACATCATATTAGTGTTAAACAAAGTAAATATCATTCGGGAAACTAACATTTACATTCAAAATTTGAAAATTCTTAATACATTTACGGGAAATATATGCATCTTCTTAATACATTCTATTAGTGTTATAAACAATGTAAATATCATTAGAGAAACTAATTTTTACATTCAAAAGTTTAAATTTGAATTAAATAAAAAACCGGCGGTTTTTTTCTCCCGGTCGGCACCGGTAAGACCGGTTACCGGCGGTAACCGGCCGGTTACCGCCGGTATTTGGATCCCTGCTGTGTACTGCATCTCTGGCATAAAACGATACAACATTACATTGGAATTAGGACAAGGCAACAAGCACATAGCCATATCATTTTTTAGTCATTCTTTTGTTTTAATATTTTATAGTTGAAATAACTTTATTTAATGTCATATGCAAATTTTCAAAAGAGACATTACTCCATATTCAGCTAATGTTGTTTTGAATATGCAACTTAGGGAATAACATAATTTTATAAGAGCCTGTGCAAGTGATATCTTATGTACTGAACCTACAAACAATATATCAGGCTTGTTTATACCAAAAACCTGTCTCTTGATATGTTGTTGGAGTTATGTGTTAATGCTAATAAGAAGCTTGTATGGTTAGCCTGAGATTTTCATCGATTAATGGATGTTACAGATTATTTTATTATCAGAACTTCAGAATTGAATTTTTAATCAGCTGAATTGTTAATCAGCACACTTCATGACTTAATCTTATGTACGACATTTTATTATCATCACAGGTTGGAAATATTGATGCTCTGAGTTGCTATTACGCTCATGCAGACCAAAATCCATGTTTTCAGAGGCGATGTTTCTGGATGCTGGAACCGTAAGATAAACTTTTCCTTTCAGCTAGCCCAAAATATTCTTAAGGCTCCTCGCAAATAAATAAATAATAAAGCATAAAAAATCTTTTTAAGATTTCTGTGAGATCGTGAACTATGCAATGTCTATTTTTTATGTGATCACTAAGTTGCAATAGTGCTAAGATATCGAGTGCAACTTGCTATATGTTTACAATCTAGTAAACTGTTTGCAAATACTGTCTGTGTAAAAAGAGTGGTTAGTAATCTTTGTTATGATACACGTTCTCCCTCTTTGCAGTGCATATGAACACATTGTGCTGGTACAATATAGAGAAGTAGCTGAGGTATGTGACATATCTTTGTATGCATGTATACATTTGCATGTTATCCTTTCCTGTAATTATTTCTGGTGTTGTTTTGGCAAAATTGCCTGCCCTGCAAATAAGTACTGTGAGGGATGACTGACTCAGCATTTCTATACATACATTAGAAATGCTAATTGGCATTATCAGTTCATCTTACAATTGAACTGGTCATCATGTGTCAAAACATGAAGTCATAGACCAAAGAATCATTTCAGTAGTCACTGTTTTGTACATTTTCAAGATGCTTATGGGCATGAGTCCATGTCAGGATCCAGTTACACGAACTATCATCAAGAATGGTTAAATTTGACAGTGGATCGGTTCCTCTAGTAAGAAATCACTTGTGGCTGTAGTATCGCAGGAAGAACACCAAATAAGTAAGGGTGGAATTTCAGTTATGAATACACCTACATGCACTTCTGCTCTGTGCCTTATTTTTTTCATGATGGATAAGATCAGATCTTTTCGCAATATGAGAGAGATGCTTTCATGATATTCCAAATAAAATGAACAATTGAGCATGAACTTGAAAGTAAGATTCAAATGAACTTTGGATCTACGCCTGTTTTATTCAAAACACAATAGGATCACATCCAATAAATAATTGTGTGCCTGAAACTTTCTTTCATCTCCAGGGCAGATATTATTCAGCATCATTGTCGAATGGGCCACCAGAACCTCTCTCAGCCTTAAGTTTTCCAAATGCCATATATCACGGTTCAACTTCTGGCGTTAGTGAGGGCAGTGAATCCCATCAGAGCTATTCTAATTTGAGCTCTGTAACTGAAGTAAGTTCCTATTCTGCAAACAAAGAGTGCAACAAAGATAATGGCACTCTATTAAGCATACCAGAGCTTGACCAAACAACTATAATGGGGGCACCAGAGCTTGGCCATACGACAGATCATAGTAATTCAACAAATAAATCTGGCCTCAACCTAGCTTTGAAGAAGATTGCTGAGCAGTTAAGCTTGTGTGATGATGATGATGACTACATTTACTTAAACCAAGCGCAGCCTTTGGACTTCATTACAAATATTGAGGCTGCAGATAGGCAGGGCAATCACACAAGCAGCCGACTAGGAAAAGTTTCAGGTATTCCTGCATTTCTTTAAAGGTAGATCCATAACTTTTTGATATTTGTAAACAAAGTCATATTCTGTTGCTGGATTATTCAGGTAACAACAAAGCAAAACAAGATCGAGCAGAAGGAACGCAAAATGGTTTCAGCAAGGGGATATCGCCATCGTGGGAAGATGTGCTACAGTCCAGTTCAGGTTTGCCAGCTTCATCTATACACCAGGTAAGGAAATTGTGACTTTGATTTTTCTTCTCCTCCTTTGTGGAACACATGATTTGTTCTAATGTATGCAAAGTTGTAAATAGTCTAAGATGATCTTTTGATTGCTTTTTAAGAAAGATACCTACAGAGTGTTCCTCGTTGAATACTTTCAGTTTTTCCTCTCTTGACTAATCCTTTAGGAGCATTTAAGTTACTGTGCATTTTAAGTTTAGGGGGCATCATACTACTACAGAGTACATGCAATGAAATGTTTTAACCATCTTGTTGGCTCCATTGTCAAAATTGATACCTCTTAAATGCTAGAAAGATTTAGTACTTTTTGAGCCCATAATTGTGTGTTCAGGATGCACTTAACCATGTCCAGAGCTATGACGGCTGTTTTATTATGTAAAGAGATGTCATGATTCTTCGTCTGCTATTACCCTCATCGAAGTGTGTTGACACCTTGCATTTTACATGAGCAGTCAGGAGCCCAGTATCAGCAAAGTTCAGAATATCAGCCACCAGGAGGCCTAGACAATAGTGATTTGCACCTACAACTTTCTGCTGCGAAAAGATTTCTTTTAGGACCAGAAGACTCTGCTGACTCACCATCTTATAACTTCATACCAAGAGATGAAGCAAACAATGGCACTTATACTCTTCCAGCTCATGACAATAGTCTTCAAAGCTGTCTGATCCCAGATTGGAATAGGACATCACCTCTAACACTTGAAAGCAATTTGTATGGCTCTGAAATATCAGAGTTGTTATTGGACCATGGTCAGTTTGAACCCTCCTCCGGAGCAGGTACAAGACTGACCTTGGCACAGAAGCAACGGTTTAGCATCCGTGAGATCTCTCCAGAATGGGCATTCTGCTATGAGATCACCAAGGTACGCCACAAAGCTTTTAGCTTTTCTACATCTAAACACCTACTGTTCTCATTCCTTGCCGTTCCTCTCATCAACATAGGTCATCATTACCGGAGATTTCTTGTGTGATACATCAAATTCATGTTGGGCAGTAATGTTTGGTGACATTGAGGTGCCTGCTGAAATTGTTCAGCCAGGTGTTCTCCGCTGCCACACACCATTACACAGTAGTGGAAAGCTCACACTCTGCATTACATCTGGGAATAGAGAAGTTTGCAGTGAAGTTAAAGACTTTGAGTTCCGTGCAAAGCCAACGGCTTCCAGTTTCACAGACCTTGCACCGTTGTCAAGATCTCTGAAGTCTAGCGAAGAGCTATTACTTCTTGCGAAGTTTGCAAGAATGCTTTTGTGTGAGAATGGAAGCTCTGTAGTTTCAGATGGTGATCCTCAGTCTGGACAGTGTCCAAAACTTAAGATGAATGACGACCACTGGCAGCAGTTGATCGATGAACTCAAAGTAGGGTGTAAGAATCCATTAAGCATGGCTGATTGGATTATGGAGGAACTGCTGAAAAGTAAATTACAACAGTGGTTATCAGTGAAGCTCCAAGGATGTGATGGAACTGCTTGTTCTCTGTCCAAGCATGAGCAGGGTATTATACACTTAATCTCTGCACTAGGCTATGAGTGGGCACTGTCTTCGGTTATCAGTGCTGGTGTCGGTATAAATTACCGTGATTCAAATGGATGGACTGCACTTCATTGGGCTGCTTATTTTGGAAGGTAAATTTATATTGTAATGCTGGCGACTTCGATCCCATTTTGACTAGCCAGAAGGTTCTCCATAACAATTCTTATGGACAAGGCACATCCTTCTGTTGACTGAAGAAACCATTTGCATTTTCTAAAAGGGTTTTGTTAAACATCATCCGAATATTTTCTTCATAACTATCATCCAGATTTATGACTATTGAATTAGAGATCCAATGGTCATGAATTCTCTTCGTCCCCATTGAATTCTACCCCCTTCCCCTTAAAAAAAATCACTCCTCTTAAAAAACAAGAGGTCACTTGATCTCTAATACAAGGATCATAAATTTGGATGATAGTTAAGAAGAAAACATCTGAATGATGTCTAAACACTCCTTTTCCAAAATTGAAATGCGTGAATGGTATTTGGGTACCCTCCACACCACTACTAGTTAACAAAGTAATAGTCAACTGTAGGACCTGGGTCCAAAATAAAGTAGAAATGCTGAAATGGTCATCTTGCATTAAATAGAAAATCTAAATTTTACTTTACAAGATATTTTGGACTGGTACTGGATTCATTGTGCACACAGGAAGCAATATATCAGCATAGTTCTTGTTAGCCAAGTAATTGTGCTTATACACGTTATTGCTGTCCCAGAGCCTCACGTCCAGGCATATTGCCGGACGGACTACAGATATGGTCAGGCTGTTAAGTTAGGCATGTATAGGTTTAGATGCGGACTCCTGATTCCTTTCCGTCTGCTGTAATCTCAACTATATTTATGCCTTCCTGGCCAATGGAACAATTCATTGCGTGAATATTTTCCGCTCTCATGGTATCAGACAGCGTCGCTCCTGTGACCTACCGCTTCCGCTCCTAAATCCGTTGCCGCCGCTCCTGCGCGTTCCTCGCCGCCGCGCCTGCGCGTTCCCATGGCCGGCGATCTGACCGAGCTCGCGCTCCTGCGTCAGGAAATTGAGTTGCTCCGCAAGGAGGCTTCTCGCCGCGCCGAGGAAGACCAACGCCGTGCTGAGGAAGAGCAGCGGCGTGCTGCTGAGACTGCTGCCGCTGAGCAACGCCGATTGGAGGCCCAGCGCGAAGAAGAAGACCGTCGCCGCCGGGAAGCCGAGGCCGATGCTCTTCTTGTTACCAATCTGCATGCACAAGCAGTCGCCGTCTCCAACATCCGGGCATTGGTTCCCGTCGTTCTCGAGGTCGGATCCATCTCCTACCCCAAGTGGCGCGGTCTCCACCTCATCACCCTCGGCAAATACGCACTCACCGATCACGTCCTCTCCGACACCACCTTTCCCGACGTCGCGCCGTGGCATCGCATGGACTGCGTCGTGGTCTCTTGGATTTTTGGCACCATCTCTGCCAATCTCCTCGAGCTCGTCATGACCCCCAGCAACACCGACCGACAAGCCACCAGCCGGCAAATCTGGCTTGCCCTTGAGGACATGTTCGTCGGCAACAAGGAGGCTCGTGCCTTGATCCTCGACACGGAGTTCCGGACTTTCGTTCAAGGTGATCTCAATATTTCCGACTATTGTCGCAAACTTAAAACCATGGCCGACCAACTCGGGAGTCTGGGCGAACCCGTCCTCGATCGAACCCTTGTTTTGGCTACCTTGCGTGGCCTCAACGAGCGGTTCACTCATATGGCAGCACTCCTCAAACGCCAACGGCCGTTCCCATCGTTTGATGCCGTCCGCAACGATCTTCTTCTCGAAGAAATTACTCTCAATGACCGGGCCTCCACACCATCGACGGCACTCCTCTCCACTGGCAGCCAGGGCGCTCGCCATTCCTCTGGTGGTGCGCCAGGCCTCCCGTCCAGTGGCGCACAGAGCACTGCCCATGGTGACTACAGCGCCCAGGGAACCGCGCGCGGCAACAACACCTTCACCACAACCGGCGGCAACAGGCAGAATAACCGTCGTCGTCGCAACAACCGCAACACTGGTGGCGGCGACGGGAAGTCCGGGACACAGCATGGCGGTGGCGCACAGCAAGGCGTCGGTGCACAGCAAGGCTAGCCGCCGTCATTCTTCAACCCCTGGACGGGTACCGTGCAAGTTTGGCCTACTGGTGCGCCTCGCCCTCCCTCCGGCGGCCATGTTCCGCGCAATACGCCGCATGCACTCCCCGCGCCGCATGCACTCGCCGTGCACGCCGGGCATGTCAGCCTGCCACCCGGCTGTGTTCCCTACGGTTCTGGCGACATGTTCTCCGGCAACATCCCAGTACCCAGCGTCCCCCAGTACACCGCCTCTGCCATGGGTCTTGGACTGCCCGGCGTTCCCCAGTACACCGCCAGTGATCCTGGTGCCAACGGAGGCTGGGATCAAACTGCCCTCGCCAATGCATTCAGCACCATGCAGCTGCAACAACCTCCATCGACTAACTGGTACATGGATTCCGGTGCTAGCAACCATATGACATCAGATGCCGGTAACCTTTCCAAAACTCAAGCACCATCTCATACTTCTCCTTCCAGTATCATAGTTGGCAATGGCTCTTTGGTTCCTATCACTTCCGTTGGCTCCACATATCTTCCTGCTCACCATGGCCCTTTCACTCTTCGGAACGTTCTAGTCACACCTCAAATCATCAAAAATTTAATTTCCGTTCGCCGCTTTACTATTGATAATAACTGTTCTGTCGAGTTTGACCCTTATGGCCTCTCTGTGAAGGACCTTCGGACCAAGAGCGAAATCGCCAGGTACAATAGCACTGGAGACCTTTACCCTCTACTGCCGTCTCCATCCAGTTCACACACCACGGTCGCCACCAGCTCCACTCTTTGGCATCGTCGTCTTGGTCATCTTGGCACCGAAGCTCTTCACCATTTAGCTAGCTCCACAGCCATCCCTTGTAACAAGAGCATCATCAATACACTCTGTCATGCATGTCAACTGGGTCGGCACATTCGTCTACCTTTTTCTTCTTCTACTTCCCGTGCTACTCAAAATTTTGCTTTAATTCATTGTGACCTTTGGACCTCCCCTGTTGCTAGCGTCTCAGGTTACAAATATTATTTGGTGATTCTTGATGACTGCTCTCATTTTCTTTGGACATTTCCCTTGCGCTTAAAGTCGGAAACCTTTTCCACTCTTTCCCACTTTTTTACATATGTCCAAACTCAGTTCGGCACCACCATTAAATCAGTCCAGTGTGACAACGGACGTGAGTTCGATAATCTCTCCGCCCGCTCGTTCTTTCTCACACACGGCGTTGCACTCCGCATGTCGTGCCCATACACATCCCAACAGAACGGCAAGGCTGAGCGTTCCATTCGCACCATCAACAATGTTGTTCGCACTCTGTTAATTGAAGCTCGCATGCCGCCTCAGTATTGGGTTGAAGCTCTTCATACCGCCACATATCTCATAAATCGACATCCCACGAAAACCCTTCAGTTTTCCACTCCATACCTTGCCCTGTATGGTTCGCCTCCCTCCTATGATCATCTACGGGTTTTCGGCTGTCGATGCTACCCTAATCTTTCCGCTACCATTGCCAACAAACTCTCACCACGCTCCACGCTATGTGTCTTTCTTGGTTACTCCTCTGAGCACAAAGGTTACCGGTGTCTAGATATGGGCTCCAATCGAGTCATTATTTCTCGTCATGTCACCTTCGACGAGAATTCGTTTCCCTTTGGTGATACAACGGCCACATCATCCTCTCCTGATACTAACCTTGATTTTTTATTGGATATGGAGTGCTCGCCACTGCCCATTGGGCCGCGCTTCCCTGCAGGTACCCTCCGGTCTGGCCCTGCTGCCCCCGTTGGATCGTCTCCTCGGGTTGTTGCCAGCGGAGCCGGCTCGGTCACGCCACTGCCGCTGGACCTATCATCATCAGCGGCCAGCCCGCCAGCCGTGCATCTGCCTCGCCACACCACCGGGCCTGGCCTTGACGCGCATGACCTGGGCATTGCAAGCCCCGTGCCTGCCTTGGGCGCCGGCGTCACGCCTGGACGATCTCCGGACTCCCGCCTGCCTCCTGCATTGGTGCCCGACTCGGACGCTCGGACTGCTGGTAGCATGCTCGGCCCCTCCCAAGTCCACGGTCTGTCTCCTGCACCGGCGCCTGCTCTGCCTGGCTCGGACGCTGGGACTGGACCTGCTGTCTTGGCCCCAGCTGCACGCAGTCGCACCAATGATCCTCCTGTGGTGATCCCTGTTCCTCCTGTCGTCAATGAACACCGCATGATGACTCGAGGAAAGACCGGCTTTCGTCTTTCCGTAGACCGGCTCAATCTTCACGCTGCAGTGCTTTCGCCTGTTCCCAAGACATATCGCGGGGCCCTTGCCGACCCAAATTGGAGAGCCGCCATGACCGAGGAGTTTAATGCTCTTCAAGCAAATAACACTTGGGATCTTCTTCCTCGACCTCCTGGCAACAACCTTGTGACCGGCAAGTGGGTTTTTCGCCACAAATTTCATCCCGATGGGTCTCTTGATCGCTACAAGGCCCGTTGGGTTCTCCGCGGCTTTACACAGCGCCCCGGCATTGACTTCGACGAGACATTCAGCCCTGTGGTGAAACCAGCTACAATCCGAACAGTTCTGACTCTGGCACTTTCCCGTGATTGGCCCATTCACCAGCTGGATGTGAAGAATGCTTTTCTACATGGGACTCTATCTGAGACAGTGTACTGTGTGCAGTCCTCTGGCTTCGTCGACCCGGCTCATCCAGATTATGTATGCCGCCTCAACAAATCTCTCTATGGGCTCAAGCAGGCTCCACGCGCATGGTACAGTCGTTTCGCTGGCTTTCTTCTTTCTCTCGGGTTTGTTGAAGCCAAGTCCGATACATCATTGTTCATATTCCGTCGAGGCACCGACACGGTCTACTTGTTACTATATGTGGATGACATAGTCCTGACAGCCTCCTCAGATGCCCTTCTTCGTCAGACTATCATTGCCCTTCAGCGCGAATTTTCTATGAAAGATCTGGGACCGCTCCATCACATCCTGGGACTATCAGTGACCAGACAACATGGCTGCATGCATCTTTCTCAGCGTCACTATATTCTTGAGATCCTCGAGCGTGCTGGCATGACAGATTGCAAGCCGTGCAGCACTCCAGTTGACACACATTCAAAGCTCTCCAGCGACGGCGCTCCTGTTGAGGACGCCACACACTACCGCAGCCTTGCTGGCGCCTTGCAGTACGTGACCTTCACTCGGCCCGACATTGCGTATGCTGTACAGCAAGTTTGCCTGTTTATGCACGATCCCCGCGTGCCTCATCTTGCGCTTGTGAAGCGTATTCTTCGGTATCTCCGTGGCACTCTTGATCATGGTCTTCTGCTCCATCGGACCTCTCCAGAAAAATTGGTCATCTACACCGATGCTGATTGGGCCGGTTGTCCCGATACACGGAAATCAACTTCCGGATATGGTGTTTTTCTCGGTGACAACCTTATCTCTTGGTCCTCAAAGCGGCAGCACACCGTCTCACGATCTAGTGCCGAAGCTGAATATCGTGCCGTGGCCAACGGCGTTGCCGAGGCGAGCTGGTTACGTCAACTCCTCACCGAGCTCCATTCTCCACTCCGTCGGGCCACGCTTGTTTACTGCGACAACATCAGTGCAGTCTATCTCTCCACCAATCCGGTTCAACATCAGCGGACCAAGCACGTGGAGATCGATCTACACTTCGTTCGTGAACGCGTCGCCCTTGGCCATATTCATGTCCTTCATGTGCCTACGTCCTCACAGTACGCCGACATCTTCACCAAGGGTCTTCCGACTTCTGTCTTCACGGAGTTTCGTTCCAGCCTCAACGTTCGTCCTCCTACCGTATCGACTGCGGGGGAGTGTTAGCCAAGTAATTGTGCTTATACACGTTATTGCTGTCCCAGAGCCTCACGTCCAGGCATATTGCCGGACGGACTACAGATATGGCCAGGCTGTTAAGTTAGGCATGTATAGGTTTAGATGCGGACTCCTGATTCCTTTCCGTCTGCTGTAATCTCAACTATATTTATGCCTTCCTGGCCAATGGAACAATTCATTGCGTGAATATTTTCCGCTCTCAGTTCTTGTGAAATGGTAATGTATTTTTTACATGTTTCTCTCTCTTTTTTGTGCTTCAAATGTTAGCACACATTGCAATTGATTGGCATGGAACTAGGAAGCAACATTGCAAAAATATTATTAGTAAACCATTTTTTATTGCAGGGAAAAGATGGTTGCTGCACTTCTTGCTGCTGGTGCGTCAGCTTCAGCAGTCACCGATCCCACTGCACAAGATCCAGTGGGCAAACAAGCAGGTTTCCTGGCTTCTGAACGAGGACACATGGGCCTTGCAGGCTATCTTTCAGAGGTGGCGCTAACTAGCCATCTTGCATCCCTCACTATAGGAGAGAGCGATATTTCAAAAGGATCAGCTGCAGCTGAAGCAGAGAGAGCAGTTGAGAGCATATCGCAGAGGAGTGCCCAACTGCATGGCGGCACAGAAGATGAACTCTCATTTAAGGACTCTTTGGCAGCCGTGAGAAATTCATCTCAAGCGGCCGCTCGAATTCAGAATGCTTTCCGTGCCTTTTCTTTCAGGAGGAGACAACAAAAGGTCACTCGACTTAAGGATGAATATGGGTTGACCCAAGAAGACATAGATGAACTTGCAGCTGCATCAAGGTCGTACTACCAGCAGTGTCGTGCTTCGAACGGTCAGAATAAAGCAGCTGTTTCAATTCAGAAGAAATACAGAGGTTGGAAAGGGCGCAAAAATTTTCTCAACATGCGCAGAAATGCAGTTAAAATACAGGTAAAAGTATAAGGAAATGTTTGGTTCCAAAGTTCTATTCAAGTTGAGTTCATTGGTACATGATTGGATTTTGAAATGCATGATCTCTGGCAAGATGTCTTGTACTTCGTTGACCCTAAAGGCCTTCCTTTGTACAGGCTCATGTAAGAGGCCATCAAGTGAGAAAGAAATACAAGACTTTCCTAAGCACTGTTAGTGTGCTAGAGAAAGTGATACTAAGGTGGCGTCGGAAAGGACATGGCCTACGTGGCTTCCGAGCTGAGCAACCAGCAATGATCGAAGCAGAAGAGGAAGAGGAGGAAGATGATGATGACTTCGATGATGATGAAGCAGTAAAGATCTTCCGGCGGCAGAAGGTTGATGAAGCTTTGAAGGAGTCTGTGTCAAGAGTGTTGTCCATGGTAGACTCTCCTGAAGCAAGGATGCAGTACCGTCGAATGCTCGAGGAGTTTCGCCAGGCAACTGTAAGCAGTTAATTGATTTAGTCATCTAAGGAATGTTTTGATCATAAGCCATGTTGCCAAGGAAACTAGTTTATACTAGAAAGTAGAACCATTAGAAAAGTAAAGAGCAATTTACTCAAGTAACAAGTGAAAAAGACCGAGGCATAAAGGGGCCAAATACAATTGTAGTGCAATTTTACTCTTGGATACACAAAGCATACAGTAATAATAGGTTCATTAGCGTGAATTTCACTATAAAATACTTCCCATTTTTTTTCCGTAGTCTGTTACTGGATGAACTGCAAGTATGTAGAGCTATGCAGAAAGCCATTGAGTATATTCAATTTTTCTCGTTTTATCCAAAGTCAAGTCTCCACGTCCACGGTATGACTAACCATGCCGATTTTAAATGCAGGCTGAATTGGGTGCATCAGATGAAGCAACATCAATACTTAACAATGACTTACTACTAGGAATGGACAACTTCATGTAGTGAAAAAAACGCATCACACAAGAAGGCGTTTGCGGTGCTGCCTACAATGACATGAAGTAATTAGGAACGGGTACAGTCTGCAGCTATTATGACCTGCTAGTGTTCAGTTTGCACGGTGTTTGCCTGATTGTTGTAGACTGATGGTTCTGTTAGTATTAATTGTAAATTAGTTGTTAATTGGGAATGGCAGTTTATGACGGAGGCCCCATGTTGCTTAGGAGGATTTGATCCGTACATTCTGCCATTTTCCATGAAATGCTGTATGACTTGGGCAGTTTGGAAATCGGCTTACCAACATATATCTTGCTGAATGTCCTTCGTAATACCAATGAAACTAACTAAATATTCACCTGACCTTGAATAATTTTACTGTATTACATGGAACGGAAGAAACCTGAGAACCGCTATTCTCCACAGATACTGAGCTGACTCGTGAAGTTTGCTGCATGTCCTATGCTCCTGTTTCTTAAAGCTTGTACACAAATGCTGGATCAATTGAATGTATTTAGTTCACGTTGAGGCCAAAGTGGTAAAATTATACAAAGCTTTACCTCACCAATAAAACTCAGATTTGTTATAGGTATATCACGATATTAAATCATTTTCAGTGAACAGGAAAAAAATCTGCATCGCATGCAAGGAGCAAAATTTTACTCAACAAAGGACAGGAGTCGAGAGAAAAATCTTGATCACAAAAAAAGGAATTTACAGAAGTTAATTTTACACTCAACAAATGAAGGACCGAAATGGCGACAGATGGGGGGTGAATGTCGATCGCTTTAAAAATCGCCCCTGAGAATTCGTACACAGATTTTTCAAAGCAACTCAGAAAATTAATTTTACTGAAACCCGGAACACATGCAACACTGAAAAATTTAGCATAAATCAGAGATTAACCAGCAAAAATTTCAGCTGAAAATAATGCAGTTTCATCTGCATGCAAAATAGTCAAAGACAGCAAAAAGAAATAAAGCAAAAGAGAATGCTCCAATAGAAAGGATCAGAAAGTGACATCCGAAGGACAACTAAAAGGCTCACAATAAAGTTCATAATAAAGTTGCCCCCAAAAGAAAGCTCACAAAGCTCACAAACGGGAATGCTCCAGAAGAATGCTTGCAATGATGTTCCTGCTGTCCGAAATGCTAGAAGATGAAAGGAGGAGACAAATAAATGCTACTTGGCCGATCTTTAAGGAGGCTGCTCAAAACTCAAACCAAGTCAACTAGCACTGCTGCTCACAAACCATCCGAGAGCATCCTGGGACATACTTTTTCTTGCCGACCAACAAAAGACATCATTTAATGCTGTCCAAAGGTTTGATGGCCGAACAGAGAAAATAGCTGCCATTAATGCTTTGTTAGGACAGCATGGGATAGTCTTGCCATATGTCCTAAGAGCAAAGAATTATCGCAGCCGAACTGCACTTCAACAGAGCAGCAAGAAAAGAAAGACCCAACAGGGAACAGCCACCAAAAAGTAATCTAAATGCAGGCACTAGAGAAGGCCGAAATACTTCATGCAGAGGCCAGAGCCCCTATTTTTGCATGCTGTCGACCAAATCAAATACACAGACCAAGAAGGGACTAACAAGAACCAAAAGCACATAACAAGAGAATAAAAGAAACCAAGGCACCAGAGACTCAGAAGAACTCAAATAGAAATAACTTGAAAAACGATACGGGGATATACATGATTGATATAGAGTGTTTACATCTCAATCCATCCTCTCCCTCTCGATCCTTAAGAACACCAAGAGCTATACATGCTTCTTGGGAGGAACACACACAAACACACATGGAGAGACCCAAATGGAACCCTAACTTTTACACCCACTCTCTCCACCACTAAAGCACAAAGCAAAAGCCCTAAAACCCCTCTCCAAGTCTTGCCAACAACCAGGAAACACACTCCTATTTATAGCATTCCTTGATGGGTTTACACTTTGCTTTGCCCATTTTACCCCTCCATGCTTTGCCCGCTAACCCGCTTCCTTTTGCAGCCTCGCGCTTTTACCGAAACGCCCCTGCTGCACCTTCCGGGAAGGTTCCATGTTCCTTGTCTCGCACGCCTTGCAACCACCTCGAGTCCACGTCGTCTTCGACACATCCCGACTGTTCTGACCTCAGCGCCACCTGCGCCTAGTCCAGTCCTCCGTGTCTCGCCACGACTCCACTCGACGTCCTGCAGCCATCACACATAAAAAAACACATCGCATAGCACGACACAAAGCATATAAACATGATTAGTACCAACAAATCCTACTCAAGCGAGAAAAAGGCCCAAATGACCAACCGGGAAGACGACCACGCGTCAAATCTGTCTAATCATAAACCGACCTCGCAAAATGTCAAAATGGCACGAATCACTCAAACCAAACTCACTCTAACCAAATCACGTGTCAATTACTTATCACCAACTTGGAATTTAGACCACATGGTCTCTCAACAAAGGACAGGGGTCTAGAGATATCTTGGTCACAAAAAAAAGGACTTTACAGAAGTCCTGGAGCCAACGTTCGATTCAGAACCCGGGGAAAACATGCATATCCACGCACTGCTAAATCCAATGCCACATTCGTGTCCGATATACAACCGATGTGTATTTGCAATTTTGCATTGCTAGCTAATCCGTATTTATCACTGCTCATATCCATTTTTTAATCCTTACGAGAAAATCATTACAACATTGTATTTGTGATCTGATTCCCATCTGTTTTCTCTTTAGAGAGTCCAGCGTATACAATTTCACTCATGCATCTAGTTGTGATCTCTTCGAGCACCAAAAAAGTTAATAGCCATAACATTTCACACTGAGCATGTAATGCCAGTGGGACGCAAAACAAAAGAAAAGCGAGAAATGAAACAATCCAAGGAAGAATAAAAAAATAAAATGTTTTTGCCGTCAGAATCCGTCCAGCTTTAGAACGCCGAATAAAAGTAGCGCTCATTGAGATTCCTAGACTATCCTTAGCCGGTTAGCACCATCTTGCGCTTTAGGTTTTCATCATCTGATAGTAGAAAAAAATCCAACGTCCACGTTGTACCGACTTACCGTCCGATGTGGAAAAGCCATCGAATAGTGCAGGGCCCACTTGTTGGATCAAAAGGTCCTTAAAACCCTCAGCTATTTGAGAGAGAATGAGGTTAAGGTAAGGACAGTTTTGGTATGGAATAGGACAAAGAGAGAGAACCTCCAAAGCCGTGGCCACCCCACAAAAAGGCCAGCTCAAGCCCTCACTTCTTACCTCTCACCTCCATTTCATTCCTTACCCTCAACCGAGAACATAGCTAGAGCACAAGCCAACAAGAGAGCCTTTGTAGGAACGTCGATGGCAATCAGAGAGGGTGAATGATTGCAGTGCATAGCGGAAAATTTTTCTTTATTTTCTGGATGACTAACCTGCAGTAAAAACAAAAACACAAAAACTGCACAATAGAAAATAGCCAAAAGAATAATATTAATTTTTACTCTCTCTCCAAAAAGTACTATGCTGTTTTGACTTTTTAGTGCTTCCTTGTGCGTGTCCAGAAGAATCAAGTTAAGCATAAGTTGTTGCACGGAAACCAAGGTAAAAAGAACAAGCCTTTGTCTGAGCAATGCTTGGAGATTAGATCAACAGCAGTAATTTGCTCACTTTGTGAACGCCACGTACTGCTGTTGCTTTTTTATCTCGTCGATTCCAGCGTACCAACGGAGGACGTGCGGCTGCTTCACGAACAATCGGACACAGCCGACCGAGCAAACGCGCCACACGCACATGCGCTTGAGCTCTGATCAGTTCGGTTTGAGTTTCTGGTTTCTGATTTATTTTTCACTATTTATAAATTTTATTTTTTTTTCTAAATTTTTGGTTTTTTATTGAGCTTTTTTGCCGGTTCTTTTTTCCCGTATTCGTTTGTATTATACATATTGGGCTAACATGTTTTTTATTTTTTTAATTTTTTTTAAATTTAATTATGCTAAATAAGGCTCTGTCAGCTACAGTGTTTTTTTCAGCCAGCTACAGTGTTTTCAGCCATAAGCCATGAGCTTTTAAGCCCAAGTGATCACCACCTCAAGGCTTGAAGATTTCACACGGCCACGAGATGACGCGCCGGACACAAGTTCTGATGCGCTGTTTTTTTTCGACGGCGTGGCTGCAAAGCACATGACGAAGCCAACAGAGAGATTGAAGTCGCAATTGGAATCGCCGCCGACCTGTATTTTTTTCCGCTCGATCACCAAAACAACCAACACACAGAAATTTTTTCTCTCTAGTAGATCTATTTTATTTCTGAATCATGGTGGCTACAAAGTGCCCTCCTGGCACCCCTCAAACCCTAGAACGAAAATTGCATCTCCAAAAGCCATGGGTTAGCCTTCAACCCCACCTCTCTATTTATAGTCTAGGACCCAAAACCTGGGCTTATCCCAAGCTCACGAGTTCTAATCCAATTCCAACAAATAAGGGACCCGAAACCCTTTCTAACATGGGTTTTCCAAAATTCCAAATACAACTTCTCCAACTCATCACGTGTCAAAGCCTCCAGGACTGCACCTCCTGTATCTTCTCCACGCATCATCCACCTTTGATCTCCATGTGCTCCAGCGTTAGCCCGACCACCCTTGACATCCTTGACCGCTTGGACCTCAGATTTCCCCCTCCTAGTCCCGATCTTCCTCGTCACCGACCATAACCGTCTCCACGCTCAACCTGCACATGTAAAGACCAAAGAACGTTTTTCCTTGCACAAGTTCTCACCAATTTGACCGATATTAGTCCACACACACACGCCTCGAATAACAATACTAAGCAACGTTGTCAATTATTCATCATCATAAAAATTCTAGATCTAGCCACATGGTTTAACAGCCTTGCCTCTCTGTTGCTCGGCCAAAGCCAAGCCTCAAGCCAAAAAGCCCCGCTACCACCCAAGTCCCCCATCAACCACAGAGAGATAGTAAGGGAGGGCCCAGAGGAGAGGAGCAAGGATGCGGCAACCATGATGGCAAAAGAGGAAGCCAGCCGAACCGCAACGCGACTATCATTGTCGTCGTCCACGAACCTTTGAAAGATCAAGCTCCATTTAAGTTGGTTTTGGTGTTAATGACAAATGCAATTATGACATTATGATATTAATGACATATACTTTATAATGTTTTGGTGAAAATGTTAAATGAATTTATGAGACTAATATGTTTATTTGAGTTTATCTTTGGTTAGTCTCATTTGGATGAAAAGGTGAAATCAAAGAGGTATGCATTCGAAATCGCTTTCTCATTTACAAATGCATTCCTTAGATCCAAAATATAGATTGAACTCCTCAATTAGTCTAAAATGAATATGTGCATATGTCTTCTCTATATACACTTGTATGCACACATTTAGGGGGAGCTCTCCATATATTTTGGAGTTTCATAAGTATTGATCCATGCTTCTTTTAATATGCATATTTAGGATCTTTACTTTGAAATACATTCTTAAGTATATATATATATAGCTTGTGCAGTATATATATACTCATGTGCAATCGGGTTGTCATCTAACTTCTCCATTATGTGTTAATGGTTGGATAACTAATGACAACCGGATAAGTAAGCTTTATTTAAAGTTTATCTTAGAGTATACACTTGTCGTGTACATATTGTATACTCGCAAATCAATTTCATATCTCATCATTTGTTGAGATTGTCATGAATTACCAAAATGGTGAAGTTTGGTAATCAATGACAATTGTTTTGTGGACTAACATTTTCCATGAGTTGGATAAATAGGTTAGGTTCCACAAATAAAGATGATTTGGGATGACTTCATGAGTTGAAGGTCATCAAGTCAAAGTTGATGAAGAAGAGGTAGGCTTCATGTGTTGAAGGCCATCGAGAAGAAAATGCTTCATGTGTTGAAGCATGTCAAAGATTGATCATGTGTTGATCAAGTGAAGACCATCATGAGTTGATGGTGCTGATGATAAGAAAGCATCATGAGTTGATGCCTATCAAGACGATGACCCAAGGCAAAGGTATGACTAGCTAGGGCTAAGGATGCATTCCTAGTTTTTTACCGGTCTTGGTGTTTGGTTGGAAGACCGGATTGCTAGTGTAGGTTGCCGTACTATTAAGAGGGGTTATGTCTAGTAGTTTGAGTCTCATCATGTGTTGATAGCTCAAACCTCACTTGCTCTAGCTCATCTTGACATGAGGCTTGCATTTGCGAATGTGTTTTGCAAATTGTTGAAGCTCATGTGTTGATTTCTTGTAACATGGAACTATGCATTGCAAATGTGTTTTGCAAGTGCTTGAAGTCCATGTTTCCATTCTTTGTGATATGAGGCTTATATTTGCAAATGTGTTTTGCAAATGGTTGAAGCTCATATATAATCCTTGTGACATGTGACTTAGGTTTGCGAATTTGTTTTGCAAATGTGAGAAGTCCATGTATCGATTCCTTGTGTCATGATTTCAAAAGTGTGCGAATGTGCTTTGCAACTTGTTGGAAATCATGTTTGAACCTTGTGTGCATAATATCGTAGTTTGCAAATGTGTTTTGCAAAATCTGTTGAGATATCTGCACTTCTCAGGAAAAACCGGAAGTACCGCAAGTTCAACTGCGGAACTACCGCATGTGCGGAAGTTCCGAGGTCCCGAGCGGAACTTAAATTCCAGAGAGTGCCTGGGTTCAGACTTAGCCTCTCGGAAAACGGAAGTACCGCGGGTTGCACTGCGGAACTACCGGATGGCCGGTAGTACCGGGCACCCGAGCGGAACTTTATTTCCAGAGAGCGCCCGGAGTTTAACTTAGTCTCTCGGAAAACGGTAGTACCGCGGATTGACCTGCGGAACTACCGCATGTGCGGAAGTTCCGGATACCCGTGCGGAACTTTATTTCCAGAGAGCGCCGGGAATAAAACTTAAACTCGCTGAGATCGGTAGTACCGGGCTGAACGGCGGTAGTACCGCAGGGGAGCGGTAGTACCGGAGTTTGTGCGGCGGAAGTACCGCGCCGACGGTGTAACGGTTAGTTCAGAGCGTCTGACATAGCCGTTACTTCGCGTCAGTGAGGGGAGCGGTAGTTCCGGCCCTTGGCCGGCGGTAGTACCGCCCGTCCTGATTTTTCAGGGATTTGGCTCCAACGGCTAGTTTTCTTGTGTGGGGTATAAATACCCCCTTGTGGCTGGTTGGAGATGTTGTTGATTCATTCATTCTTGTGTTCTTGAGCTAGAGTGAGGCTCTCCACTCAATTGTGCATGTGTTGCACTTTGTGAGAGAGGAGAGGTGATCTAGACTGCATGTGTTGCATCTAGAGGACTTAGTGTCCAATTGAGCTTGTGCATTCGTTGCACGTGGTGAGAGTCAAGTGAGGGACTTGGCTTGTTACTCTTGGAGTTTGCCGACTCCTAGACGGCGTTGGAGGCGTCGTGCGCGGTGATCTTCTCAAGAAGCTTGTGAGAAGACCCGGCGAAGTTGTGAAGGTCGGAGCTCACCTACCCGGAGCGGGAAAGAGCTACCACTAGTGGATACGAGGTGTTTCGGCTTAATTCGTGGAGCCGGTCCGATTTGTTCGGGATAACCTCAACGTGGATTAGGGGAGACCGGCAAGTCTCCGAACACCACGGTAAAACATCATTGTGTCAATTGTGGTTTGTTTTCTTGTGTTCCATTTATATTCAAGCAATTTACATTCATAGAATTAAATTGATTGCTTGTATATTTAGAATTGCAAACCTTGACCTAGGCTAGAACTATTAGTGCACTTAGACGAATTTATTTGTCGTAGGCGCTATTTGAGCTAAACCAAATTGAGTTTCGCTTCCGCATTATATACTTGGTTTAGGCAAATAGGAAAGCTCTTGAATTGATTAGTATTAATTTGTAGAGAATTTTTTAAACCGCCTATTCACCCCCCTCTAGTCGGCCTCCTCGATCTTACAAGTGGTATCAGAGCTTGGTCTCTCATTTATTAGGCTTAACAGCCTAGAGAGTATAAAGGATGGCGACCAGTGGAATTGTGCACCTAGATGACACACCTCTATTTGATGGCACCAATTATGCAAATTGGAAAATCCGCATGACATGCTATTTTAAGGCCATGAGTCCAAAAATATGGCGGATTGTAGATGTTGGCTTTTCTCCTTCATTGGATCCTCAAGCTCCAACTATTGAGGAAGAGAAATGCCTACATCTCGACGCTCAAGCTACTAATGCTTTATTTAGTGCTTTGAGTGTAGAGGTGTTCAATGCAATATGCAATCTCGATAATGCTCATGATATGTGGACGAGAATTCAAGATAAATATGAAGCGTCCACATCAACCGATGATGATTGCATACAAGAGTGGATGTCGGGAGAAGAATGCTCAACCTCTAGCTCCGACGACGAAGAATCCACCATTCCCTTCGCATTAACTCGATGCCTCATGGCAAAAGGTAAAAAGAAGGTAAATTTCGATGATAATGACGATACACCTTCTTATGATGAGTTAATGGACATGCTAGAAGAACTTAATGAATTTCTTGGAAAGGAGAAAGCTAAATTTAAGGTTTTGAAGAAAGAATATGTCTCTCTTCAAAATAATTATGATGTGCTAAAAGAAGAACATGAGTCTCTTCTATTCAAGGAATATACTAAACCTAGCATGAATATAGGAATTACATGTAATTTGCTAGATGATATACCATGTGTAATTCCTAGCTCTAGCATTTCATCTAAAATCAATGCTTCCACCTCATGTGAGGATTTAATAGATGATATGCCATGTGTAGCTTCTAGCTCTAGCAACTCATCTAAAATTAGTGTTTCTACTTCATGTGATGATTTGTTAGATATTCCTTGTTGCTCAAATATGGATGCTTCCATCTCCTCTATGTATTGCAAGACTAACCTTGTAGAGGAGAATAATGAGCTCAAGGCCCAAGTCACAACTTTAAGAAATGACTTGGAGAAAAGCTATAAAGGGAAGGCCTCTCTTGATATAATATTAGGAAGTCAAAGAAAATCAAATGACAAGAGAGGTATTGGCTTCATCTCCAAGAAGAAGGAGAATAGCAAAACAAGGCACAATGCAAGACATACGAAGAATGTCAAGTGCCATGAATGCAATGAAACGGGTCACTTCGCCTCTAAGTGCCCCAACAAGGTGGAAAACGAGAAACATCCATCCATGAAGAGGCAAACCGGTAATGAGCAAGGCAAGAAGATTAGAAGAGGTAATAATTGCCAAACTTGCTACAATTGCCGGGAAAAGGGACATTTGAGTAAGGATTGTCCCAAAGGTATCATTTCTAAGCCATGTCTTTTCAATGAACATTATTTGCTTAGGAAGGATAAGAATGACAATGTGTTTGCTAAAAATGTTAGTTTACATAAAGTTAATGTTAGGGCCATTTGGGTGCCCAAATCTATTGTGACTAACATTAATGGACCCAACCAAGTTTTGGGTACCAAAATGTGCTTAAAAGCTTAATAGGTACTTGGAGAGGCATTGGAGGCTTGGCATATTCATGGAGAGGTGATTTCCACCTTGGGCGAAATGGAAGCCAAGCTTGAAGATAATCTTCCCACACCATGAACCAATGCCATCTCGGTAACAAGTATCTACATTTGAATTTATATAGCTCCTAGCCTTGTGTAGGTTGCATTTCATGAAAATCATTTAAAAAAAGGGGGTGTTCCTGCTCTTGTGCTAAAATTTCATTATTGTAAATTGTGAGCAAGATGTTGTGGCACATTAAGGGGGAGTGCTAAATCATATTCATGTATATCACATCCCTAAGTGTGCCCATAGTAATTAAGTGCTAGAATTGTTTTTCAAAATTGAGCCATTTAGCCAAAAGTCAAAATTTTGAAATTACTAGTATATCTTTGAAAAACTAGTTGAAAAATGTATACAAATGCTTTTCAAAGGTTTTACAAAGGTTTTGGTTTTAGAAAAACTTATTTCAAGGAAAATTGAGTTTCCAACCCAAAACTATCTATTTAGTATCTTGTTTTGGCTTCAAACTCAAAAATTTCCCCAAAATCAATTCTAAAAGAAATTTGAAAATGTGTTCAATACCAAAAACCTAGAGTTGGCTATTTCAAACATTATTGGTATTCAAAAGTTTTCCAAAAGGCCAACCAATCAAAAGTTATTTGGTTTTGAAACTCGCCCAAAAATTTAAGTTGACCTATGTGGTCACAATCTAGCACTTAAGTGAGTTTTGCCATTTGAGCTAGAATTATTGACATATATTGGCTCACAAGGGTATTAACAACTCATACATACAATTGAATGCTTAATATACCCCCAAATGCTCATTTTTGCAATCTTGAAGGATTTATTGAAAATGAGTTTGTTTTTGAAAATTGAAAGATTAATTTGCTAAAAGCTATGTTAAAAGAGTTTTTAATCTTGGCTTATAGTTGGAAATGCTCCACAAGTGGTTTATGTTCCTTTGTGAAAAACTTTGGAGCAATATACAACATTATATCAAACCTCTCCTTGAAAATCAAAATTCTTGGCGTGCTCCCAGAAAATTCGGTACTACCGGCAGTCATTCTGCGGTACTTCCGTCGTCCGGAACTACCGGCAGTCATACTGCGGTACTACCGGGATTTCGGAACTACCGGCATTGAAAGTGCGGTACTTCCGATATTTCTGGAAGAATGGCTGATTTGTTGCAAAATTTGATTTCCAGTTTCCTCAGCCATTTCTTTTGCTCCTCACTGTCAAGATGACCCATGTTAATCCTTGCTAAGCTACCCTCAAGTATTTCTTGACCTCATATGCCATTTTGCTCTCAATTTGATTCTTTTCATTAAAATGGCAATCTCTAAAAGAGTGGTAGACTTTCGATTAACTTGACCTCGGCATGAATTTCATTCCTATATTCTCAAGTGATATCAATCATTTCCTTCAAGTGGTATCCTTTAGTTGTGAAACTTAAGTGGTATCCTTATTCTTTTGGATTGATATCTTTTTATCTTGGCAAGCAAATAATTCTTTACCAAGCTCCTCACCTAAATGATATCATTGAGTTCCAAATAATGCTATATTTCAAGTGGTATCTACTCTTTTAAATTGGTATCTCCTTCACTTAGAAAATGAGTGGTATCATTGTTCTTTCAAGTAGCATCTTTCAAAGTGATATCATTTCTTCAAAAGTGGTATCTATTCTTTCTTCTTGCCAAGCAATATATCTTCTCTTAACCAAGCTCTTTCACCTATGATATCATCTTCTTCCAAGTGGTATCCACCTTTACAAGTGGTGTATCCTCTAATGATATCATCCTCCTCCTCCAAGTGCTATTCGAAAGGACATTTATATCTACAAGTGGTATATTCTCACAAGTGACTTCGAATGTCATCTCAAGCGGTACAAATTATGGACAAGTGGTACCCATTAATCCTTATGCTTGATGACTTAAGAAGAATCCTTGTTAATCAAAGGAGGAAGAGATAAGAAAAGAGAAGAAAATCAAGAAGAGGAGAACCCTTTGTGTGTCAAAGGAAAAGAAATTGCCAAGAAGAGACCTTTGTGTAAGGAGGAGTTTTTCCTTATGAAAAACACATATAATACTCTTGTGCTTACTAAAGCAAAAAGGGTAAAATATTACTATTGGGAAAATTATTTTACTTATTTGCCCAAAAATGATTTATGGTTCTTGGGAATGAATGTGTTTCATTCTTTTTGGCTATTCATGGAGTAATAATCAAATGATATGCAAGATTGCCTTTTCAAAAGAGCCTCCTTGGTCAAAAATCAAAAATCTTGTTTAAAAGGCCAAAAGTTGTGAAAAACTAAATAAAAGTACTCAACTATGTATTTCAAATGTTTTCAAAGCCTTTTAAGTAAAAATTTCTATTTTTAGAAATCAAAAGAAAGATTTGGCCTAAAATGGATCTTTTATGATCTTGTTTTTGGTTTAAACAACATATTTCTCTAAATTACAATCTATTGATTATTTGAAAAAGTGGTTAACACAAAACTCGTATGGTTGGTCATTTCAAACATTTCTCTAGTTTAAAGGTTTTGCAAAAGACCAATCATTGAAAAGTTATATGTATTTGAATCTCATCCAAAAACTTCTTTTGACCCGAAATGACCTAACCTTGCATATAATGAGTTTCGCTATTTGAGCAAGATTTCTTTGTGTATCTTGGCTTGAAATAGTATTTGTAACTCATATGAAGCTAATAAAGAAAATTACTCCATGAAAATCCAATTTATTTGGATTTCAAGCTTAAGGTGCAAAATGAACTTACTCTTTTGCTCTCAAAGCGATTTTTAGCATATCTTTTGATTGGAAAAGTCTTTTTCAAAAATTCCTGTTGGAAAAGGTCAAAAATAGCATCAAGTTCAAATCTGCAAAGTTTGAAAATGTTTCAAGTTAATTTGAAAAAGTTGTGACTTTTTCTCTCTTGGGCAAAATGCTGAAAATTTCAGAACTTCCATGACTCTGAGCCGATTTGTGATTTTTATATCTTCAAATGGGTTCAGATTTAAAGGAAGCCACAATAATGAAAATTGATACTATATAGTTGGTCTTCATGTTAAAATTTTCTCAGAATTTATGAAGATCATTTAGTCATTTTTTCATCTCTCTCTAGAAGCTTAAATGAAATGCAAAAGTCTGAATTTCAGACTTTCAGTTTCTCTGAAAACTTATGTTTTGAGCTGATCTATGATTTTTGTATCTTTAATTAGGCTCATAATCTGAGGAAGCTATAATTATGATCCTCAGACATTCATCTATACTGACAAATTTTCTCAGATTTATTGGACATCTATAAGTCAGTTTTTCAGGGAGCTTTTGAAGGTCACTTGGAATGCAAAATCTGGAAATGATCCAAATGCTACAAGTGCTTTATATACAATTGGAATCATATCAAGTGATACCAAATTCCAAAAGAAGAACACTTCACAAGCCTTCAAGGAGCTCTAATGAGTAAGATTATTTGAATGTGTTTCAAATATCTTTAGTTGATTTAAGTGGTATCATTTGGTCATTTGCATTTAGTTTCATACTTCTTTATGACCATATGAAATTGAATTAAATTGCTATCAAGCTCCTCATGATCAACATCTTCTTAAATGGCTTAACTTTAATGCTTCCCTTGTTTTTAATGTTAATATATGCTATTTAAGTGTTAATTGTCTCATTTTGGTGTTTAATGCCAAATGGGGGAGAAATTTGTGATAATAGCAAATTGATATTGGGAAGAGAAATTAAACTTGTGATAATGCCAAATGGGGGAGAAACAATAGCTTTGCATATTAGAAAATTAGAAATGCTATTGCAAATGGGGGAGAAATGAGATAGTAATTGAATAATGTTAAAAGGGGAGAAATTAAAATTTCTTTAATCTAAATATTGATAATGCTTTCACCTTCTCTCATATGATTAATTGTTTATCATTTAGTCATTTTCACCCTCATGCTATTATCATAAATAGATTTGTCATCAATCACCAAAAAGGAGGAGATTGAAAGATCAAGCTCCATTTAAGTTGATTTTGGTGTTAATGACAAATGCAATTATGACATTATGATATTAATGACATATATTTTATAATATTTTGGTGAAAATGTTAAATGAATTTATGAGACTAATATGTTTATTTGAGTTTATCTTTGGTTAGTCTCATTTGGATGAAAAGGTGAAATCAAAGAGGTATGCATTCGAAATCGCTTTCTCATTTACAAATGCATTCCTTAGATCCAAAATATAGATTGAACTCCTCAATTAGTCTAAAATGAATATGTGCATATGTCTTCTCTATATACACTTGTATGCACACATTTAGGGGGAGCTCTCCATATATTTTGGAGTTTCATAAGTATTGATCCATGCTTCTTTTAATATGCATATTTAGGATCTTTACTTTGAAATACATTCTTAAGTATATATATAGCTTGTGCAGTATATATATACTCATGTGCAATCGGGTTGTCATCTAACTTCTCCATTATGTGTTAATGGTTGGATGACTAATGACAACCGGATAAGTAAGCTTTATTTAAAGCTTATCTTAGAGTATACACTTGTCGTGTACATATTGTATACTCGCAAATCAATTTCATATCTCATCATTTGTTGAGATTGTCATGAATTACCAAAATGGTGAAGTTTGGTAATCAATGACAATTGTTTTGTGGACTAACATTTTCCATGAGTTGGATAAATAGGTTAGGTTCCACAAATAAAGATGATTTGGGATGACTTCATGAGTTGAAGGTCATCAAGTCAAAGTTGATGAAGAAGAGGTAGGCTTCATGTGTTGAAGGCCATCGAGAAGAAAATGCTTCATGTGTTGAAGCATGTCAAAGATTGATCATGTGTTGATCAAGTGAAGACCATCATGAGTTGATGGTGCTGATGATAAGAAAGCATCATGAGTTGATGCCTATCAAGACGATGACCCCAAGGCAAAGGTATGACTAGCTAGGGCTAAGGATGCATTCCTAGTCTTTTACCGGTCTTGGTGTTTGGTTGGAAGACCGGATTGCTAGTGTAGATTGCCGTGCTATTAAGAGGGGTCATGTCTAGTAGTTTGAGTCTCATCATGTGTTGATAGCTCAAACCTCACTTGCTCTAGCTCATCTTGACATGAGGCTTGCATTTGCGAATGTGTTTTGCAAATTGTTGAAGCTCATGTGTTGATTTCTTGTAACATGGAACTATGCATTGCAAATGTGTTTTGCAAGTGCTTGAAGTCCATGTTTCCATTCTTTGTGATATGAGGCTTATATTTGCAAATGTGTTTTGCAAATGGTTGAAGCTCATATATAATCCTTGTGACATGTGACTTAGGTTTGCGAATTTGTTTTGCAAATGTGAGAAGTCCATGTATCGATTCCTTGTGTCATGATTTCAAAAGTGTGCGAATGTGCTTTGCAACTTGTTGGAAATCATGTTTGAACCTTGTGTGCATAATATCGTAGTTTGCAAATGTGTTTTGCAAAATCTGTTGAGATATCTGCACTTCTCAGGAAAAACCGGAAGTACCGCAAGTTCAACTGCGGAACTACCGCATGTGCGGAAGTTCCGAGGTCTCGAGCGGAACTTAAATTCCAGAGAGTGCCTGGGTTCAGACTTAGCCTCTCGGAAAACGGAAGTACCGCGGGTTGCACTGCGGAACTACCGGATGGCCGGTAGTACCGGGCACCCGAGCGGAACTTTATTTCCAGAGAGCGTCCGGAGTTTAACTTAGTCTCTCGGAAAACGGTAGTACCGCGGATTGACCTGCGGAACTACCGCATGTGCGGAAGTTCCGGATACCCGTGCGGAACTTTATTTCCAGAGAGCGCCGGGAATAAAACTTAAACTCGCTGAGATCGGTAGTACCGGGCTGAACGGCGGTAGTACCGCAGGGGAGCGGTAGTACCGGAGTTTGTGCGGCGGAAGTACCGCGCCGACGGTGTAACGGTTAGTTCAGAGCGTCTGACATAGCCGTTACTTCGCGTCAGTGAGGGGAGCGGTAGTTCCGGCCCTTGGCCGGCGGTAGTACCGCCCGTCCTGATTTTTCAGGGATTTGGCTCCAACGGCTAGTTTTCTTGTGTGGGGTATAAATACCCCCTTGTGGCTGGTTGGAGATGTTGTTGATTCATTCATTCTTGTGTTCTTGAGATAGAGTGAGGCTCTCCACTCAATTGTCCATGTGTTGCACTTTGTGAGAGAGGAGAGGTGATCTAGAGTGCATGTGTTGCATCTAGAGGACTTAGTGTCCAATTGAGCTTGTGCATTCGTTGCACGTGGTGAGAGTCAAGTGAGGGACTTGGCTTGTTACTCTTGGAGTTTGCCGACTCCTAGACGGCGTTGGAGGCGTCGTGCGCGGTGATCTTCTCAAGAAGCTTGTGAGAAGACCCGGCGAAGTTGTGAAGGTCGGAGCTCACCTACCCGGAGCGGGAAAGAGCTACCACTAGTGGATACGAGGTGTTTCGGCTTAATTCGTGGAGCCGGTCCGATTTGTTCGGGCTAACCTCAACGTGGATTAGGGGAGACCGGCAAGTCTCCGAACACCACGGTAAAACATCATTGTGTCAATTGTGGTTTGTTTTCTTGTGTTCCATTTATATTCAAGCAATTTACATTCATAGAATTAAATTGATTGCTTGTATATTTAGAATTGCAAACCTTGACCTAGGCTAGAACTATTAGTGCACTTAGACGAATTTATTTGTCGTAGGCGCTATTTGAGCTAAACCAAATTGAGTTTCGCTTCCGCATTATATACTTGGTTTAGGCAAATAGGAAAGCTCTTGAATTGATTAGTATTAATTTGTAGAGAATTTTTTAAACCGCCTATTCACCCCCCCTCTAGTCGGCCTCCTCGATCTTACAACCTTGCCATCCTCAACCCAAGATTCTAGTAGGCCATTCTCTTCACCTTACCTTTAATGCGACCCTTTAGCATAGCCGTGAGCACCACAGCCAATTTTGGCTATCATGCCATTGGCGGCCAACCCGTAGAACCGTCGTGCGCCCTTGGTCGGAGGAACATGCTCCTCGGCGCATGTCCCCTGCCAAGTCCTGTCGCGGTGAGCCCATAGGCCTTGCTAAACCACATGCGCATAAGAGTAGAGGCAAGACAAAAAATAGGTGATAGAATAAAATGTTGTAGTAAGAGGGAGGGAAGAAAGTGGACTGTTCCGACGTGCCTGAGAGCCCCTGCGCACTGCAATCCGCCACACAGAGAGAGAGAGAGAGTAGTGGAGAAGGAGCCCGAACAGATAAGGTCGTATCCCATACCACATGCCTGCGACATGGGACCTTTGTCCTCATCGGAAGAGTCATCGCCATCCTCTTCTAAAGCTTCCTCCTCGGCTCAGGCCGTCTGGTCATGGATCTCCATCTAACGCACAATGCTGTCGATATACTCCCTTGTGTTCGCCTGTTCAGTGGGCTTAGCTTGCATACTACGATCTTCATGATCTGCCTTCGCAACATCTACATCAGCGTGTAGTGTGTGATATTCTAGTTCTACCTCCATAACATCGCCCATCGCGTCATCTTGATGAACCACGCACTGCGCGCCCAAGCTGCTCCCACCAACTGGACATCCTATGTCTCTCTTCGGACATGGTTGCATGAGTAATACACACTTGTAACCACATTGCTGACAGCCTTGCATAAAGCTCATCCATGCAACCGTGCACATCAATCTCCTCAACTCCCATCGAATATCTGTAATAGACTGACTTCAAAACCCATGGAGGACGACACTGCACACCTCGGTGTCCAAGGAGAAGCTGCGTGTGAGCCAGTCCAGGACATCTCCGATTTGAGCATTCTCTGTGTCATCGAGTACCATACTGACTTGTAGGAAACTGCTTAGGTTGACACTGTATGGACCTTCACTAATGGTACCAACACCATAATGCACTTTCAATGTTGTGGGTTCTGACATGACTGATTTCTCACTACATACATGCTAAACAAATTGTAGCTACATATTGCCTACATTCGGATGAGAAAAAGAATGGATGAGACTATTACCTTCACGCGAATACCTTTTCTTTTATCAACGAGCTTCCTTCGTCTTCCTCTCGAACCTCACAAGCTCCTCTCCTCTCATTTACTCCCTCTCCTGAGCTTCTCTCCTCTCCTTTACCCCCTCTCCTGAGCTTCTCTCCTCTCCTTTACTCCCTCTCCCGAGCTCCTCTCCTCTCCTTCACTCCCTCTCTCAAGATCCTCTCCTTTTGTGACAGAAATGGTGGGAGAGCAAGTGAGGGTGTCAAATCAAAGAGAAAAGGATGGGTTGGCAGCAAGTAGTCGCCCAACCGTTGGGCCACTTAATCATGTCGCCCAACGGTTGGGCGACATGGGCAAGTCGCCCAACCGTTGAGCGACACATGGCCAAGTCACCCAACGGTTGGGCAACTTGAGGTTAAAACTAAAAACAATCATAGGTATAATTTTGTAATTCTGAATAAAAAATGATTATTTAAAAAACATTCGAGCTCCAAGTACACCTGAACTAGAGCTGTCCAAATGTGACGGGCTACGGCCTAAAGCGCAGATGGTCTGGCCCAAGCATAGCACAACCTATGGCTAAACGGATCGTGCCGGCTTGACCCGACCAACCGTGCTGTGATTGGACTGGCATCTCGGCACACTGACTTGGACTGGCACATTATGAACAATACCGTGCCTAGACGGGCACGCCCAAAACATGGCATAGCATGGTCCAACACTGTCACCTCCTCCTGACCCCTCATCTTCACCTTGGCACCGCCGCCTCCCTCCGAATTTTTTGTATGGATAATCCATTTTTTATTCGAAATTACATAAATATACCCGCGGAAATTTTTTTTACAAAAATAGGCTCCAGTCGCCGAATGGTTGGGCGACTGGAGCCTATCGCCCAACCAGACCGCGACACAGTATGTCTCGCTGCACAGTAGAGCGACTACATTTAGTCGCTCTTCCGTTAGGCGACTAGCATGCAGTCGCCATCCCGTTAGGCGACTAACATGCAGTCGCCATCCCGTAGGGCGACTTCATGTAGCCCCCGTGTATTGTTTTAGATTTTGTGAATTTTGTAACGTTGAACGGGTAAAAAATACGATGAAGTTGTAATAAAAGTTTATGTTCATTGTATATTGTAGGTGTGTAAAAAGTTTTAATTTTTTTTTTTCATGAAAGATTGAGTACAGAACGATCGATACATACACTGTTAAGTGAGATAGTTTATGTGCGGAGAGAGATAATAGACTTCTTTAAATTTAAATAAACTTCATAATATAACTGTGAGTAACATGCCGCATGTTTTTTCATTACATGCATAACATATATAGCATCTGCAGCGTCGCCTCACTAGTCACCCTGGTGTGCCCCGTCACCGCGCCCGCGTCTTCCCATACGGCCTCGCTTGGCCCTCCTCCGGTGCAACGGGTTAGGACGATCCGAAAAAGTAAAACGAGGAGGAGGGTGTCTATCCCGCCCCCGCGCTGGTGGAGTCAGCTGCACCTCTGGCTGTGTGCTCTCCGGTGCACCGGGGAGGGCACTGCCAGAGATAACCTCCGGTGCTACGTCGGAGAAGTGTGCAGGCCACTCCGGTGTAGACGCGAAAAACTGGTCCACTTCGTCCGGGCCTGGGGAGACGCCGTGCTGCTGGTAAGTACCTGCAATATTAATAACGTTAGTTCGTTGCATGTCGTCTTCGGATAAACACGATATAAGAACCTCTGCGTACCCGTAGCTGGCGCCATCTGCGTGGGGAAGACAGGGGTGTGCATAGGAGGTGTGAAGTGAACCGGTGTAGGAGGCCCTGCCCAGGCTGAACCCCCTGGCTGCTCCGGGTGAGGTGGTGGAGGACGTATCCACGTAGGTGCACCAGACTAGTGCCACGCTGGTTGGGGTGGACGAGCAGTCGAAGCGGTGGGCGTGGAGACCGCCAGTAGCCTCGTGCAGGACAGTAGGCTAACGATACGTCTACACCCGTCGTGCATCCGACGCGCAAAGCTGATGCCCTCCTCATGGGTCAGGTGCGCACCACTGGAGAGCCTCTCCAGTACTGTCCCGGAGTCGGCACATAGGGCAGAACCGATGTCAGCCTGGACACAAAGACATGAAATGGTCGATTATCGAACCATTACTGGATGTGAGATACTTGCGAACGCAGTAGTAAGTATGTAAATATTTAGCACAAACGATCACTCACCCGTGCACGTGGCGCGGAATCGATGGTCCGACTGGTACAGGAACCGGCTGCCGTAGCTCGAACTGCCGCATCACCCGCTGGGGTGCGTAGTCCTCCACGTAGATGAGGTACACGAGCTTCCGGCGGGTGAGCCAGAAAGCCCGGTCACGCCAGCAAAGTGAGGACAGCCCGCCAGGAGCACGGGCCTGAACTGCCGTATCTGCGTACGGCTCCCAGCGCACGTCGTCGGCTGTGATGCGGTCGAGCTGCTCCACAAACACCCGGTACGCCCGCGTGACCTGCACGTGCGCGAACTGTACCTGCAAGAAATATAAGTTGTTTAGAATGACGATCGTCCATAAGAAAGAAATAGTTGACTGTGATAATACTTACTCGACGACGGCACCAGATAGAACCCATCGTCGGCCGGTCGACGTCTCCCCCTGGATACATCTCGGGCCCGTACGGACCCATGTCGTCTAGCACAGGTCGCCCGAGGCTTAAGCGCTCGAACGACCACAACTGCAGTAGCAGGGGACAGCCCGTGAGGATCGAGTTCGCCTTGATCCTCGTGCACGCATCGCATAGGGCGCGGTACGTCGCGGCAAGTACGGCCGATCCCCAGCTGACTTGGTGGGGCTCGCCATCAGCGATCGCCCTCGCATAAGCGATAAGGCGCGCATCCACCAAGTTGCCGTGGCTGGTGATGAAAAGCACCCAACCAAACAGCCACAGCATGTACGCCTCCAGGTGGCGCGACACCTGCTGATCGTCTGCCTGTGGAACCATGCGCTCCACCTGAATTCAAACAAGTTGTTATTAGTACCTAATACCACAAATAAACGGTTCGACGACACGATCGAATGTAAAAACCACGTACCCGGTACTGTGTGAGCCACCTCAGCGTCGGCCCATGGGTCTGCGCCTCTCTGAACACGTGGTGCTGAGGGCCCGGTGGAACGACACCCTCGAATCTGCCAAGCAGGTCAGCGCGCCAGTCGTCTGGGGCCTCCGGTAGGAAGGCAGCGTCTCCCGCGATCGGAAGGCCAAGGAGCAGGGACACATCCTGCAGAGTCGGCGTCATCTCCCCGAATGGGAGGTGGAAAGTGTGCGTCTCGGGCCGCCAACGCTCCACCAAAGCCGTCAGCAGGGAACGGTCGAACGGGAAGCGTCGTGATCGCTCCCCGCCCGCCTCGTCCCCGCCAGCGGCTGCATCCTCGTCCGTGGCCTGCACCATCCGGGCAAGAGGGAGTAGCCCGGCATCCCGCAGCCTGCAAACAAAGTGAAGGTCAGCACGGAACGAACTTACGGTCGCACTAAACGCTGGAGTAGTGCAAACCTGGCAGTCCAACGAGGGTCGAATCCCCAGGCCACACGAGGTGTGCGTGTCCGGACCACTCCCAGCTGAGGCGGCTCGTCCGTGCTCCCCGGTGGCGGCACTAGACAGGAAGTGCGATGAGAGCGGTCCACGTGCTCGTCCAACAGCGCGTACTGCCACTCGGAGTCACGTCCAGCACGAGTCATACCTGCAAAATTTGTACAATAATTTCTACATTAAATTTTCTACATCTAAATTTATACAATAATTTCAACATTAAATTTCCTATATCTAAATTTGTACACTAAACTTTCTACATCTAAATTTCTACATTTAATTTTCTACACTAAATTTTGTACACTACATTTTCTAAACTAATTTTGTAAACTAAATTTCTAAACTACATTTTCTAAACTATTTTTGTAAACTATATTTCTAAACTAATTTTCTACACTACATTTTCTAAACTAAATTTCTAAACTACATTTTCTAAACTATTTTTGTAAACTATATTTCTAAACTAATTTTCTACACTACATTTTCTAAACTAATTTTGTAAACTAAATTTCTAAACTACATTTTCTAAACTATTTTTGTAAACTATATTTCTAAACTAATTTTCTACACTACATTTTCTAAACTAATTTTGTAAACTAAATTTCTAAACTACATTTTCTAAACTATATTTCTAAACTAATTTTCTACACTACATTTTCTAAACTATATTTTCTAAACTAAATTATCTACACTAATTGTCTACACTAACTATCTTTCTACACTAAATTATCTACACTAATTATCTACACTAACTATATTTCTAAACTAATTATCTACACTAACTATCTTTCTACACTAATTATCTACACTAACTATATTTCTAAACTAATTATCTACGCTAACTATCTACACTAACAAAAAATATAACACAAAAAATTACCTGGAAATCGCGCACTCCCTCTCCTCTTCTCCTCCTCTCCCTCTCTTTCTCTCGCCTCCCTCTTCTCCTCCTCTCCCCCTCCTCTTCTCCTCCTCTCCCTCTCTTTCTCTCCCCCTCCTCTTCTCCTCCTCTCCTTTCCCCTTCTCTTCTCTGCGCGCCGAAGGAAACAGTGGCCGTCGGTCGGCGGCCGAGCGCGTTTTTGTATCCACCCTCAGTCGCCCAACGGTTCGGCGACTGAATTTCAGTCGCCCAACAGTTGGGCGACTTCCTTGCAGTCGCCGAACCGTTGGGCGACTGAAGTTAATCGCCCAACGGTTCGTAGACTCTCCAGCTGTCGCGATCCGGTTGGGCGAAAAGCTCCAGTCGCCCAACCATTAGGCGACTGGAGCCTATTTTTGTAAAAAATTTTCCCGCAGGTATATTTATGTAATTTCGAATAAAAAATAGATTATCCGTACAAAAAATTCGCCTCCCTCCATCTTAGTCGGCAACGCCTGCGTGTGATAGCGCTAGCGCACTCCTCGCCGTTGGTTGCCTCCTCTCGCGCTCTCGAAAGGCTACAGTTGGTTAAAATAACTTGGTGATATGTAAGCCGCATCGGTTCGACAAGAGTCAAGGCTGCTAGCCATCGTCCGCCGACTTAATCGAGTACAAATAAGGTTGCAGCTAAACCGACCAAGGCACAAAGGGAGAAAAAATTATAAATTTACAGTCCTTTTTTCTTATGTAGTTATGACGTGACTTTGGATACGTTCATGAACTTAGCTGCAATCCAAAACCCAAAAATTAACCCAATAGAAGAAGATAATATATAGTGTTCCGTGTGAAAAGACATGCCAATATGCCATGACAAAACATACCTAAGTTTTTTTATTGACCACAGTTTGTGCGCCAGTGCATATTCAGTGTTCCTCGTTTTAAAGTACACATTCAGTGCTTGTCTCGTGGGAATTAATAATACCTTTGCTTTATGTAGCGAAAGAATCATGTGATTATGTATCTTAATCACCATCAAATGCTGACAAAGGACTAGTGGCTGTTTCCTGTCATCGAGCTGTATGGACATGAGATACAAATGATTTTGAGTCTGACTGAATCCTAAATTTTGTGATCTATGATCACAAAATCGTAATAGAACGTTTCTCCGAGATTAGGAGGATCTGACCACACTTGACAATTTATTATTTTTTTACAGGGCACATATTTTGGGGGAAAGGCAACTGTTTTGGCTGCAAAGTGCGGAGTTAGGCGAATTGGACATTTCTCTCTCTTGTTTGTAGCTTTGACACGGACAACTAAATCAGTAAAAAGATCTTTTTTTCTTAGAGCAATGCGAGTTATTAGGATTTCAACTCTACTAATTGCCTCTTCGCAAGAAAAACAAAGAATTTTGCTCATTACCAAAATTTTTAGAGAACGCGCAAAAGAATTACACGCCATTATATTAAGAAAGTAAGTAGGTAAACACAGAGGTGCAAATAAATTACAAGGTGGACGCATGTGCTTGTGACCCACAAATTGATCCTAGCACCTGGGAATTTTTAATTTTTAAACCATCTTGCCTGAAGCTTGTGGTTACAAGGTCACGAAGCGGACTTTGAGCCACACCTGTAAGTATTCGGCTAGAACCTCAACAGTGATGGCCTCACGAATGTTGGTGATCTAAGCGTTCAAACTGACAACCTGGGCCATAGTGGTCAACCTCCTGACTCTTGGTGGTACGAGCTTCCGGAGAGTAGGCCAAGAAATTCAATGGAATTTCTATCTATTCATTTATCCATCCAAAAGAGACTATTATTCCCGTCTCCAATTCTCATTTCTGTTGCTGCGTTGAATATTTGTTAGATGGCTGGGTCGTTGGATGATTGCAGATTAGCCCATGTGCGAGAGGAGTCTGTTTTCTGCCACCAGAGCCATCAGAATTTCAATGCGTACTCCGTGAGCTTAAGGTCTAAGATGCCTAACCCCCCTGAGGGGGAGTGGTTTGCAAACTGTTTTCGATGTAACCAAGCAATGTCCATCACACATGGCATCTGTTCTCTTCCACAGAAAAGCATGTTGCCACTTGTCGATGCCCCTAATTGCCCATGTCAGAAGGTCGAGCGATAGAAGGTGATACAACGGTGTGGCAGAGAGCACATATTTGACCAAAACAAGTCAGGCTACCAATAGTTTGGAGAAATTCATTTAATTTGATAACCAAATCACTTGCTAAACCGTGTGCCTGATAGCCGAAGTAAGGGGGAATCAAATTTGTCCGATTATAGGATAGACTTTGGTTTATGCTAAGTACATGTTAAGTTATATTCAATTTAATTATAATAAGCCTATTAAACATAGGTAGCAAAATTCATTGCACAACTATATCGGGCATCTAGGTGATGTTAAGTGGCAGAGTCGAGATAATCTGTGAACCGCGACAGCATTTGCTCAACTTCTATCCATATAAATGTCTGAACAATTGAACTTCTCGTGCACCGAAGCCCCTCCCTCCCTCTCCTCTCATCCTGCAGCTGATCCGTCTTCTTTCTCACCAAAGTCCTTTATTGCTTTCGTGCTCGTCATCATCCGATTGCAAGGGAGTGATCATCTCAGGAAATCCTATCTCTCTGGGCGTGAATTTCTCTCTCTGTTCTTTGCCCTAAAACTGTTCTTGATTTCGGTCTCTTGTGTGTTCTTGCCGACCTTATTTTGGGGAATACTGTCAATCGATTCATTGCGAGTTCGACCTGAGCATCAAAACTTTTGATCTTCGTGATTGAACGCCGCGTTTTTTTCTCTCCATTTTAATATTGCTCAGATTGCTTTTCTCCATAATTTTTGCATTCAATTATGTAAAGGTCTTCCCTTTACAATCTCTATCATATCCCTGTCGATTTCTTCGCATTGATTACCAAAGCTCAATCTTTTCCGGCGGATTCATCATTTCTTTCGCGATAAAGAAGCCAACTGGAGGCGCTTCAGTGCACTTCCTTTTAGCATTCCTCATTTGTACCACTCTGGGATCAGCATTTATTTCCATTTGAGCAAAGCGTATTCTTTGCTTCTTGCAATTGAAAGCCTTCTTTTTTTAGCTCCAAATCTGCATCCGATTTGCATCCTTTGGCAATTCTGTCCAACTTTCCAAAGATCTAGGATCAACGCTCACTCCAATTCCAGTTTCAGAATCCAATCTTTTCCCTTGAGCAAGCAAGCACCCTTGAATCGCCCAAGAAGCACAAAGAAGCTTGTGTTCTTGGTGAGTTCTTGGCCAATCCGATGGGGAAGGTTGCGGAGAGGTTCAGGGCCTTCTGCACGAACCGATGGCTCGTGTTCGTGGCCGCAATGTGGCTGCAATCCATGGCCGGAATCGGGTACCTCTTCGGCGCCATTTCGCCAGTGGTCAAGGCCGCCCTGGGTTACAACCAGCGGCAGGTGGCGGTGCTCGGCGTCGCCAAGGACCTTGGGGACTGCGTCGGCTTCCTCGCTGGCACGCTCTCGGCCATGCTGCCGGCATGGGTGATGATGCTCATCGGCGCCGTGCAGAACTTCGTCGGGTACGGCTGGCTGTGGCTCATCGTCACCAGGCAGGCGCCGGCGGTGCCCCTCTGGATGGTGAGTCAGATAGATAATATCATAATAATCTTGCATTGTTTCTTGAATTGCTTATTCATGGAATCCTTGATTTGATTCATTGGTTGACGATAATATGAATCAGAGCTATTCAAGGCAGTAATGTTAGTGTTACTGTTCTTGGTCTTGAACTCCGAATATGACGTGTGCTACTAAATTACAGTACAAGTTGTCAATTTGTTGCTTGTCAAATTTTTATGTTCCTCAGAATACAAATTTTTTCGATGTGTTAGCTCTTGATTGGATAAGGAGTGGGCCTTCTATTTTACCGTGAACTCTCTATTTGTTTATCGAATTGTGAAGAAGGTGGGCCTAAGATGTTATAAAATGCATGGTAAACTATAAAATAATGAAGAATAACTAGGAGTGTGAGATAAAAATTTAACGTGGAAAATCTTTACAGGAAAAATCATGGCCATACAATCAGTGAAATCACTATATGAGGGAGAAATTACAAAATGCTCTTAGCATATTACATGTGTATGCGTCGTGCTATCTATTATAAGACTTACAGGAGATATAAATAGCATTGGAAATAAGAGTCCTAGATGAGAAAGGAACAAAATCCTAGTCGGCAATGGAAATAGAGATCTACTCAGAAACTGAAACAATAACTTACTCGGAGACAAAAACAATACCCTACTCGGTGATGAAACAAAGTCTTAGAAGATAAGGGTGAAGAGTTGTAGTTGGAAGTACCTCGACTCCTCGAGTAGCCACGTTGACTCCAGTTGACGTAAATATCTTTGAACACCACAATGGTGCAAGTCGGTGTAGAGTCCATCACGAACTCAAATATGATCCTAATCATAACTTCCAACTAGTTCGTATTTTCGACCAGTTATGGTCGGAATATATTTTGAGCGAAATCTGACCGGATTCTTAAGTGGTCGGACTGACCTTATTCAGATTACAAAATACAACATAAGATGTGATGGAGACTGGAGAGCATATGATTAAATAAAATCATACATGGATAGGATCACCTGTGGAAAATGGTGTGAAGAATATATCTTAGATTAGACCAGAAGTGTAGTGATGAGTTTTCTAAGCATTGGCTTGTGAAACTGACCAATTTCATGAGTGGAATGCTGGACCATCGATGGTATATGCTTGTAGCATTCTTATTTTGGGTGTCTTTGTCACTTATGTGGGCCACATGTGTCCCTGTTTTTTCAGTAGTGACCACATTCTGTCTAATTATCTACAGTGACAAAACTGATTGCCTCCTTGGTCAATATTCAAGTCGTTATTCATCATGAAATTGATGCAGTGGAGGTTATTTTTAATTCAGGAGTGAGCTGTTCACATGTTTCTTTTGTAGCGCAAGCTATCTTAATCTACTGATGGAATCACTATATACATTACATTTCATCTCTTGTTTGGCTGGCAAAGTAGTCAAGTTTGACTTCCTGAACTTGGTGTTTTCCATCCAAATTCCATAAATGTGGGAAGTAATTGTGTCACATATAATTCCTGAATTCAATATATTTTCATGAGTATGCACATAGCCTTGCCAGGTTGCGATGTTTGATTGGAAAAACTGTATACCAAATCATAAATCGTCACCTCAACCACTATGATTGATCAGTGGATGACTGAATGGTGCCTATAAGTAAATAATTAGTTTGTTCAAATCATTTGCCCGATTTTCCAAAGCATAAAGGATATAGGAGTTATCTAGACGACCTCAGTTGCTTGGTCAAGCAATTGTTAGTGTGCAATTGGGAACGATGTAATCGATGCATTGCTGCTTGCCTTGCAGAATTGGTTTCTTTTTCTTTTTTTATCTCTTATATTCATGGATTGATCTAGTGTACATTAGATGTGTTCACGTTTGTATATGAAACAATAAAGAGTATGTGTAATGGTATAGATCGATATGTACTTCTCAAACTGAAATTGAGCAGATCATAGTGGTTTCCTTCACCGTCAGGGGAGTTCTCCACCAGATCAGCCTATAGGCGTTTCTTTATGGGGGCTATTGAGTTTGAGCCTTGGAGAGAGATATGGAAATCTTGGGCACCCCCTCGCTGCAAATTTTTCATGTGGTTGGTTTCCCTCAATCGATGTTGGACCGCTGACCGTTTGGCTCGTCGTGGTCTGGACCATCCAGAAAAATGCCCGCTTTGTGATCAAGAGGAGGAGGATATCCAACATCTGCTCACTACCTGTGTGTTCTCAAGAACAGTGTGGTTCACGGTTTTATCCATTGTTGGCATGCAGCACCATGCACCTGGGACCACTGATTCTAACCTTTTTGGTTGGTGGCGTCAAGTTCTGCTGCATCTGCATAAACAGTACCAAAAGGGTTTTAATTCTTTAGTTCTGTTGGTGGCTTGGTGGATTTGGAAGCATAGGAATAGATGTGTCTTTGAGGGGACCTCCTCTAACTCTAGCGTTTTAGTGCAAGAGATTAGGGATGAGGCAAAAATGTGGTGTGTGGCAGGGGCCAAAGGCCTCAGATGCATTTGGCCTTAGCTTAGTTGTGTGGGTGTTCCTTTGGTCGCCTTTTGTATTTTCAAGCCTTTGTATGAGTCTCTTTTGACTCCTTTCTTCTTCTTAATATGATGATACGTAACTCTCCTGCGTGTTCGAGAAAAAAAAACTGAAATTGAGCAATAAACTTCATTGCTATCTAGGATTCCAAATTATGTGGAGGAAATGGGGAATCTTTTACTCCCTGCTGATGTTCATGTCCACAACCCCACACAATCGAATGAATGAACAAAAATATGGAACTTGAGTAGTCATTTGATTTTATTTTCTGCAGCCAATCTAAAATCTTTCTCTGTTTTGTTATTCAGATGTGTGTCCTTATCTTTGTTGGAACCAACGGCGAGACATACTTCAACACAGCTTCACTTGTTACATGCATCCAGAACTTCCCAAAGAACAGAGGCCCAACAGTGGGCATCCTGAAAGGATTTGCCGGCCTTAGCAGTGCAATCATAACTCAGTTGTATGCAGTAATGCACACACCAAACCATGCAACGCTTGTCTTCATGGTCGCAGTCGGGCCATCGCTAGTTGCCCTTGGCCTGATGTTTGTTATTAGGCCTGTTGGAGGTCACCGACAGGTGCGGTCATCTGACAAGAACAGCTTCATGTTCATCTACACCATTTGCTTGCTCCTTGCCTCATATCTTGTGGGTGTCATGCTAGTCCAAAATTTCCTGCAACTGAGTGACAATGTGGTTATTTTTCTTACCGTGATTCTATTCATCTTGCTTATTTTACCGATCATGATCCCTGTGACCTTGACATTTTTGTCAAAAACTGAACATCCAACTGAAGAGGCTCTCCTATCTGAACCATCCAAAGGAGAGGCAAGTACTTCACAAGAAAAAGAGGATCAGCCAGAGGTACTTTTAAGTGAGGTGGAAGAGGAGAAGCCTAAAGACATAGACTCATTACCCCCATCTGAAAGGAGGAAGAGAATTGCAGACTTGCAGGCCAAGCTAGTGCAAGCTGCAGCAAGAGGTGGGGTTAGAATCAGAAGGAGACCACACCGGGGGGAGAACTTCACCCTGATGCAGGCACTGGTCAAGGCTGATTTTTGGCTTATTTGGTTATCACTTCTGCTTGGGTCGGGATCAGGGCTGACAGTGATCGACAATCTGGGTCAGATGAGCCAGGCTGTTGGGTTCAAAGACGCGCATATCTTTGTGTCATTGACTAGCATATGGAATTTCCTTGGTCGTGTTGGAGGTGGCTACTTCTCTGAGATTATTGTCAGGTACCATCACTATGTTTTCGACATTTTGATCTAGCATTCACTATTAATACAGGAAAAATGACTTCTTTTATTGCTTGGTGTCCGAAGTTTTGTCATGAAAAACTCCAAAGTAGCAATTTCCTTGTTATACTTTATCTAGTTCATTGCTTCAAACTATTTATTATGTAGGTTCACTTAAGTTTGGATAGTTCCTTTGCACATCACAAATTTTTATCAGGCTTTCTTCATATCTTCAGTAACTAACTATTCTTCAGGGAACGTACATACCCAAGGCACATAGCACTGGCAACTGCTCAGATCCTTATGGCTGCTGGGCATTTCCTCTTTGCAATGGCTTGGCCTGGAACTATGTACATGGGGACCTTCCTGGTTGGGCTTGGATATGGAGCTCATTGGGCTATTGTGCCTGCTGCCGTCTCTGAACTTTTCGGCGTAAAACACTTTGGCGCAATGTACAATTTTCTCACAGTAGCAAACCCCACTGGGTCACTGATCTTCTCAGGTCTTATTGCCAGTAATTTGTATGACTATGAAGCTGATAAACAAGCACAACACCATCAGAGCTCAGCATTGCTGTCTGGACAAATGCTTCACAACATGAGTTTTCTTGCAGATGGGCCATTGAAGTGTGAAGGATCTGTTTGCTTCCTTTTCAGTTCATTGATCATGTCAGCATTTTGTGTTGTGGGAGCTGGCTTGAGCCTCATTGTTGTTCATAGGACCAAGCGGGTGTATGCTCACCTCTATCGAGCTGTCCAGACATGAAATTTCTATGGATAGATCATGTTGAAATCCTCATTTTTTTTGTTCCATGTACTATACATTATTGAACATATGATTCAAGACACACAAAGTTTATCAGTAAAGTTTCAGATGATTTCAGAGCTTGTATTGTAAAAACAGCTGTTCCCAAATGGAAATTTACAGGTCCTTTTTGCCTTGGATAACTGGGGCATCCCTGCACAACATTAACTCATAGGAATAAATGACTGACTCTATTGATCTCTGAATGCTACTTTAGCTGTAATAGCCCTTCTGTGCATGATTGTATCTTTTATGGTTCTGCCAATGTTGCTTCTACTTATTGTACTTCCTCGCTGTATCTGGACTTGTGACCAGTAAATGTTGCTTCTTGCATACGTTTGCTATATGCTTTGATCTAGATAAATTCTACTTTGGAATAACAGCCTCAAGAGACAAGAGTCAGGACTAAATACCACAAGATTGTGGCCTGGAGCATCAATTTGGACTTTGGAGCACCTCCACTTTTGTCCAAGTTTTGTCGTCAGAGTTTTGTTATATGAAATGCTGTAATATCTACTAGGTGTGCACCTTCACTATGATCTTAGTTCCATTCTAAAACTGAAACACATCAATTGGCTAAGTTTCAGTTATTTGCAGATCTAGGCATCTCTCTGTGCTACCATACAGCTGTAGCTGTTACTAGCTTTTTTGAGACGACAGCTGCTACTGGCTAGTGGCTACTACTGAACAATGTCGTATGTGTGGAAGTGCAACCTAAGAAGCACCTACAACTTGTTTTCGTTTACTCTGGCTACAAAACTACTATCTTTATCTTACATTATTGTTTAAGCTTCCGAATATAACATTTGTATCTAAGCAATCTTCCATTCTTCCTGTCCAGCTGAAGGGTTAATCAGCTATTCAACTGCCCTCCTTTTGGTGTCTAGCATCTAAGCTGATTATGCAAGTGTAACCTGAAGATTCAGCTTCTGGCTGCTACTGTCAAACAACTGAATCCTTGAACCGAATGTGAGAAACATAGTTTGCTCAGTTCTCTTCTCTACACTCACAACTCTAAAGCAGCTGCCACATTTTTTCCTTTTATCTTTTTCTTTGAAGGGGAGCTGCTACATTTTTCTTGTGTGCATGTTTTAGCCTTCCACTGAGCAGCATCTCATCAACACAATCTTTCCAGCTCCAGCTTTTCTAGTTCATTTCGGTGGAGCAACAAGATCAGCATCTGACTGCTGCCTGTGTTGAACTACTTCTGAACTACCGTAACAGCCTTAAGTGTGATCTTAATTAATGTTCAGTTACAGACTCGTAATAGCTGGCATCCTCAAGCTCCATCTACAAACTCAAGATTCAGCTGCTGCTGTCTATCAAAATCAAGTGGCATTGTGGAACTGGATGCAACTCAAGGCTGCAGTTCAGTTCAAATGCAAATGCACATTGGCATGCTCTTATATATTTGCGCCATACTTTTGTTTGCAGGCTCAAATGATACAAATTAGCACCATCACTCCTAACATCTGTGAATTATTGCAATGACAGATGAAGTACCAGCTGTGTTCGTACTGGCAACACTAGTAGATATTTTGTGATAGTGCTATTGTTATAGATTTTTTTTCTCTGAGATACCCGTACAAGTGCTGGTGAGTGATGATGTAGAGGGAGTGCTTAAAGAGTAACAAGGAGGGTGGGTCCCACATTGGGAAAAAGGTTCTCACGCACAGGCATGCACACAAGGTATCTTCTCCGGAGGGAAAAGAAATTATTAGGATTAGAGAAGAGAGAAGAGCTTTTTGTAAGTGGTGGTGGTGATTTTTAACCCGAAGATAATTACAGGAAATACCTAAAATATCCCTCACATCTGATTGATCCAACAGCACAGCACTAGGTTACCCCACTACTGTGATTTTACACAAATAGCCCCTAATAAAGTGTCACGTATGCGTATACGTACCTGTACGCAGATACATTATGACCTTTTTTGTGTGTGATGTGGGGCCCACCTGGAGGATATTTAGGTCACTTTCCCATGTGGTGCCCCTGTGTTAACATCAAATCCTCGGCTAAAAAAATTATCTCCTAAACCCCAAATTAAATTCAATAAATGATCAGCAACCATGTGATTTACTTTTCCTTTCATTTGAAAAAAAATATCTGCTCAAGAAATGAAATGGTTAACCCTGGGTTTGGGCCTGCACTGCAGGGGAATTTAATTTGGGGCACCAAATAAGGGCAAAGTCTGAAACTTTGAAGGCAAACAAAAACAAAGAGGAATAATTTTTTTTACAGGACACACATGACCTGACCTACTCTTTTTCTACTACTACTGCTACTGCCCTCCCATTGGTATTACAATTTTTGGGACTTTGACTAAAAGTCTGAGCTAAAAAAGCCTCATTTTTTATTAGCTTCTTCGCCCTCCGAAATAAAATTCGGGGGCAAAAAATTTGCAATTTTGGGGAGCTCGTGGCCTCGAATCCGCCGAAATTAGCGCGCCTCGTCTGCTGGATCCGCATGGGTACGCCCTGAACCGATTCCTCTCTTCCTTGGCTTTCGATTGAGATGCGTTTGGCCGCCGGCCGTGGCCTGCCGCGGTAGATCTGGCGGGCTAGGGTTTGAGGCCGGTTCTTGGGGAGCTCCAAATTTTTGGCCTTTGGGGTCAGAGTCGCTGCTCGGTTGGTGCCCTGAGGCTGCGGATCGCGCAGATCGGTGGGTTTCTTAGCTTGATTCGAGCTGGGTTTCGGGTGTTCCTGAGCAGATTTGGGGCGCTTGCTGGGGGCTTGGTTTTGTTCATTTATTTAGTTTTTTGGGGCTGTTTTGGCAAGGTGGGGTTTGTGGTTTTGTGGAGAAAGTTTGGATCTTTCTCTATCTTTTTGGCTACGTAAGATCGCTTTTGTTGTGTGTGTTTTTGGGAGCTAGTTTAGCTCTTGGTCTTGCCCTGCTTAGCTGATGCAGATCAAGAATGAAATATGAGGTTGGGCTGCTATGGAGTTCCAATTTGGCGAAGTAAATCTCAGTGGCGTGTAGTCGAAGTAGTAGATGTGTTGTACAACCTAGTAATTTGTCTGAGCTGAACTAACTTGTGAAACGCAATTTCTCCATGAACTACAGCTAATGAAATGATTATGTGGTGGATTTGCCTGTTTGTTTTTGAATTCTAGAAAGAGGGCACTAACACGATGGGTTCAATCTGAAAGGTTCAAATTTTTGTAGCTTCATTTGGGGGTGGGGGGCTCCACTGTTCTTTACATGTTCTCAGGTTTCTCTCTTGTGGGTCGCTATGTTGTAGTATGTTGTTTGCAATTACATTGGGTGTGCTTTCGTTTCGTTTTTTATTTTTCAAGATTCCTAACCTTGTCCTTCTTCGCTGCAGATCAAGGCAATGAAAATTTCATAGCTCTCAAGTCTCAAGGTTAGATGAAGAATAGTTTATATTGAACCCTTGTTCAGTTTGTGGTCTCGGGCTTCTTTGCTCCTGCTCAAGTCCAGCTGCTTGTCAATCAAATTCAAAGGTGGAGATGAGTGTGGAGTACAATATGGATGAGGCTCTTAAAGCGAGAGATGTTGCGGAGAGCAAGTTTCGTGCGCATGACATCAGGGGTGCACGCAAGTACGCAATCAAGGCCCAGAATCTCTGCCCATCACTTGACGGCATATCTCAGATGGTGTCGACACTTGAAGTTCATCTTGCTGCTGAGTCCAAGATTGGTGGAGAGAGTGACTGGTATCGGATCTTGTCTCTAAGCACCTTTGCAGATGAAGAGGAAGTGAAGAAGCAGTACAGGAAGCTAGCTCTCCAGCTGCACCCTGACAAGAACAAGTCAGTTGGTTCCGAGGAGGCCTTTAAACTTATCTCTGAGGCATGGAGTGTGTTGTCTGATAATAGTAGGAAGATAGTTTATGATCAGAAGAGGAGAGATCATTCTGTTGTCAATGTAACCAATGGTATGTATACTTATGATAAGAAGGCAAACAAGAGAGCTCGAAAGAATGCCGCCGCCGCCGCCGCCGCCACAGCAGCTGAGGCTACCACTCGTCCTGCTGGGGTTGATACTTTCTGGACATCTTGCAATCGCTGCCGGATGCAGTATGAGTACTTAAGAATTTATCTTAATCATAACCTTCTGTGCCCAAACTGCCATCATGCATTCATGGCGGTAGAGACTGGATTTCCTTGCAATGGAAGCAGTTCATCATTCTCCTGGTCAACCAAGCAGCAGCCGCAGAACCACAATTCCACCAAGCATTCATATGGCTCAACAAGCAGGACTTCTACCATTCCGGGGACAGGGCACGTTGGATACCAGCAAGATAATACTTATGATTCCTATAACAGTGAAAGCTTCCAGTTTAATCAGTACTCCAAGGCAACACCTACAGTTGGTACAAATGCTTACAGTACCCAGGCTGCAGAGAAACCTCGAAGAAAACATGACGAGAGCTACAGCTACAACTATTCTGCAAGTGGAAATGCATATGGCCATGAGAGAACTACTTCAAGGCGTGGCCGGTTTTCAAAGCGCAGAAGACACAGTAATGATGTCTACACTACTGTGGATTATGGTGGAGATAACAAAGAAACAGTGGCTGCAAGCACAGAAACAACTGCTTTCCCTGATGTGGGATGGGTCAATGGTACTTCAGGGGAAAAGTTCAGATCTGCAGTGAGTGGAAGAAGAGCTAATGTTTCGAGAGAGATCTCCCAGATTGATACACGAGGTCTACTACTTGAGAAAGCCAAGGCAGCCATCTGGGAAAAACTAAAAGAGTTGAACATCACATCATCTTCCCGGTTTGCAGAGAAAGGAAAATTGGAAGGAAAGGTTCATCCTAGTGACAACAACATAAAGGTGAATGGGGTCCTCTCTGACAAATCTGGCAAAGGACTTGAGCTATGCAACTCAAAAAGTGTTGACATCCAAGTACCTGCAAATGATGAAAAGAATTCAGAACAGAGGCGTGTGCCTGTATCAATTGATGTACCAGATCCTGATTTCCATGATTTTGATAAGGATCGCACAGAGAGAGCTTTTGATAGTGATCAAGTATGGGCTACATATGATAGTGAGGATGGCATGCCTCGTCTATATGCAATGGTACAGAAAGTTCTTTCAATGAGACCTTTCAGAATTCGCATGAGTTTCCTTAACTCCAAGTCCAATAGTGAACTGGCACCGATACGCTGGGTTGCCTCTGGTTTTCAAAAGACATGTGGCGATTTCAGGGTTGGGAGATACCAGATTACTGAAACAGTTAACATATTTTCGCACAAAGTCAGCTGGACTAAAGGTCCCCGTGGGATTATCAGGATTGTTCCTCAGAAAGGTGACACATGGGCTTTCTACCGAAATTGGTCTCCTGATTGGAATGAGCTTACACCTGATGATGTGATATATAAGTATGAGATAGTAGAAGTTATTGATGATTTCACTGAGGAGCAAGGGCTGACCGTCATCCCTTTGCTGAAGGTTGCTGGTTTCAAAGCTGTCTTCCATAGGCACATGGACCCCAAGGAAGTCAGGAGGATACCAAAGGAAGAGCTGTTCCGATTCTCACATCGGGTTCCTTCTCGACTGCTGACTGGGGAAGAAGGTAACAATGCCCCGAAAGGTTGCCATGAGCTGGACCCTGCGGCAACTCCGGTGGACCTTCTCAAGGTTATTACAGAGGTCAAGGAAGATGCGGCGACCCAGATTGCTAAATAGAAGAGGGCAACTCTGAACACTGAAGATAGCTTGGATGTCTGAAGTACCAAATGCACTTCACTGATGACAAGAAGTGAACATTTGTTGGTCTCTTAAGTTCTATTATGTCATCTTATTTTTGGCTGATGACTTGGACAATACTGCCAGGGCAAGCAGCTTATATCGCGGACTTCTGACTGTTGATTCTTAGGCATTTCTAACATTTTGATTTTACCGCAACACGGATCATTTAGAGTAAAAGACCATTGGGAAGCCACTTGTGGCGGTTGATGAGGCAATTAGTCAACGGAACCTAAGAAGCCTCATGACTTCCTGAAGGTGTTACGGTGTTCTGCATGCGAGCCAAGTTTGAGGGGGAGAGCTGCTAGGCATCCCCATGTACCCGAATTTGTGTACCCATTTACTTAAGATGTTGTATTTCCCTTAATCTATAGTAATTCATCTCTATAATGCTGAGCTCGATGATTCTAAATTCTAATTGAACTTCAAGGACTGGTTCGGGATTTAATATTATATTCAGTGGATGCTTCTGTTTTTACCTTCTATTTTTTTTTTTTTGGTTAGATTGATATGCAGAGGAAATCTTTGTGCTGATACATGTATCCAAGTACGTACACCTTAGACATTATGTGCTGCTTTTCAATCCATGTTCATTACATTTCTACGGAAAATGGTTGCAATTCTCAGGCTCTTGAATGAACCTCGTGAATATTTTGGTATCCGAACTGCTGTAGGTCAAGCCAGAACTGAAGGTCTGGTTCATGCGTTATACTTCCCTGTTACCATTTCTACCTGTGCCCTGCCCCAATTTGGCCGATTTATAGAATTGTGTAAGGAGTAAATTTCGCGATTCTACATGCAGTTTGTCAATAGTTTTATGAAATGTACTCGTGTAAGCTTTCCCTAATTGTTTTCCTCCTAAGAAAAGACGTTTAATTTTTAAGGATTCTCCAGAGAGAGTAGTTATGATACGCATGACCTTTTTGTATGTTGGGAGTTCCTGCTCCAACAAATATCCAGAGGGGAAATTGTTTGAAACAAAGTTCACTGCTCAGTATGATGGGAGCGTTCCTATATCCATCCAAGTTTATTTTTTTTATTGAACAGTAAAATGGTGGCAAACAAAAAGTGAGTAAGAACATAAAAAGGGCTTGAAAAAGATGCGAAAAGGCGCATGAACAACAAAGATGAGGCATCAATAATGGACGCACAGCGTGATAGGGTCACGACTTCACAAAGTTAATCCCACAGAATGTATCATTGTTGATGCTTGACGAATAATGACGAGTAATAATTCATAGAGCAAGGAGACAGAAAACACAACACTGGAAACACAAAATCTTATCCATATCCCTAAAGACCGAATCTTCGCCACAAAACATTTGGAAGCTAAATGCCGGTTACATCAAAAGAGGTTCCAGATAAATCTCTGTCAACATGGATGCCATACATCCTTTCCCTTTCGCAACTTTCTCTCCATACAGCAGGTACGAGATTGAAAGGCCGCATGAGTCAGAGATCACCACAACCAATCAGGTTAACAATCTTGAAATTACATGACATGAAGGGGAGTGCTCCACTCGGTTTATGCTCCATCCATTGGGGGTCCGCTTCGAACTGTTGATGTGCAAAACTGCACCAAGACAGGAAGCATCAGAGAACAGAAGCGCCTCAGAAGATAACAGAATGGATAAACTCTTCAGTTTGCTCGGTTGCAATGTCCATGTACCCATCCTGGCAAGCCAAAATGCTTGGTTCTCAGAGAATTTTGCCAAGAAGAAAATCAGTAAACTGGTTTCACCTTCTCTGTAAGCACCACGGCATGATCTGTTAATCGATTTATCAAATGAAATGTTTCCTTCTGGGTTCAGCATTTGCTATGAACACAGAGATATCATGTGAACTTGTTATCATCAAACAAATAGGCCCACAATAGGATGGAGGAAATGGAATTAATTTAGTGTAAATAAAGTGACGACATGCGCTAACACTAGACATTTAGTGTGAAGACATTTTGTTTTGTTATCTTCGTCTTAAAAAGATTACTGTATGATATAAAATGCACAAAATTGTTTGTAATTGACATTTGTAGCTAGACACAGAGTCGCAATAATTTACTGCTTGACACTTACAATTTCGCTTTACATTTAGTTTACAATCGGAGTCACTTTCGTTGATTCCATCTGACAAGACTATGCACTCAGTAATACCATTTACCATCTTATTCTTCAGGAATGATTATATTTAACTTGGAAAGTCTTACTGATAAATACCGTAATTTTGAGGTATTGACAGGAATTTTAGTGACATCCAAGCGTCTTCGTCATCTGTTTCGCAAAAGAATTACTATTAGAATTTTCATATAGCCCAGACAGGTGACGGAGAAGGGGGTTACGGCTTGCAGCGTGTGCTGGTGGCACTGCAATTGCAGCAGTGCTGCTCCTGATCTGCGCGCCGTCGTGGCCCAGGTGCTTCTCGCTAACACTGATCGCCTACTCCGATGTGCATTAGCTCCAGTAGCGGCCCTTCTCCTGCTGCACTGATCTCCTTGCCACGGCCTTGGCTTCCATGTAGCGCATCTGCTGGCCTCTGCTGATCTAGTCCCATCCTCTGGACGACGATGCTGTACCAGCAACGGGAGGTGAGGTGCCACTGGCGGTGAGGCAAGTGGTTTCCAAAACTATCTGAATCCGAGCAGATATGAGGAACTCAAGATATCTTAGGGCATGTTTGGATGAGCTGTGATCAAACGAGCCCTTAATTTGATCGGACTTGGATTGTTCAGAAACTATATGATCCGTTTTGCACCCCCTAGGAACAGGAGTACAAGACCGAATAACTCAGAGAAAAGTTGCAGTGAACAGTGGAAGGCTATTGTAGGATGATAATTTTAACGATAGTGTACGTCCGACGGGAATAGAGAAATCGGACGCCTACTACAGGCGCACTTCGTTCACATCGCCTGACCAAACTCTACGCATGTGTATCTCCAGCTCTCCATCGCCTGCCTCTCTCTCTCTATCTCAGAGCTGCTGACGAGCTCTACCACCGAGGGATGCCATCAGCCGCGGGTTAGAGCTCATACGAGGTGTCTCCCTTTGCAATGGTGGCCGAAACTCGCCAAGTCGCCAGGATTTATCGCATCCCCTTCATGGCTAATCACAACATACAGTGGTTACATATGGTCATCTCCTGTCTCCTTTCTATCATCGTATGCCCACATGTGCTCATCGCCATGGGACGGCTCTAACAACCAGTGTCCTGAGCTCCACTGCCTGCAATGGCCTTCGCGAGCACCGTCCGAGGATCTTTTCTGTTTTTGGCAAACGAGTTACTTGGTATTGAGCATCACCAATTTTTACTGTGTCATATCAAACGGTTGAGATCCATCTGCTTTAGTGATGTCCAATGGTGGTTGAGAACGTACGATGAAAATGTCACTATAATGTGTCTGGGCGCTAATCGCGTCCTACTCTTAAATACCAGCCTTAGATATATGCACTATGTACACAATATTGTTACTTACATAGGGCCTGTTCTTTACCTCACAAGCCGGTGGCTTTTGGCTTTTGCTACAGTACCTAACTTTCAAATGGAGTATTTTCTCAAGACGGAGTCTATAAGTTAAATGATCTACACGTTAAAAGCCCAACATTTGTACCAGCCAAAATCGCAAATGAGTATCTGTCTCTCTGTAATCTGTACCGTAAACAGCTAAAATTCAAAAATTTCAGCTATAAGCCATAAGCCGCAGCCGAAAAGAACAGGCCCATAAGCTGATTGGAATCAAATATCAATGCTAACAGGATAAAACACATATAAAAGAAAAGCCAACTAGCTAAGAACAAAAATTACCAAGACAGAAAAGGCATACATCAATATTGCTTATGGAAATATTTAGTACAATCATATTTGAAGGAACAGGGGAGAAGGTTTAGGATAATATTGAGATGAACCACTATAAATTTAAAATTTTGTGGGGTGAATATTTAATTTTGTAAATATTGTATTTTATCTAGATCGATTTCAGAATTCTTCAGGCAAACTGGTATGACCACAACGGTCATATTGCAGGGCGGTAGTACCATGGCGGTCAAACTACAGAGCATTAGTACCATGGTTTACTTGCCAGTAGTTTATTTACAGAGAGGTCCAGTTACAGAGTGCGGTAGTACCGGCCTATGGTCGACGGTAGTACCGGCCTAGGTGAAAATTATCGGATCATGGAAAATTGTAACATCCCATTTCCAAGCTTAGTGCCAATGTAAATTTCCAATGTATGTTAATAAATTTAAAGACTTTATTTCTCAGTTGGTTATTTTCCTTCTTGCTTTTCATAGAGAAATTTTCTTGAATTGCAAGGGCTATTTTAATTAGGAACCTTGTTCCCTCCTTTTTGAGAAATTCAAAGTCACTTTAAAAAAATCTAGAATTTAAAATATACTTCAAAAATTAAAGGAGTCAGGAAATTAAGATTTGAGTTTAAATTTGTAAAAGAGGAGAGAAAGGTATATATATGCATATGTTCATAAAAGGATTTCTCCCTTCAAGCCTCCCTGGCCGCTCATCCATCCTTCCCCTCGATCCCAGCCGTCCATTTCTTCTTCTGGCACAACACTCGGTTCCTCATTCACACCCCAGCGCCTCCTCCTATGTCTGCAGCTCGTCGCCATTCGCCACCAACCCCGTCGGTGAGTTATTGCGGTAGCAGCCTCGTCTTCAGCACCTCACCTCGCCATCAGCACCTGGCAGTAGCAGTGTCTCCGGTCACCTCCCACACGTCTCCCGCACGATTTGGCCATCGTCCGGCCGTGCGCGCCGTGACGCCTTCCCCCTCACTGTGCCGCCGTGGTACCCCCTGCCACCTCACTGTGTGAGTCGCATCGCTCTTGTTTTCCGCTCCGCCTCTACGCCAGACCATTGGGCTAAGTCCCGCTCCTCGCCGTCAACCCGACAGGACCACCGAGGCCCCGCCTGTCCTGCGGCCGCACGGGATTGACACCCCTCGCACGCCAAAGCCATGCCGCCTTGCTCCCCGCCGTTCCATTCTCCTTCCCGGGCCTCTATAAAGAGCACCGATCGCCTCACCGCATGCCCCGCCGGAGTTCACTCGAAGCAATCGCCGCCGCCTCCTCTGTCACGGGTGCGCCGTCAGGAGCCCCGCCGCCAAGCCTCACCGGTCGATGCCGGGACCCCTTGGACCCCTCCCCGCATTCATCCTTGTCCCCTCTTCGTTCTTCCCCGTTTAATCGACATTCCTTTCCCCACAGGCCGCCGGCGACGCGCTCCTTCACCTCCGCCAGCGTCGGACATCCCCGGTGAACCACGGAGCTCCGGGTCGATTCCCCGCGTTTGGAGCTTCACTTCGACCCCGTGAGCACCCTCACCACCTCGCCGGACCCCGCCTCCCTCCCCAGCGAGCCGCCGCCGTCCTCCTTCCCGCCGCCGGCACGTCCTGCTCCACCCCGGCCACAATTAACGCCCCAGGTGAGCTCCGTGGCGCCCAAAGATGCTCCCGTGTCGTGGAATTGCTCCGCAACGGCCTGAGCTGCCGACGCCTTTGCTCCCCTGCTCCGACTGCCGCTCTACTCGCCGTCGGCCACCGTTGCGGCGAATCAGGCCGATTCCTCCCTCCCCGGGGTGCGCGTCGGGTCGTGTGACTCATTTTGGCCGGCGCCGCCGCGTCTCCGTGTTCCCTCCGCCGTCGGATGGCTCCGCTCTCCTCACGGCCGGGATGAGCCAGAACAGAGAAGCCCCAGCGCATTTATTCACTAACTAGCCATTGTCTTAATCGACCATTAAGTTGTCCTAAGCTGGCGATTAAAGGGAGTATTAAAGCACTGCTAATTGAGGGCCCACCTGCCGGCTGCTGTGTCTACCGAAGTCATTAAATCCCTCTCGGGCCCCACCTGTCGGCAGCACACACTCCCTCTCTCCCTTGTTATTTTTCGGATTTTCCAGAAATTAAAACTTTGAAATGTCATAACTTCATAACCATAGCTCCAAATTTAATGAAACCAATTTCTAAATTTTTCTAAAATTGAGATCTATCTGATGGTTCTATGTTGGTTCAGTTTTGAGCTAAGTTGAGGTTGATTTTATTTTTGTTTGGTATTTATTTGCTTCCGTTCTCGTTTGTGTTGTTTTTCCGGTTTGACCTCCCGAGTAGAGTTCGAAGATGCGAACGAGCCCCCGCTTGAAGCAGCACAAGACCCCCAAGCTTTCGATCCAGGCGAGTCAATACTTTGATCATTTTGCACCTATATTTTATGTGAAAATATGTTCGTTTCAACTGTTACAAATTGCATGCGTTATTTTATGTGCTAAAAATATGTAACTCTTAAGATAGCTAACAACCATATTGCCACTTAATAATAATACACCCCACTAGTAGCAATTGACTCACTTTATCCTTGTCGCCCTAGATATAAACACTAGTTATGGTAGTTATATGTCTTAATATTGCCATGCTAAATTTGTCGAGTCCAGGGTTCTAGTAACCCTGATAATCATTCTTTAATCATGAACACTAGATTTGGGATAGTCATGGGAGGTACATGGCTGAACAATTCTGTGAATTTGTGTTATGCTTTTCAAAACCCTAAAAAAATCTGCTAAACCTGTTTGGGCGGGTGGTAAGAGTGGTGGGTGTGGATGTAACACGGGGAATGTGGAATGAACCACCCAGATGACCTAAGGACTTAATCCTGTGTGGACCCTCCGTGTATAACAGTACAACCACAAGCTGACATATTGTAGGCTGGGCTAAATAATTTACTGAACCCTCTAGTCATTTCACGGAGAACGTGTGTAGGTGGGTAATGAAAGCCCCACTTGGAATGGGACATCGGATGTAGGTGACATTGCCTAGGATAGCGTATGTGGAGAGTGGAGTCCGACTGCGCTAACCTATGGTAGACATCCCGCACAACCTATGGAAGTAACCCCATAGGAGTGATATGCTAGAGTGTGATGTATTGTAAAGGCCTCGTGATATTCTCTCGATCTGCATGTCCAAGGAATCATGCAGAACCGTCGGGACGATTATCTTTTGTGGGTAAAGATGTACAGTCTCTGCAGAGTACATACACAAACTATTCGAATAGCCGTGCCCACGGTCAAGGGCAGACACGGAAATCTTCCTCGAGTTAGTTCTATTTCAAAACTTGTAAAATTGGGAATAAAAACTTGTTAGGTGGATGTAACCTAGCTTTAGTAATTATTCCTGGAGGGATGTACTCCAGTATTGGTAATAAGGTGGAGGTAACCGTCTAAATAAAAGTAAGCATTGGTGGATGAACACTAACAACGGTGGATGGAACCTACCCTGTCATAAATTGTTACACACAATCAAAACTATCTAAATTGGAGATTCTGAAAACCGCTAGGTCATAGGAACTTTTGTATTATGATTATTTCAAATGTTGCTTTACGCAAATAAAAGAACCCGAGCCACCCTTGATTAGCCTTGCATCACTAAATATACATGCATTCTGTGTATTGGTTCGCGGAGCACGGTGGATAGTGTGCTCACCCTCGCTCTTAAACCCCCCCCCCCCCCCATTCAGAAAGTGTGAATCAAGAGCACTACGCCTACCATGAGGATCAGGATGCCGAAGGCCATGAAGACGGTGGATATTAGATTAGGTATCGATAGTCTTGCCTCTCGCCTCAGTCCGGTTGACCAGGCTAGTTTTGGTGGGTGCCTCCGTTATTAGCCAAGTCCTTGGTTAATAGCACTGGTACTCAGGTTATCCCAGTCGCTTGCCTGTGGCGAGTGGTGCCCCTACGCTATGTATGCTTCCGCTTTTTATGTATTGTAAGACATTTGGCCTGACGGCCCTATTGTAACCCTGGCCCGACGTGGTCTATTTGAACTCTGGTATTGTAATGTATGGCTTTGTTGTGTATGAAATGATGCAGCGTTGTGTCTGTGAGCATTATCGACTGATCCAGGGAATAATGCAGCGTTATCACAGAGGATTCCAGGTTAGTAAACTTGAGGTCCGACAAAAATTGAGCCATGGAATGAATTGGGTTGACCTAGGTAAGTACATTAATGTTGCATGAAGTATGTTTTGACTAACGTATGTTAAGTTGTGAAGAATTTGTTCCTAAAAATGATTTCTTAGTCTTTAAATGTGCAGGAACATTTTGAGTCAACCATGATCAACAGTAAGGATCGGAGCTACGCTCATGGATGAGCCAAGGCCTAGAACGATCAATGATGTCATGTGAGATGGTTAAGTTCAAGCATGGCACGAGAAATACGAGAAATATTGAAAGGAAATTCGAGCGACGGGTTGCACCATGTGACTTGGTTGATCCAAGTGAGATGTGGTCCGTGGAACCGGAACGGGAGAGACTTGTCGACACGTGGTAAGCCAGTAATGCACTTGCCTAAATAGGCGGCACGACACGGCTCGAGATGGGCCTGATATGGCATGGGCTCGTTAGGCACGACCCGTTTAGCCCACCTGCCTGAACGGCGGGTGTGACCCAACATGGTCCAGAGGGGGTTCGTGCCGTGTTGGGCTGGCACGAGCCCATTTAGCCCGATGAGCCAGTAGTCACGGCTAGCCTGTTCGGCCCAAGAAATTTGAAAAAAATGTAATAGTTCAAAAAAATATAGAATTAGAAAAGGACACAATGCATTGTAGAAATTGTAGAAAAAGTCATACTAAATTACAGTATTATAAAAAGGCACAATAAATTGTAGAAATATAATAATGTGCTTGATTGATGTTATAATGATTGTCTCGTTAAAAACTTTGCTAAGTAAAAACTCTTCCTAAAAAAACCTTGGCAACGAAAAAAGAGTATAACCTATTGCTTAGCATTATAGGTAAAAAATTAGGAAAAGTACAATGGATACATAGATGCTCTTAGAAGCATCGTAGTCATCATTGTCTTGACCGCCTTCGCTGCTGTTTAGATAGAAATTGTTGAACATGTGTTCCAACTCCGTATCCACCACGCAATGTTAAGCTCACGCATCGGCTTGTTCCTAGTCTTTCACTATGAAAAGTACTTCCACCATCTCACTTGTGAGTCCTGTTCTTCTCTTCTCCAATGTTCTTCTAGAAAGATTGAAAGTAGACTTGGAAGAAACTGTCGAGACAATAACACAACACATTCTATGCTAATATGAATAGCGCTAGATATATTAGCTTGTGCTTGCGCTACCAGTCCAAAATGTTAAAATTCTCTGTATGGTGAGGCACGAGATCACCGTGGCATACTAAACTTTCTCCACCCATGCGATGGGAGCAATGTCCCCTCTCTGCTGTTGCGGCTAGGGATGTCAACTGGCATGACATCTGTTAGAAAAGTCTTCAACTTTTGTTTTCTTTTTTATTTTTGATTTATTTAAGTTATAAGTTACTTTGAATGTGTGTTGATTTTTAATTTTAGTTTATTTTAGTTTTTTGGTTTATTTTTATTTTCTTTATTCATTTACATTTGTGCATGATGATATAACTTTTTTTAAAATTTTTAATTGGATGACTTAGAAAAAAACTAATCGCCGTTACAGTATAATTTCATTTAAAAATCAATAGCCAAAGTTATAAATCAAAAGATTAAACTCTTTTAAAACGGGCTCTATGAATATAGATAGTTGTCGCCCATACCCATATGCATGGAGCATTTTCCCTCCACGGCCACGGGCACGCCCGCGAAGGGTGATGGGTATACTACAACTCAAAACAGCAACGGCTCAATAGAGCGATGAAACCTTTATTCTGGAGAACACTGGATCAATTTGAGATAGGACTAATAGCTGGTGAACAAATCAAAACAAGAACTTTCTCGCTACACCACAAGAAAAACACATGCCTAAACAATTGAACTTTCACAGACGGTTAGTAAAACGAACTTTCACAGACGGTTAGTAAAACGGTTCGTGTTAATAACCGTCTGTGAACTTTCACAGACGGTTAGTAAAACGAATCGTCCGTGATGTCTCATTTATAACAGACCGTTCGTGTTAATAACCGTCTGTGAAAATAACACCGACGGTTGCCAGTATAAACCGTCTGTGCCAGTTTAATCACAGACGATTCCGTATTAACCGTCTGTGATGTAGCCATCCAGTATAGCATCTTCTGTAGTAGTGCGAAATGCAAAACAAATAATCACATCAAGGGAGACATGAAAAGAAACCCAAGATCCTTCAAGATCCCGGCGACGCTCACTGCGATAGGGGAGGCGGCAGCGAGTGGGTAAGACGTCGGCCATGCAGGCAGCGTGGGAGAGCGACGACGGTGGTGTCAGATCCCAAATGCGGTGGTAGTGGCGCACGCGACGGCTATCCGAGGGGTGGACGGCAACCAACATGGTCGATTGGGAGCAGAGGCAGCAACTTGTAGGGGAGGGTCTGAGGGACGCTAGAGGCGGCAGCTTGTGGCCTTGTGGGACGAAGGGGGTCACGGTAGGGTTTGGTGAATCACTGAATTGGGGCCTGCTGATGCGAGCTTCGGGCTTATGGGGTGCTGAACTTCGATTAATTGGAGGTCTCATGGGTTATGACCCTTCTTTGCAAGATTGGAGGCTTACTGAGACGCGCATGCATGAGCATGATGAGCTTAATTTGGGATTATGCGGCGCATGAGCATGAGCATGAGCATGATATATTGATATCTTTGGGCTTACATGTACGGTTTCGTGGGTAAACGGGCAAGACGGGCGTATTCATGCCTGTTTAATCATAAGCAAGACTGCCCACGAATGTGCCCATGCGTACACAATTAAGCACATACCCATCACAATCGGAGTAATTCTCCCTGGTTAAATAGGCAAATGGGCGATATTAGGCCTCTTATTTTAAATTTTTAAAATCTCTTTTTCGGTTTCTTTAGTAACTAATTATCTTTTCAATGCGGGGTCTACAAAGTGATTATAGTACACACCGTAGCGACTTCATTTATATCGATCAAAATCAGACATGACTTTCTGTTACTCCGTACTATCTTTTTTTCACAAATAGTCTAAAAGCTCAATCAAAAGCTAAAAAGAACATGCCCATTACCATCCCTAGCTGTAGCACCAAGCCACCGCCTGTCGCTATGCCTCGGGAGAGAGAGCCGATCCCATATAGTAGAGGGAAAAAATGCTGATTCTTGTGAATATTTAGATGGCATGTCTTTAAAACTGAATCGATTCGATATATTAGTGTGCTTTTGGTAGCCTAGCAAAGGGCTCGGGCCAGGCCACACCATGCCGGGACACCCATAGTGTTACGCACATATATACGTGTGCGGCGGCACCTGCATCTACTTTCTAGCATCTACCATATTCTTTTTCATACATCAACCAAACACTGTCACTCTTGGGCTAGTCAACAAGTCAAGGCCGATTGGGCCAAACGTGTTCTTAGAGATGCCCTAAATCTACCCATTAAGTTTCTCTATGTATGGATACGTCCTTCTTAGATGAAGCGACGGTAGCCGTATTTCCTTTTGAGTTAAAATTTTTCTTCTATTCAGATATGAATAACACAAGGTATCTCTACCCATTTTTCTCTTAATACTAAGTTCCCACTGGTTTCAAATGCTATAAATGGCCATGTAAGGTTCAAATTTTGACCGCAAACCATCCTGTATGATTGCATCCTACGGGCTACTGACTACTGAGCCGGCAACAACATCTCCTGTCCTCTGGTGATAAACTACATGTGGGCTGATAGTGGCAGAAAGAGGGACGGCATGATTTGGCTGCCGCATGCTTAACCCTCTAGGTGTTCATAATTATGGAAGCAGATGTTGTAGTGACTCTGTGACAGTGCTCTACTTTCAGAAGTTGTATGGTGTTGTACAAAGCAAATGTGGCTTCACCTGGCTATGCTATCTGCTTCTTAGTTCCGGTCTCTGGAGGTGCACAAAACGATTCCACTTGGATGGTTCAGCATCTATGCGATGGGATTGTGTATTCTGAACGCGATAATGCTTCTGCCAAAGCTTGAGGATGCTGCCTACTGGAACAAGCCTTAAGATAAGAAAATGATGTGTTGTCTTGTGCCAATTGTAGTTCTGTGAAATACTTTAGTCTTTATCGTTGGATGGTCTCTCAGTGGCTGTGCAGATTCGGCAGAGTTGAGGTTATGTAGAAGTTGTGGAGGATATGTCCTCATTTATGTAGAAGTTGACATCATGACCGGGCAGTTTTGCCGCATGGGCTAACTAGGTGGCTAAACTTTCATCCATTTTCTACATTTTTTATGTCGAGGAAACAACAATTAAACACAAAAAACACACAAAGTTCCACAACAAAAGCTGGACTACAAAATCCATCAATGTTTATTTGGTCCAATTTCGCTAGTTATGTAGCAAAACTTCTCAGTCATGATGCTACGGTGGCAATACCACCCCACGAAACCACCTTGGAGGATTAGGAAATTTAGGTGTCCGATAACTGGTTTCAAAGTTTGAGGTGTGTAGTGGACTTTCGATCAAAGTTTATGGGGGGTAAATGTACTTTTCCTTATTAAAATTATAGAGACCTCCATGTGAAAACTACTTTCCAATGTATATTACGATTATTTTTTTATTCTTTTCTTTTTAGCCAGTGATTTGAGCTGTGGCAGAGTCGCGAACAGGAAGACAGTTCTACGTCTTGAAATGAAAATCGTGTCAATCTGATTGTACCACTACATATTTCCATAATCGAGGTGTACTACTCCAAGTGCAGAGCTTGAAGACAGGCCTCCGTCTCACGATGAAGAGCATCTTGAATATTTGGCAAATCACCTGCACCTGCTCCCTCTACATCCCGTCTGACAAAATCCTACCCTCCTGATTTACCTTCTTCAGAGAAAGATCTATTTATATTTATCTTGAGGAAATCAATCACAAGAGCATTCCAAGGAGAGTTTTGCTTTACCTTGGCTACGGTTGATTTTCCCAGCATCTCTGTGAAGTCTTTGACATGGCGTTCATTACGATGCCCAACGCCACAGACAGGAACTGGAGGGTCGCCTGCATTGACTCCATTCCTCATTGTCAAAAAAACCCACAGAAAAGTAATAATCTTGATCTGGAGATCCTCCGAATTTGCCATATGCTTAATCAACACATCCTTCGGGGTTCTACAAGCTTCAAGAGCAATGGTCACTTCCTCCATGTTAAAATTTCTCCAGCACGCTTTAGCAAATTTGCATCTAAAGAAGAGAAGACCTCCATCCTCGTCGAGGCAAGCTGTTATGTGCCATTCTCTAAACAAACACGTTCACTTTATTTGGGCACGGCAATGACCAAACCTTCTTCCAATTGAAAGCACATCCATTTGTCAGAATATGAACAGTACTGCATTGTGTCATTTCATACATACTATCCACACAGAATTTGTTATAAAACGCACGGCAAAAGTAGACGATTAAAAGAGTAGAAGATATGGATTTAATGTGAAAAACTCTTGCGAAAAAATCATAGACACACGAGCCAGAATTCATTATATGAGAAGATGTTTATAATGAGGCTCTTACTCTTCCTGTGGACTATAGGAGTACATATGTAGGATGAGGGAGACGAGTCTGGCTAGCTGCTAGGGCTAGACATTTTTTGGTCTTTTTGCGATTAAGCCCTCAGAGTTCATGAAAATTACAAACAGATCCCTCCCTTGATGGATTTCTTTTGATTTAGACCTTCTGAGACATGGTTATTTAGATAATTTGTACTAGCGAACGGACCTCTAGCCTAGTGGTTAGAACGCTCTAGTAGCACCCCTCAGGTCCTGGGTTCGACTCCCGCTGGGAGCGAATTTCAGGCTGGGGGAAAAAAATCCCCTCGCTTGCCCCATAAGCCAAAGCACAGGTCTAAAGCCTGGCCCAGGTCGTTGGTGCGCCAGGTTGTTGGTCTAGGGATCACCCTGGATTGGTCGTTCTCACATGGGCTGATGCCGCTGTGTCAGGGTGGGGCAAGGGTTCGGGGATTTCTCGATCTGCGCGAGAAGATCTTCTTCTTAATTGATAAGCCCGGGGGGCTTCTTCCCCCCGCAGGTCGAGTTTTTTTTTGATAATTTGTACTATTATATTACGTGGTTATTTAATTTTTGGCCATATAAAATATTATTTATCGTCTAACTACTATCATCTAACTGTCGTCATGATGGATGCCTAGTTGACTAGGCGTCTAGGTGCCCCAGCCTCGCCGCGATTTGCCAGAGTGCTGTGACAATCTTGAATTCTACTTGTATTGCCTTCTTCCAATTAGTTTTTACCCATTAAGAATCATTGAATTTTAACTTACAGTCAAAACATAAGCAAATACAAAAATTCAGATGCATTCAGGATCAAGTCTGTCAACTTAAAGTAAATGGCGGCAATGATTTTTTTTTAACCTGCGAGCAATAAGCCAACAATCAGATTCCTAATCTGTCGCTACAAAATCAGTTCACAAGCGGCACAGCACTGAAAGGACTACCTCTGGAAAGCCTCATCAAGCTCGTGCTTGTCATCAGCAGCGATTTCATTCGCATACAACTACCTCAGGTAATTCTGGATGGACATGCATTCAGCATTTCCACGCACTCGAAAGCAATAAGATGAGAAAGTTAGGTGAAGAACATTACCGATGAGGGGAAAACTACATAATAAATGCATTGCCACTACCACAATTGCATGTTTGACATCAAAATTCTGTATAGTAGAATAACTCAAGAGGTGTATTGGCATAGATAATTTTGCTCCATTAAATTTATCAACTTGTTCATATGATGGTAGTCCTCGTGCATAACATGGAACTCTTCACAAAAATGATGCTAGTTAAATACCTCCCCATCGTCTGTTCCTTGTACCATCACACGATATAGCACTGAGACCTTTCCGTTATTAAGTAAATTGCATCACTCCAAACATCATTCTGGACAAAGAACGCAAACCAATAATCAAGTGTGGGGAAACAGATTGGCAGGGCAAGAACATTTCAAATAGAAAATGTAGGGGGAAGCACGGGGCATGGACAGTTACACAAGGGTGTCAGTCGTATATGCTATTAGCGTGGGCAGATGCAGCTTGGTCATGCCAGCATACTACATATGCGGCTTACATCTGTAGCAGTGTTAACTGTACAGAACATCTATGAATCAGTATGACGATAGCCATATTCCTAAACTCTTATATGAAATGCTATCATTTGAAACGACATTGGAGCATCGACAGCACGAAAATTGAGAAGGAAAAAAAAACCCGAATTTCATGCAAAGTGATAGCATCGGCTCAAGAACTACCTCAAAACATTTGGCAGGAGATTTTCCGGTAGGCGGCCGGCAACGACGGAGTCCTATACTCCTCCCCTGTATGCACCAGTTGGGGAGCATCGTGAAGCTCAGATTTTAGCCACGACCTCCCCGCAGCTGACCACTGCCGCGCAGTCCCTCTCACCGTGCCCCGACTCCTCACCAGGGGCGTAGCCAGCCGTGGGCTGGTCCTCAGACCTAGCCCACTAAAAATATGATTTTACAGTTCGTTCTATTGTTGCTATAGTACTATATAGTGAGATATTTTGCTCTAGGTCTCGGATCACTACCCCGACGGCCAGAGGTCAAGCTCCACCCCTGCTCCTCGCCCCACTCCCCTGAGTCCTCAGCGTCCACCGACAGACCTCCCCAACCGAACGCACCGCTCTCTCCGCTGCTCCCCCCGCCCACTGACGCCGTCGCCGTTCCCGCGTTCACCGGCTAGGGGGCCTCTGCCACCGTCTCCGCACACTTCGACGCCTACAATGCCACCTTGATATGGTAGTAGATGCAGAAGGGATGGTTCAATCACCTTCATGGGGCGGACAGAACGCGGCAGCGTCCAGTCGAGGTCGAGGAGATGGCCGTTCTTGGAGGCCAAGTCGATGGATGAGCAGCGGAGACTCCACGGAGAGACCGAAGGCGTGAGAGACGGCAGAGGAAAATCCTAGATCGGGTACCGATAGGGAAGAGGGTTCGGCAAGTTTCAAAAGAAGTAGAGAAACGATAATAATGCAAAGGAAACAACGCTGGAAATCTTCAGCATTAACAGGAAAATATTTCGGAGCTACATGCCAGTTACGTCGAAATAGTTTCCGACAAGTCTATCAGCATGCAATACAATTTTTCCCTTTACCCAGCTTCCTCTCCAGACAGCAGCAGGTACGAGATTGAAAGGTGACACGAGTCAGAGATCACCACAGCCAATCAGGTTAACAACTTCGAAGTTTCGCGGCATGGAGGGACTTGTTCCGCTCGGTTTATGCGCCATCCGTGAGGGTCCGCTTCGAAGTGCTGATGTATAGAACTGCAATCGGGCAAGAAGCGTCAGAATAGACACGACTCAGCAGATAGCGCACACAATGGAAACAGCAGGATGAGAAAGCAAAACAGTGGATTGTATTTTGAAACCCAGGACATGTACCATTGTTGCCTCTTATGAAAGCATCACCATATTTGTTCTTCAACTGGCCATTCACGTACTCCTCGGTCTGCTCCATTGCAATGTTCATATAACCATCCAGACAGGCCAAGATACCTGCTTCCGAGAACATGTTGGTCAGAAACAAATCAGTAAAACTGATATCAGCCTTTCTATAAGAACCATGACATTATCTGTCATCCAGTCAGGAAGAACTACTTTTCCTTCTGAGTTCAGCATTGATATAAACAGAGGGCATGATGTGCACTATTTATCATTAAACAAAGCCCACAGTCAGATGGACGAAATAAAATGAATTTAGTGTAAATAAGGTGCCAACATGTGCTAACACTAGAAATTTAGTGCAATGGCATTTTGTTTTGTTCAGTTCATAAAATGTGCGAGTATATATAGGTTATATACATCCAAGCATGGGCATTATACAGGAAATGCAAATGCAATAGTGATGCTCGTCAAGCAACAATAAAAGGCATTTTTTTTTTGGAAAATGACACTCGTAACTTGTTTCATGCGCAACGCCCATTTGAGAAAGCAGCATGTGATGTAGCATTCCAGTGTTGAAAAAATTCTAGCAATGTACAGTTGTACACTCTGAAATGTGTAGCTACTAGTCACTAGTGACAAACAAATCGTATACACACTACACAAAGTTAGGCAAGAAAAAGGAGTCCTAAATAAAGCATGTATAAGCTTTTCAGGGAGCTTACTAGCTTGATTAAGAAAATGGTTCGACATGGGTAGCCACCAGCTTGACACCAAGTTACATTTGTGCTTTCTATTTACATTTACTATCGGACAAGACTATGCTCTCAGTGACACCATTTATCATCCTACTCTTCTTGGATGGTTACATTTAACATTGAGAGTCTTACTGATAAATAGCACCAATTTTGCAGAATCAACATGAATTAATGACATCCACATGTCTTAGTTATCTATGTTTTACAAAAGGATGGCTTTTAAAATCTTCATATATCCCAAATGATAACAGTCGCATGAATTGACAAGATAAATGAATATGAATAAGGATGACAGTATCACAGTACTGCAACCTAATCGCAGCTAAATTGTCTCTTGAGTAAAACAAAAATTAGCATAAAGGCATAAACACCATCAGACAAATACAAATCACTCCCATCACACATCAGATATTGAAAGACTATTGTCATACAACAGCATGGCCTTAATGCCACTTGGTATCTGTATTATAGGAATACCGTCAACTGATCTAAAGACAACACACTGCTTCTTAAATCTTACTGCTCCCAGACCTAGACACCATAGGGCATTCTCGCCTTAAGGAATCATGTTATAGTCCCTTTGTAGCGATCAATATGTAATATTTGCAGCTCCACATGAGGACAGATTCATAAACATTATATTCTCGATATATTTGATCGCAGACTCATTGTTAATCTAAAAATTAAGTCATAGTGAATTAAAATCCTGATACAGCATTTTGTCTTATTAAGTTTATCTTCCTTTGCAAGATTGAAGAACCACAATTCCACATCCAATGGGAAATGGGCTAAAAACAAGAAGATACTAGTATCTTTGATTTCTATAAACATGTGATGCCTGTCAAGCAATGGGAACAGGTTGATGAAGTTGATGATATGTTTAATCTCCCTTCATGTTGTCTGATATCTCACATGAAATCCATTCATACTTATTAAGGCGTCGCCTAAGCGTTGCTTAAGCGACGCTTAGGTGGTAAGGCGGTGCTGCAGTGTAAGGCGTCGGCGTCGCCTTGCCAGGAGGGAGTATGGCGTCCGCCTCAACCCCCAAGGCGTCGCTGTGGCGTCCGTGAGGCGAAGAAAAGCGAGGAGACGGCAAAGGCGGACGCCCCAAGAACCCAAAAAATCAAGGGGGCCAGTGGGGAACCTGTCGCATAAGCCTGGGTGAAGTTGAACCCTAGCGCCGCCTCCATCCCCGTCACCCCGAGGCGCCACCATCGTCGAAGCGGCGCGCCGACGGCCATCTGCTGCGGCCTCCTCCTCCTCCCCCTACCTCCCCGGCTCCCCCTCCCTGCCGACCTTCACCTCGGTCCCTCCCTTCTCCCCGCCTCCCCATGGTGGCTAGCGAGGCGGAGGCGCACGGGGAGAAGGGAGGGACCGAGGGAGGCGGATTCGTCGAGGAGAGGAGCGAGCAAGCGCCGAGCGAGAGAGATGAGAGCGAGCGGAGGCGCCGAGGCGGTTGAGTGGGGGAGAGAGCGAGAGAGATGAGCGAGCTACGAGCGAGACAGAGAGAGGCGACGGACTGTGCTGCTGTGTGCGGCAGCTTGGAATGAGGGAGGAGTGAGGAGGCGGCGACTGGGGTGAGGGTGTTAGGGTTAGGATATTTTACACTTGAGTCCTCAGAGGTTTATGAAATTACAATTAGGTCCTTTTAGATCCTTTGTCTCTTTAGATTTCTTTTGATTTAGTTCTTCAAAACTCTGTTTTCTTCGCCTTATGATATGTGTAAGGCGTCGCCTCGCCTCACACCTTACCGCTTAAAAGGTGTGAGGGGGGTGGGTCGCCTTACCTCGCCTTACCGCCTTAATAACCTTGAATCCATTCATCAAAAGATACAATGATTCTGAACTTCGATTCTGAAGCTGATATATACGTGTGCAGAGCTCGAAATGTCGCTCCGCAGAGTCTTCCTCATCATGGAAACGCCTGCACAGGATCATTTCCATGTATATATATGTGGCCATCATATACATCATAGATTAGGTTGCACAAGCTCTTCCATTTCTCTCTCACGCATCCTACGACGTCCCGCACGGTGGAATACCTAGCGGAGCGGACTCATTCAAAGTCCACACATTTGAAATCTTGCAGCTTTGCAATGTTAGTCTAACGGGTTTTTAATATCTCTTACTAAGTATCAGCCTACTTTCACTTTTCATCGTTATATCATCTAACATAAGTTATACACCTAGGATTCTCAATTGTTCTTTTAAGCAAACTAACATGGGGCCAGCTACAGTTCTTGATATGCACAATTCTTACAGTGCTTAGCAGGATGAAACATATATGGGGACCATATCCACGTGTGGACCATGGTTGTTACGGTGTCATGGCGGAGCTGGGTGGACGCTATGGCCATTCGCTGCGACTGGGGGGGGGGGCACCAGAAAGGGGAGGAGGTGGTGGGGGGAGGCGAGGTGGCGGGGAGAGGACCGGAGGAGGCGAGAGAGAGGAGTGACAAGTGAGTGCGGGTCTGCGCGGGAGAGAGAGAGAGGGGAGAGTGTGGGGGAGACTGGAGAGAGTCAGCAGAGTATCTGAGTATGTATGCATGTTGGATACATACATGCACAGCGCAGTGACTTGCCCGGTGTCACCATGGCATCCAGGCGTCACTCACCTTGGTCGTCGACTCCACCATAACAACCATGGTGAGGACTCAGTTGTCAACCATCCGATCTACATGATATGTGCTAAGCAGACATTTAGGGATCAGGTCCTCAAGTGTGGAAGGTACCCCCCCCCCCCCCCCCCCCACAACACACACACAGAGAAGTGATCTCCTGCTTAGAATGTGCATTTAGCGTAACAATACTTCACATGCTAGGTTTCTTGAGTTGTATATTTAGTACAACAGATTAATACATTTAAAAAAATTACCATAACGAATAAATGTACGTATCAATATGTATAGCCTTGTTGTACTTAGCTCGCTACTTTCCAACTTCTCTACAACCACGAGACTAATTTGTGAAACCTAAATAGTATACACCATTTAGCTATTATATCTGGTTCTACGAGGTGTACTGCTGCTACATGAGTTTGAAGCATAGAAGCAACAATTGCAACATTGGATCCACACTCCTTTGCTTCTGAAGAGCTAATTTCACAAAGAAATTAGCCCTAAGCATTTAGCAATTCTCACGGATCGCCGACCTAACCTCTGAGATGAAAAATCTAAAGGGGAACTTGAAAAAAAAAACTGAAAAGAGTAAGAAAGAAACGTCAGTATATGGCTTGCAAGCACACGGCCAAAAAAAAATCTAAAAACAAGACCAGATAACGAATTGCAACCTCTTTCCTCCAGCCATAGGCTTCACCAACTATTGCAAAGCTCAAGGCGTTTGCAGTAAAACCCTAATTTATTAACCTTAACAAAAGCCCCATAAGTCGGGGGAATCTACAGTCTAGGGTAGGATTGACCGTCAATGAACCCAAAAAACACTAAATCCCGCACAAAAAAGAGAATATCCCGCGTTTCCTAGGGTTAGAGCTGTAGAAACGAGAGGGAGGGTGACCTCGGTAGTCGACGCCGGAGTTGAGCTTTACGACGACGGGACGGCCCCTGATCGACTTGAGGAAGTCCGACGGCGTCTTCACCGCCCCACCGCCGCCACCGGACTTGTCCGCGCCGCCGGTGCTCATCTCTCTCGCTCGTGAGGGTGCGAGGCTGCGAGGGTTTGGTTCGTTCTGGTGTTGGGCTTGGGTTGGGTTGGGTTTCAGATTGGAGGCGCAGCGTATTCGAGTCGGAGTTCGTGACGTGGACCTCGGCTGATCCCGTCCGTTTGTTTTTCACCCAACGTTTGCGATGAGACAGCGAGGTTAACCGTGTGTTCTGCGTTGTTAGACGGTTGAACCAAACACAACTTAGAGCATCTCCAACAATCCCCTAAATCTCTCCCTAAATCAAATTATTGGGAAATTGTGTAAAAAGTCTTCTCCAACAACTCCCCTAAACACCCCCCTATTTCTATTCCCCCCAAAACTCTCCCAAAACTCAGGTAGAAACAGGGAATTTTCAGGGGTCCCCTTTCCTATTAGGATATATTTAGGGGAGCTGTTGGAGGAGGGGACTAAAATAGGTTAACAAATTTTTTAAACTGCCCCTAAAAGGTGTCTTTTGGGGTGGGTTTTTAGAGGGATTGTTGGAGATGCTCTTAGGTTAAGAAACCGTATCAAATCCTTTATTGCAAAAAGAAACGAGCTAGTCTTTTTTTGGTTCCCGATACCGTGGACGAATTTTATATTGGAACTTTGCATATTTGCGTAATGTTGAACATATTCTTTTGAGTTGCAGCGTATATCTTTTGATTGTTCACAAGCGAAAATGTAAAAAGACAAATATTTGTGTATGATTTTAGCCGATATATATGAAGTTATTATAGTATATATTACAATTAACTTATAGACCTTATCTTAAAAAAAATACTCTATTTACAAGTTAGTTACTATAGAAAAATCAAAATTAGAAGTCGAAAAGAAAGGGTCGTTATCTGTACTACATCCATGGATTTTCATGGAATTTTTGAGACATTATTATATCGTGCACTTTTGGAAAATAAGGACGCCCCCTCCCCCAGGCAACAAATTTTTCTCTCTAATTCTACAAGAGGAGAAGCTGCTGAGCACAAGCCTTCGTTGCTATGAGCATCATCAAAGAAAAATCTGAATTGGAAACATCAATTGGCAATGAGATCATTTAAACATCAATACACACGCAGAGTCGCAGACATTCACGTGAGTTAAGGCCCGTTCAAAAGCGTGTGATGTTTAGCCATAATTTTTGACTTTTTCTAAAATAACACTTGACGAGGATATAACAATACTTAAATTATTATTTATTTGTAAATGATATTCTTATGTTATTGTACTATTTGAGTATATCCCTTATTCATAAGTAAGAAATTTAACAAGGTAGTCGTAAATTATTCTAAGATACTCCTTAGTTGTAAATTCTTCTATGACCACTACTTAGTCATAAACTCTTCTATGACTGTTTTATAGTCGTAAGCTCTCCTATAACCATGACATAGTTATAAATTATCCTACGACCACCTTGTGCTCGTAGATCCTCCTACGACTAAGCCAAACTTCGACCGACATGTCTATGACAACTCGTTGTATCGTGGATCTGTCTGACGAGGCGGTTGGAACGTACATTTTTTCTATAGAATAACTACGCATAACATCTCTCTCTGACAACAACCGCCACACGACGCATGAGTTACCACGTGTCTCTAACAATAACTCCTGTCGGACCAGTATCATCCGAAACGTGAAGGCGTCTCTTGGAATGGAATAGTTTCCACCGCTTTGCAAGCTATATAGATGTTGACGTCAGGACGAAGGAGGATAGATCCGACAGACTCGAGGGAGAATAGAAATAGAGCAAGACATCTCACATTCTATTCTCGATTGTAATCAATTCATTGAGTAATAGCCACATATGAGTAGGGTTATTATTCTCTCAAGAGAAGTGTAAGATTGAGGAGTGTGAATAGGCAGTCAAAAATTTATCTTTCAATTATTATCAAATTCTATTTGTCTAAACAAAGTATATAATGCAAAAACTTAACTTAAATTGGTTTAGCATAAATAATACCTAAAACAATTATGTTCACCTAAGTGCATCAACAAATTAAGACTATGGCAATGTTTACAATCCTCGGAAGACAATTAATGAATTTAATTCTATGAATGTAAATTGAGCACAAGAAAATAAACTATAAAAGACACGATTATTTTTTTACCATGGTATTCGAAGACTTACCTGTCTCCCTTAGTCCACATTGAGGTAAGTCCAAACGAATTGGATCAGCTCCACGAATTAAGCCAATTACCTCAAATTTACTAGTGGCAGCTCTTTCCCGCTCTGCGTAGGTGAGCTCTAACCTTCACACTTCGTCGGGTCTTACCACAACCTTCTTTGAGATCACCGCGCACAACACCTCTAAAGTCGTCTAGGAGTCGGCAACCTCCAAAAGTAATAAGCCAAGCCTCTTACTTGACTATCACCACGTGCAACGAATGCACAAACTCAGGTGGACACTAAATCCACATCTAGATGCAACACATGCAATCTAAAGCGTTACTCTTTACTCACAATATGCAACATATACGCAATTGAGAGGAGGACCTTACATTAGATCAAAAGAGTGAAATAGAGTGCCAAACTTCTTACTCCAACTGACCACTGGGGGTATTTATACCACACCACAAAAACTAGCCATGGAAGAAAAACACCTAAGAAAACATGATTATTGGAAGTACCGCATGCTTACGACTGGTATTTCCGCTCCCCCTAGCAACAGTCAGAAAACTAGCCATTACAGATAATTCCAGTAGTTCCGATGGCTAAAGTTCGGTACTATCGATCATCGAAAATACCGCGCCACACAAGTGGGACTATCGATTTCTTCAGGGACGAGAAGACTCCACAAAGGTGTCTCTTTGGGAAAAAAACATACCGCCACACAAGCTAGTCGTTCTGCAAATCGGAAGTACCGCTAACACAAAGTCGGTAGTACCGCTCGTTGGTCATACGCTCACACAGAGTTAGAACTTCCAATCGTTGACTACCCTAGTCCTCGATCATGTCGGATGATTCGACCACGTTGTTCAGTTCGACCACATAGGTCTCCGACCATGCTGGTCTCTGACCACGTTGTCTGGATCGACCACACATGTCTCCAACTACGTTGATCTCCAACCATGTTATCTAGTTCGACTATACAGGTCTTCGACCATGCTGGTATCTGACCATGTTGGTTTCGACCACATCGACTATGTTGATGTTCGACCACGTCAATTTTTGATCACATAGATCTTTGACCACTTTGTCGATCTTTGATCATGTTGTATCAATCACATCAATTCGACCACATTGGTTTCCACCACACAGGTCTCGACCATGTCGGTACCGACCATGTCGGTTCAACCACGCTGGTCTCAATCACACAGATCTTGACCATGTTGGTTGTAACCGCATCGGTTCGACCACGTTAGTCTTGATCACACAGATCTCTGACCACATTGGTACTCTTTGACCACATAGGACTTCGACCATATTAGTTCGACCAAGTCGACTCGACCATGTTGGCTCTCGACCACGCAGGTCTTCGACCACCAGCGAACGTGGTAGTACTGTGATCTCAACACTGGTAATTTCATTAAGAAGTGTATCATAGAATACATTGTGGTGGTTTCAATTTCCTGAGAATTGCAGATAATTCAACAGATCGACATTCTCCTTCTTTAACCTCTATGTCTCGACCTTCTCGATGTCGAGTGCGTCAGATAAGGTCTTTTCACCGCTCTTAGACCTATTAAGGTTAAATACAGACATAAAGAGTTGGACTAGTAGTTGAAATAGGAAAAGACTACGTATGCTAGCGGCTTACCATTTCTTTGCCTGTTCTCGAAGTTCAGCATTCTCTTGCCTTAAAAGCATAAGTTGTATGTGGTATTCAGCCACAGTGGCCATGTCTTCTAAAGTTTTCTGCATAAAAGATGACAATGAGAATCAAGAAAAGCCAATTATAAAAAACTAAGCATTAGATGCTTACGTTTATGCTCATACAAGCAAATTTGGCAAGCACTCGCTAGGAATCCTCTGGTCAATCGAGCCTTTTGATCTTGTTCCACCACACCTTCTCGAGACGCTCGTCATCAAAGATATCCCCCTTGTTGGGAATATCTTTGGTATGAAGAAATTGGTTGTGAGATCGATATGAAGATATCCCACTATAAAAGCAAGGTTAAAAACGTAGAGAAGAAGTTGGGCTCTTCTTCTTCTTCAGCTGTACCTCCTTGGAGAGGAAGAGGAACCACCTCAGTGATCTCTTCTTCGTCATGGCGGTCAGAGAGAATTTTCACTTTTTGACTAGGTACTTCTATTATGTCTTTAGCTGCTTTTACTTTTGTTTCGACCACCATGGTGGTCGTAGCTGCTTCCGCTTTAGTAGCAATCCCCACCATCGCCATAGTGGTCGATTCTTCGACCATTTTCTCTATTGTTTCTTCGACTATGGGGAGAATGGCAGGGGCTTTTCGATAGAAGCATCTCTGGACGATGGATGAGCCAAGCTAAAGACATGAGAAGAGAAGTGAATTGGCATTTAAGAAGACAAAAGGGTAAAATGCTATTTTCATGCTCTTATTTACATACCTTGCTTTCTTAGCTTTAATTTTGAATTTAGAAGGAATCTTCCCTAAGGAAGGTTTCTTTGACTTCTTCTCTACGACCACGTTTGGTCATTGAATGGTGGGGTCACCTCTGATCACGTCTGGTTGTAGACTCTGAGTAGGTACTATTACTCCTTCTTCATCTTGCCTTTCTTGATGGTCAAGACTAGTTTTGACCAATTGACAAGCAGTCTCCTTTTTTATCGCAAGTTCTGTTGCCACATCAGCCTCCTTCATAAAAGATACAAAACTCTTCTAGTTCTCCATTTTGAGTTGCTTAATAAAGCCTTGAGGAGCACCAACTAAGAATGTTTTGTCATCGTAATAGAAGGGTACCCACATCTTAGGAGCCAGTTGCTCTAATATAGCCACCCCAATTTCCTCTACAGTAGTTATGTCTACAAGGAACTGCTCGATGGGGGCAAATAGAGGAAGGAGCAACACTCGAACTTCCATCTTGGTTGTCGACAGCCTTGGTTAGTCGAGGCTTCATGGTTGGAGGAGCTTTAATCTCCTCTATCTCTTTTCTGATTACTATCAATTTGGCGTCTTGGTCGTTTTGACAGTTTTCCATGCCAACTTTCTATAATAGGAAAGAATGTTAAGTACTCATAGTTTATGACTACGAAAACCTAAAGAAGAAGTCAAACTTCGATTACCTTTACGTGTTCATTTCTTTTCTTGGTGAATACATCCACCAAAATGCGAAGAGCCTCCATGTCAAGCATTGGAGCCTTTCTCACAAATTGCTTTAACTCGAGAGTCAATCTCTCCCAAAGCAAGATCTGCATAGACAGATAAAAGTGGCCAGTAACTAGAACTCGAAATTTAGAGTTTAACTAAGAGAATGAGTTTGATCGTTACTTACCATTCTCGTAGTCTCTGGTCGTATCCTTGGCCCCTCAAGTACATTCATATTGGATACGCTTGTTTTTTCAAAGGACTGATATGATGTGTGATGAAGTCCTTCACCATGTGTCAGCCGGTAAGCCCCTTTTTCCTTAGTTCTTTGATGGCTTGGATGAGGGGCTATCCGAGTTAGGTCTTTGGGGACCAAGTTTGAGGAAGAGATCTTCTAAGCACCCTTCCCTACAAAGAAAAGGCTGTCTTGATTGGTCGTCTCCCAGTAAAACCATCACATTTCTAACTCGGTCGTGATGACTGAGTAAACATTTGGATGTATTGCTCTATCTTGCCGTCATGGAGTTTCAGACCACAGCTTCAAGCAATTCCAGTTTGTCTGCTCATCTCGTAGTAATACTGAAAGCGCTCTAGATCTGGAGGAATTCCTAGATAGACTTCGCACAGATACCCGAACATACTTAACATGTGATCGAATTGGGAACCAAGTTTACTAGTTCCACCCCAAAGTATTTGAGTATGACTGTGAGAAAAGGGTGAGTAGGAAATCGACGACCTCACTCACAGTGTGCTTGGAAAACTGAATTAGTGTCCAATCTCCCCCGATGGCCAATATTGTCCAGCAACTTCAATCCACCTCACAAATTTTCTTAAAGGAATCTTCTCCGCTATGACCAAGGCTTTCATCTTTGCCTCATCCATCTCCAACACCGGCTAATTGAAAGAAGACTTTGTCATTTTCGTTGAGCGATTGGTTTGGATTTACAAGAAATTGGGGAAAGAAGAAGGCTTGATCGGCGGCAGAAAGCTCGAAGAAGATTGAGGTAGAAGGGGAAAGTAAGAGGCTCAAAAGTTATCTTAGGGTAAGTTTTTATAACTAGACTAGTCGATTTCCAATCTCAGGAACTCAAACGCTTATTACCTCTTCGGGAACCACTCCAAACGGACAGATCAGTGAGAATCGATTCGTATTCCTCTGTTTGAAGACGATTTGTCTTTACAACTCAAGCAAAATTACCCTTTTTTACCAAGTTCGCTTCTGGTCGAATTAGATCGAAAAGGACTTTGTTTCTAATCTTCATTCATCTAAAACTTCTCTTTCTCAAGTAAGTTATTTTCACTTGAAGTTGGGGAGCTAGATGATGAGGATATAACAATCCTCAAATTGCTATTTATTTGCAAATGATATTCTTACATCATTGTACTCCTTGAGTATACCCCTTATTCATAAGGGAGAAACTTAACAAGGTAGTCATAAGCCGTTCTATTACCACTCCTTAGTCATAAGCTCTTCTATGACTTCTCGTTAGTTGTAAGCTCTTTTACGATCGCTTCATAGTTGTAAACTTTTCTATGACCATGACATAGTCGTAAGTTATCCAGCGACCACTATGTGGTCATAGATCCTCCTACAACCAAGCCAAACTTCGATTGACCTGTCTACGACAACCTATTGCATCGTGGGTCTGTCTGACAAGGTGGTTAGAACATGCATCTATTCTCTAGAATAACTGTTCATAACCTCTCTCTATGACAATAACAGCTACATTTAAAAACCCTTAAACAGTGTTGGGCCGAAGCCTATTCTCTCTCCAGCCAAGCCGCTCGGCCCAGCCTATATGCTTGCCCTAGCCATGCGTCGGCCATCCGTCGCTCACCCGCCTGCATCCAGCTGTCCGAGCCGTTCTTTCTCCGCCAACCATCCGATCCTTGTCGAGACATGCATCGTCTATCGAACAGAGTGGCTACTATTCATCGTTTTCCTTCTAGACTCCGCCATCACGTTCGCACCGCGTCCACCGCCGTTTGCCGTCTCCAACCAGAACTCCATCTCTGTGTTTGCTCCGCGTCATCGCCTCCAAGTTGGCCTCGATGTCTATGCTTTAAATAGCTGGCCCACCCCTCGGTGTTTGCATCTTACAGCCGCTGCCCTCGCCGAGTTTTCCTGTGCGCCACCATCGTCGGACTTCACCGCCGTTGCCGCCATTTTCGTCTTTGGTGCCATTGCCGTCTTCTTTGTCACTGCTGGTGAGTCGCCGTTTAGCCGTTGCCTCTTCTTACCGTCCGACCTCGCCCTTCGGCTAGCCGCCGGTCAGCCGTGCTGCACCCCAACATCCTACGACAACCTATTGCATCATGGGTCTGTCTGACGAGGTGGTTAGAACATGCATCTATTCTCTAGAATAATTGTGCATAACCTCTCTCTATGACAATAATCGTCCCATGACGCATGAGTTCCCATGCCTCTCTGACAATAACTCCCGTTGGACGGTTATCATCCAAAATGTGAAGGCGTCTTTTAGCATGGAATAACTGCCACTGCTTCGTAAGCTATATAAAGGTTGACGTCAGGATGAAGAGGGGGGAGAATGAAGGAGGACAGATCCGACAGACTCAAGGGAGAATAGAAGTAGAGCAAGACATTTCACATTCCTCTCTCGATTATAATCAGTTCATTGAGCAATAGCTATATAGGAGTAGGGTTATTATTCTCTCAAGAGATGGCCCGAACCTATATAAAAATCCCTATGTCTTTCCTTTGTGTGATCATAGCCAAGTTGTAGCGAGAGATCCTCCGAATCTAAGAAATCATACGTAAGATCGGTACTACAACATCAATAACACTGTAGTGGTTGTTAGGTTTTTCTGATGTATTTATTAAAGGAAAATGAAACACACTGTTATATTTCCATGGATAATACAAAGAAAAAAAGAAAAAAGCCACATTAAAAAGGTAATACGTTTCAAATGGCCTTTAGCATCTGAAGCCTGAAGCTAAAAGTTATTTGGAGACCTTAACAATTGTGGATCCCTCTGTGCCCGACTACTGAAAATAAGACCTAAAAATTTTTGTTTGGGGAATACAAGCTCTAAAATGATCTAAAGCTTTATAGGTAAACTTGAATTTTGTGCATCTTGAATCCAAAGTTGGACTTGCAGAGCCCACCTTCTTTGCTGGTGCTGCTGGCCTTGAGCCAGCTACCAGTAGAAGACAGACAAGTTAATTGGCTCCAATTCTTCATGGATTTGGTAGCTTCAAGCATTCAACATGAGCCAAGAGGAAAGAAGCCTTTAATTACTGCCCAATGGATCATCCAAGTTGGGAGAAGAGTAGATGATCGAAGAGGTTTGTCGAAATCCCGAACAAGTTGTATTTTGTATGGGGGTTAGTGGTCATTCAAACCATGTATTTGGCGATCAAAGTGGCACACGCAGTGGTCGTAACACTGCGGCAGTGGCAGGCCTATTGTATTAGCTTTGGCTTTTGGTTTCTGTTTAGAGAAGTTAAAGTCAATACGAACGCCTTAGCATTTATAAGCTGCTTCTATTAGCCACTACTTTACGCTTTCGCATGTTGTAATGTATTTGTATTTTATTATATCACAATTTCATAAGTTGCATGATAGTCCGAATGTTATAGTGCCTTTTGTTGCGCCATCATTTGCTCTGCTTATTATATAATACACTCAGTAAAAAGCCAAAAGCCGTAAGTCAATACAAATGCACCAACTTCTATAAGCCACTTTTACTAGCTATAGGCAAAAGTCATCAGCAAAAGCCAATACGAACAGGCCTATGTATCTCTGAAACATTCATTGGTCCTAGTGGATTTGGCGATCAAGTAGTAATAGCTAGCTACTTGGACCCAAAAGAAAGAACAAATGGCGAACACACAGGAAATGTAAAAAAGTTGCAAGATAATAGCCATGTTCATTGGAATTACGGCCGATGGCTTTTGTTTGCGCTTTTCGAGATAGTAGCAGATAGTAGAGACATCAACGCAGATAATGCACATGGTTTTAGACTCTAGAAACTATTTGGAGAAGAGGCTTTGAGAAGCCATCCCATTTGTTTAGACTTCTAGAGAAGCCGAAGCTAAAAACCACAAACAAGCCAAAAAGAGCAGTCTGCTGCTCACATGCACACACACACACACACATACATGTACATGTGTGTGTACACGGCTGAGCTAATGAGTGCATGTGTGCACACTACGCGTGGGTCACTGGTTGCACGCGCGTCCTGGCTCCATGGTACGGTTTGTGTGTAACTCGGTTGGTGCGTAATTTCATGAATTATCGATGATAACTTTTGTGCATGAGATAGTAACTTTGCAAATGTAAGTAACTTGATAAATTATAGATGATAACTTTATATTCAAGAGATATTAACTTTTCCATAACTAACAACCCCAATAAATCATAGAAAAATGGCACAGTAGGTGGTTACGGTCTGACACATGCATGCATGCAGCCGGAGAGAGAAGAGAATAAGTGCACTTGACTTGTGATTTTTTGTCTTATTTACAAGCTAAAAAATAAAATAATTCTTTCACCAAAAATCCAATTTGCGCTCCATTTGCATCATTGTGTTCGAAATTACGAGCTTAGCAAAACAAGATACATATTGAATATGTTTGGATGCTGTGAATTTCGTGTCATTTTTACTACTAGTCAAAAATATATTTGTTTTCAATAACCAATAACTTTGTGTAAAGTTACTACGAAATACGAATATATAAAGTTACTGTTGTGCGTGAGTGAAATTATTGTCAAATACATGTAGAGTTACTGTCAGTTTTATAGTGTTACAACTAACAGTAACTCTACGTGTGTTTGGCAGTAACTTCACTCATACACGGCAGTAACTTTTCGTACGAGTTATTTGCTATTGACATGCATGTTTTTCTCTCCTCCCATGCATGCATGCTGGCAATAACTTTACTCACACGGCAGTAACTTTATGTACGAATTATTTGCTATTGACATGCTTGTTTCCCTCTCATCTCAATGCATGTATATTTGTCCGACGATTTGGTAGGATCAGGTCGATGGAAGGAGGCAAAATGTTTATCTACGCGTAGCTACTGAATAGTGTGTGTGTGTGACTTTTCTGTATTACTGATAGTACATACTCCCATTTCTAATATACCACTTAAACAACCATTTTGTACCTCTTTACCACTTTTGGTATACTTATATACTAATTCTAAGATGCTCCAATGTGATTTAGTTGAAATTTTTTTATCGGAGCTCTTTATTTTTATTATATACACTTTTTTATGTATAAAAGGAGTACATACACAAATTATGATATAAAAAGTGGACTTTGATAGAATATTTCATGAAATTCACTTTGCAGTATCTTATAATCATTATTAGAGTTTGCTCAAATAGATAAAGAGATATAACAACACCATTAAAAGGGTATATTAGAAGTGAGAGTACGTACTCCCAAGATTATAGAACCATTTTCCTAATTTGTATCTTAGAATTATACTCCCAGGAGTGTGTGTGTGTGTATATATGTGTGTGTGTATGTATATATATGTATATGTATGTGTATATGTATGTATGTATATATGTATATATATGTATGTATGTATGTATGTATGTATAGAGGTTTCATATATGTATACACACACACACACATATATAGTAAAAAAAATCTTTTACTCCCGAGTGTAATTACTCCCACCTCTAGTATACCACATAAATAAACTTGAAATACTCCTTTATCACTTTAGGTATACTCATATACTAATTATAAGATACTCCAATGTGAACCACACGAAAAAATGCAAAGGAGTCTATAGTTTTTAGCGTATTTTGTAAATACCTTCATATACACACATAAAAAAGAGTATGTATAAAAAATATACATACCACCTAGATGGTGTTAAATACTTGTATACTACACGTACATACAAAGGCAAAGCTAGGGGGAGGCTTAGTAAGGCTCGAGCCTCACTTCCCCCAGGCAGCGGCACCCCCCCGGCGAGCGCCCGCAGCAGCCGGCGCTGGCGACAATCACAGAGGCTGAGAAGCCCAACAAACAACAAACAACAAAAAGCATAACTCAAGACTTCAAGTGGCAGCCCATTTCTCTTAAAGAGGCCCAACAAATTCATCTCATTGGCCCACTAAAACACCCATTCCAACAAAGCAATTGGTTCCCATTCGCTTCCCATTCCACTTCCCCAGCGGTGGCAGACCCAGAGCCAAAGCCCAGAGGAGAGACCCATCGGCACCGCCACAACGCAGAGGCCAAAGGGGGGCTGGGCCTGGGGGCGACCGAGCGAGGGTGCACCGTGCGTGCAGTAAGGGGTGCCACTGGAGCCGGAGCTAGAGCCAGATCTGGCGGCGAGCCAGTCGAGGGGAGGATGTTCGCCAGATATGGCGGCGACCTAGCGGGAGGAGTCGGAGTGGGGCGACGAGAGGGGCCGAGCCAGGGCAGGGGGAGTCAGACCGGGGCGGCGAGGGCCAAGGCGCCGCTGGCGAGTCTGGGTGGCAGCGCGGCGCCGTGGAGGAGCACCGAGTCCCGGAGGCCAGAGATGGGAGAATCGGAGAAGGGAGACCGGAGTGGCGGAGAGCCAGAGAGGCGGAGATGGCGGAGTCTGAGCGAGACGAGGAGGCGAGAAGCGAGCGATTGAATCTGAGTGAGAGAGACAGAGTGAGGCGGAGTTGCAGGCGCCAAGTAGACGAATTGAGGATATAAAGGCAGAGTTGTGATTGCGAATGCAGGCAGACGAATTGAGGAGAGACGAGTGTCGAGTGTGAGACAGAGAATTGATGAGATAGGGGCGGCTGACGGCTTTTGGGTAATTTTTTTCTAGTTTTTTCCTTATCAATTTAGTATTTTAGAGTTTAGATTTTAGACTTTCATATTCGGTGTATATAGATAGTTTAGTCCTTATAATTAATTTATATATTTGTAACTTTGTATTGATAGAAATTAATAATTTGTTTATAGATTTTGCTATAATGGAGAAACAAACTTTGTGCAACTATTTCGCAAGTAATTCAAGTAGTTTTCGTCCAACCGATGAGAATACAACTCAACCAAAGAAGCTTGACTAGAATTTAATCCAAATAAAATAATTGCCGATCCGGCACTGCGCATACCAATTGAAGATTATGCTAACGAAATTAGAGATCAAGTGAGAAGGGCATATTTATTGAATGGCTCTACTTGAGTAATTGGATATTCATTTCCACAGACATTGGATGGCAAACAGTTGCGGTCCTTTCAAGAATCATAGTATAATAAATTTGATTGGTTGGAATATAGTGTGGAAAAGGACGCCGCCTTTTGTTTCTATTGTTTTCTTTTCAAGAAACCGGCATAACCCAATACATTTGGAAGTGATGTATTTATGAAGGTTGGGTTCTCTCGTTGGAAGATTGCTTTATATGCTTTTAATAAACATGTTGGTGGTACAAATAGTGTGTCTAGCAAAATCAATACTTATAGTAAGGAGGCTGAAATTGCATACAAAATTCGTTTAACTGCATCTTTAGATTGTGCAAGTATCTTATAACTCAAGGTGAAGCTTTTCAAGAACATGATGAATCCTCTACTTCCATCAACAAGGGGAATTTCAAAGAGTTATTGGAATGGTATAAAGATAAAAAGGAGGAAGTGAAAGTGACATTTGATACAGCTCCAGGGCACGCAGTTATGATTTCTCCAGACATTCAAAAAGCGCTTAGTAAATGTTGTGCACAAGAGGTCATAGAAGTGATTAAAGGTGAGATTGAAGATAGAAATTTTGCAATCCTGATTGATGAGATGTATCGATAAAGGAGCAAATGGCGGTGATTGTGAGGTTAGTTATAGTTCCACATCATTTATGCATTGTTGTTTTGTTCTATCTTTAAAGTTTATATTTTATAATCATATCATTTATGCAAATTTGTGAATAATCAAGGGAAAGTGATGGAAATGTTTCTTGTCATTGAGCATATCACAAATTGTACATCTGCAGCATTGAAAGAAACTTTGGTTAAATTGCTTACTCGACATGGCTTGCCTATTTCAAGTCTGCGTGAGTAGGGCTACGACAGAGCTTCAAATTTGAGAGGTGAATTTAATGGATTGCAAAAACTTATTCGGGATTATAATCCAAATGCTTTCTATGTTCATTGCTTCGCCCACCAGTTACAGTTGGTAGTTGTCACTGTGGCAAGTTGTAGTAGAGCTATTGCAGATTTCTTTAACTATGTTCCCCTGATAGTGACTGCTATGAGTTCATCTTGTAAAAAAAAGATGCCTTGATTAAGAAACATCATGAGGTCTTGTTAGAAAAGCCGGAGAATGGATTGGTTTCAGTTGGGACAGGACTGCATCAGGAAGCTGGACTTGCTAGACCTGGAGATACTCGGTGGGGCTCACATATAAAAACTTTGTTTCACATATACCAAATGTGGGAAGTAGTAGTGGATGTGCTTGATCTTGTAAGTGAAGATGCTTGTCAAAACTCAAGTCACAGTGGAGCAGCAGGTTTACTAAAAAAGATGGAATGTTTTAAATTTGTATTCATCATGCATTTCTTAATAACCATGTTGAGCATTACAAATTAGCTATTACTTGCTTTGCAAAGGAAGCATCAATATATTGTTGAAGCTATGGGCTTGTTACAGGATGTCAAACAACGATTTCAAGATATGAGAGATAATGGGTGGGAACCATTGTTCAACCAAGTCAAAAGCTTTTGTGAAACATATGAGATTGATGTGCTAAATATGGAAGATTCTATTGGAGTTATAGGTAAATCAGTACGTCAGAATCATAAAGTGACTCAACATCATTATTACAAAGTTGATAGTTTTAATGTTGCTATTGATGCAATTATGAATGAGATGAATCATCGATTCAATGAGTTTCCTCAGAGTTATTGGTATGCATGTAAGTTTGATGTTGATAAACTTGTTCGGTTTGCTGAGATTTATGCTGATGATTTCACGGGTCCTGATCATCTTTTGTTAAGAAATCACCTTCAAACCTTCATTCTCAACATTAGAAGAAATGAAGAATTCAATGGATGTCGTGATATATCAAAACTTGCTCAATTGATGGTTCGAACAAGAAAAGATCGAACTTTCCCGTTGGTATATCGCCTCATCGAGTTGACATTGATACTTCCAGTGGCAACGACTTCTGTTGAGATAATATTTTCAGCAATGAGTATTATCAAAACAGATTTGCGCAATAAGGTAATGGATGAGTGGCTCAATGACTTGATGATGTGCTACACTGAGCGAGATATATTTAAAACCATTGATGATGATAAAATCATAAACCGCTTCCAAGGCATGAAGTCACGTAGAATGCATTTGCCCCGTGATTCAAATTTGTCTCGTGATTCAAATTAGCTTATTTGTGGTGTGTTTCATAATTCATATGATCTAAATTTTCATTATTATTCACAATTTTCTATCATATCACTAATTTTCATATGTTTCATACACAGATGATTTATTTCTACTCCGTACTCATAGCAGAATAATTATATATTCTTGGGTATGCGCTTTCTATTGTCGAGGTATCTACTTTGTATCTCTCTGTTTTTGTTGTTTGTATCTAAGATTCTAACTGTATAATTTCAGTATGAATTTAAAATTCTATAAGAGTATAAGACATATTTGTATTAACTTAGTTTAGTCTGACAAATCATGAGACTTTTTGTGGTTTTTGGTTTCGGCTTCTTCGAAAGCCAAAACAAAAAAGGACAATTTCTTAAAGTCATTTCCTCAAATAGGTTTTTAAACTCAAAACTATTTATCATTCTCGTTAACGTCTTTATCATCTATTATTATCTTAAAAAATACAACAAAAACGGCCGGTCCAACTCAAGAACTGGCAGCCTGGCAGGCAATTCGTTGCTCCCCGTCTAGAAGAATGGACGACGACAGCCGGGCCCCACCATTCCGGCCTTTACGGGCCCCACCCTCTTCTTCGCCCTTATCGTTACGGGGGAGAGCGGGACCACTTCCCAATCCCACCTCTTCTTCCCGAGCCTCCGGTGTGACGCGGCGCGAGAGCTTCCCAGTCTCCTCCCTCCTCCGCCTCCGCCCCCGCCTCCGCTCCTCCCCTCCCCCTCTTTGGGAGATCTTCTTCTCGGCAAGCCAGCCTCAATTGTGGGTTAGTTTCGCCTTGCCGTAATCCGCGGCCCGATCTTTCCGATCCCGCCCGGTTCTTGATTCTATTGGGCCGCTTGGTCGTTCGTTGGTAATCGTTAATCCTTAGGGTTCTTGCGGCACTATCTTGCGTCTCTGCACGGAGGAAGCGCAGGTTTTGCTCGTCTGTGTGGATTGATCTGAAATAACCGTGTCGCTGTCTCTTTCTCGGTTGCCATGGTTCTCTTGAAGCTTTTCTCGCAATTGATGGTCCGCGGCTAGGCGAACAGTTCGTACGTAGGACCGGTGTAAATCAAGACTAGGTTAGAGAAATTTCCGATGGAACCCGTGAAGAACACTGCTCTTTTGTAGTAGAAGAGGAGCTTTGGTGTCCGTTGCTATAGTGCCAATTCTGTTCACCAGCGACTAATTCCGTCTTCTGTATGCAGGAATTGTCTTTGATTGTGCGTGTGACAACTGATGGGCGGTTCGATTTCTGGAGGGGAGAGAAAAAAAGTCTGCAGATAGATCATTTGGCATTGGGGGAGGAAATTTGATCTGAGAATGGGGTGGTTCCGGGCTGCGTCGGGTTTAGCTCGGGTGGCACTGAGGAGGAACCTGTCGCGCGCTCCGGCGAGCCCGTTCACTGGCCCCGCACGGCGGTACTTCCACTCCACGTGCCCCCGGCGGTACGCCGCGCCGGTGCCCCGCCCAGTGCCGCTCTCGCGCCTCACCGACAGCTTCCTCGATGGGACGAGCAGCGTGTACCTGGAGGAGCTGCAGCGGGCGTGGGAGGCCGACCCCACCTCCGTCGACGAGTCGTGGGACAACTTCTTCCGGAACTTTGTCGGGCAGGCCGCGACGTCACCCGGCATATCCGGGCAGACCATCCAGGAGAGCATGAGGCTTCTGCTGCTCGTGCGAGCGTACCAGGTGAATGGGCACATGAAGGCTAAGCTTGATCCTCTTGGGCTGGAGGAGAGGCCTGTCCCCGATGTTCTGGACCCGGCCTTCTATGGGTTCTCTGAGGCGGATTTGGATCGGGAATTCTTCCTCGGGGTGTGGAAGATGGCTGGGTTCTTGTCAGAGAATCGCCCTGTGCAGACACTCCGCTCTGTATTGGAGCGGCTTGAGCAGTCCTACTGTGGCACCATTGGATATGAGATCATGCACATACCTGACCGGGAAAAGTGCAACTGGCTAAGGGAGAGGATTGAGACAGTTAACCCAAGGGAGTACACCTATGACCGCCGCCAGGTCATGCTTGATAGGCTAATCTGGAGCACACAATTTGAGAATTTCCTGGCACAGAAGTGGACAACTGCAAAGCGATTCGGTCTCGAAGGTGTGGAGACACTGATTCCTGGCATGAAGGAGATGTTTGACAGGGCAGCTGACCTTGGTGTAGAGAGTATTGTCATCGGGATGCCACACAGGGGCAGGCTGAATGTCTTGGGCAATGTCGTGCGGAAGCCCTTGCGACAGATCTTCAGCGAGTTTAGCGGTGGCACCAAGCCTGTCAATGAAGGGGAGGGGTTGTATACAGGGACTGGTGATGTCAAGTACCATCTAGGAACTTCATACGATAGGCCTACCAGGGGCGGGAAACATATCCATCTATCGTTGATGGCAAATCCAAGTCATTTGGAAGCAGTTGATCCTCTTGTTGCTGGGAAGACCAGAGCAAAGCAGTACTTTTCTAATGATTTGGACAGGACCAAGAATCTGGGGGTGCTGTTGCATGGTGATGGAAGCTTCTCAGGGCAGGGTGTTGTGTACGAGACCCTGCATCTCAGTGCCCTTCCAAACTACACCACCGGTGGGACAATTCATATTGTGGTCAATAATCAGGTTGCGTTCACTACCGATCCAGGGTCAGGGAGGTCTTCACAGTATTGCACAGATGTAGCCAAAGCATTGGATGCTCCAATTTTCCATGTGAATGGTGATGACTTGGAGGCAGTGGTTCATGTCTGTGAGCTTGCTGCAGAGTGGCGGCAAACATTCCATTCTGATGTAGTGGTCGATATTGTTTGCTACCGTCGATTTGGACATAATGAGATTGATGAGCCCTCCTTCACCCAGCCTAAAATGTACAAGGTATAGTTCTTTTTTCTTACATCATCAAGATCTGGCTCAATTTTATGTGTATTTGGTCTGGGATTCTTGATTTCAATGCTGATCTTTGCCTTACCACTTGAGCAATGATATCTTCAGACCACCAGCTAGTTTATCAACTAATGGACAAAAATGTGAGTAATGAGTATTTTACTTACGTATCTGTTTGTATGCAGAAGCAGAACAATTACCATGAGTCAGCAATAACATTGATTCTGGATAATGAAATAGTGGTATTATCCCTGTAACATGTATCATTTTACATTTAGGAAGTTCTTTTTATTTGCATCAGGTGATTAGGAACCATCCAAGTGCGCTTGAGATATATCAAAACAAGCTGTTAGAATCGGGGAAGATCTCCAAGGAAGACATTGACAAGATACACAAGAAGGTCAGCACTATACTGAATGAGGAATTCAAAAACAGCAAAGACTATATCCCCAACAAGAGGGACTGGCTTTCAGCTTACTGGGCTGGGTTTAAGTCACCAGAACAGATTTCACGTATCCGAAACACCGGGTAAATTCTTTCCTTCCACCTTGATTGTTTCCTGAGTTTCCCCTCCATGTTTTGTGTAAGTAGCTCTATGCAATGCATTTGCAATCATGCAGTGTCAAGCCAGAGATTCTAAAACGTGTTGGAGAAGCCATGACCACTCTGCCAGAAAATTTCAAGCCTCACAGGGCTGTCAAGAGGATTTTTGAGCAGCGTCGTCAGATGATTGAGACTGGGGAAGGCATCGACTGGGCAGTGGGTGAAGCACTTGCTTTTGCAACTCTTATAATTGAGGGGAACCATGTCAGATTAAGTGGTCAGGATGTTGAGAGGGGTACATTCAGCCACCGCCATTCTGTCATCCATGACCAGGAAACTGGAGAGCAGTACTGTCCGCTTGATAATCTTGTTATGAACCAAGATGAGGAACTATTTACTGTAAGCAACAGGTATGAATTGTGGTCTACTAACTTGTTCCGGTTAGGGGTGCGCATGGGTCATTTCAGTTGATTTTCTAGAGGAAACATGCATATCACCATACCAGATAAGCCAAAAAATGTAGGCAAAACATATCAGCTAGCTAGTTCTGTCAGCTATACTGTTGGTTTTAACTTTTAAGTTTCCACATAGTGATTGATAAAACTTCAAAACAAGACATTGCATTGTTAAAAAAAACTTTAACGTAAAACTGTGTGATTGATAAAACTTCAAAACAGGACATTGCATTGTTAAAAAAACTTGTAAAACTATGTTCCATCAGTGATCATAGTTTGATAGTGGTCGTATGGCTCTGACCAATTATGCTTTCAGCTATTACTATTAATTCTAGAAAGGAAAACTGACCATGCCCTTTTTGCTTTCTAAGAAAAAAAAAGTTTAGAACAAAACAATATTGGGTCCATTATTACTGAAACTGCAATTTGGGATGCCAAAGCTCTAACTTTTGGTAGTCTCGGCATTGGAGTTGTACTGCCAACTTAGGTGCTGCCTGCTGATCATGGTATCGTTATTTTGAGTAGCTGACATAGTGCTGCAGGGTTTGTACTGTTTAATTTAGCAGCACAAGTGAGAGGTGCAGTAGACACACGGGGCAGGGATGGAATCATGGCTAAGTACATGTTGTATAAACTGGCCTAATTTCCATTCATTATAAGTACTAATATGATCCAGATGAAGAGCAAATAATTAAAGAAGCACCATCAGAACTGAGATGGAATAATAGTTGAACCAAAACAACTCAGAGATAGGGCTGAGTGTAAATATTTTGATTTTAATTGGTTTAAACAGTTGATTTCAACATGCTCATAATTGTCTTGAACTGTAAAAAATCTGAAGCGAAAAAGAAGAAATTCTGAACCAATCGTTTTGTGTTCTCTTAACCGATCAAATTAGTCACTTCAACAGAAACTAGTTTTTGGGGTGGAGTCAGTCATAACGTTGACATCTGGTATAAGTATTTACATATATGGGGATGTCCTCACATCATGAACGACTAAGCCTCCCTTTTATGGTCTGCTTTATTATGACCTGATATATGCAAGAATTTTAACAGTTCCCTGTCAGAATTTGCTGTTCTGGGCTTTGAGTTGGGTTATTCAATGGAGAACCCAAACTCACTGGTCCTATGGGAAGCCCAGTTTGGTGATTTTGCAAATGGATCTCAAGTGATATTTGATCAGTTCCTGAGTAGTGGGGAGTCAAAATGGCTCCGTCAGACCGGGCTTGTCGTTTGCCTTCCTCATGGATATGATGGTCAGGGGCCTGAACATTCTAGTGCAAGATTGGAGCGCTTCCTCCAGGTATCATTTTGCAATGTCCAGCTACAAAGATGTGTGCACAAGTATCTCTTTTGTTTTAAGTATTTGTGTGTGTGTGTGTGTGTGTGCGCCATTTGCCAACGGCAAACATTGCCATTACCAGCAATTTGCAGTTTGTTTTTGTTTTTTGCTTATTATGTTTTCCCTGTTGTCACAAGCTGATGACTACATAGCCCATAGCTGAATACCCAATAGGCAAGCCTCCCATGATAGTGCACGTTAATAGTGCATGATAGCTCACCATATTGTATTGTACTTCCTCTGCTTTTGACTAGAAACTGCACCAGATTGATGGATTTGCAGTTGTGCTTCTATATTATGCAATTTATTGGTTGTACTCCACATCATGTGATAACTCTTAAATGTCATGGAGAAAGAAATTAAATTGTACTCCCTCCATCCAAAAGTATAGGGCATAAACAAAGGAGATGTTGAAAATGACTAAATTATCCCTGATTATTATCTGTAGGTACTATATTCAATATATGCATGTAGGGAATACAAAACAAAGCTGAATATTCATTAGGGGTATAGAGGAAGCAATACACTTATTTTGCATTAGAATATGAAATATGCCCAATATTTGTGGACAAAACCATTCAAAAAATGTGCCATATTTTTGGACGGAGGGAGTAGTTCACTTACACACATTCCAAAATGTTTATGCTAAATTGCATATTTCTAAAATATAACTGTAAATCTGTCTAAACTCTTCTGATGCAGATGCTGGTACTTTTTGGTTACCTATATTATTTTTTGACATCAACAATTGTATTGCAGATGAGTGATGACAACCCGTATGTTATACCTGAGATGGATCCAACATTGAGGAAGCAAATCCAGCAGTGCAATTGGCAGGTTGTGAATGTCACAACTCCAGCAAACTATTTCCATGTTCTGCGTCGCCAGGTGAAAATCTTTTAAAAAGAAATTCTCCCTCTCTCCAGCACAATCATCTTAGGGTGCATCAACATATGCCTTCCTCTATTTGTAGATACACAGGGACTTTAGAAAGCCTTTGATTGTGATGTCTCCAAAGAACCTCCTTCGTCACAAGGACTGCAAATCGAATCTATCTGAATTCGATGATCTTGCGGGCCACTCTGGATTTGACAAGCAAGGGACACGCTTTAAGCGTCTAATAAAAGACCAGAACGACCATAAGGACCTTGAGGAGGGAATCAACCGTCTACTTCTTTGTTCTGGAAAGGTAGATTATGTCACACTTTTGGAAGCTTTATTTTCAGAAAGCTGTCTTATAACTTATTTGGCTATGATTTTAGGTGTACTATGAATTGGATGAAGAAAGAAAGAAAACGGATCGCAAGGATGTTGCTATATGTAGAGTTGAGCAGCTCTGTCCGTTCCCCTATAACCTCATTCAGCGCGAGTTGAAGAGATATCCAAGTATGTTAAAAGGAAAAACAACTTGCTGAAATGTTTCCATCAAGGTTCTATCAGGAGTACTCTTATTTTTTTTCGAGAAGACACAGAAGCCTTGCGTGTCATTGCATTTAGGAGTAAAAAATCTAGAGTACTTTTTTATCATTCAAACCGACCAGTGAAGAGTTTGGATTGCATGGGAGCATGCAAGACAATGGAAGAGACCGGACAGGAGAGGAAAGATGGCAATCAAAGTTTTCGAAAATAAAAAAAGATAGTAGATGCAATATGAAGCTCATTTTAATTTTGTGGCCTGGTTCCTTAAGGCAATAGAGAACTGACCACTCAAGAAAACTGTACACCTGCATACTCATTTGTTAACTAGGATATGTTTTCATTATAAGTTATATTATGTTTTCATTAGAAGTTATGTTTTTGTTGATCCAGTATGCAAACAGGAATCAGAATAGTCATTTCCTTTGTTCATGTATCCTAGTAAACAACAAATGAGCTCATATACCATCTGTGTTGTTTCTGTTCTGCAGATGCTGAGATTGTTTGGTGCCAAGAAGAACCGATGAACATGGGGGCGTACAGCTACATCAGCCCTCGCCTGCTGACCGCAATGAGGGCGCTTGGTCGGGGTACCATTGAGGATATCAAGTATGTTGGAAGGGCCCCATCTGCAGCCACCGCGACGGGTTTCTACTCCGTCCATGTGCAGGAGCAAACCGAGCTTGTGCAGAAGGCACTGCAGCGAGACCCTATCAACTGGCCATTCTGAACCTGCAGATTCTTTGAATAGCCATGGGAACCTTTGATCCTACCATACAGAAAGCAGGTCTAAATTATGCCTATGCAGCCATTTGGTGAATAGTTGTTTCGGATGTACGGTACCGTGTTAAAGACACAGTTTGAAGCCCCATCTCGAAGGGCATATTTTTTTTCTGTGCTTTTCTCTACAACCTTTTGTGTTTTTTGAATAAGCTAAACAAGATGTATCGAATATTTACTTTGAAAAAGGAGCTATATCCAACACTGATCTGTCATGTTCCTATGGTAATTCCTACTGCTGCGTCTCCACAATCCAGAGGATGAGTTCTTTCAGGCCGTTGCCTAGCTGATAATTTCAGCCTCTCTGCAAGTACTCCGCAAGCATTGAAGCACATAGCGGTGCCCTGTTCCGGTTTCATCGAAGTTTGCTAGGCACTGTATACCAGGACAATTCAGTGAACCAGCCACATTGCCGGACACTGTATCCTGACTTCCCAAGCCAATTATGTACTTGTCATTTACCATGCATTCCACAGGTTTCTGGAGTTACTACTGTTTCTGAATTCACATCAAGATGCATTTCCTTTTATTTCTTTTGAGAGGGAAGATGCATGAGTTGATTGGCAGGATGTGCCTTACAGTACCAGGCCAACCACACCCTCTTCATTTAGCTGTAAAAGAATCGCCTGGATCAAGCACAAGTACTGCATATTTCAAGAGCTGTTAAGTAACTGCTCGACTCTGCATAAGCCCTAGTTTGGATGGCGGGAGTCCTACGTAATTTCGTGGCCAAACCGGCCTGCAGCTGAGTTGTTAATTTAGCAGGAATTTCACAGGAAACACTCTTTTCCCTGCAGAAATTAGGGGGAAAATGGTGTGTTCCAAACGGGGCATAATTATTTCCCCACAAACGCATGGTGTGAGATTTTAAAAGCCAAAACAGGCGTGAAACGAGATAAGCTACATTAGATGGGGTTTACGTGTAATTTCTCACATGCAATCTACTACACGCAACTGCGATGGGGTTTACCAGGCCGCTAATTCCTCGGGCGAACAAGCACTTACACAAGCGTGAGGACACTGTTCCGTACGCTCATGGTGGACCTTGAGTACGTGGAAATTAAGGCAAGGGACAGTTGGACAGATCGAAGTGTGATCTCTCTCGGTGACGGGACGCTAATAATGGCTGCCTTCTTGACTATACCATTTTAGATCTAAAAATCATTGGAAGAATCCACTCGAAGAACTAACTTATTATTTTGCCTTTGAAAGAAGCTAAGAGCATATACAATGGTGAGACATTAGTTATATATAAATCTTGTTATATAGGATACGAGATAACGTGGATAAGAGAGAGCATTGAGAGTTTTTCTGTCTCTTATACAACAGTCGACTATAACACGAGAAATAAAACATATTATGTTATGAAAGAGTTGTCTGTAAAAATATATAAAAAATAATTTATTATAGAAACTGTCTTTAATAATATAATATAAATAGTATTATAGATAACAGTTATATATATATATATATATATATATATATAATTGTACATACCTAAACGTCAAGCAAAAAAACGCTATTGGCTTTTGTTTGTCCTTTGTACAGGACACTGATTTTTTTAAATATTTTCTTGATTGGAAAGTGAAGTACAAGCAGCCGAGCAGACACGTCTCAGCGGTGGGGAGGAGGAGGTTGCTTTTCCCACTGATTCATTAATTAGAAGCACAGCCATTGAGACTACCACCCCGCTAAGTCCGCTTCAAAATATAAAATTTTTATTTGCGTTCCATGGTATTAATGGCATTTTTTTTGTCCTCGCCCTGTTTATCTTCTCCTTTTTCAATAACTTGTACAAAAGTTGTCACTCTCTTCAGTCAAAAAATGAATATTGCTTTCTTATACGTACAGGTCAAACTTTTACCCTTTTTTTTGTATATTTGTACCTTTCTTATATTTTTTTCGGTTCACGAATATTTATCACTTAATTATTTCCCTGTGCCCACCACGTAGGTGCAATTAATAAGACCAAAATATGAAATTACGCATTCAGAAAATATGAAATGTTAAATACTATTCATGAACAAATAAAGTGATCAAAAGTGATAAATATTTGTGAACGGAAGGAGGAGTAAACATCAAGATTGAACATGAGAAAATAATACAGACAAATCCATTGTCAAAAATACGTAGAAACGTCAAAGTTTTTGCCAATCTCTCTACTACTTAAAAGAACCAGTTGGTGATGATACGTTCTACCCTTATCTCTTCGTAGTCGTTCAATCTGACCACGAAGGATCTGGACCATCCCTTCCTACGCACGCAACTAGCCCCACAATGCACATCATAGTTCCCTTCGCACGACTATAGGATCTAGGATAGCCAGGTAGAGGGGATGAATAGGATGTTTTTAAATTCTTTTGGTTAAAACACAATTTTATAGTAAGTATGAGCTAATTAAAAAGTTTTGCACAAGTCAAGGCATAAATTCTCTGTCTTACTAAGGCATCACAAACCTATGTCTAGGGAAAATACAATTTTAACTAAACAAGTCAATTAAGTAATTGCTAGAAATGTAAGTGCAAATAGTAAAGGTAAGAGGATTAAGCCACATAGATGACACGCGATGTTTTTCTGTGGTCTCGAAGACTTACCTATCTCCCCTAATCTACGTTGAGAGAGCTTCAACTAATCAAATTGGCTCCTTGTGCAATCTTGAGCCTTTCCTTAAACCACTATGGTAGCTCTTTCATGCTCCAGAAGGTGAGCTTTGACCTTTCATAACCGTGTCAAGTCTTTTCATAATCTTCTTTGAAGAGATCACTATGCAAACTCCTCCAAGCCGTCTAGGTATTGGCAATCACCAAGAGTAATAAGGCAATAATGCTTGCTTGAAGGTTTTCAAGTGCCACAATATTCAACTAGATGATGCAAAGTATTTAAATGCTCTCAACAACCTCAAAATGAGAAAATAGAGCATGTGAGTTGAAGAGAGAGTGGCAAGAGCTCAAGTGCATTCAATAATGTCCAATATTTTTTGCTTGTTGCTGGTAGGAGGTATTTATAGCCTCCATCCATCAGAATAACCATTGGGGTTGAAATCCCCAAAAATCAAGGAATACGGTACTACCGCCATGTAATGGTCCGTACTACCGCACCTACTATTCGATGGCAACTTAAGGTTCACTAAATGCACGGACACTAGCTGTTAAATCAAATATCGGTAGTACCACATTCAAATGCCCCGGTAGTACCGCATCTCAGCTACAGTAATACCAATTTTTAGAGGAGAGAAAATGCTCCAAAAATGCACCTCTCTAGAAATTAGCTACCGTAAAATAAAATGCAGCCATACCGCGCTTCGGTAGTACCGGACTCCAAGTGCCGTTATACTGCTACAGTACTACCAGGCAACAACTGTGGTAGAACCGTTCTAGGGTAAGATCAAAAAGCATCTCTCTGGAAAAAATGTAATGGTATGTAATGGCTGGTAGTACCGATGCAGCAGTACTACCGCTGACAACACTGTGGTCATACTAGATTCCAAATGAAAATAGAGAGTGCTCTAAAATGTGCATGCATGAACTATAACTGATCAAAGTGGCACAAGATTAGCTTCAAACTGCTAGCCATGGCCCCTCTTTATAGTATGTCATCTATTTTACCAACTCGATCTTTTTCACTAAACACAGAGACCAATAAAAGCCATAAAAGAGGTCTTTAGGCTACAATATATCTTTGCCTTGAGCCAAAATTTGATCCATGTTAATCTTCTATGATATCATTAAAACTCAGGGCTAAACATTTCAATTATCTTAATAAATATATTAGTCTCTTAAATATTATCGTCATTAATTACCAAAATCATATTAGGAGCCTAAATGCTTCAATCTCCCTCTTTTTGCTAATTGATGACAAGCTATACAATATGAATGAATTGAATTTTTTTAATATACTTCTAGTTCGAGAATGTGTTGTATATTCTAGTTTTTAACTTTTGATTAGCAAATAATTTTTGAAATGAATACAAAGGAAATAAAGAATTAATTGCTCTTAAAGTCTACAATAAATAAACAAAAACTCCCCTTAAATATGCATATAAATTCATGAAGTGATATTCATGCACATTTGTGGAGTTTTAGGAAATTTTGGCAGAGTTTCCTTTATTTATTGATTTTGAGGGAGCATATCAAGTAAATATTCAAGAATATTCAGTAAGAGTACAAGAATATGAGTAATATGACATTGCATAACATGAATAATGTGGCATAAGCATTTAAGACATAACAACTACTACAAGTTCATCATACGAGGTTCATACAAGCAAAAGACATGAGCAATGTAGCATAAATATTTAAGACATGGAAATGTAGTATAGTAACTATTACAAGTTCATCATACGAAGTTCATACAAGCAAAAGATCTAAATAGCTAGCTAATAGATAATAGATAATTGCTTGTTTGACTTGATCTTTTCTTCTTGTCCTATTCATCTTCTTGTCCTATTCATCTTCATCTCTCCCCCTTTTGGTATCAAATACCAAAGACCCATCTAGTTGGCGGAAAGATAACGATGGCATCGATGGTGGTAGTGAAGTGGCGATGATGACTAGCTGATAGTTAGCCTCATGCTGTGCATCTCAGATCTCCATGAGAGTATTGTTGATTTGAGTAAGTGCTAGGAAAATGGGATCGGATGCTTGCGCTTGCTCTTGAGCTTGCTATGGAGGATATTCTTGAATGTGCTCTTCTTCAACTTGAGCTATTGAAGGAGCAGCAGTCGGCATTGGAGGGTCTTCGCGGGGCTTGTGTGGCTTATGCACTAACAGTCTAGCCCCCTCGAAAGCCTGTCCTCCTCATGATGAGCACCATAATGTAGGGAGCATAGTAGATACACTCCACCCTATCATTCTTCGGTGATGCAAGTTCTTTTATGATTAATCAACTACATTGAACTTCCTTCCTTGCATGATGTAGTAAATTATGTTCCAAGCATATCCATGGATTGCATTGAAGTTTCCGCTCTTAGGGAAGAAGGCATGGTTGATGATTCTATTGATCGAGCTTGGAAGTGGGAGAAGTCCCACTGTTTCCCAGGGGTATACCTTATATTGGTGTCATAGAACTCACACCATGCTAGGTTTGGAGTGCTCCACAAGAGTACACCTTCTCGTATTGGCTTGAATATGTTCGAAGAGCTTGTTCAAAGTCCACCTTTAAAGTCTCACACCTTTGACTTCTGATCATCTACGCCAAGCAGTCAAAATCATATGACACACAGACGGTGGTGTAGAATTGGCGAATAATGTCCTATTGATAATCGCACTTCAATGTCACTATGTCTTGAAGACCCACTCCATGGAAGAGATTGTATGCACCGGCAAAGCATTCAAGCGCGTTCAAATGTCTACAATCTACATACTTATGATCTGCGTGATAGTTGTAGATTTGGTTGAACACTTCTTGTTGAAATTGAGTGTGAAAGTGGGGATCCGTAGAGCTTGCCAATTTATTGAATTGATTGAGATGACGGAGCTGAGCATACTTGTCACTTGAAATTTGCATGATGTTGAACCTTTGCTCTTTGGCCTTAGCCATGCCAACATCATCATCCTTATCATCGTCGTCCATCATCATCATTATCATCCTCATTACCTTGAGGAAAGCTTTCATCTTCTTCATCATCATATTCTTCTTCACTTTCTTCAACAAGCTCTTCTCTAGCTTGCTCTTGCTTTGGAGCCTGCCCTCCATCATGGGCTCTCATTTCTTGAATAAAAGTGGTCTTTGTATCACTGTCCTCTTGAGGCATAGGAGCCGCCCTCTTTGAAGCTGACTTCAATGAAGCTGCCTTACGACAAGAAGAGGAAGGATGCGCTTGGAGATCATATCGCTCCACTGGTTCAACCTCAAGAGAAGTGTTCTTGCAAGCGGAACCCTTTGTTCTTGCCGTGATCACTAGATCAAAGAAGAGGTAATTAGGACAGGAAAGGATAGGTCATAAATAATTGTGCATAAAAGTTTTGAAATTCTTTGCAGGGACAGTAGTATGGTGCTTGGCTGGTAGTACCTTGGTGCCTTGGTCGGTGGTACTGCACCCGTAGGATACACTTAGGGAAATTGGTCAATTTTGTCATCAACTGGTATTTGGTACGGATTAATCCATATAAATGACATGATAGGCCACCAAATATAAGTTGCAATAGGTTTGCCCAAAAGAAATTGAATTTTTCATGCACATTTTACTCAAACTGTAAAAATAGAGAATGGATACAAAAGAAGAGAGAAAGAGTTATTTCCAAGGGGTTTACCTAATGGAATGGAAGAGAAATGATGCCAAGAACTTGATGTTGGTAAAGATTGAGTTCCTGCTCCAAGTTCCTTGAGGATTGGAAATTGAGGAGAAAAGAGAGAAGTGAGAGAGATGGTTGCTTCGATGGTTTTGAGAGAAAGAAACCGGTTGGACCAAAGAAGAAGGAAGTTAGAGAGGATAAGAAGTCAATCACAAGAATTTCTGGGACTACCAGCCAGATGTGGTAGTACCACACTTGAGGAGCAGTAGTACTGGTGGTATGACCATTGTAGTACCCATTTTCCTGAGACAACAGGGACCAGATAGGGATGCAAATGATATTTAATATAACACTCAAAAAACACTTTTTAGGATCATTGTGCATGAGATAAACAATAAAGTTCCAAATAACATAGTTTTTAACAAATTAGAGAATTTTGAGGTTTTGAAAATATTTTAAAACAAGTTCTTTATAAGAATCTCAAAAACTCCAAATGAAAGCAAATACATGATGTATAAATTCAAGCAACATTAGAAGAATCTATGATATTTAACTCATTCCTCAATTTGCAAAAAATGTCTCTTATCTAGTGGCTTGGTGAAGATATCCACTAATTGGTAATCAGTCCGTATGTGGCTAATAACAATGTCACCCTTGCTCACATGATCTCTTATAAAATGTTGATTGATATCTATATGTTTGGTTCTAGAATGTTGGACCGGATTATTAGCTATCTTCATGGTACTATCATTGTCACAAAATTCTTTTGTTTAGGATGGTGGAGGGTGGTGGAGGGGGTGGTGGACGACGAGGCGAGTGGGGGAGGCGCGGGGGTCAGAGCGAGGCAGCGGACAGCGACGTGCGTGGGTGAGGTGGCAACACGCAAAACCTAGAAGTGCCTACCGAGCCGAGAGACTGAGGTGCGCGGGGGTGGGGGGCTTGCGAAATGAGGCTACCAAGCGAGGGGTTTGTGAAAAAGCATAAGTGAATTAGGGGCTTCTACCCGCATGAATCCAAGCTACAGAAGACAGATCCAACGGCCCTGGTTCGCATTTGCATGTTAACACTGAATAGCTCATTTGCACTAGATATGTTCCCTTAATTATGTACTGCCATCCATTTATCCTATACCCATCCTTGCAGAACACGAAGGCTCTACAAACTCTAACATTTTTCTCATATTTTTTTACATAGACAATCTTGATTTTGGAAAGGATAATTTTTCTCATAACATCTTACCTATATTGGTGCTTACAACGACAAGAAGTTGGCGAACTTCGTTGAGAGGGACATTATTCTAAAAAACCGATCACCATTCCCTTCAAATGGAAAGCTCAAGGTATCATACTACAATGAACTAATTTTCCAATTTCTAGTACTAGTTCATACCAACTGCATATATATAATTCATATTCCTTTTGTTTAGGGGTACAGCTTTGTGATCCTAGCAACGTCTACTATGGATGTGGTAGAGACGCACCAACCAATAAGGTATATCTTCTTTTGCAATGAATAATGTTAAAGACAGCTATCTTTGTTAAACTACAAGTAATATGCACTAATTTGGATGCATATACTCAATGATCTCAAGTTGTACACCATACATATGTGAACATTGAGGTCCCAAGCTTTGATATGGGAATCACTCAAACTCCAACCGAAAACACTTTAGCAGTCTATGGCCTAGAAAAACATGTGGCATTGAATTTAGTACAAGATTTCAGCAATGTAGCCTGTTCCGAAGCAATATTACCCACTTGAGCGTATCAAACAATCATCCAGGTGAGTCCTTGAGATATTTATATAATTTCATAAAAGTACTCATGCTACTACCACTAAATACTCCCGTGTCTTTAATGTTTAATTTTTTAAAAACCACTATGAAGCACCACTCGTGCATAACGAAGAGGATTATCTTCAATATGTAGTGCCAAATAGTCCTGTATCAGAGCAAGGAATGCATTACTCCAGTAAATTTCAGACCACCAATTTTTGGTTATGAAATTAACATATTCAGGTTGATCTTTAACAACTATTGCCTCAATTAAATTATTTCACAATTTTGTAGGGTTTAGGAGTTCCCTAGCTAGTTTCATATCTCCACACTCTGCCATGCAGGAGGTTAGTGGAATCAAGATTGTACTACATAAAGAGTATTCATGCACCAAATACCCTCCTAAGGCCAAGAGGAGGATCATTGGAGAACCTTCAGGTATACTTGTGGATAGGCCAAAGAGGACCATTGAACCAAGCAAGATTGTGAAATCACCATTTCTATGCAAACAACATTCCTTTATGAGATATGACTTAAAGGCAGTTGATGACTTGTATGTCTACACAGTTTCACAGAATGATAAGGATTCCCTCGAGTAAGTTTTTGTAGGAACTACCTATTTTCATCCTACCAGCTTATAACTACTTCGAGTTACACATACTGCCATATTTTGAAGCAAAATTTGGGTCCACATATCGAACCCAGTTCCCATAACACTAAACTTGCAACAAATACAACAAGCACTTAGGTTTGATTTGAAAATGCATGATAAAACATTCAATGTTGTTGTACAAGTGATTTTTTAAAGATGAACTACATAGGTTTAGTTGAACTGATTTGTAGGTTGGAGACATTTTTCTAAATCAGGGTTTTTTAGTAAGTGAACTATGATACTACATTTTTGGATTGTTTCCATTACTTTATGATCTGACACTACACACAATCCCAAATGTTTGCAGTTGCTGGTAAGGGCTTGTGGAACCCAGAAGATCATCTCCACTACTTCAATGATGACACTCTAATACCCTACGATATTTGTAATTGTCAACTGGTATGTTGTTGCTATTAACATATCATTATAGAATGGCCAATACATATGATAACAACTAACCTTTAATGCAGATATTTATTCATACGTACCATTCACATCACTTTGCACTTTATGCATTTGATGTGCACAGCAGAAAACTTAGTATCCTAGATCCCTTGCGAAGATACCAGTAAAGCAGAAAAAGATCTTGATGAAAGACAAACTAAAACTAAGGTTATCATATCCGAAGCACTTTCTCAATGCAAGAAGCTTTGGTTTCCTGAATGGGATGGGGACATCTATTAGACCATATGGTGGTCATGTATTTTGTTGATGATAAATAATTGACATTTGACTTTATTGGAATTTGCATTCATGAAAGTTTTGGTTGATATGCTTCTATGCTTGAGTTTTCAGGATGGCAAAAGACCACATCTGGTAGTCTAATCAGCCTTGTGATAGCTGGTCCGATCAGCCTTGTGATGGATGGTCCAATCAGTAGGTCCGAACAGCAGACTTCGACCATGTTTGGTTTCGGTCATGGCAGATTTCGACCATGCCAGACTTTGACCATGTTCAACTTCAACCACGTCCAGTTTCGATCACGGCAGACTTCGACTATGTTCGACTCCAATCACGTCCGGCTTCAACCACGACAAAACGACTATAGCAGGTAATCGTAGATTTTGACATCGAACAGTGAACCGGTCATAAGCAACATTTAACTGATTGTAAGCGATAGTGAACCGACAATGAATCATAGCTACATTACTTTTTCATGGTCGTAGCTATAGTACCTAGTTGATACTCGATAGTCGTAGACTTTACTGGTCGATACTCGATAGTCGTAGATTTTACTGGTCGATACTCGCATACTTTGTGGTTTGTTGTCGTTGTCTTAGGCTTTTCGATCATTATCGTAGACCTCGCAATCGGTAGTTGAAGGCTTTGCTATCAGTTACCGTAGGCTTCACGATCCGTACTCATAGACTTTATGGTCAGTTCAAGTCCTTCAATTCTTGTTATCTTCGAGTACTTTGAGTACTTATGTTAGGCCAACAGTATGACTAGCTGGTGTATGGTGGTCGATTATCGGTGAAAAGTGCTAGGGAACAGTACTCAGAAGATGGAAGTACTTGATGGTCAGATGGTCATGGTACTCAGTAGCTAGAAGGACTAGGTACTCAAAAATTGCTAGGGCTCGGTACTCATAGTTGAAAGGATACGGTACTCGATAGTCATAGACTTTACTGATTGGTAGTCGAAAGCTTTGCAGTCATAGGTTTCGCAACTGTGGTCAGTGGTCGAAGGTGTTGCGATATTGTGCATATCACAGACGGTCTTGATTACTAACCGTCTGTGATAGGCGAGTATCACAGACGGTTTTTTATAAACAACCGTCGGTGATACTCGCCTATCACAGACGGTTAGTAATCAAGACCGTCTGTGATATACAGAATATCACAGACGGTCTTGATTACTAACCGTCTGTGATAGGCGAGTATCACCGACGGTTGTTTATAAAAAACCGTCTGTGATACTCGCCTATCACAGACGGTTAGTAATCAAGACCGTCTGTGATATGCACAATATCACAGACGGTTTGTATTACTAACCGTCTGTGATATTGTGTATATCACAGACGGTCAGTAGTAAAGTCGTCTGTGATAGCAGTCACACCACATACGACACTCTTTGAAACCGTCTGTGATATGGTATCACAGACGGTTTTTAACAATGAACCGTCTGTGATACCAAGTGCATCATCCATTTTATATGCTGTTTCTTGGCTAGCCTCAGGATATGCTAGCCATGCCCTCTGAAAGCAAGCAGATTACAGATAAATGACAGATATAAGTTAATTGCAACTCATAGTAAATTACAACAAAATTCGATACACAGATGAATGTAACAATATCACATATATAGAATGAAAATTGTTACACAAAATCTGACAAATGTATTCAATTGAAGGAATTGTTTGATTTGTACAGTTGAATCCAATGTTTCAACATCTAATTATCATCATCGCCGGCGTGGAACTCTCCCCTCTTATTTATGACCTCTGCTAGCAAGAATTGGGAGATGATTGCACGAATATCGACGAGATTGTCAAGATCATATGCACTTCCGTCGAAGTTCACCCGCTGTCGCTAGGAGCAATGTTAAGTCATTAATTAGCATGTGTGTGTAATATAATCAGAAAATAATAATTATTGGAAGGACCTGACAAACCTCTGGATCATTGATCTTAGTACCCATGATTTCCATCATATGGCGGCAAACGTAGAATCCACATACGTTGCCCTGTAGCTGCTGGTGGCACTGCAAAAATAGAATTACATACATCGGTATTGTCAATTCTAGATGCATTATTACAAAGTATGATATAGGATTATTGTGTTGTAGCGGGTACCGGAAATCGCGTGTTGTGTCGTAGCGTGTCACTGGATTTGTTGTGTGTTCCTCCTTGGGCAACATATTCGGCAAACGCCCTACGTGATTCAAAAAACTTAGCCTCGGCCGTGACAAACAAAAGAAATATTACAATAGAGTTATGTATGGAGGAAATGAGTTTACCTGTTAAGTACTTCTTGCACACGACTGAAGTCGTGGTTGCTCCTAAGGAGGGAATCAAGGTATATTACCTTGCTCCACTTTGGTACAATCACAATCAAAATCCAGTGATTCCTAGTCATATGTGTCGCCACAGTGATTAATCCTAAGTTCATGCTGCATGTAAAGTACAAATGAAACATATGTGTGGCAACTAGTGAAGCACTTACCCTTGGTTGAAGGGTACCATGACGTACTCCTTGTCGGTGTGAGCAATCAATCCCCTCGTTATGTAACCTTCCACGAAGGATGCATCTGCGTTGATAGATTGCTCGAAGACCAAGTGAGGGTCGAGGAAACCCACCGGTCGTCGCGATTTCCGGGCTTGTTGGATCATGTATCTATACATAAAGAAAGAGTAATGACATTTATCTGTATAACGTGAATGTAGAACTTCATTGTACAGTACACTTACAGTGTCCAGCATCGTAGAAGTGAGGCGCCGAGTTCGTCGAGATTGAATAGTAAGAATAAATCTTCGAATGTCACGACGATGTAGCCCAAGTCATGGAGGAAATGCGTCTCGTTATATTTCACAGTGAATGCACTCTGCCGGTTTGGCTTCATGTTGGACTTCTCCATGTAGCAGGCATGCAATGTATTGCAAATCATACCAAGTTGGCGTAATTGTGAATCGGGCACCAACGACACTCCTAGAATAAACTTCCATGGCACGGGACCCGGCTTAATTTTCTTCGCATGAGCCTTGGAGGCCTTGGAGCCTCGCTTATGATATGTTCTCGGTGGCGTCTCGGCGGGAGCCGATGCAACAGACTTTACTGGATTTGGAGGTGGAGGTGGAGCCACCGGAGCCGATGTGCCAGGTCCAGGGCGACGTCCCTCTTGGGCCACTGGATGTGAAGATTGTGGCACGGACATGTCGAGGACGATGTCCCTCTTGGGCCACTGAATGAATGTGTGGACGACATCCCCTAATGTCTTAATCTCTTCGTTTGGGGGCTTCTCAAGAGAGACGGACTTAAAAATATCATTAATCATGTCCACCTGGACCTTTATGAAACCGGTGTCTACTTGTACACCATGCACCAGCGTCCCTGGCAGCAATGGATACACCATGCCGCGCCCAGCGTCAACGGGAATAGAGCCAACAAGCCTGACTCTGAGGCTGCAAGGGATGGGCTCCTACATAACGATACAAGAGCTGAGTTAAGGCGTCCACCAGAGAGATCTATGTACCATTCTAAAGAGGTACATTACCTGAATGTCATCAATACGTAAGTGGTCGTCGCTATGTTCAGAAATTGGTGTGGACGCGCAGCTACTGCGACGTTGAGGGGGACTGGGTACCGCAGTACTAGGAGTGGGTTGCGAATGGTTGCGGACTTGTCTCAGTTCTTCCCGCAACGAATCTATCTCTCCTCGAAGTGAGGCAGTCTGCTCTTGAAGTGAGGCAGATAGTTGTTCCTCAAGTTGAGCACGAAGCTCCTGTTTTATTTGTTCGCTGCGGTACGCCTTGGATCTCTTCCTACTCCTATATGTCTCGGAGTAATCTGGAAATCCTTGCCTCCAAGGTACATAAACCCCCATGCCTCGTGTGCGACCTGGGTGCTCCTTGTTTCCCAAGGCCTGTGATAGTAAATCTATCTCCCTATATTCTTCAAAGGAGCCACGAGAAGATTCGGTAGTCAATGATCCGGCCTTTATCGGTCTCTATCGGTGCTAACTCGGTCCTGATGTTCATAGCGACCAAGTCACGCCTTGCGTTAACACCATCCTTTGTTTTGTCAGGAATGTTCAGTAAGAGACCAATCAAACTGTCACATACATTCTTCTCTACGTGCATGACATCGATGCAATTGCGAACTTCTAAGTGCTCCCAATAAGGCAAGTCCCAAAATATTGACCTCTTTTTCCACATGTTCTTCCTCAATTTACGTCCCTTTCCAAACACAACATTTATATTCTTGACCATATCATACACCTCTTTCCCGCTAAAAGGTCTTGGTACTGAGTCATCCTCTTTTTTTTCCGTTAAATTGTTTCTTCATCTTGCGGTATGGGTGATACTTTGGAAGGAACCTACGGTGACGCATGTACACAGTTTTTCGGGAGTTGTTCAACCGCACACTCTCCGTATAATCTAAGCAGTGCGGACACGCTTTGGCTCCTTTTATACTAAACCCTGACAGGTTACCAAGGGCAGGAAAATCATTAATGGTGCAGAACAACATGGCCCGTAGAGTGAAGTTCTCTCGTTTGTCCGCATCCCATACATGTACCCCTTCATTCCACAGTGTTGCAAGATCTTCCACCAATGGGGCTAGGAACACATCAATATCGTTGCCAGGTTGCTTCGGCCCTTGGATAAGTAGTGACATCAAAATATATTTCCGCTTCATACACAGCCAAGGAGGAAGGTTGTACATGCACAGAGTCACGGGCCAGGTGCTATGTCGACTGCTCATGTTACCAAAAGGATTCATTCCATCTGTACTCAACCCAAACCTTATATTTCTCGGTTCCACACCGAAATCTACAAACATCCTATCGATGTTCCTCCACTGGGCAGAATCAGCAACATGTCTTATCATTCCATCTTTCTTACGCTGCTCGCAGTGCCAACGCATCAATCTTGCATCCTTGCGGTTTGCAAATAAACGCTTCAAACGGGGGATTACAGGAAGATACCACATCACCTTAGCAGGAGGTCCTTGCTTCACCTCGATGCCCTTCCCATCATCAGAGTCATTTTTACGTTTGTATCGGGATGCTTTGCACACCGGACAAACATGTAAGCTAGCATACTCTTTACGGTACAGGATACAATCATTCCGACATGCATGTATTCTTTCTACTTCCATTCCTAATGGACAAAGAATCTTCTTGGCTTGGTAGGTGGTTCTCGGCAACACATTTCCCGTTGGAAGCATGTCCACTAGGAGACCTAATAATGCCGTGAAACTCTTGTCGGACCAACCATTGCTTGCCTTCAATTTTAGCAGTTCTAGAACTGATGACAACCTCGTGTATTGCGGCTTGCAGCCCGGGAACAAAGGTTTCTCCGAGTCCTCCATCAAGCCCTCGAATTTACCAAACTCTCTCTCACTATAGTTCCCTTCTGCATCACGTAACATCTGATCCAGATTATCATCCTGCGACCTATCCTCATGATCCAGATTGTCATCCTGCGACCTATCCTCATGATCCAGATTGTCATCCTGCGACCTTTCCTCATGATCGAAAGAACAGTCCACAACTGGCATATCGTTGCCTCCCTCGACTATGTCATAACTACCTTCTTGTGTACTCTTCTCTTCACCGTGACTGGTCCAACATTTGTACCCTTTTCTGAAATCCCTTCGAATCAAGTGAGCTTCAATCTGCGCTGAGTTGCTAAACATCTTGAGATTATCACAATCAATACATGGGCAATACATATATTTCATCCCCTTCTTCAACATATCCAGCTCGGCCGCCCTTCTAAAGGCAGACACGCCAGTAATGTACTCTTCACTCACACGGTTCTGAATATACATCCAGCTTCGGTCCATCTACGCTACACAAGTGAAAAATGGGTGTCAAAAATGATTATTACCTCTACTACTAACCTCTGATCAGATCACTAAGAATGTTAAGTAATTGAATACTAATCTCTGATCAGATCACTAAGAATGTTAAGTAATTGAGTATGCTAACCTCTGATCAGATCAATAAGAAGACGGTGATATTTTTTCACCCCCAACTCCCTAAAGCCGGCCGCCTTGCTCCACCGATGCAGCGCAATGAAGACAGATCGGTGTCGACATCCTTCAAGCAAGTACGCCAAGTAATTAATACTACGCAGAATATCACAGACGGTTCCAACTACAAACGGTCTGTGATTTCTGCCTATCATAGACGGTTCGCATCAATAACCGTCTGTGATAGTCTTATTATCACAGACGGTTCGTAACACGAACCGTCTGTGATGTACATAATATCACAGACGGTTCTAAATATCAACTGTCTGTGATTTATGCGTATCACAGACGGTTCGTGTATAGAACCGTCTGTGATAGTCCTTCACAGACGGTTTACATTACAAACCGTCTGTGATAGTTACACGGGGATGAACTGTTTCGTCAGGGCATGACTGCCAACTCGAAGCATATATAGCATAGCATTCGAGGCACATCCGAGGCCTGCTGATGTGTCTTGAGGAATGCCAAGAGCTGGTCTTCAGATGTGGCTGCCACATCTGAAGACCAGTGTGGCTGCCACATCTGAAGACCAGCTCTTGGCATTCCTCAAGACACAGCTGCAGGCCTCGGATGTGCCTCGAATGCTATGCTATATATGCTTCGAGTTGGCAGTCATGCCCTGACGAAACAGTTCATCTTTCCCGACAAAATTCAAGGCAATTTTATTACAATAGTGCAAAGAAAAGACATTTCAAGATTCTTGGTTGAGCTGGTCGAGGAACATGCAAATACAGAGGCAAGCACAAAAACTCAACAACACATTCAGATCGATCTATTACAGGATAACAAGCTAACAAACCCTTCGTGGCACGACGGTTCACACTAAACAAGACACACTTACGGCAAGAGTGTGTTGTTTAGTATGAACCGGTCGTGCCACGATGGAGGTGCTAGCTCACAGCGGAGGGGAGATGCATGCAGGAAGCTAGCTAGTGGATGAACTCACGCGTGACTAGTACCGGTGGAAAGGTTGATGGGGAGTTATTAATAAGGGCCTGGCCGTGGGAGGAACTGGTGCCAGCCATTCGATGTGGAGAGAATAGACGGGTGAGATCGAAATCCTGTGTATACGCCAATTATTGGTGACATGTGATTATTACACACCAATTATCAGTGACATGGGATTATTACAGACGGTTCTTAACAGGAACCGTCTGTGTTATCTGGCTTTTCACAGACGGTTCTTAACAGGACCCGTCTGTGTTATCTCGATTGGTATAGACGGTTCGTATTAAGAACCGTCTGTGAAAGTTCACAGACGGTTAGTAACCGTCTATGAAAATATCACAGACGGTTGCCAGTAAAACCGTCTGTCATAACGCTTCGCGCGTGTTTCTATTGCCAGAACGCTTCGCGCGTGTTTCGATTGCCAGAACGCTTCGTGTTTCGATTGCCAGAACGCTTCGGGTTTCGATCGTCTAATTAACGTCTCTCGATCGTTATACGAAGCATCTATATCATTAATGTTTGGGTATACGAACCGTCTGTGCTAAAGGTTAAATATGCGCGCCTAATCCAGGTCTCTTCTACGTACGTACAATATGGCGCCTTCTACTATTCTTGTGATCATCTTCTTCCTCTCATCTGTTCATCACGAATTGTTCGGCCGGAACCTTACACAGGCGGCCAGCAATTTGCATCTGGAGCAGCTTCTCCGCACCCGCCCTTCTCTCCTTCCCCGACTTTCTTGCATCCGTCAGCTTGACCTGATCCTCCGCCGTCGACAGAGGCGTCTCGCTGCCGCTCAAGAAAGGGAAACAGCTCTCACCCTGGTTCTTCTCCACAATGTGCGCAATGCGGAAGAAGCTCTACTCGCATTGCACAGACTGATGGATAGCCTTGCCGCTCATGCAGAAACGGCAGATTGTGAGGAATGTTTTAATGCTATCCTGTACGACATGATGGATGCTGCTGATCATTTGCCCAGGCTGCACGAGGAAGTGCAGAGGACAAGGGCAATCTTAACAGCGTTCGAGAATTCAGCGGCTGATCCTCCAAGTCCCAAAGTCGAAGAAGAAGCGTACGAAGCCCAAAAGATTACAATCTGGGAAACTCTTTACCTGTGCGACTTATGTAATGAATTTCCCTCTAATTGAAATTAATAAATTTGCCTTTAATTTATGACCTCTTGTCTCAGTAGTTCTGTAGTTAAGTTATTAGAAGCAATGTGTACTTATATATTAACCTCTGATCTAGAATATGACAGACAAAGGGACATCACAGCCGGTTCTTGTAAAAAACCGTCTGTGAACATTCCCAGACGGTTCTTAACAACAACCGGCTGTGATAGTCTACACAACACAGACGGTTTTTAATAAAAAACCGTCTGTGATAATTTCAGATTATCACATACAGTTTTTTATTTTAAACCGCCTGTGATACTAAAGTATCACAGACGGTTCATTGGTAAGGACCGTCTATGATACTCGACCACTAACACAGACGGTGTCCAAATTAAAACCGTTTGTGTTAGTGTCAATCACAGACGGTTTTGTCAAACCGTCTGTGATGTAGCCGTCTAGTATAGCCTCTTTTGTAGTAGTGAGTCCTGGAGGCTTCGACATGTGATGATAATGCGTGATGAAGATACAAGAGGTGTTGTCCTGGAGGATTCGTCATGTGGTGAGATTGGAAACGTTATGGAAGGAGTCCATAACGGGAAGGATTAGAGATATTGCAAAACCTGTGTTTGGAAGGGTTTCAGGTCCCTTGATTTTCGAAAGAGATAGGATTGTGTGTTTAGTTTGATAAGGACACGGTTTAGGGCTCTAGCATATAAAAGCAAGGGAGAGGCTAAGTGTTTAGCTGTAGCTTTGCGAGGCTTTTTATGCTAGAGTTTTAGGGGATGTCGTGAGGGCGCTTTGTAGCCACATAACATGATCCAGAAGTAATATATCATATCAATTCCAAGAAAATTTTGTCAGTGTCGGTGACGTGTTTTCTAAGCATCATTTTCTTTTAGATTGCTTTTTCTTCTGGTTTAAGATTTGTTTTTAGGTATCAAAAAGTGGATGCAATTATTTAGCCCTCTCTGACTGCGTCATACGATCCTACAAGTTGTATCAGGGCGAGGTTGCTATGGCATTAGAGAAACGGCAGCATCGAGCCCTTGGTCTTGGTAAAAAGAAGGATGACGACTTCACGAACATGTGCTTCACAGCAAGCAACAATAACGACGACTACTACAGTGATCCCGATGAGGTAGGACCGTCGTATGATGAGCTTCAAGATGGTTTAATTAAACTTGCTATTGAATTGAAAAAGATAAAAAGGAACTAAAAGAAAATAATTGTCTTGTTGAAAGCTTAACTTCTGAAATTGATAGATATAGAGTTTCTATTCCTAATAATGAATCATGTGAGTCTTATCAAGTTTTACATTCTGAATTAAAAACTGCTAGATCAATTAATGCATCAAATCTGATTCTACTTAGTAATGTAATTGGTAAATTTGATGAATTAAAATTGGCACATGACTCTTGTGATGGAAAATAAAAATTGGCTAATTATTAAATTGAAAAGCTCAAGTCCAATTCTTCTAAAGTTTGTTCTAATTGTGATTTGCTACAAACTAGGCTTAATTCATCTCAGGAGTTTATTCAATAGATACTTTATCATGAAAACCTGTCTTACTCAAATTATCCTAATTTAAATATTGAAATTGATGTTTTAATTAGGCAGTCAAATGAGTTTGTTGAAAAAGAAAGATTGGCTCAATCTATTGCTTCCAAGAATCCAGTGATAGATCCTGTTAATTGGCTAAAGAAAATGAGTATCTTAAGGACACTTTAGAGAGATTTTCTTTTGGCAAGAATAATCTGAATATGATCCTAGATCAGTCAAAAACAAGTATAAAAAAATCATGGTCTAGGATTCAATGTTATTGAGCATGCTAAGAATAATCCTCCTAAAGTTGTCAAGGTACTCGAACCAGGAAATTTTGAAGTAGAGTCTGAATGAAAACAAGTTGTCTTTAGATCTGTTGGTTTTACAAAAGAGTTCTCCACCAAACTGAGTGTTGTAAAGTCATCTGATATAACCACTCATCAAGTCAAGTATCAATGCACTCATTGTGGAAAAGACGATCATTTGACTCAATTCTGCTTTAGAAAAACAAAGAAAGAGAAGAAAGATAGGATAAAGAAGTATTTTTAACCAGCTACTTCCAGTGGTCGAATCAGCGTGGCTAGACAAGGCGCTCGACCAGTTGGTTCTCATGGTTAGACAAGAGTCGTCGAACAAGTTTTTTGACTAGTTGTTTCCTGCGGTCAAACTAGTTTCTCAAGAGACCTTCAACTAGCAGTTTCCGCTTGTTTAGACCCATCAGTGGTCAGACCAGCTCTGCTGAGGAGGTCAAACTGCCCCGTGGTCGAATTGACATCTCATCGATTGTCTGGTTGAAATATGTCAGATGCTCATATTCACTTAAATCTTTATTAGTGCATGCTTTTGCTCCTTCTAATCAATCATTTGTAGGCTATCGCTTTGCTCCCTTAATCAATCGTTTGCAGGCTCGAGAGTTTTTGCAATTGGATCGATTAGACCAGCATGGTTGAACCAGAGTTTCAACCAGTGTTTTGACTAATGCTTTCTACTCGATCAGACTGATCGATGGTCAGACCATGTTTTTCCCATAGTCAAAACAGCATGGTTGGGGTCAACATTTCGACCACCATTATAGAGGTGTTCAGATCGGTTTCGACCTGTGTTTTCTACTCGCTCAGACTGGTCGGCGGCCAGACCAGCTTTTCAATGGTGGTCTGACTAAAATTTGATAGAGGCTAATACTTCACTTAAATTATTATCATTGCCTGCTGTTGCTCCTGTTTGTCGTGTGCCACAGTACTAGATTCCTAAATTTTATCTCACTAACCCTAGTACTACGAGACCGACTTTTTCTATCATGTAAGACTAGGTAACGTGGGATGAAGAACATGTGCTTGAGTGGGTTCCAGTCTTTTACATCATTGCTTGACTAGAATATTTGATGGTTCTTCACTTTCTTTGATGGCTTCCAAGAATTTTCACCTTCTGGTTAGACCATGTGGACAAAGTGATATTGTCCTACGAGTGGTCCTTGAGTTCCTTTCTCAGATTGCTCGTTTTCACTCCTAATTGCTTGATTCTTCTCTCTGGGCTCGGTTGAGAAGTGAGTTGGGTATGTTGCATTCTTTGGGATTATTCTGAGGGGGAGCTTGTTGTTTAAATTTTTCAGGAGCTTGTGTATTATACTTGTCAAATAATTCATCAAGTCCAAGCCATTGAAATCAAATGAGTTATATAACTTTTTTTATCATATTTACTCATATGCTATGTAGCTTTGATCATGACTGGTTCTAATTAATTTGCTATATTTGAACTAAAATATGAAATGACAGAACACTTTGACTAGGTTGATTATAGATAGTACTTTATTATGTTCATATAAAATGATTAGTTTGATTGTGAGTCTTATTATAATTTTGACTATGAGGCTAGTATGTTTCTTGTTGCAATCTTTTTATACACTTAGTCAGGCATGTTAGTAAAAAATGATGAGAAAGAAAAGATGGAAAAGATGTATGCTTCAAGCATGCCATGGTTAAACAAAAGGAAAAGCACAAAATGTGTTCAAATGAAAAGAAGTATGCTTTAAGTATGCCACCATTTAAAAGAAGTTTGCTACAAAGAAGGTAGCATGAAAAGAAGTATGCTACAAGCATACCACATGCTTAAAATTTGACTATGGAGCAATAGGTTGCTATATTAGACTACTAGCTCGTCTAGATTTAAAATTTACTTCACTTTTAGGCTTTAACTTTATTGTGATATCTCATTGTGCTCTTTATAATTAGTTTGATCATTGTTGAGAGGCCTGTCATTAATATAAAATTCTTAATCATGTTGAAAGACTTGTTTTGACCTTGCTATATGGTATATGACTTTATGTAATAAGTAGCTCTTCTAAAAAAGATGGCTTGGTTAAAATATTAAATCAATGCAAAGTGACTTAGATAATCTACAAAACTTCTGGATGTTTACTCTCATTGCTCCTTCTTAGAATTTTTCTTTTCTCTAGAGTTCTTGATGATTACATTGCCAAACGGGGAGAAATTGATAGAGAAAATAGGGGGAGAATTTCTTGAGGTGTTGAGGGGAAGTTTTTTGAGAGTTTTCTAAGTGGTTTGTGCTCTCTGTGCTCTTTTGGCTCTGGTCAGTTCCTCTCGTAAATTCTATCATTTAAGAGTTTTTGAGGTGTTGTCAAGCCTCTGTTGTCCATCCTCAAAGCAATGAGGCAGTCAAAAGAACAAGTGGTCAAATAATGCAAGGGATTAAAATTGGGTCTTCGACCAGCTCATAAAGCGCTCGAGGGCTTGGACACAAGAATTACCTTCGGTATTATGGGCAATTCGCACGACTCCCAGTCGGGCAATAGGTGAAACTCCTTTCTTCCTAGTTTTTGGGGCTGAAGTCATGCTTCCTCCAGAACTAAAGATTCGGTCAACAAGGGTTGAAAGCTTCAACAACTCCAACCAAGAGCAACTTTGAGCAGATGACATTAACCTACTCGAAGAAAAGAGGAATGAAGCTTTAATCCATTCAGTGGTCTACCAACAAACCATGCGTAAATGCTATGATCATAAGGTCCAACCTCGTAGCCTTGATGTAGGTGACTTGGTGTTGAAGAAAATTCAATCCCAGTCTAATTGGAACAAACTTTTCCCCAAGTGGGAAGGTCCATACACAGTGGTCGAGGTTACACGACTTGGCTCGATATGACTTGCCATGGAAGACGACCAAATTCTCTCAAACACTTGGAATATAGACCAATTGTGCAAGTTCTATGTATAACTTTTCTACTCTTTCAATAAAGTTTTTAGTTTGTTTAATTTTTATTGTCATACGTGGAGAGGAGCTTCTTTTATGTTTGTTCATCCATCTCTGATATATTCAATATGTTCAACCTGATCGGACAAAGGCACATTAGTTAGTCGAAGTCTCTCTTCTCTGCACGTGGTCCTGCCCACTAGAAGGAGCTTCCTAGCGTTGCATCGTTTTTAACTTTTGCTATCAGTGAACAATAATTGAGTTAACAAAGAATGGTCGAACGAATTTAAATAAAGATCTTTAAGTGTTTGTCCTATTCTCGTTTACACCTTTGATTTGATTAAACCTAGTCGAAGAAAGGTAACATCACATAGTTAAAGCCTTTCCTTTCTGCATGTGGTCCTGTCCACTAGAAGAAACTTCCTAGCGTTGACTCATTCCTAACATTTGCTACCAAAACATGACAATCAAAGTCGACAATGATAGTCGGATGAACTGCTCTGATCACTACATTCCCTATTCTGTACTATTTGCTTAGTTTATCCATAAAAACTAAGTAAATAGTCAGGGGCTAGGAGAGAGTTATTAATATAACTTCAATTTCTAATCGTAATTTAACTCATTCATTTCTTTTTTTTTTGTCTTACAAATACTAACTACTCAACAAGATGAATTACAGGAAAAGGAAGATGATTTTTCATTAACAAAAGGTTTGTTTTTGCAAAGTTCCATATTACAAATTACTCTGATGGAAAGTTGATTTGTATCTCCTCCATGATCTTCCGACCAGCTGGCTCCAGTTTTTCTATTAGACGGGCTACTTTGCTTCAAAGCAGTCGAAGTTATAATTGATTAATCGAAGGTCGAGGCTCTAGTCGCATGCCTTAAGTTTGCCAAGGCATTACTTATGGCCTCTTGTATCTAGTCAGCTTAGTTGGTCTTCAGAGTGGTTAAGAGCTTCTCTAAAGCTCTAACTTGTCATCCGATCATACTCATGTGAGCGGTCATGGTGTCCTTGGAAGGATTGATCTTCTCAGCACCAAGCCCTCCGAGTAGATCGTTTAGAAGAGAGACGTTCTCCTGAATAATGCTCTTCATCGACTGCGTCTCCTCCCGACTACGAGTCGAAGCATCTATGAGTCACTTTATTTCAACTACAGCCTCTGCAAAGTAGAGTGAAACTTAGTCAGCAAAAGATACTTCATAAAAGATTGGTTAGTAAGAACTGGTCGAAAGTAAAGATTTTCTTACCTACTAGTCGAGACTCGAGTTTCTTGACTTCATCTTTATTCTATTCTGCCAGCGACCTAACCTTTTGGCCACTTTTTCTCTTCGACCTCCTCTGGTCAAAGGATGAGATCTCCTACGACCATCTCTGATCGTAAGTCTTGAGTAAATGTTGCTGCTCATTAAACTTTCTACCCCTCCTGATGATCAAAACCTATTTCAATCACCTGAGGAGCAATGTCGCTTGGAATTCTAAAATACCTCTATACAAAACTGGCATGTCTTTATAACTCAAGAGAAATTACCTTTTCGACCAAGTTCACTTCTGGTCGAATTAAATCGAAAAGGCTTTTCTTTTGATCTTCATTCGTCTATGACTTCTCTTTCTCAAGTAAGTTATTTTCATTTAAAGTTGGGAGGCTAGATGATAAGGATATAACAATCCTCAAATTATTATTTATATGTAAAGATATTGTTATATAATTATACTCCTCAAGTATAGAACTTATCTATAAGGGAAAGATTTCATAAGGTAGTCGTAAGCTCTTCTACGATAACTCCTTAGTCGTAAGCTCTTCTATGACAACTACTTCTTGATCATAAGCCTTTCCCATGACTACGTCATAGTTGTAAGTTCTCCTACGACTATGATATAGTCGTAAGTTATCCTGCGACTACCTTGTGATCGTAGATCCTCCTACGACTAAGCCAAACTCTTACTGACTTATCTACGACAACCAATTGCATCATGGGCCTATCTTATGAGGCGGTTACCATGTGAATTTATTCTCTGCAATAAATGAGCATAACTTCTCTCTGACAGAAACAACCGCACGATGAGTGAGATACCATGTCTCTAATAACTCCCGTCGGAGGGTTACCATTTGAAATGTTAAGGCGTTTCTTGGCGTGGAAAACTGCCACTACCTTGCAAGCTATATAAAGAAGGACATCGGGGAGAAGAGGGGACGAGGAAGGATGGACCCAGGGAGAGACCCAAAGAAGAATAGAAATAGAGCAAGACATTCCGCATTACTTTGTCTGTTATAATCAGTTCATTGAGCAATAGCCACGTAGGAGTAGAGTTGTTATTCTTCTAGAAGAAAGCCCAAACCTGTATAAAAATCCCTATGTCTTTTCTCTGTGTGATCGTAACTAGGTCTTTAAGAGTTCCTCCAAACCCAAATAAATCATACGTAAGATTGATACTAAAACATCGACAATATAGAAGTCTTTTTCATACTCTCGAGAGTACATACTCCTACTTCCAATATACCATTTAAACGAACGTTTTATACTTATTTATCATTTTTAGTATACTTAAATACTAATTCTAAGGTATTCGAGTGCGGCCTGGTTGAAAAATTTTCATCAGAACCCTTTATTTTTGCTATATACTATTTTCCATATATAAAAGAAGTATATACACAAATTATGCTATAAAAAGTGGATTGCGATAAATTTTTCGTGGAACTCACATTGGAGTATTTTATAATTATTATTAGAGTATGATCGAAAGGATAAACAGGTATAACAACATTATTTAAGTAGTATATAAGAAGTGAGAGTACGTATTCCCAGGAGTATATAATTATTATATATATATATATATATATAGAAATACATTCTATTCCCAGGTGTAGTTACTCCTACCTATAATATACCACCTAAATGAACTTAATACACACTCATGTATCACCTTAGTTATATACTAATTCTAATGTACTCCAATATCAATCACATGAAAAAATTGTAAGAGAGCATATAGTTTCTTTTTGCATAGTTTGCTAATACATTCATATTCATACATAAAAAGGAGTATGTTCAAAAAACTGTACATACCATTTAAAAAAGTATATGTACCACCTAGATAGTGTTATATACTTATATACTATATGTATATACCCTCTGTTACACGAGATACTACTTATTTTATGAGATACGGCATAAGAAATAACTACATCTAGGAGTAGAAAATAGGCTTCATATATATGTGTGTTAGAGAAAAATATTGTTATTTTTGTAAAGTTTAGGTTTTGTTATAATGTATGGGCACTTGATCAGTACAACCACAAAAATTACTGGATGTTGGAAAGTGCACTAAGTAAAAAAAAAGACCATATTCTTTTTATGCAGAAGGAAGCAACAAATCAAGGGAAAGTCTGAAATATAGGAATTTCACATGCATGCCTGTGTTCCCCCTGCAAAATTCCATGTTCCGAACGGCGCCTAAATAGATTTTTAACTGGAACAACAGTTAGCAACAAGAAGGACAGGTCCTTTGTCTGCACGGATGAGCTATTAAAGGCAAAATAAACCCCCCCCCCCCCCCCCCCAAGATACCCTTCGAAGTACTACGCAAGCATTCATGCATAAGCTTGTCTGCTTCAATGCCCTGCTTTAAATGGTCTGGATGGTTTCTAAAATTCAGAAGTCACTTGAAATATATTATTTTTTAATTTTAATATTTTAATTTTTTTTCTTTATTTTTTTCATTGTTTACGACGATATAACAATTTTTATATTTTTTAATTTTTAACTCTAAAAAAACTAATAGCCGTGTATTTTAGGGCTTTTGTTGAAGCGGAGCCTCAGTTTCGTAAAAGTTTGCAAGGCCCTACGTGAAAGGACAACTCAGTAAACACATCTCAGATGCTCTGCCACCTGAGCCAAACAAACCACATGATAACTTACGTTAAAATCATGCATTTTTATAGTTACATTTTCGAGGAAATTAACCTGAGGTCCTTGAATTTGGAACAAAATGTCACTTAGATTTCGAAACCAGAACAACCAATTCGGTAGCTACTTAGTCTGTGTTTACGGCCTGTGTCACTTGGTTCATTTTGATTAGCTAAATATGGTGTGGCAATGGAATATCGCATCCTGAACTTTTAAATTCATATACTTAAATAACACTTTTAACGAATCTCTAGTGCAATTTTCTTAAAACAACTGGTAGCTAGTATCAACTAATATATTTCTAGCTGCTGTGGTTGTAATGGTCGTGGTCGTGGGCTCGAAACACGTTCTCCTTTTCTGCTTATTCTCATTCTTACTACTAGTTTCCTATTTGCAAGTGTGCACTACATTATTGGCACATTATTAGCAGTACATTAACCAAACCAACCTTACCTCTTTATTAGCTGTAAAATTAAATTACTGTGATTCCATCGACCACAGGAGCACTGCATATATTTTGAAATCTCTTCAAAGTTATCGCTGGATACGACCAGCCAACGAGCCAATGGGTTACGAATTTATTCCTGTCAAGGAAAAAACACTAACCTACTCATCAAGGATAAGATGGTGATTTAAGTTTGCTCGATCAGCACCATGACGAACAAAGAAGTAAAGTTCTTTTTTCTCATGGCGGGAAAATCGACTGCTGAACTTTTAGTTCCTTGCAAGAAAGGTCATTTAGAAAATCGTTGGATCTTGTGAAATATATGTCATCCAGATCAAAGACCAAGCAGACTTTCTGATTCTTTATCTTTGTTCTAGAAAGCCCTTGCAGCTTCTTGGTAACAAAAGAAACCCTGCTCTTGCTCCACACACTTGATTTTCTTCCCCTTTTTTTTCCTTTACCAAAAGGCGCTACCATCTTCTTGTTATGACGCTAATACATGACAAAAACAAAAGCAAGAAAAGCTAAGCAAACCCTAAGTAGGAGACAAGTGTGTGTGCATGCACGAACTGTGCATTGCATTCACATGTACTAGCGTGCTATTCTCTCTTGAGTTTCATGCCAATTAGCAAGAGTCATGACACATTGTGCACAAGACAATTCACCAAACAACTGTTGCATGCCAGCACTGTATGTAGGGTGTAGCTAGTGTGCCATGCGTAAGCTCCTGCTCAATATGTCTTAGAAGCAATGGTTTTTGTTTTTTTTATATTGTAGCGGCTGGAAATGTAATATAGTGAATGTTAGTTTTTTACTAAATAATTAAATTTTAGAAAATAAAAATATTATATCATCACAAACAATGCAAAGAAATAAAGAGGAAAAAAGCTAAAAAGAGCAAGAAAAATAAAAGGCTAAAAAACAAAATTAAAAAGTTAGAGATTAAAAGCTAAAACTGTTTAGATCGGGACATGTTTCTCTGCCCCGCACCAGAAAACATGCTTCTCATTTAGTGATTTTGCTGTGTGATGATCCGTGCATTTATGCCTTAATTAGTTGGAAAACAACTGGTTGGATATGTAATGACTAATGAGACATGCATGTCTGGACTAGTAACTGAAACTAAACTTTGAAACTTTTTGTCAATTCATTGAGCACCTCAAGAAAAAAAGGAAAAAGAAAGTCACTTTGAGAAAGCCACAGGAGCACGCAAAGTCTTGAAACCGTCGAGGCTTTTATCCGTTGGCCGTTCCGTCCAAGCTTTTATCCGTTCGCCGTTCTTTCTGGCTTTTTTTTTTGTTTTTGGTTCTTATTTCTCTAAAAACCAAAATAAACAGGACAATTTCTTTAAGCGATTTCTTTTTAAACGTCTTTCTAAGTCTAAAATAATGTGCGTCACCTGAAACAACTTAGTTTTTAATTTCGGCTTATTTGAACTTTTTAGGGTTATTCGACTTTTTTTGCATTTTTTCCCTTATTTCTTTGTATTGTCTATGACGATATAAGGGTTTGTTTTATTTTATTTTTTCTATTTTTAATTTTTTGTAAGAAAAAGCTAATAGCTATTATTACAATGTAATTTTAGCCATAAGCTAATAGCTATAGACCCTGTTCTTTTCGGCTTCTGAAAGCGGCTTTTGTCTTTTGCTACAATATCTAACTTTTAAACGGAGAATTTTCTCAATACGAGGTCTACAAGTTAATTGTAGTACACGTTAAAAGCCTAACATCTGTATGAACCAAAATCGCAAGCGAGTATCCCTCTGTAATCTCTGTCGCAAACAGCTAAAATTCAAAAATTTCAGCTAAAAATCATAAGCCACAGCCACATCAAATATAGTCAAAAGTTTAAGTCATAAGGCAATTGATCCAACCATAATAGACAGAGAGACTCACCATCTGCTCAAATCTTAACACCTGACAGCCAAATACAACACATTTGCTTCCACCAAATACCTCTTTTTTTCTCTTAATTTTTCGCCGTTAGGTGCACCGAAAAGAGAAAAAAAGGAAATACCAAAAAGGAAGAAAAGGAGAAATCCCAGAGATGCCAAATCATTTCCATGCTGTCGTGCTCGTGCAGCCATTCGACCCGCTACTTAAGGTGGCACCACCCCACCCAGCGTCACAGCCTTAGCGACTCGCACACAGAGAGAAGCAGAGGAGCCACCACCCCACCAAGAACCAGAGGCGTGGGAGCGAGCAGAGCAGAGCAGAGGGAGGGAGGACGCCATGGGTGAGGTAACGATGCTCGCTTCCTGCATTTCTTGGCACAAGAAAGGCGGCATCTTGATTGATTTGCGTTGCTATGGTGTTGTTTCTTGGTTCGTGTGCGCAGGAGGCGAACAAGGAGGCGCAGAAGGAGGAGAAGCCCAAGGAGGAGGAGGCGAAGAAGGAGGAGAAGCCCAAGGAGGGGGAGGAGAAGGAGGGGGAGAAGCCCAAGGAGGGGGAGGAGAAGAAGGAGGGGGAGGAGGCGCCGCCCCCGCCGCCGCCGGAGGAGGTGGTGATGCGGGTCTACATGCACTGCGAGGGCTGCGCCAGGAAGGTCAAGAAGATCCTCAAGAGATTCGATGGTAATGCCATGCCTGAGCTGATGCTGTGTTAATCTGTGTTCATGGCTTCTTGTTTTGCTAGATCAAGCTTCACTGTCAAGTGGATTTTATTTTGGCCAAGTGAACAATTTAGGGGGTGGCAAGTCTGATCCTTTTTTGTTCAATTTCTTCGGTCGTTTGATTCTGAATATTTTTTGTGATTTTTTTAGGGGAGTGAACATTTTGTGTATATTCATCAGAGTGGCTTTAAAGTGGTATTTTTCCTTGTGGTTGTGGGAAGGAAGCTAAAGATGAATCTATTTGTTCATCAGGTTCAATACACATGATGTGACTAAAATTTGAGAATATTCTATTTTTTAACTAAGTGTTTGGGTTTTCCTTTGTGCTGTTCTGAAGTCCAAGTGATATCATGGTGGAGTTGGTGGGCTAAGCTTTAAATAATCAGATTCACCCCCTAATTAGTTAGATCTTTCTTTCTTAGGAGTTGCACAAGAATCTAGTAGTTGATTAATGGTGAAGAGAATGACTAGAGATCCGAATGGCTTTTGACTCCAAAACGTTGGAGTAGATTCCAAGAGAATGACTGGCTTGAGTATATGTCCTTCAGAGCACATACCCTACAAAGCTCAAAAGTGAAGTGGATTCCTCAATCATCTTAAAATGCTCAAATGTTCCAAGCATCTCTGCATATCCTCCATGTACTACTGGCTGCTATCAACGGAAATTTAAGATTCTTTAGCTCAAAGATTCAATCTTCATGGTTGTAGCAGTACTAATGCCACATCTGAAAACTTTTGTGTGATGTAGGAGTGGAGGACGTGGTTGCCGACTCGAAGGCGCACAAGGTTGTGGTGAAGGGGAAGAAGGCGGCCGCCGACCCAATGAAAGTGGTGGAGCGCGTTCAGAAGAAGACCGGCCGCAAGGTGGAGCTCCTCTCCCCGATGCCGCCGCCGAAGGAGGAGAAGAAGGAAGAGGAGAAGGAGGAACCCGAGCCACCGAAACCTGAAGAGAAGAAGGAGGTGAATGTCTCAACAAATGCCAGACAATTCTCATATGAACATTTCTTGATTCGTCATTCATTGCAATTGCAACCGCCGCAATGCAGTAGCTTGTGCTAATCTTGCTTGCACCGTGTAGTTTCAATGACTGACGTAAGAATGTTTCTGTTTGTGTCCGGTTTTGAAGCCGCCGGTGATCGCCGTCGTGCTGAAGGTGCACATGCACTGCGAGGCCTGCGCTCAGGAGATCAAGAAGAGGATCCTTAAGATGAAAGGTGCTTAATTGGCAGCTATCAGATTCCTAGCCCTTCTCATTTCTACTCATGTCATCCAGCACAAAAATATAGGCTTTTCTCTTTTTTACACTAGCTCCTGTCATTATTTTACTAAGTTTCATGTTTGATGAATCATAGTAATCTCTTTTGTGATATTTAGCAAGGCCAAGCCAATCTTTTTCGAATGAATAGGATTCCTCTTTTAGTGAATGTATGGGAGTCCTTTTCTTGCAAAAGTTGCAAATTTGCTCTGGAGAAAGATTCACTCCTTCACCTACCTGTCTGACTAGAAATTATGAAAAGATCATTTGGATTATTAAAAAGATTCTCTGCTTAACATCTCAAACTCAATGGCACCTGTTGTGAAATCTGTGCAGGAGTGCAATCTGCAGAGCCAGACTTGAAGGCATCGGAAGTGACAGTTAAGGGCGTGTTTGAGGAGACCAAGCTGGCCGAGTACGTGCACAAGCGCACCGGCAAGCATGCCGCCATTGTAAAGTCCGAACTGGTCGCCCCGCCCGAGAACGCCGGCGATGGCAATGCCAAAGACGAGAAGAAGGCTGCCGAAGGCGGCGACGAGAAGAAGGACGACAAGGAGGAGAAGAAGGACGACAAAGACGGCGGCGGCGGCGAGAAGGAGGGGGAGAAAGAGAAGGACGGCGGCAGTGCCGGTGGTGAAGAGAAGGACAAGGACAAAGAGAAAGACCCAGCTGCCATCGCCGCCGCCAACCTATACCTGCATTATCCGCGGTTCGCGTTCCCCGCCGGATACTACCCGCCGGGGCCCGGGTACGCCTACCCGCCGCCCTACCCTGCATACCCGCCGCAGATCTTCAGCGACGAGAACCCGAACGCGTGCTCTGTCATGTAAAAAGTTAGAAGCATGGGGTCTAAGAGTGAGAAGGAATAAGAAGGGAGAGTGACTACATGATTTGGGAGATGTCATTGCAAGAAATGCCCTAGGGCAAAGCAAAATGGGAACTTGAAGAAAGCGCCAGGCTTTTTTGGGGTTAGATTTCTTTCTAACTTCCTTTCTGTAATTTTAACTTTTTTTTCCTTCTCTGGTGTAAAGTAAGCCTGGACTTCATGTCAGTTTATGGATGTTATATTATGTAAATTTCTGCCTTGTGCTGTTTCACCTTCAAACTTCTGTAAAAACTGTATTATACTATAATCCTTGGGGGTGAACCTTGGTGTCCTCTCTTTGTAAGCTCCCTTTCGATTCCTTCAATTAGGAGCAAAAGAGCAATTCAATATCACTCTCAAAAGAAAAGAGAAATTTTGAAAATAACATTAGAGACTTCTAAGAAAGAATTCACATCGGAGACACTAACGTCCCACTTATTTCGGCTTGAACTTCTGGCTTTTGGTTTATTTTTCACTATTTATAAATTTTATCTTTTTCTAAATTTTTGGTTTTTTGAGCTTTTTTGCCGGTTCTTTTTTCTCATATTCGTTTGTGTTGTCCGTGATGAGCTAACATATTTTTCTATTTTTACATTTTTTAAATTTAATTATGTCAAATAAACTACCTTTAGTTACAGTGTAATTTTAGCCAGTTACAGTATAATTTTAATCATAAGTTATTATTTTTCAGCCCAATCGAGCGGAGCCTAAATTTGAATCTCAGGCCTTTTTTTTTGTTATGGAAATTGAAAGGTTTTCTGTAAAATTTACACGCTCGCATCCGAGTCTGGAATTACGGTGAAAAGGATAACTGATGCAAGGTAAATGATGTGATAGAAAATCCTAGGTGGCATGCAACTTCAATTTTGATGCTCCCTCCCTTTACCCGATAGCCCGAGGAGCTACAGCGTTGGAGTGCTGCGGATGTGGGAGTACCTTTCCGTCATGACGACATGACGTGCTGTGACTTCAGGTTGCTCGCCAAAATGATGAATTCACCTGTGCCTACTGATTCCTCTGTACTGCCACTGCCGTGAGCTACTTGCTGCTAAATATGGCTGCAGGGTAAAAAACTTGGTTCGTTCTAAAGTTAGGTTTAAGTTCCGTCTCGAGTTCACCAACTTCAACGAGTTAAAGATCAAATAGCTCGTCATGACTTTATTCAAACTTGAATATTGCTGCATTTTAATTCTTACTAAATTTACTTAAGTTGTTCTTGAGCTTTAATATTTTTTTATTATTAAAAATAAGTGTATATTGAATTATTGTCCGTTACCGAGCTTACTCAAGGAGGGCTCCAGCTAAGATTCAGGCTCGGACCCTAACTTAGTCCTAGCCTCTAACGATTGGGCCTTGCAGTAGGTCTAATAGTATAGGTCCAATAGCATAAAGAAATGTACCAATATGCCCTAACCTTTTGTAATTATTAAGGGGTAATATGGGAATTTCCCATCCACCATACTCATATATAAACCCCTAAGAGAGATATGAGGAGATTAGATCCACTCATTTTTTACACACAAGCTCTCTCTCTCCTATCGTTAGCTCTCTCTAACTCTACCTCCTCCTATGGAGAAAGGGGTACCCTATACCCACTATTGTGCTCATGCTACAACAATTGACGTTGTTCGTGGGGACCGCATAAGAAGCTGCGCAAGGGAATGGGCTAGAAAGCAACGAAAACCAAGTTCGAAGGGTGGGGACAGACCGCATACATCGAGGTTTCATCTTGCCGCCGACTTCAACGACAGCAAATCCGAAGGGTGTGGGCAGACCACGTGCGTCAGGGCTTTGCCTTGCCATCGTGTCCGAAGGGTAGAGAATGGACCACACACATCAAGGTTTCATCTTGTCGCTGCCTTCGTCGCCAAGTCCAAAGGGTACAGAATGGACCGCACGCATTAGAGCTTCGTCTTGCAAACGACTTCATCGACTCCAATCCGAAGGGTGCAGGACGGATTGCACGTGTCAGAGCTTCATCTCGTAGTCGCCTTCATCGACCCCAAGTCTGAAGGGTGGGGGACGGACCGCGCTTGTCTGACCACCTCATGGTCGTGACTTCATCTGACTACCTCATGTTCGCAACTTTGTCCAACGACCACACGGTCGTAGAGTTCGTTCGACCACCTCGCAATCGTGACTCCGTCCGACTACCTCACGGTTGTAGACTTCGTCTGACCACCTCGTGGCCATGATTTCGTCCGATCACCCGGTAGTCGTCACTTCACCTGACCACCCCGTGGTCGTGACTCCACCCGACCACCTCGTGGTCATAAACACTCATTCAACCATCTCGTGGTTGTGACTTCACCCGACCACCTCGTGGTCGTAGGCGCCCGTCTGAACACCTTGTGGTCAGGATGGGCTGCGCGCTTTGAGGTGGGATGGAGCGTGCACGTTAGAGCTCCATCTCGCTGCCAACTTCGTTGACGCCAAGTTCGAAGGGTGCAGGACGAACCACGTGCGTTAGAGTTTCGTCTCGTCGCCGATTTCATCGATGCCATGTCCAAAGGGTAGGGGACGGACCGCGCGTCAAGGCTTTATCTTGTCGCCGCCTTCATCGACACCAAGTCCAAAGGGTGGGGGACAGACCGCGCATGTCAGGGCATCATCTCGCCGCCGACTTTGTTGACTTCCTCAAATTCGCCCGACCACCATGTGGTCATACCTTCATCAATTTCCTTGATTTTGTCCCTCCACCGACTTCGTCCGACCATCTTCTGGTCATAGACGGTTGTCCGACCACCTGGTAGTCGGCACTTCGTCCAACCGCATCGTAGTCATGGTTTCGTCCTACCACCTCATGGTCGTACATGCTCGTCTGACCACCTTATGGTCGAGACCTCGTTCGACTGCGTCGTGGCCATGCTTCGTCCAACTACCCCGCGGTTGTGACCTTGTCCAACCACCTCGTCGTCGCGACTTCATACACTTTGTTCGACCACCTCATGGTTGTAGACGCTCGTCCGACCACCTTGTGGTCATGACCCCATACGACCATCTCGTGGTCATAGACTTCGTCCGACCACCTCGTGGTCGTAGACTTCGTCCGACCATCTCGTGGTCGTAGACTTAGCTCCATTTGACCACCTTATAGTCGTAGACTTTGTCCCACCGCCGACTTCGTTGACACCAATCCGAAGGGTGCAGGATGGACCGCGTGCTTCAAAAGACTTAGTCCCGCCGCCGACTTTGTCGACGCTAGTCTGAAGGGTGTGAGACGGACCACGCACTTTAGAAGACTTAGTCTCATCGCCGACTTCGTCGATGCCAGTCCGAATGGTGGAGGACAGAGTGCACTTTTCAAGTCTTCGTCCCACCGCTGCCTTCGTCGACAGCCATGACAATGTGGCTGCAACTCCGTCTATCACTTCGTGGTCGCCACCTCGTCGACAATCGTCCGACCGCTACGGGTCTAGATGTTGTCGAACACCTCGACCACGCACAATCATGTCAGGGTCACAGCTTCTCCGACCACCTCATGGTCATCAGACTATCGTCATCCTCGTCCATGCACCGATCGCGTCAGAGGCACCAACCCGATGGTGCACCCGTGCATTCCATGTGGGACTTTGTTGCCCGTGCCTACACGCCGCCCAACTTTGGGACACGACCTCCACACGCTGCCTCAGCCTCTGCTAGGAGATTCCGCAACCACGCCAAGAATGGTGAAACAACCCTACTTCGGGAGGTTTACAGCGTCCACATCCCTAGGGCCTAGGGCTACCAGCTGCATCAATTCGCCCATGGCACCTGCGTGCTTGCTGCCGGGGGATAGTGGGCTGGGCCAATTGGTCACGTCAGCTCGTCCATCGGGATCTCCGCGCTTGCTGTCGATGGAGTACTATTATAGGGGGTGGCCCAACTCTAAAAGACTGGACTTTGCAGCAGGCCCAATAGTATAGACATAATAGCATAAAGGAATGTACCATGTACCCGTACCTTTTGTAATTATTAAAGGGTAAGATAGGAATTTCCCATCCTATCCTACTTATATATATATATATAAGCCCCAAGAGAAGTATGATGAGATTAGATCCACTCATTTTTACACATAAACGCTCTCCCTCTCCTATCGTTAGCTCTATCTCTTTCTATGAAAAAAGAGGTACGACCATATATCCACTGCTTTTTCAAAGCCATCCTTCATGCTTGCAGTGGATAAATGACGAGAAATTGCATCCCAAGAAACGAAGGCACGTATGTATTGGTGCATGGAGCTGGTGAAGATGGAGACCACGAAACAGTATCAGATCCTCGGCCTTTAGTTCGGAAGTTGCAGGTGTGCCTTTCGTATACGCATGTCTGTCCAATCAAGAATTCGATGAGCGTGACAACGACGTAGAATAACTTCGATGTGTGTAACACATTTTCCATTCTAGATCGCCTAATATCAAGCGTCGATATTCGATCAGACAGCCAAATAAGACGGAATGCAATGCCTGTGCACTTTGACGTGCATGACAGCATAGACGGAAATATTACAAAAATGCCTGATGTTCAGCGCTTCATTATATATAACAATATATATAATTTTTAAATAATATTATATTAAATAGTAATGTATCAGGCAATTTTAATATCAATAATTCAATATAACCAATAGCAATATATGATTACAAAGAAATAGATATCAAAATACTCATAAATTTACCTACCGTTTAATTGAAAACTCAATTAGATAGTGTTATTATCAACAGTTCAAGAACAATATAACCGAAAAAATATATGCAGAATTTACTTACTTGACATTGTAATCAAACACTCTAAGTTAAATCTAAATCTTGGTCTAATATGAGCACGTAGATCACAATCACAAATTACTACAATTTTGCCTCCGATTTGCAATGAACTAGACCGGTATTTTAAAAACCTAATTTGAAACTCTAAGCTTAACCCTACAATTCGATAAAAATAAACAAAAAATCATTACATCAAAACTCCAACTCACATATTTAGCCCTTGTTCTTAAAATAAATCGAAGATTTGAGAGAAATTTTGAGTAAAATACATACAAATCAGGTGGATCTAAGCCTCCTTTGGTCGACGAGAGCGCGAGGCAACCAGAACCAAGGCCAGGCGAAGCCGCGCGTGAGATGGCAACCAAGGGCGGCTAGCGGCGGTTGATTTATCCAGTTCTCCGATGACCAGTTGTCGCATGGCTGGGTGCAGCCATAGGGCATGCCACGCGTCTACTGGCTCCTACAACCGTACGAGACAAATAGGTGTTAAGGAGGGCTGCGACGCGCTCAGCGTTTCGCTATCAATCAAATGGACTCATACAATCTTGATGCTCATGGGTAGCGTTGAATGCCTCGGTCTGCTGTAGTCCTCTTTCTTGAGCTGAGTGCTGCCTCATGGGCTAGCGTGAGTCTGTCTCCTTGTAGGTTACTGCTGGTTGCCAGGTATACCGAGTTTGGACTGGAGGGTTCACATATGGACTAGAGGCGTTAATTGCTACTAAAAAAGTTTTTAGACCCAGTGTCCTATAACACTATGTGGGTCACCATGGCTTTCCGCACCTGCATGGCAGACGATCCTACCCAAACAAAACCTAGTGAGGTGGTGGGTGGTGATTCGGATGGAATAGGCAGAAGCAGTTGGTTACTGCATCCACATCATCTGATGCTTGCTTCTCACATAACCAAACTCCTCATGACCAGCCTTTCTTAATTAAATCACCAACTTGCTTTGTTCTCGGACAAACTCTGGCTAATCCCCAATGCCCCACAATTATCAAAAGCTTTGCATGCCATAAAACTACCAATCCATACAGTACAAACACATGCAAACCACTGCATTATGTTGCTGTTCAGCTATTGGGATCCCAAGTGAGCTCACATTTCAATTCTCAAGCACTGTAACTCCAAGTCAGGACATGCCCAGCCATGTGCGAGTGACCATGGCTTTGTACTGGCCTGGGAATGAATGTGGCACATCACATGGTGAAGCAAACAAAATAGGGCAGAACAGGGTAAATCATGGCAGGGAATTCTTTTTCAGGGACTAATTTTTTGAAAGAATTTTCACCTGGTTTGCAGATGGATGGGCACATGGCTTTTACTTGATATCATTACTAGGTACAAAAGATTTTAATGAGAATGGGGGGCCAATGAGGGCATGTTCCAAGACCAGCAAACAAACAGGACAGATGTGAATTCAAATATTGCAAGCACATCGCTTTGTTCACATGTGAAGACTATATATGGTCCCAAAACCAAAGGCCATGCCATTTTGAAATGCACACATTCTGCCCACGAGGTGATCTTGTTTGACAGATTTCAGGGTTTGATTTTATTGGCACCGAAATTATTTATTGTTTAAAGAATCATTTATAGCACTCAAATGAGCAATCGTGGGTTTTTATTGCACGGTTCAGATATGTGACCGAATACCATTTAGCTGTTTACCATAGAAAATCTCCTCCTTCCTTCACTTGATTCGAACACATTATTTAACCTCTAAATGTTTTAACTTAATTTGGACCTTTGTATTTCAAATAATTAAGTTGGGTCAGTTCAAGTAGCAGATCTAGTTAAATTATTCCCGTGTTAAGGTGGCTTTTTTTTATCTCTAAGCAAAAACGAGATAGAGAAAAAAAATGAATTTTACAAAAATTACAAGAGACAGAGATCACATTTTTTCTTTTTTGTCGCCTCAGCACACCTGAAGGCTTTTTTTTTACCTTGGGAGGGCATGCCACGGGTTCAAGACATTGCTTGCTCCATTGCCGCTGCAAGCTAGCGAGTAATTAAATTCAAATAACTTAAGAGTAAGCGCTTTAAGAAAACAAGGCAAGTGCAAATTTGCAATAATTCTTCTACTTGGGGTCTGGACTGTACGTCTAGGACACCACAGGTTAACGGCTTGTGTGAGCACATATTAGTACGCAGCAGCAGCTAATGGTCATGTCTTTTTTAGGCTGCGATTTATGGTTTTTAAATTATTCGTGAGAGAAAGTATCGGATAAAATAAACTCATGTTTAGTTTTAAGTTAGTTTTGCAGAAAAGAGAAAAAGTAGGTTTTAGAAGAAAAAAGAGAAGAGGCCCGATAAATAGCATGTCCTGTGGTCTAAACAATACAAACAAATGTAGTGTTACAAGTCAAAACGGAATAAGACACTCCATAGCCCGAGTTGCCCGTTGATCGACTCACAATTATCTAAAGTAACACATGCTAACAGAATAAGACACACTTGCGAAGCGCTTTGGAACGGTCACTGACACGTAGCCCTCGTGGATTCAGACGCAGGATGCGAGCCCAGCCCCAGATGCCAAGACAGTGTTCATAGAAACTTCATTCGCACACAGCTATTTTTTCAGAGCAATATTACCCAGTACCATGACAAATATATAGAGTTAGAAAATACCATATAATATATCATTGATAGGTGGTCTCAGGCTCCACATGTTATTCTCACAAACGATGGTATTTTCTAACTCCATGATTTTCGCAATAGTACTGAATAAAATAATTCTGCTTTTTAGCTTATGGTTTCCCCCAAATAAACAAACGGAACGACTTCTCCGTCGTCATTTCGAAGCGACTTATCAGGACAGTCTTTTTAAAGCAACCTATTGAGTTATCGACATTTAGTTCATTCACATAAACACTCACACTAGAGCCAAAATTTACTAGTCGCAACTATAAGCTATCAGCTGTAGCTGAAAAGAAAACACAAGTATCGATCCATCCAAAGCTCTATTAGGATCAATACATCAAGAAGTATGTAACACCTCGCGGTTTCGATTAACCTTAGCAATGAGTTACAAAGCTAAGCGGAATTAATTAAATAACTAATGAATAAAATGCAAGGTAATCTAAACTTTTCCGTGTATCTAGTTAAATTGAAACCCATAAGCGGTAAATAAATATATTACATTCAATATTTCATCGTCGAGAGTAAATACAATCCGTATGCATCGGATTAAGAAATGAAATTAACCAAGCGACAATTTAAAAAGCGTTCAACTCAAATAAAAGATATAACAGTCCGTATTACAATACTTAATTAATTACAGTCCATTTCTAGCAAACGAATTACATCCATTAAATAATAATTAAATTTTCCTCAAATCAAATAAAAATATTATAGCTCTTATTACATTAATAATGATAGTAAAAATTACAGTGAATTTACAATTCTTGATCCTAACCAATTGACCATCTCAAAAATCTAAATAATTACAACACAATTGCAATTAATCAGGAATTGTAGATTTTAATTTACATTGAGCTCATCTCATATAGTAATTATGATTCACTAACTTTACCAAACACAAACCGCGATATTAATTACAAGTAAATAAATATTAAGATACCAAAAAAGACCAAACAAAAGAAGGGAATTAAAAGCAGTTGTTGTCAAAACCTTAGTTTAGATATCGAAGTAGACAATTCGCTCATTGAAATACCATACTGTCCAGGGCTAGTTAGTACTTCTTGTAGCCGTAGGGTTTTATCATCCAACGTTAAAAACCAGCATGGATCTATTCCGAAGTTCCATTTTGCAACCAACCAACCCAAATATCCAAATCCAACCCACCTCGTGCACAGTGAAGCCACTGCCACCATAGAGAGCGTAGGAAACCCAGAGGAGACCACAGGGAGGTGATAAAGGCCAAAGGCAAGCAAGGAGAAGAGAGAGAGAGAGAAAGCATTGCATCGAAGACTAGCAGAGACAACAACCAGCCAACAAGCCAACCAATTCCTCATTTCTTCCCCACCAAATCCATCTCCATCCCAAATCCACCAACCAGCCAAAGTCTAGAGGAGCGAGGTAGCTCGCCCAAGGGAATCCAGCCATCACAGGAGGAGGAGCAAGGCCAAGGGAGCATGTTAGCTAGGCCACCAACACTAAGAGGAGTGAACCACAATCCAACCAAGCCAAGAAAGTGACAAGCAATGTCAACCTCCAATTATTTCCTAAATCAAGCTGACAAAGTAGCCGACATCCCATTTTCAATTTTTTGTCGTCGCTTTCCAGGGACCACACCATGTGCACCACCATACACAATAATCATTTAACCGTAGTAGTATCATAGCCATCACAGAGAAGAAGAGGGGGCAGAGGAAGAGGGGAATAGAGGGGTGGGGCGAGTAGAGAGGGGGAGAGTATACCCTAGGTGAAGCCCATAGTGATGATGGTGCACCACCGTCGGCTAAATCACTCGCACCTGACGGCCATTGCACTCCTTAGTGTGCAGGAGACCTCAAGCCCTGCCGTAGCAAGCCGAGATAGTGCGCCATCATCACCCTCACCATTCACATGCAAAATCCAACTCAAATCATAAAATGGAATGAGCTCAAGTCATGAACTCAAATTAACAAAAGGGGAAGAAAGGGGAAATCAAATGTAAGTAAGGAGGGAGCCGATTCTCAACCACAAACAACAGATCAAGAGGGACAGTGGCTGGAGCCAGGCCAAAATGGCGCAGGGAGACCCTCGAGCAATCGGGCTGGGGCTAGCCAGGGTCGGTAGGCAGAGGTAGTGCCGAGCATAGGTAGGGGAGATGGCCAGTGTAGGGGAGGCAAGGCGCGCAGGGGAAAGCTGGGATTAAAATCAATTAATTGCCATAAATAATTATTCACGATTATTAGAACCAATTAATTGCCATCAGTAGATTAAAATTGTACATGGGCATTAAAACTGTATGCGGTGAGTAACATTGTGTGCGTCGATTTAAAATAGTAGTTAAGTTGTAAAAAACCGAAATTGGCTAAATAAATTTTGGAGATAGCATGGGGACGCCCTGTGTATAATTTATTTAATTATTTACATTTTTTATATCTGTAAATTAAATCGTTGCTCTGTATTAATTGCAGGAAACAAAATGGTACAATAGGAAGGATTTTATCTGAGTGACCCCGAGATCCAGATTTTCGATCCATACTCAGGCAAGCATCTCTTTAAGCATATGATCCATAACAAGTATTTACTTATTAAATTATTATCACCATACATAAAAATAAAAATCATGTTTAAATCGAATGAACGCAATAAGAAAGAAATAAAAGAGATATCGTGGTGTCAACTACTAGATTAGTTGACCAACGGTTTAGAATAAAGGTAGGCAGTTGGAGAAATCACTGTCATACTGATAAATAAAAAGTGGGTGGAGAGTCCCTAGATTAAAAAAAGGACAGATTTGGACCCTCTATATATGGATATTATATAAGGATATACAAACTTTGCTTGTGTAATAGACTGTATAAGTCATATCAACTATTATTTCGTCAGAAGATGGGTAGAATCAGTAACTCTATCAAAGTTGTTATGCACTCCACAAATGAGTAAGTAGATTTATCTAGGGAGGAACTGGACAAGGTCTCAAGTGGACTTTGGGTTATAAAGGATACGCCTAGCGCATATATTTAGCGATGTGAAGTGTCGGGTGAAGGTGATTTTTGGCCCGACCAATGACTATCTTATAATTGCAATGGTGTCGGGAGAGGGTGGTAAACCACCTTAGGCCCACAGTTATAAGTAAGTCGGGTGAACGTATAATATACTGAGATAGAGGTAAAAAAATCTGTATTCTGATTTGGGCCTCACATCTAAGGAAATGCGAAGATCCACTCGCTACAAAAATCAGGGTGACCATAGAAAAAGTGATATGAGCTTGCATAATGCTATATAAATCATGAATTCGTGCCTGTTTCCTAGACAGGAAGCTACATGAACTAGTGAAGGTTTTTTCTATTTATACGAGTGTTCAATAGATTTCTAAATTAATAATCTAATACTTTTTCTCAACCAAAAACATTTATTTTCTAAATGAGAATGAGAATGAGGGTGAACATGAGGATAAAAATGAGAATGAGGATGGAAATGGATATTCCAGGAAATGATAGATTATGAGTATACCATGCATTGTTGTTAGATAGGCTTGTTGAGTACTCTGTACTTACTCTTACTATTATTTTCCTTTCTTTAGAGTATAGCCATCCCAGAATTTCGGTGTGAATGAGTTGTCGTAGGGGTGGCCCCCACCTAAACCCAACAGGCCTGGTAGGAGATTATAAGGCCCAGAATAGGCCATGTGTAATGACATAATTGCCCCCAGAGGGGATAACCAGATGTAAGGGTATAGCTGTAAAAGCACTCCTCATGTGTATATATATGTATGAGTAAGCCATGGGGAGGACCAGGCCATTACATTCATCTTCATCACTCTCCACTACCATCTCTCTCTCTGTTTGGTCTGTAGCCACAACAGTTGGCGCCGTCCGTGGGGAGGACGAGGACAAGCCTGAAGACCGAAGAAGAAGGATGGCACCGAAAAAAGCTTCGTCAGCGGCGGCGAAGGGAAAGAAGGCCGCCGGGCCGGAGCGTCATATGAGTACCAGGGCTTCGGCATCGGCAGCGGCGGGCGCGGGTAGCAACGCAGGCACGGTGGCCGAAGACGTCGACGTCCGCGCGATGACGACCAACCCCGTCACCGGCACCGCGACGACCAACCCCGTCACCGACACCGCGACGACCAACCCCGTCACCGGCACCGCGACGACCGACCCCGTCACCGGCACCGCGTCGACCCACCCCGTCACCGGCGTCGCGGGGACGGAGCCCGCGGTCGACGACGTCGACGCTGGTGCGGCGACAGCCGACCCCGCCGACGCAACGGCAGCCGACCTCGCCGCCCCCGCCGCAACCCTCGCCGGCAGCTCGGGACCTCGCGACGCGGTCGTACCCGCGCCGATCCGCCCGTTGGGAGTACCGGCGACCCCGCCGGCACAGGCGGCAGAAAGCGCCCTGCTGGCGGCCCTCAACGCATTCCAGCGTGAGCTAGGGGACCTTCGCGGAGCCGTCCGAGATATGCAAGAGGCTCGAAGCCAGCAGGCCGCGCCAGTAATCGCGCCCGAGCCCACGCCGGAGAGGGCGGACAGTCGCGAAGCCCCCACCTCTAGCCGCGTGCCGCTGCGGCGCGTAGATCCGGAGTCCCCGCTTTCGGCGGGGCTGCAGCAAACGGCATGGCCCGAAGACTTCAAGTTTCCTAGCGCCATCGACTCGTACAAAGGCGACACGGACCCCCGCGAGTTCGTGCATGTGTACGAAACCACGATCGAAGCCGCGGGCGGAGACGACACCACGAAGGCGAAGGGACTTCCCCTCGCGCTGCAAGGCGTGGCGCTCTCTTGGTTCTTCACCATAGAGCCGGGCTCCATCTACGCGTGGGAGCAGCTATGCGTCCGCCTCCACAACAACTTCCAAGGAAACTATGTCGACCGAGTCGACGCGGACCAACTCTTTGCTGTCAAGCAAAGACCCTCGGAGAAGCTCCGGGACTACTTCAAGCGCTTCGCCAAGATTCGATGCCAAGTGAAAGACGTTAACGAAACCACCATCGTTAATGCAGCCATACAGGGCCTTCGTCCAGGCCCGATGGCCGAGTACAACACGCGAAAGCCAATCAAGACAGTGGCGAAGCTCTTCGACAAAATGGAGGAATACGCCAGGGCGGAAGAAGACGCGCGGTGAAGGCAAGGGGACGACTCCGACTCCAACCAGGCCGGAGCCTCGGCAAAAGCCGAAGATCCCCCGAAGAACGGCTCTTCGAAGGGAAAACGTAAGCAGGAGTCGTCCAGGGACGCGCCCGACCGCAGGGACGCCTCGCGTAAGGAGTCGGCCGATCAGCCCAAGCGCGGCCAGCAGAGGTCGAGGCGAAACCGGTACGTCCTCGACATTGAAGGCGGTTCCGACGAGGGCGCTCCTACGGGCCGAGGCGGTCGGGGGCGTCGTGGCCGGGGGCGCGGCCGCTGCCGGGGCCGCGACCGCGACGATAAAGGCCGTGGAGATTACGACGACCAGCACCAGGGACTGTGGTGTGTGGTCCACGGCCGCGGCAATCATGACACCCGCACCTGCACCTCCATCGCGGCGCTCCGCGATAGCGTCGCTAGGGACAGGAACCCAGAGACGCGTCCGCCCGCGGTGGCCCACGTCCAATTCCCGTACGAGGCCCCCATGCAGGTACAGGCGCACGGGATGCAACCCCAGGAAGGCCCCTTGCGGATCCAAGCTCACGTACAGCAGCCTCGGGGGGGCCTCCTGTCGCTGCAGGCCCCGGAGGCAACCAACCGCAGGGTCATTAACGTCATATCCGGAGGGTCTGCGCTGGAATTCGCCTCAGCACGGCAGCAGAAGGCCTATGCGCGACGACTACATCACGTGGCGGCATATCCAGCGCAGGCACCCCCGGACTGGGCGCAGCACGAAGTTACATTCACACCCGACGACGCCCAAGGCATGGACTTCCCTCATCAGGATCCCCTGGTCATCCGGGTCACTATCGCGGGATGCGACGTGGGGCGCGCCCTGGTGGACGGCGGTAGCTCCGCGAACGTCTTGTTCGCGGCGGCCTTCAATCAGATGGGAATCCCTCGAAGCCGCCTAGGGCCCTCGGGAATCCCACTGCAAGGCTTCGGGGGACAGCCCCTGCGGGCCCTGGGCCAAATAGGTCTTCAAGTTTCCTTTGGCCAAAATGACAATGTGCGGGCCGAAGATGCCACCTTCGACGTTGTCGACCTTCCGTGCCCCTACAAAGCCATATTAGGGCGCCCAATCCTCAATTCCTTCGGCGCGGTACCACATCACGGCTATCTATGCATGAAGATCCCGGGTCCCCGGGCCATCATCACCATCCGAGGCGACCAGGATATGGCCCGGCGCATCGAGCCCGGTACCAGGTGCCCGCGTCGCGAAGCCCAACGGCGCTCCTAGAGCTGGCGTCACAGCGCGGAGGTCCGCGGGGCCATTCAGAGGTGCCATGGCGGACCCGGAAGATGTCTAGCGACTAGAGGCTTCGGCCTCACCAAGGACAAACGGTTAGTATATCCACCCCTTGTAGTTGCTTACCCGCGCAAACGGGGAGGTAATGAAGATCGCCGTCTGTCATTAATCTTTCTTCATCACGCGCAAGTACACGGCGAAGGCGCGCGCAGGCTCAGCCAACGCGCGCGCATTCCCGCAGTATAAACCAAAGACGCACGTTCGCGTGTGCACTCGCCGTAGCCAGGGGTGCGGGACTGAGTATAAATCAAAGATGCACGTTCGCGTGTGCACTCTCCGCAGCCAGGGGTGCGGGTATGAGTATAAACCAAAGACGCACGTTCGCGTGTGCACTCGCCGTAGCCAGGGGTGCGGGACTGAGTATAAATCAAAGACGCACGTTCGCGTGTGCACTCTCCGCAGCCAGGGGTGCGGGTATGAGTATAAAGCAAAGACGCACATCCGCGTGTGCACTCGCCGCAACCAGGGGGGCAGGTCTGAGTATAAACCAAAGACGCACGTCCGCGTGTGCACTCGCCGCAGCCAGGGGGGCGGGTCTGAGTATAAACCAAAGACGCACGTCCGCGTGTGCACTCTCCGCAGCCAGGGGGGCGGGTATGAGTATAAACCGAAGACGCACGTCCGCGTGTGCACTCTCCGTCAAAGACATGGGTATGAGTATAAACAAAAGACGTGTGGGGGGACGCCTCCGCACGCACTCCACGGAGTATAAAGGAAGACGTAGCGTCGAGGTACGCCTCCGCACGCACCAGTCTACGGACTCTAAAAAAGACGTAGCGTCGAGGTACGCCTCCGCACGCACCAGTCTACGGACTATAAATAAGACGTAGCGTCGAGCCTAGCTCCGTACGCACCAGTCCACGGACTTTAAATAAGACGTAGCGTTGAGGTCCGCCTCCGCACGCGAGAGTCTGCGGACTATAAATAAGACGTAGCGTCGAGCCTAGCTCCGCACATAACCTCTGGGCGGTCGGGAGGATCCAGTTGAGGATTCGCTAGCTCATGGGTATGCCTACACCCACGAGTATGAAGCAGGGCGAGGGCGAAGCACGCACCAACATAGCTGCAGTGCTCGCCAAAGGTCCTGGCGCCACGAAGAGCAACGCCGGCCCCCTCCTCGATCAACCCGAGCGTCTCCGACAGGGCCTCCGGCCTGTGCGTAGTGTCCGGCACTCGGACGCACAGATCTCGGAGGGCCTGGTTCAGAGACTCCATGGCCCGCCATGCCGACAGGGACGCATTTTCCAAGACGAGGCGGTTCTCGGCAGCAGACTCCGCCAGCTGGGCCTTCTCCCCTTCTAGGACGGCGATCTGCTGCACGAAGGCGGCGCGCTCCCCAACCGCGGCGCTCCGAGCTTCCGTGGCATCGAGTTGTGCGGCCACTAGGGCGCCCTCCAGCGCGCGAAGTTCTTCATCCTTCGCGGTGAGAGCAGTGTTTGCTTCGCAGAGGTTGGCTTCCAGAGCCCTCCGCTCCCGAACGCGGGCTTCGTCAAAGGACCGGCCGAGGGCGAGCGTCTGGCAGAAACAACAAATCAGCAGGCGTCCAGCAGTACCTTACAAGCTGAAGCGCACATATTTACCCTCATCTCGGAGGCCTGCAGCGCGAGCGCTAGGAGGTCCCCCGCGCATGACGACAGCACCTCTCGGTTGAGGCCGTGGTCGGCACGCTCTGCGGCTGCGGTGAGGTCGCAGAATATCTCCGGGCGAGGGAGGAAGTCCGAGCGAGCGAGCCCTGGCCCCAACGCGCCCAGAGTTATCGCGGCCACGGCCACGTCAGCAGCAGCGGACACCTGCGGGGCATCCTGCACAAGGCTCCCAACTTCGCGCATACCTCCGCTGCTCGATCCTTCGCCACGTACGGGAGACGTCGTCTCGCCTGATGTCGGCAGAATGAGCGAGCAGATCGGAGAGAGTCTCGCGAAGTCAGGTGAAGAAAGGGTGCCTCCACCTCAACACTAGCACCTTATAAAGGCCGCTCGCCTGCCTTGTGGCTCAACGCACAGACAGATCAAATTCCCAGCGATTCGGCTGTCCAAGATTTGGAAGGAAGAACCGCCGGGACCTAGAGGGCCGTGCCGGGTAGGTGGCCAAGCAGCGCACAACGCCCCCACATCTTCCACACGCGTCCAACTTCTCGGGGGACGAGGCGAACGGCCGCGGTCACGCAACCGCTCACATCCCACGACGCACCAGTCGTGAGTCGCCACGTGCCCCACCTGCAGCATGACAGATTGCACGACGCGACAGCCTGACTTCTGCCAGGCCAGGCATCGGCGTGATTCCAGCTGCCATTAAAAGCGCATTACCAGACTACAAGGTCACAACAGCCCCGGAGCGCAACCATACCGGCGCCAGGCTCCAATCTCCGCAAAGGGACGGAGCGCGCGCGTCTACTTTGACTAGGCGCCAGCTTCGCTGCCACCCGTTCGAAGGGTAGGGAACGGAGCGCGCGGGTCTACATCGACTTAGGCGCCAGCTTCGCTGCCACCGGTTCGAAGGGTAGGGCACGGAACGCGCGCGTCTACTTCGACTTAGGCGCCAGCTTTGCCGCCACCCGTTCGAAGGGTAGGGAACGGAGCGCGCGCGTCTACTTCGACTAGGCGCCAGCTTCGCTGCCACCCGTTCGAAGGGTAGGGGACAGAGCGCGCGCGTCTACTTCGACTAGGCGCCAGCTTCGCCGCCACCCGTTCGAAGGGTAGGGCACGGAGCGCGCGCGTCTACTTCGACAAGGCGTCAGCTTCGCTTCCACCCGTTCGAAGGGTAGGGGACGGAGCGCACACGTCTACTTTGACTAGGCGCCAGCTTCGCTGCCACCCGTTCGAAGCGTAGGGGACGGAGCGCGCGCGTCTACTTCGACTTAGGCGCCAGCTTCGCTGCCACCCGTTCGAAGGGCAGGGCACGGAGCGCGCGCGTCTACTTCGACTAGGCGCCAGCTTCGCTGCCACCCGTTCGAAGGGTAGGGGACGGAGCGCGCGCGTCTACTTCGACTAGGCGCCAGCTTCGCCCCCACCCGTTCGAAGGGTAGGGGACGGAGCGCGCGCGTCTACTTCGACTAGGCGCCAACTTCGCCCCCACCCGTTCGAAGGGTAGGGCACGGAGCGCGCGCGTCTACTTCGACTAGGCGCCAGCTTCGCTGCCACCCGTTCGAAGGGTAGGGAACGGAGCGCGCGCGTCTTCTTCGACTTAGGCGCCAGCTTCGCTGCCACCCGTTCGAAGGGTAGGGCACGGAGCGCGCGCGTCTACTTCGAGTAGGCGTCAGCTTCGCTGCCACCCGTTCGAAGGGTAGGGAACGGATCGCGCGCGTCTTCTTCGACTTAGGCGCCAGCTTCGCTGCCACCCGTTCGAAGGGTAGGGCACGGAGCGCGCGCGTCTACTTCGACTAGGCGCCAGCTTCGCTGCCACCCGTTCGAAGGGTAGGGGACGGAGCGCGCGCGTCTACTTGGACTAGGCGCCAGCTTCGCTGCCACCCGTTCGAAGGGTAGGGCACGGAGCGCGCGCGTCTACTTCGACTAGGCGCCAGCTTCGCGGCCACCCGTTCGAAGGGTAAGGGACGGAGCGCGCGCGTCTACTTCGACTAGGCGCCAGCTTCGCCGCCACCCGTTCGAAGGGTAGGGCACGGAGCGCGCGCGTCTACTTCGACTAGGCGCCAGCTTCGCTGCCACCCGTTCGAAGGGTAGGGGACGGAGCGCGCGCGTCTACTTCGACTTAGGCGCCAGCTTCGCTGCCACCCGTTCGAAGGGTAGGGCACGGAGCGCGCGCGTCTACTTCGACTAGGCGTCAGCTTCGCTGCCACCCGTTCGAAGGGTAGGGGACGGAGCGCGCGCGTCTACTTCGACTAGGCGCCAGCTTCGCGGCCACCCGTTCGAAGGGTAGGGGACGGAGCGCGCGCGTCTACTTCGACTAGGCGCCAGCTTCGCCGCCACCCGTTCGAAGGGTAGGGGACGGAGCGCGCGCGTCTACTTCGACTAGGCGTCAGCTTCGCTGCCACCCGTTGGAAGGGTAGGGGACGGAGCGCGCGCGTCTACTTCGACTAGGCGCCAGCTTCGCTGCCACCCGTTCGAAGGGTAGGGGACGGAGCGCGCGGGTCTACTTCGACTAGGCGCCAGCTTCGCCGTCACCCGTTCGAAGGGTAGGGAACGGAGCGCGCGCGTCTACTTCGACTAGGCGCCAGCTTCGCGGCCACCCGTTCGAACGGTAGGGGACGGAGCGCGCGCGTCTACTTCGACTAGGCGCGAGCCTCGCTGCCACCCGTTTGAAGGGTAGGGGACGGAGCGCGCGCGTCTAATTCGACTAGGCGCGAGCTTCGCGGCCACCCATTCGAAGGGTAGAGGACGGAGCGCGCGCGTCTACTTCGACTAGGCGCCAGCTTCGCCGCCACCCGTTCGAAGGGTAGGGCACGGAGCGCGCGCGTCTACTTCGACTAGGCGCCAGCTTCGCCGCCACCCGTTCGAAGGGTAGAGAACGGAGCGTGCGCGTCTACTTCGACTAGGCGCCAGCTTCGCTGCCACCCGTTCGAAGGGTAGGGGACGGAGCGCGCGCGTCTACTTCGACTAGGCGCCAGCTTCGCTGCCACCCGTTCGAAGGGTAGGGAACGGAGCGCGCGCGTCTACTTCGACTAGGCGTCAGCTTCGCTGCCACCCGTTCGAAGGGTAGGGGACGGAGCGCGCGCGTCTACTTCGACTAGGCGCCAGCTTCGCTGCCACCCGTTCGAAGCGTAGGGGGCGGAGCGCGCGCGTCTACTTCGACTTGGGCGCCAGCCTTCGCTGCCACCCGTTCGAATGGTAGGGGATGGAGCGCGCGCATCTACTTCGACTAGGCGTCAGCTTCGCTGCCACCCGTTCGAAGGGTAGGGGACGGAGCGCGCGCGTCTACTTCGACTAGACGCCAGCTTCGCTGCCACCCGTTCGAAGCGTAGGGGACGGAGCGCGCGCGTCTACTTCGACTTGGGCGCCAGCCTTCGCTGCCACCCGTTCGCAGCGTAGGGGACGGAGCGCGCGTGTCTACTTCGACCAGGGGAGGTTTTATCCTAAATAGGAGAAAGATGGTGTTGAGCACAACCCATATAAGGGGAAACCCTCATTCGAGACCCAAAATGACTAAGAGATTACTAGCAGCATGGGCACGACACCCAAGGCAACAGTAACATTAGCGTGCTATCTTTATATTTAGTACTCTTGTATAATTAGAATCTAAACTAGCACTGTTTAATTTCTGTATTGTAATATTGGAGCACTTGTGGCTTCGTAAAAAACTTCAGCACCGTGTAGCTATAAACTGTTTATGTAATAGCATGTCATGTCTCTAATTATTGTTCTGCTACAACATTCTAATAGGCTTACTATCCATTGGAGTGGTGTTTTACCGGATAAACGACTAATAATCTATTGATTAGTGTTATTATCCCTCGGTAAAAATATGGGTCGTCACATATAGGGGTGAAAATGGATCGAATAGTGCTTAAACCATATTCGCATCCATAATTTTTTCTGGGATTCGAATACGAATCGAACAAACGTCAGATACAAATACGGACCAGACAAATGTCGAATATGAATTTAAATTGAATATCTACTCAATTTGGTTGGATCCAGATATCCTCATAACTTATGTAGTATGAAGATATTAATAACATTTTATTCTCATACAATCACACTAAATCATTCTAATGAATTTACTTTATCTAAAGAAACACGAATTCACATTCAATGAAATAAAACTTGTCAAACTAATTAGTCATATTGTAATAAAATATGCATATTGTTTTGTTGAATATGAATATGGATACTGATAGTCCAGATAAAAATAACATCTCAGATGATAAAAGTCTATACCATATTTGCATCTATATTTTTATGAGAATTCGAATACGAATATGAATAAGATAGAAATTGTTAATTGGATGAAAAAAATCTAAGCTATATTCGTATCAGATAATACAGATAATTTGAATTCACTTTTCAGTCACATAGTGCTAGTATGGGTGTTAATCACTAGCTTAGATAGGACTAGTAGTACCACTAATCTGTTACTAGTAGCTTGCAACAGCAATTCAAGGACCATGGTAGTACGGGAGGGATAGCAGCCTAGCCGAGGGTGTTATGTTTGTACGAATGCATGGAAAGTAGCGAAATAATTAATTGCCGGCGAGTGATTGGGAATGGGTTGGACGATGAGATCATGGAGTGAGGCGAGGTGGGAAAGGAGGTCGGGAGGGAGCAGCAGTACCAGCGGCATTACGAACAGGGACGGAGATCGCGAGATCTTGGCGACTTGATGGCCACTCTCCACTCTTCACTCCTCTTCGTCCGTATACATATCATTGCCTCCTGCGTTGCGCTGCAGGTACAGCACCTTCTCTTTTATTTCCGCCCGTGCACTCAAGTCTTTTACACACACTGACCATTTCATCGCTTCACTATCTCTCCCTCTCTGCCAGGGCGGAAGCAAGCTATCCCACAAGATATCAGAACCATTTTTTTTAATAAGAATCAGCACCTCTAACTCATATATAAATTTCTATCCTAAACACAGTGCATCCAATTTTTTCTTTGAAGCCCAATAAAAAAAGCACTAGCAGCATAAACTTTTAGTAGCTAGTAGCAGTCCATGAGGAGTCTCCGCTTCCCTAGCCCATGAGGCAACTGTAGCAGGTCAAGCCAGCCCTTGCGTCAGCCCAACAGAGAGAACCGCAACAGGGCACGACATCTATTTGATTCCTGAAGCATGTCACCTCACAACAACCCTCGACACCTGTTTGTCTCGCATGATCGGCCAGGAGATGTGCACCACGTCCGCCACACAGCCGTACCCAACTAGGTAGCGATCGATCGTCAGAGAACGAGAGAAAATCAGTGCCACCAGTAGCCCTCGTCTACCATCTCGTCGCAGCGTTGTCTTGTCCCTGTTGCCTTGTGCCCATGCCGACCGAAGGAAGCTTAGATCCACTTTATCAGTATGTACTTTGCTCTAAATTTCTCTACATTCTTTCAATTTGTTTCGAGAATAGAGGCTAAATTTGTGAGTTAGGATGTCAAGTGTGATAATTGATTAATTTTTGTTAGCCTGTAGGGTTAATATTTAGGGTTCCAATTTTAATTTTTGGAATGATGAAGTAGCTCATTGTAAATTGCAAGCAAAACTGTAGTATTTAACCACAATATCAAGTAAGTAAGCCACTTGATATATTTTTCTATTATATTGTTCTTGAATTGTTGAACATACAAATATCTAATTTACTTTTTTAATTAATTTGTGATGATTTCATAAATGATATAATTTTTTGGTATGTGAAGAAACAAGAATTGGTAGAAATTACTAATAATATTGTGGTTCTCACTTCATGAACCTAAAAGAACATAACTAGTAAAAGTTAATACATAATTTACATTGATCGTTTTATTATTTTTACTTGAAAACTATAAGTAATTTTGTTCTTTTTTAACACGCCATTAAGGTTGAATGATATATTTTACCCATGACGACCAACTTTTGTCTCCGATTTCATACTTAGTTCCTTCAGTTTGCTGCAACTAATCAATATTATAATCAAATTTCTTTATTTTGGTAAGCATTTCGATCACTACCTATTTATCATCATACACTTTCATTGGTTATGTTGAAATATTGCTGCTAAAAATGATTGAACAAAGTACTATTTAGCATAATATTACTTAAAAATTATATATATTACTATATGTATAGTGAAATGATAAATTTTGATCATTTTTTTCTAATTTAGCCATGCTCTCTGCACAAGTACTGTGATGGTGCCCCCATCATCTTGTTCCTTTCCTTCTGTTGGCTGAGAGAAGGTACGCTCCTAGCGAAAGCCCAGGGGACATCACGGGAGTTGAAGAAGTGTGGAACAAGTTGCTATCTTCTCCGGGGGAAAAAGGATGTGGGTGACTCGTATCTCTGATCCACATTGCATTTTGTTTCTGTCAAGAGTTTCGATACTTTTGCATTTACTCTCTAGAAATCCCCTAACGTTACGTTCCCATCTCACCCTCCGGGAATACATATGGCAGCATGACTACGTATGTAACGTTGATGCTGGGTAGTGTTCTGAGAATTTTTGCCATGTATAACGTCTTTTTAATATGTATTTATAGAAACTAGTTGAATATCCGTACATTGTTATAGATTTTTAAAATTTATCACACAACATATTTTAAAACTTATGAGTGGTAAAAAAATTTTAGAACATACATACAACACATGTTCTAAAAGTTTTTAAATTCGTTAAGTAAGTCAGAAGCCGTCGATCATACCTCGTGGTCATAAGTAGGAAGACATCGACCACACCTCGTAGTCGTAGGTCGGAGCCCTCGAGCACACCTCATCGTCGTAAGTCGGAAGCCGTCGACCATCGCGCGTGATCGTATGTCGGGAGTAGTCGACCATCGCTGGTGGTCGTAAGTTGACAGCGGTCGATTATCAATCGTGGTCCTAAATCGGGAGCCTTTGACAATTGCTCATGGTCGTACATCGGAAACCGACGACCATTGTTCGTAGTCGTAAGTCGGAAGCCATCGAGAATACCTCGTGGTCATAAGTCAGAACACATCGACCAGCACTCGTAGTCATAAGTCGGAAGACATCGACCACACGTTGTGGTTGTAGTCGAAACAGATCGACCAATACTCATGGTCGTAAATTAGAAGCCATCGATCACACCTCGTGGTCGTAAGTTAGAAGCCATCAACCATCGCGTGTGATCGTAGGTCGGGAGCGGTCGACCATCGCTGGTGGTTGTACGTTGGAAGGCCTCCCGTGTGCTTATGCCCTGTTGCCCACTTGTCGGCGCCAGCCTGCTCGGCCCCGACTTTGACCACTGCCTCCTTCGACTTCGATCACTGCCCCCTTCAACCACTGTCCCCTTTGATCACGACCCTTCGACGTCGATCACTTCCCCCTTTGACCACGGCTCCCTTATTGGTCTTACCGTCGAGGGTGGGGAGCTCGATCTCGGGGTTGACCTGGGGGTAGGCGACGGGGATGTCCAACTGGAGGGGGAGCTCGTAGCAGTGGAGGTTGTGGACGGACTAGCATGTGCCCTCTGGATTGGCGCTACGACTACGACTATGACCGCTACGACTACATCCACAGATGCTACGACTACAACCATGACTGTGACTTCGAGCACTGCCCCCCCTTCGACTTCGACCACTGCCCCCTTCAACCATTGTCTCCTTCGACCACGGCCCTTCAACGTCGACCACTTCCCTCTTCGACCATGGCTTCGACAATGACCATGGATCTTCGGTTTCGACCACTACCCCTGTCGACCACTGTCCCCTTCGACCATGGCCCTTCGACGCCGACCACTTTCCCCTTCGACTACAACCCCCTTCGACCATGGCTTCAACTTCGACCAAGAATCTTCGACTTTGACCACAGATCTTCGACTTCGACCACTGCCCCCTTCGACCACGGTCCTTCGACGTCGACCACTTCCCCTTTCGACCATGGCCCCCTTCGACCACGGATCTTCGACTTCAACCACGGATCTGCGACTTCAATCGCAACCCCCTTGACCACTATCCCCTTTGACCATGGCCCTTTGACGACCACAGCCCTTCAACGTCAACCACTTCCCCCTTCGACCACCGCCCCCTTCGACCACTGTCCCATTCGACCATGGCCCTTTGACTTCGACCACTTTTCTTTTCGACCACAACCCCTTTCAACCACATCTTCGACTTCCACCACGAATTTTCGACTTCAACCACTTCCCCTTCGATCACTATCCCCTTCGACCATCACCCTTTGACGACCATGGCCCTTCACGCCAACCACTTCCCCCTTTGACCACCGTCCTCTTCGACCACTGTTCCCTTCGACCGTGGCCCTTCGACGTTGACCACTGTCCCCTTTGACCACGACCCTTCGACATTGACCACAGCTTCAACTTCGACCACTGTCCCCTTCGATGACCACGACCCTTCGACGTCGACCACTTCCCCCTTCAACCATCGCCCCCTTCGACCACGACATCAACTTCGACCATGGATCTTCGACTTCAGCCACGACCCCCTTCGACCATAGCCTTGACATCGACCACAGCCCTCTTCGACCATGGCCCCGGCGTCGACCACAGCCCTTCAACTTTGACCGCAGACCGACTTCGTCCACGACCCTTCGACTTCGACCACTGCCCCTTCGACCACTGTCCCCTTCGACCACGGCTTGGACTTCGACCACGACCCTTCGACTTGGATCACGACCTTTTGACTTCGACCACAGATCGACTTCATCCATAGCCCTTCGACTTCAACCACCGCCCCTTCGACCATTATCCCCTTTGACCATGGTTTGGACTTCAACCATGACCCTTCGACTTCGACCACATCCTTTCGACTTCGATCACTGCCCTCTTCAACCATTGTCCCCTTCGACCATGACTCTTCGACTTCAACCACAGCCTGACTTTGACCATGACCCTTCGACTTCGACCACCACCTCTTCGACCACGGGTTCGACTTCGACCACGGATCTTTGACTTCGGCCATGGCCCCCTTCAATCATGGCTTCGACTTTGACCACGTCCCCTTGTTTTTGGCCATGGCCCCTCGACCACGGCCCCATTTGACCACAGCGTCGACTTTGATGACCAGCTTGGGAGACCAAAATCGCCAGACAGCGCGACGGGTTCCGAGCGAAGAGCAGGAGGAGGTAGAGAGGCTCACTGGGCAAGCAACCACTAGGCAGCGGCGGTGGGGGGAGAGCCACATGGGTAGGCGTAGTAAGAGGAAGCCACTGCCATCGCCGAGTGCCCTTCTCTCTGATCCACTGGCCGCTGTCACCGAGTGTTATTCTCTCTGATCCACCGGTCGCTATCTCCGAGCATCGTGCCACTTGTTGGAGGGGCGATGGGAGATGCAATTGGTGGTGGCACCCTAGGGAAAGTTAGGGGACTGCAACCAGACGATGCCGCACGGGGAAGGAATTGGTGGCGGCGCTCAGGAGGAGGGGGCGCGGCACGAGGGTTCAGGGGAGAAGGAGGCGATGGTTGCTGGAGGTGGGGAGGCGGCGGCAGGCAAATGGGGAGGGGAGGCGGTGGGCAAATGCGTTGGGGAGGCAGTGATGAGGGGACGCGGCGCTGCTGGGAGAAGTTGGGGACTGCGACCAGACGCTGCCATAGGGGAAGGAATTGGTGGCGGCGCTGAGGAGGACGAGGCGTGGCATGAGGGGTCGGGCGAGAGAAGGAGGCGGTGGTTGTAGAAGGTGGAGTGGCTGCGGGAGGCGGAGGATGCGGGGGAAGAGAAGAGGAGGAGCGCGGCCTACGCGCCGACCCAATCTTTTCTATGAGGAGCGGAAAAACTACCTACATTCAAATCTTGACAACTGAGAAGAGAGGACGGAGAACGGACCAACAACCACCAACTCACATTTTTATAATAGTAAAGATAGCCGTATGCAAATGGTATTAACAAAAAATAGTGCTTCTGCCGTTCAGTCACCGGACGACAGCGCCCAACATTCGACATATGGCGACTGCCGTCCGGCTAGTAGACAGTAGGTGCCTACCGCCTGGCCACCAAACAACATGTAGTCTACCATCTGCCCACAAAATAGCAAATAATTAAGCCGACTTAATTACTAGCCTAAATTTGTAATTTTATGTCATATTTATTTGAATTTTCAAATATAGGAAATGAACTCAAAAAATTACGAAAGTTTTGGTAGAGTTTCCCAAGGCATCGAGGTACGTTGGATAATTTTATCGTAATTGTTTGTAGCTATTTACTATCTCTAAAAATTCTTGGAGCGTCACATAATTAACCAAGTGATTAAGTAGTTATGCGTTACTCAAAGAATTTGTATAGCTAGTAATTGGTCATGAAAAATTACGAAATTTTTCATGGAGTTTTCTGATGCAGCGTGCTATGTTGTATAATATTTATGTAATTTTTCACACCACTTTGGTATCTCTAAAAATTATTTGAGCGGCGCGCAATTAAATAGATGATTAAGCACTAATAGCTGAGGCTAATGGCCTAACACCCGGCACTGTGTGGCCACTGTACAGTGGCTAGGTGGCAGGCCATTAGCCCCTGGCCATCAGTACTTAATCGCCTATTTAATTGTCTGTTGCTCTAAGAATTTTTAGAAGTAGGAAATGGCCACGCAAAATTATGAAAAAATTACACAGCATAGCAAGCTGCCTCGGAAAGCTCTCCCAGAAATTTTATAATTTTTCACGATCATTTTCTACCTTAAAAATTATTGGAGGATGTGTAACTAAACTAGGGCTAATTGGAGGGTAACCGTGCGACAAGTGACCTATCACACAGTGACCGGGTGGCAGGCGGTCTATTGCCCGGTCACCCCACAAATGGTGGACACGGCTCATTGCTATATGTAACAACTTCTACAAATATCGAGATCGTACAAGTTTTTGAGCAATATTAATAGTGGATAAAATTACCAAAAAATTATAAAGTCAAGTATGTTATGTCTAGAGGCTGCAAATAAAGTTTCGTAATTTTTCGAACCCATTTGCTATATTGAAAAATTTAAATTAATTATATGAACAAAAATTAGTCGGCTTAATCACCTACTATCTGGCCATAGGATGGCAGGCCACCAAAGTGAGCCAGGTGGCGGGGTGGTAGGCCTGCCGTCTGGCGGTAGGGTGGCAGGATGCCTGTTGTATGCTGACGGAACGACAAGCCACGTGTTAGCTTTGCCGTGTTGCTGCTTGGCCATCGAACGGTAAAGCGTCATTTTTATTAATACAATCTATATACTACTATTTTTATAAATACATTTACAAACAGTATCTTATATGTCAAAAACTTGTGTTTCTGAAAAGCAACCGTTCAATCCGTTAAGCTATCCGCTCACAGAGCACCCCACTTCTCAACTAATCGATCAAACAAGTGGAATAGTGGATCAAATGTGTCCACTTGTAAGTCGTACGCAAATCCTCTTCCTATTCACTGATCGACCTAATGGACCTAACGGAAGGGGCAAAAAAAGGTAGTTTAGCCATGGGATACTGAACTTTGGTGGTATGTCCTTCCACACTTTTTTTTTGTCTTTGCCTGAACTCGCTGCAAAATCATGACTATTTTTCAATGAGTTGGGAGAGAACATACGAATTATGACCAAATTGCTTCTCCTCTTCTTCTTCACTCCTATTCTATTTCTCCTTTCATTCTCTTCTTCCTTCTAGTCTCACGAGACACCGCACATGCCGCCACGAGTCCATGACATCGCCTGCACTCCGCTTGTCTACTACGCGTCTTCGCCCACCTCATTGTGTCAGTTCGGCCTACGTCATTGTCCACCGCATGTCAGGGGCAAAACATATCTTTTTTATCCATCTTCTCTTTCCTCTCAACCGTCATGTATTATATTGACATGTTCTTTTTGTTAAGGCTTATGATTTTTAGGCTGTTTGTGCTAGAGATTACAGAGTAACAAAAACTCACGTACGATTTTTGCCGATATAAATAAAGTCAGTAAAGTATACGCTACATAGTAGACCCTAGCTTAAAAAATACCCCATTTAAAAGATAATTACCGTAGAAAAACCAAAAAGCAATTTTTTAGAAGTCGAAAAGAACAAGCCATACTTTAACGGCAATTAGCAAAGAGCTACAAAAATTTTAGGCAAAGACACACACACAAAAAAAAAAGATGTCGTCAAGCAAATGACATAAAAGTTTAATGTTGTGTAGCCAATTTTAGACGAGATTCAGAAGCCGAAACGCATATATTTACTAAAAGGTACTCCTAACTTAGTATATGTACGCACACAGACACATGTGAAGCAACGTTGCAGACCCACCTACCCAGGTTGTCTCGTGAGGAACAAGCCAGTGGACTAGTGGCAAGGGAGGTTGTTTATCCTCGCATCGAGAAATTTAACTATTTGTCACTCTTAAGAATGCCATCTATTCAAATGCCACTTTCTTCCTTGTAATTAGCATTTTGTCACTTTTAAGATGTGGTTGACTAATTAATCGCTACTTTCGAGTCCACGGGGCGCCAAATCATAGCCATGTCACTGCCATATTAGCATCCTACGTGACACTAGACGCGAAATAACGATTTTGCCCCTTACTCCTCGAATGAAAGCTTTGACAACTCCTATCCAATTGGGAGCAAACCCTAAACCTATCCCGTGCAGCTGGTGGTAGCGGCGGAAGCGACAGAACAACCGGCGGCGGCGTGGACCTCCAGGTACCTTTCCTCTCCTCCCCTTCCCGTGGTCCCCTAGCTCTGGACCGCCGCGCCGCCACTGCGCCACCGGCGCCTTGGCCCGCCCCTCGCACCGGGGTCCCCGTGCTGCACACACCCGCGCCGCCGCCCGCGCTAGATTTCTTGCCCGCGCCCGCGCCTGCGCCTCCGTCCCCGCGCCCGCGCCTCCCCGCTCGACCTGGCCGCGCTGTCGTGCCTCCTTCCGCGCCGGGCCGAGGAGCCTACGCATGCTTCCTGTTCACTAGGCTGATTTACTCCTCTGTCAAGATTGAGTAAAGAGTGCACTCTAGCCTAATTCTTTACTGCCACGGCGAGTTAATTCTGCTGGCAGCGAATATGTCTCCAAGCTTAGCTGCCTGTGGCCTCAGTTTTGAGTTTTCAAAGCTGGTAGTTAAGATGAACCGGTGATTTGTTATCCCATGTTTCAGGTACCGTAGCTAGCTCAGTGATTTTTTGTTCATTTTTATTTTCTTTTTTGGATTTAGCCCTTGGATCACGGCCTATCAAGTGGTGGTTGCAGAGTTAATCATATACGAATGCTGTGTTATATACTTGTTGACCCACAATGCGACTTCCATTAAAGATATTACTGCAGTTGAAATATTTAACTTCCTACGCTTCTTTTTTTGCCATTTTTCATTTTGATGCAGTACGCGATGAACTGGATTTCTAAAAGATTCAACTAACAATGGATTCGGACGATTGCCCACCTTGGTAAGTTTTGCACCATTGGTTTATTATTTGGAGTTAGATTGAATTCTAACTCCAATTTTTTTTCCATGTTGATGATCATGCCAGGCTTGATCCTGGCGCCACGTTTAGATTAACTGTTAGTGTTGGTAAATACATTGCGAAACTCGACTATGGTTACTTGTGCATCTACTAGTAGAGTTTGTGGAAGGATGGCTTCTCAAGCTTGGGTTGCAGAAAGAGTTGTACCTTCTTTGAAGAAAAAGCCTAGCATTGGTGCTAAGGAACTTCAATAAGAATTGCAAGATAAGTATAAAATCACCATACCATACATGACAGTGTGGTATGGCAGGCAAAGAGTTGCACAGAAATTATTTGGCATGTGGGATGACAGTTTTGATTGGCTCTATAGATTCAAAGCAGAGGTGGAACTTAGATCTCCTGGGAGTATAGTTGAAATAGACACAATCATTGTTGGGGATAATATTCATTTTAGTAGATTCTTTTGTGCATTCAAACCATGCATAGATGGATTCTTAGAGGGTGTAGACCATATATCAGTATTGATTCCACTGCACTCAATGGACAATGGAATGGGCATTTACCTTCTGCAAATGCATTAGATGGTCATAATTGGATGTTTCCTTTAGCATTTGGTCTATTTGATTCAGGGACTAAAGAAAACTGGACATGGTTTATGGAAAAACTTGGTCAAGCATTAGGACCTATCCCTGCATTAGCTATATGCACAGATGCTTGTAAGGGACTAGAAACCGCAGTGAAAACTGTCTTTCCATGGGCTGAGCAGAGAGATTGCTTTAGGCACCTCATGGAGAACATGAAGAAAAAGTACCATGGGCCTGTTTATGGAAACATATGGTCTGCAGCTAGAGCTTACAAAGTTGATAGATTTCAGTTTTACCTCAATAAGGTGTTAGAGGCTAGTCCTGATGTGGCTGATTGGCTTAGCAAGTACCACAACTTACTATGGTCTAGGTGCAAATTTTCATGTGAGATCAAATGTGATTACATCACTAACAACTTGGCAGAGTCTTGGAATAACTGGATCAAGGACTACAAGGACTTGCCTGTGGATGCTCTTGCTGATGCAATAAGGGAAAAAACCTTGCTGTTATTTGAGAAGAGGAGAAGAATAGCACAAAGACTCCCTGAAGTAATACTTCCAGTGGTGGTGCACCAGCTTAATGCAGCATCAAAATGATTAGGGCACTTAAAAGTAGTAAAGGGAGGGGAAGAATCAGCTGAGGTGACAGAACTTTACAAAGATGTGGAGGTCATTAGACATGTTGTTTACCTTGATAGGAAAGAATGCACTTGCTTAGAGTGGCAAATGACCGGGAAGCCATGTGCACATGCTTTAGCAACGATCACAACACAAAGGAAACCACAAATGGAGAAGTATGTTGACATGGCTTATTCTGTGCAGAAATTACAAAGAGCATATGCAGGTGTCATCCCTCACATCACAGACAAGAACCAGTGGCCACAAGTTGACAAGGGATTCAAACTACTGCCTCCATTGTGCAAAAAGAGAGGAGTTGGTAGGCAGAGGAAGAATAGAATACCGTCTTGCCTTGAGAAGGGAAAAGGCAAGCTGAAAAGACAGGTCAAATGCAAAAAATGTGGGGAATTAGGACACAGACAAGCAAGTGCAAAGTGTAGCTTAAATGGCACTAAAAAGAGGTACAATATTATCCAATAATGCTTTCCATCCTCATTCTTCTATTGCTTTGTATTTATATTGCATTTTCAGGAAAAGAACAAAAAAAATCCAAATCTGATGTGGGAAGGAAGAAGACAAAGAATGATGGAGAGGTTGGACAAAGTATATCATCTGACATGTTATCTACTAGTCCTGGGCCTATCACTAGAAGGTAACCTTTTGAACCCACAAATTGAACTTGTACATTATTTGAAACATACATTAATTAATTAATGTTGTTGCTATCAGGAGGTTGGCAATGGAGACTTGGTTAGCTTCATCACAGCCTATGCCCTCCAATACTCCTTCCATAGAGCCTGCTTGTTCACAGCCACCTTCTACATCATCTTTGCAGCCCACAACCACCAAGTTCACAACTCCCAGGAAGAAAATTGCAGCTAGGAAGAAGTTGACTCCCAAGAAGAAAACTGACTGAAGCGGAATTTTATGCTTTTGCTATCTAATTTGTGGCCTGACACTCTAATGGTGGTTGCTATGCATTTTGTGGCCTGAGATTTCAAAAGGGGCTTATATTTGCTACGTATTTTGTAGCCTGAGACTTTTAAAAAGGCTTATATTTGCTATCTATTTTGTGGCCTGAGACTTTAAAATTGGCTGAGTAGATTTGGAGTGTAATTACAGCTTATGTATTTTGTGGCCTGAAACTTTGAATTGGCTTCAAAGGAGGATATTTAACTTGCACTTGTTTTGTGTGCATGTCAATGTACTGTTTGCATGATATTTTATCTACTGTGATGTGTCATTTTCATCTCCACATATCCATTCTATTGTGCATTTGTGTATTTGTTCAGAATTTAGCAAATGGGTACAGCGTACAACAGCAATGGAATAATAAAGGTGAAATCTAGCCAGGGGTAAAATGGTCATCTCCTCTTTAGATTCCAGGTTGGACGGTGACATGGCTAAAAAATGGCAAGTAATTAGGAAACTTTCTCTCCCTAGTGGCAATAACATAATTAGAATAGAGAAGATGACATTTGAATAGGTGGCATTATTAAGAGTGACAAATAGTTAAATTTCTCAAATCTTGAGATCTTAGTGCCTATCTCCTTTTATATGAATGCCAAAGCTCTTGGCCAATTTTTAAGACAGACAAAATTGGCTAAGGACACTGATAGTTTATAGTATTTACTTAGGACACTGGTTTTTTGTGTACTTACTAAACATAGCTAAATCATGGCTATTTACTGAAATGCACTTCATCCCTTAAAATATAATTTTTAGCGAAAAGATGAGAGAGAATGCTGGCAAAAAAAGTCTATCTTGTTGAGGAACCATCGCTGGCGACCAGTCCGAGCGATTCCTCTGTTTAGAACAAGAACGAATCAATCACAGAATCACAGAATAATAGATTGAACACACAGAGAGATAGAGAGAACTCCTGGTCTTTCTTTATTGCTTTCATTCATGTGTACATAATGTGGAGGTATGGCTCTCTATTTATAGACTACAATGAGGTGCCCACCATGGGCCCTGGGCTGCCGGCCCAGGCCCAGGTTTCTTAACACTCCCCCTTGGGCACTCATCCGACACGTTCATGCCTCACTAAAACTCCATAAAAACCCAGTGGGAAAAATTTGGAGAAAGAGCACATGATACATGTGATGCTGCGATGCACGAATTGCCTCATTAAAAACCTTGGTCGAGAAACTTCATGGAAAACTCGTCAAGGAAAAAAGAGTACAATTCACCCAATTTCATTTGGTCTTCAGGACTTTATTCTTTGGGTACTTGATCTTCATGATCAAGGTTTATTAGCGGGCTTGAGAGAATTCTCCCCCTGAATTCTGCACTTCTCTAAGTCTCATCATTCCAATCCCTTACACGCACTTTTCAAAGTAAGATGCGAGGAGTGACTTAGTGAACAAGTCTACATGACTTAGTGTGCAGTACTTTAATCTTGTTCATCTTTGCAATTCATGAGCATAGAGGAACTTGGGGTTGATATGCTTACATAGCCCGTCTGCACTTGTGTAACGCAAGCTGCATTATCTTCATGGATAATTGTGGGGATTTGCACAATGTTCATTCCACATGACTGCTGGATGTGGTGAACCGTTCAGCGGAACCAAGCGCACTCTCGTGCGGCTTCATACAGTGCTATAATTTCTGAGTGGTTCGTCGAAATAGCTACAAGGCTTTGCTTAGACGATTTCTAGGAAATTGCAGTTCCACCACATGGAAATACATAGCCTGTTTGCGACTTAGCGGTATGCGGGTCAGACAGGTACCCAGCATCTGCATAGTCAATCAAGTTCAAGTCTTGATTCTTTCTGTAAGACAATCCAATGTCTTTGCTTCCTTTGAGGTATCGGAAGGTGTCCTTTATGCCCTGCCAATGCCTGTTGGTGGGCTCTGCACTGTACCTTGCCAACAGGTACACGGCAAATGCAATGTCCGATCTAGCGCAGTTTGCTAAGTACATGAATGCTACCACTGCACTCACGTATGGGGATTCCGGTCCCAGGACTTCCTCCCCCTCTTCCCTAGGTCGGAAAGGATCTTTTTCTTGCTGTAAAGATCTCCCGATCATCGGTACTTTCGATTGGTATGCCTTCTCGAAGTCAAGCCTTTCTAGCACCTTCTGGGTGTAGGCCGACTGATGTACCAAGACTCCTTCAGGGACATGCTCAAGCTGCAAGCCTAAGCAAAACTTGGTCTTGCCCAAATCTTTCATTTCAAATTCTGACTCCAAGTAGGAGCTTACTTCTTTTATGTCTTCGGCTGTCCCGATGATATTCAGATCATCTACGTACACAGAGATTATACAGAATCCATTCTGGGATCGCCGTATAAATATACAAGGACAGTCTTCATTGTTCGTGTAGCCTTCTTGCAGAGAAAATCGCTCAAGCGATTATACCACATTCTTCCAGATTGTTTCAGTCCATACAGTGACTTTCTGAGTTTCACATTGTACAGATTTCTATTTGCTCTGTCTTGGTTCGGGAGAGGGATTCCTTCAGGGACTCTCATATAAATCTCCGAATCCAAGTTACCGTAAAGGTATGCAGTCACAATATCCATCAATTTTATTTCCAAATTCAAGTTTACTGCCATTGAGATCAAGTATCTAAAGGTAATTCCACTCATGACTGGGGAGTAGGTTTCTTCATAATCAACTCCAGGACGTTGAGTGAAACCTTGGGCTACCAGCCTTGCTTTGTATCTTACTACTTCATTTCTTTCATTTCTCTTTCGAACAAATACCCACTTGTGCCCAACGGGGTGTATGTGGGGAGGTGTGCAGCATACGGGCTCAAACACCTCTCTTTTATTCAGAGATAGCAATTCAGTTGCTATTGCCTTCTTCCAATCTTCCCAATCTGATCTTTTCTTACATTCAGCGAGCGATGCAGGCTCGGGATCAAGATCGATGATGGTGGCAATTTTCTTTGTGAAGTACATATTGATATTAGCTGTTGTCCTATTCAGGGACTCTCCCGTGTGCACATAATTTATAGCTATTTCTTCATGAGTTGCTTCTTCTGGAGCTTCACCTTGCGCATCGCTTCTTTCAATTGCGGTGGCAAGTTTCTTTAGTTTTTCGGCTCTGATGTGTGCGCACACATCCATGCCGATGGGGATATTCAGATCCGGTATGCCCTTTTCTGAAGGTGTCATACTCGTGCCAGGTCTCAACTGGCTCCCCTTCTCATTCTGGGGGACTTCAATGATCGGCTGTGATAAATCTCTCTTATCCTTTTTCACCAGGCGTCCCCGGTTACTAAGGATTCGAGAAACCGGAGTTCTCGTCCTCTTTTTTATTTTTCTGAGGCCTCTGGACGAGATTAGGGATACCTTCTGCTTTCTTTGGTATTTCAACCCTCTCCGGTGCAGTGCGTGCAGGCACATGCGACTTAGTCACGCTCTTCAAATCACTAAAGTGATCAGGCAGTTGATTTGCCAATGCTCGCAAATCAATTGTCTTCTGGACTTCTCTTGTCTTCTGGACTTCTATTGTCTTCTAGACTTCTCTATTTGCTTTACTAATGTCTTCTGGACTTCTCTAGTGCGCGGGTCATCTGCATGGATTCCCCAGGCTTGTCACGTAATTTCCCGACATTCTTCATCAATGGGTTGATTTCCTCCCCCTAATGTTGGGAAATTTTCGGTGATGACCATTGCGCTAGTTGCATAGGTGAATGGATGTTGTAGGCCGAAGGTCTAAGGTTGATGAGATTTGCTGCATGTAGGACTGCGGGTCCCCAACATGTAGCTAGCAAATTACAATTATGCAAGAGGGGTTGGGTAATAAATTTAATTCTCTTAATTAAAAACCTCTGCCAAACCATTCTGGGTATGGACATGCGGTACCGAGTGCTCAACTGCAATTTCCATCGCCATGCAATAATCATCAAATGCCTTTGAAGTAAATTCGCCAGCGTTGTCCATTCTGATGGACTTGATGTGATGATCAGGAAACACATTTCTGATGCGAATGATCTGCGAGATCAATTTTGCAAAGGCGTGGTTTTTCGTAGACAACAAACCCACATATGACCACTTCGAAGAAGCGTCAATGAGCACCATGAAATACTTGAATGGTCCTGAGATGGGCTGAATGGGACCGCAAATGTCTCCCTGGATGCGTTCCAGGAATGCAGGGACTTCGTCCTTCACTTTCAGAGTGGAGGGACTAGTTATTATTTTCCCGGTGCACATGCAGGGCACACAAAATCTTCATGATTGGGAAATTCTTCATTAATATTATGCCCATGCGAGTTATTTATTATGTTTCTCATCATCCTAAGACCTAGGTGGCCTAATCTGTCATGCCAGAGACAGAAGAGTTCAGAGCTTCTAAATACCGTCTTCAGGACAGTGTACGCTGCAGGCGCCTTAATGTTGGTATAATATAGCCCAGTTTCAAGTGAAGGAAGTTTTCTAATATTCTTTTGCCATTCTCTTCGCGCTTCGTAATGAGTAGGTGTTCCTCACCGTACTCTACTTTAGTCTCAACGTGGAAACCGTTGGCGCAAATATTCTTAAAACTTAGGAGAGTTCTAGCCGATTCTGGGTACAATAAGTCTTCTTCAATGACCAAAGTTGTGCCCATTGTGGCTCTTCCTGAACCAATTATACATGCATCGCTTTTGGCGATTGTCGTAAGGCTGCTAGTGCTCTTACGAATCGACTAAAAATACTCAATCTCTCTTAAGATGATATGCGTTGTGCCGCTGCTAGCTAAGCACACTTCCTTCATAGGGCGCTACACGTGTTCTAATATAGGGTATTTATTAACATGTATGAGAAGGCAATCAACACATAAATAAAATACTCCAATATCAGAACATATCATGCCATCATAAACTGAATAAATGAATGAATTCTTCAAATATCATCCAACCATCACGAGAAAATAACAATTCTTAAGTACTATCCATGCAAATTCTAACATATTCTTCCACACAAAATAAATGACAATTAAAGTCGAAATGCATTCAGTGCACTAGACTTCATCTGCTATATTTTTTTTTCTTCGGGTTTACATTCTCTTCAAGAGAAATTATGGCATTGGCTGCTTCTAGGTCGAGAGGGGGTGCTGCTGCCTGGATGGTCTAAACATCCATTAACGCGGGCAGCTGCTCGGAACTCTCCCCCTCAACCGATGCAAAGTGGGCTTCATGCTGCCCTTTGCCATCCCGTTTTGGCTTGCTAGCCTTATTCTCATGTGGAGCGTCTGATTTGCCTTTCTGGGCTGCGGTCTTACCCTTCCTTCCCCTTTTCTCTATCAAGGGCTTTCGCACCTTGTTGCTTCCAGCGTTGGCTTCACGGCCAGTGGAGCTCTTAGATGGCTGAGTGACTTAGTTCTTGCGGAGAACTTCGTCCTAAGCTTCCGCAACTTGCATCATATCAATCAATTCGGCATATTCCTCATAGCCGTCTTGACGATAATTGCGTGCGGATTATACTGCATTGGGGTGGAAGGATTTTCTCAATTTTCTGTATTGGGGTACAAATCCTGTGCAAGGCAGAATTGTTTTCCCTGACCGTCTTAACATCGACAAACCTCAGTCTGATCCACTCTCGCTCTGCTTGAGAAAGAATGGTGTACTTTAGCCTCTTAAACCAGCTTCTTTAGTGCGGTCCAGAGTGCTAACACGCTCTTCTCCGCCATGTACTCATTCTGGAGAGTGAGGCAGAGTTGGTGCCTGAGAAAATGAAGTGCCTGATTATTCTCTTTAGGCATGGGTTGGGCGTCATTCAGTCCGCCAATCCCAATAGTCACGCGGAGCTTCTTGGCTCTAAGTACAATCTCGACATCGGATGCCTATGTCAGATAGTTTTGGCCATGCGGGGCCAGCTCCTCGAACTTCCAGTTCATGATGCTAGTCATCTAAATGTGTATAAGTCTACTGCTGGTAGACATGCATGGAATAATTCACTGCGAGTGAATAAATGGTACAAAAGTTTCTCGTAATGTTCCAGAAATTTCTATGCATTTTCTATAATTTTACTGCAATTTTCAGTGATTAAGAGCAATTTTCAGTAATTACAATTAACCAAAACAGTAAATAAATACAGAAAATACATAAAACAGTAATGGCATAAATAAATAAGCTTCAAATGCTAAAATTGATGCAAAATTCGGATTCCTGAGGCCCTTTTATGCTAAAATATGAAATTTCAGCAAATTCTGCAATTCCAGTGGGTTTTTACGCAAAATTTCAGTTCAGAGAAAAATTCGCGCAATTTTCTGATTTACTGAGGGGTTTTCTGCAAAATTCTGGACCCGCTCGTAAATGTGAGGGCTTATACGTAATTGTCGGAATTACGAAACCTTTTATGCAAGAATTAGGACCTAAATTAAAATTTTAAGAGCTAATTGGCAATTTTCGGAAACCCAGAGGGCTTATTCGCAAAACAACCAGCGCCTCCCCCAGCCGGATTTTTCTCCATCCGGTGGCCCACCTTTTTCCTTTCCGTGCGGCCCATCTTTGCCCCCGGTTGGCCCACCACGTCCGTTCGGCCCATCTGGCCAGGTGACCTCACGGCCGAGTAGGGTTCCCCCTGCCCGTTCCTTGCTTGGCAGCGGCGGCTGCAAGGCACGCACACACACGCGGGACGGGAGGCGGCAAGAGGCGGCGTCGGCGCACGGCGGGGCCGGCGCATGGCCGCGCGAGGCAGGGCGAGGCGACCGGGCGCCGTGAGGTGGCGCGAGGCGGCCAGGCGGCTGTGAGGCGGCACGGGCCCGAGCTGCCGGCTCGGGCGGACGGTGTGGTCGACGGCGCCTTGCGGGGCGGGAAGCCAACGCGGCGGCGAGCCCGGGGCTGCCTCGGCCCGTGAGTGGGCGGAACCGGCGGCCAAGCTACCAAGCGTCGGCGCGTGCAAGCGGCGAGTTCGGCAAGGCCGGCTTTGGGCCGGTGGTATGGCGGCATGGTGGCGGCCGGCGCGCGTGCGGGCGCGCGGCCCTCGGTCGGCTCCCGGTGGGGCCAAGGCACAGGCGGCCGGTTTCGGCGAGCGCGTGCGGGCGCAAGCGGCTGGGAAGCCCAGGAGCCGGACGGCGGGCAACAGCCAGGCGCGATGCGGCGACGCAAGGCGGCGCTGCACGGGCGACCTCGCGGCGGGACGAGTATGGCTCCCGGCCGACGAGGCATGGCGCGGGTAGATGGGGCGGCGCGGGTAGCCTACCGGTGCTCCATGCGGGGAGGCGGCGTGCAGCCGGTGACAGGCGGTGCACACGGCGGCAAGTACCAGACTGACTCGGGGCAGCGCGCATTCAGGCGGGAGGTCGATGCACCCGAGGCGGCGGCGCCATGCAGGGCGTCTGGTATAGGGGCGCTGGCTGCTGGCCAATGATACCCCATGTCCTACGGCCGGCTTCTGGCCGCATGCAATGGTGATTTCTTTCTTGTGTGATGCCATGCATAACAGGAAGAACAGATGCGAAATCTCCATATAACATCATGCAGGATCAAACAAATTAATGCAAAATTTCCAATCTAGATGCAATCAACATCTACCCTGTTTTCATAATCTACCGATCGACATTGTGCCGGCGATTTCAGATCTGCTCGCGGTAGATTTAGGGCGGATTTGCATCGTTCTACAGCGCAATCAACATCTACCCCGTTTCACAATCTACCGATCGGCATTGTGCCGGCGACTTTAAGTCTGCTCGCGGTAGATTGGGGCGGATTTGCACCGTAGAATTTCAATCTAGAACGCGAAAAGAAAATACAGATTCAAAAGCGATCTAGAAAATCAATCTGTGCTTCGATGATTACCTCGTTCACCGGAGCGAAGTCGTGCTGATAACGTGTTGAGGAACCATCGCTGGCGACCAGTCCGAGCAATTCCTCTGTTTAGAACAAGAACGAATCAATCACAGAATCACAGAATAATAGATTGAACACACAGAGAGATAGAGAGAACTCCTGGTCTTTCTTTATTGCTTTCATTCATGTGTACATAATGTGGAGGTATGGCTCTCTATTTATAGACTACAATGAGGTGCCCACCATGGGCCCTGGGCTGCCGGCCCAGGCCCAGGTTTCTTAACATATCTTACCTTTTCAGGTGGTGATACGAGTATTGTATCGGGAAAGAGGCGAGCGGGGAATTTCGGATGGGAGCAAGGGTTATGGGCCCCAGAGGTCATTTGGAAATTTTCTCTCTCCGAGTTGGTCGGAGATAATATTTTAATAGCTGGAGTGTGTTTTGGTAAATAGCCGCGATTTAACTGTGTGTTTCAGCAAAGGCAAAAAAACTAATGTCCTACAACAAATAGTACCAAATATCAGTATCCAGTAGCAGCAACTTTGCCTTAAAAAAAGGTTTGTGTCTCATTTTACCTTAAATTGGAAGCTTTAAGCTAAAAAAAGTCTGATCCTGTCACGTTAAGAAACACGGATGCAAAACTTTTCTCGTGTGCGCGTAGCATAATCGTCGTGGCGCTCGCAACGAAGTCGTACGTGGCGCCCAGCCTTCTTCTCCCGTGTGGCTGTGCTTTCCTTTTTCGCTTTACCGCCCGTCACTACCCGTTGCGCCAGGGGGCGCCTCGGAACTCGCGCGTCGCGACGCTGATCTCGAGGCCGCGCAGGGCATGTTGCGCGTTGATTGGGTCTACGCGTCGGCAGTCAGCGCCTAGCCTACGCACGCAACGTACTCGCGTGCCGAAATCTATCCGCCGGGGAGTTTTTTTGCGCCTTTAGCGCATTTTAAACTCGTATTTATAAAGCAGTCATACGTAATTACATAGTAATTACAAAAATATTATTTTTACCATACGCTGACCAGACGGTAGCGCTATAGAATTGATACGTGATCAGCGGTGCCCCATAGCCGTGCGGCAGGGGCCAACCACTGTGTTGTTCCCTCTATGCTGCCCTGCCACCAGACGACTAGTAATTAGCTCGCTTAATTGCATGCCTTAATTATTAGTTTATATTTACTGCTTGTTCAAAATTTTAAATATAGCAAATGAGCTCAAAAATTTATGACATTTTATGTACAATCTCCTGATACAAGATATTTGATTGTGTAATTTTTTATAATTTTATCTGTAGGATCGGACAGACAACAGAGGGGGGTGAATGGTGCCTTAAGATTTTTCCTCCAAATATTCACATATTCCTTGTTCTCCAATAACTATAAAGCTATGAAGATTAGGATATGAGATCTACTAAAAAACAGAGGAATACAGACCACTGAACGGCCAGATCAGAGCACTGTGTGGTCGAATTACGACCACTCGGCGAAAACGCAATGTGGTCGAATACGACCACTCAGTAGAAATACAAGGTGGTCGTAACAGACAACATAGTCAGGACAGACAACGTGGTCAAAACCGACAACGTGATCGAAACCGACAACGTGGTCGAAACAGACTACATGGTCGAAACCCACTACGTGGTCGAAACCACTGTGATCGAAACCAACGTGGTTGAGCCAACGTGGTCGAACTAGCGTGGTCGAAGCCAACGTGGTCGAAACCAACGTGGTCGTAATCAACATGGTCAAAATGCCAGCGTTGTCGAAGACCGACATGCTCTCAGACTACGTGGTCGAAGACAATTGTGTGGTCGACATCACTGTAGTCGTTGACCCAAGTACAGACAGAAAATACGTGCAATTGCAAACCAGTACATGATCAAAACAGAACTGATCGAACTGAGAGATCTACGACCATTCAGCAATCTAAACAATGTGCAATTGCCAACGACAAGAGGTTGCAGAGAAGTCGAGCAACCACACGACTTAGAATCATTGAGAGATAGAAGGTAAGTGTGGTCGAAAACGACTAGAACTACCAGAGGCGGCGCACGACCAACAGAACTGAAAATAAGAACGATGTGCAGTTATTTGCTCGTGGAAAGAGAGTAGCGAAAATGACTTTGAGCATTATCCCACATGTCACAGCAAGCAGTAGCATCGAGAAATTAAATCAAGATCAACAACGTGATCGAAGTTTACACCGTGGTTGTAAGCCTGACAACGTGATCGATGGCTTGCACAGTGGTCGTAAACTCGACTACTAGACGGAAGAACAAATCGGTTGGAAATCGACTGTCAAACAAAAGTCACTGTAGTCGATAACCACCAAAATCAAGACCAACGAGATCAAAAGATGAGTGCGGTCGGAACCAACGTGGTTGTAAGCCAATGGCATGGTCGAATGATCATTGTGGTCGCAGACCGACTAGCACTTGTAACCAACTGCGATCGTAAAACAACTCATAAGACAGGACTAGTATATATTTAGTAAAAGGTACTCCTAACTTAGTATATGTACGCACACAGACACATGTGAAGCAACGTTATATATTTAATTGCATGCCTTAATTATTAGTTTATATTTACTGCTTGTTCAAAATTTTAAATATAGCAAATGAGCTCAATAATTTATGAAATTTTATGTACAATCTCCTGACACAAGATATTTAATTGTGTAATTTTTATAATTTTATCTGTAGGACCGGACAACCAACAGAGGGGGGTGAATGGTGCCTTAAGATTTTTCCTCTAAATATTCACATATTCCTTGTTCTCCAATAACTATAAAGCTATGAAGATTAGGATATGAGATCTACTAAAAAACAGAGGAACACAGACCACTATACGACCATATCAGAGCACTCTGTGGTCGAATTACGACTACTCGGTGGAAACGCAATGTGGTCGAATACGACCACTCAGCAGAAATACAAGGTGGTCGTAACAGACAACGTAGTCGGAACAGACAACATGGTCAAAATTGACAACATGGTCGAAACCGACAACGTGGTCGAAACTAACAACGTGGTTGGTTTCGTGGTTGAAACCGACGTGGTCGAAACCAACATGATCGAAATCAACGTGGTCGAACCAACGTGGTCGAAGCCAACGTGATCGAAGCCAACGTAGTTGAAACCAACGTGGTCGAGCCACTGTGGTCGTAACCAACGTGCTCTCAGACTACCATTCAGCAATCTAAACAATGTGCAATTGCCAATGACAAGAGGTTGCAGAGAAGTCGAGCACCCACACGACTTAGAATCATTGAGTGATAGAAGGTAAGTGTGGTCGAAAACGACTAGAAGTACCAGAGGCGGCGCACGACCAACAGAACTGAAAACAAGAACGATGCGCAGTTATTTGCTCGTGGAAAGAGAGTAGCGAAAATGACTTTGAGCATTATCCCACATGTCACAGCAAGCAGTAGCATCGAGAAATCAAATCAAGATCAACAACGTGATCGAAGCTTACACCGTGGTCATAAGCCTGACAACGTGATCGATGGCTTGCACAGTGGTCGTAAACTCGACTACTAGACGGAAGAACAACTCAGTTGGAAATCGACTGTCAAACAGAAGTCACTATAGTCGATAACCACCAAAATCAAGACAAATGAGATCGAGAGATAAGTACGGTCGGAATCAACGTGGTCGTAAGCCAATGGCATGGTCGAACGATCATTGTGGTCGAAGATCGACTAGCACTTGTAACCAACTGCGGTCGTGAAACAACTCGTAAGACAGTGGGGGCACACGACCACGAGATCTACGACCATCAAGCAAATGGAAATCAGTGCGAATGAGAACAAACGATCTGAGTCTTGACCGGTCGAAAGAGAAGCGGTCTAAGAATATAACGTGGTCGTAAGCTTCTCGGCAAAACAGAGGAGGCCAGCGAAGTGCACGACCGCAAGAATCAGACTTCAAATAAATTTCGATTAAGAGTTCAATTGGCCATGAAACTTTGCAAATAACATGGTTAGGGCATCAGGAGGTTGCTCTGATCTTTAACTGAAAACTTAGCAACCAAAATGAGAGTTTTACTAGATTTCACTGAGAACGCCCAAAACCAAATCTGAGAGAGTAACAGAACTGCTCATGGGTCTAGGGTAGCCAAGATGGCTTGGAGTACAACCCACATGTCATTGCGATCCAGAAATGGCCAAGAACACAGAGAGAAGGAAGAACAGACAAAAAATCAAATCAAGTCGAGCAAACTCAAATAGAAGAGATACACGAGCCACATATCTAAGATAGATGTATTGCTCAGATGAATGATTTCACAGACACTCCCCTTGGGAGGACCAGGCTCTAATCCCTAGAGCCAACACATACTATCAAACAGCCACTCCCCTCGGGAGGACAAGCTCTAATCCTAGAGCTACACCCACTCTCAGATAGACTCCCATGGGAGGGAGAGGCGATAGCCGCCAAGGCTCACCTGACCAACTCTCACTTCAAACTCTTGCCTCCCCTCTCCCTTTTATAGGCTCACACGCGAACCTAGACCTAATGGATCCACCCATTAGTCCACACTGGGGATTACTCGTTAACCCCACCTAACACCAGGTTTTACACACACGCACACTCGCGACAACCCGTTAGCACCGACAAGACACAGCTGCTTTAACAGACTAGCTCTCCTTTTGCAGGCCTTGAGTCAATTTACTGAATTGCCCCTCAAGCACCTTCCCGGAAGCTTCCTGTTCTTGCACGACCGCACCTGGCTTCTGACCGACTGGACCTCGACACCTCCCTGAGCCTGGTTCCAGTCCACTTGTTGCACTCAATCGCACCCGGCATCCTGACCATCTAGATCTCGACACCTCCCTGAGCCTAGTCCTAGTCCACCTCGCTGTTGCCTACCATGTTCACCTCCGACAACGCCAGCTCCGGTTCCTCGTCATCCTAGCTTGCAACCACCTCACCAGCCTCGATCATCTTCGGCGTCTACTGACCGTTCTGGACCTCAACACCTCCTGTGCCTAGTCCCAGTCCTCCTATGCCTCACCATGACCTAGCTCCGAAGTCCTGCAACCAACACAGACAAGTAAACCATCACGTAGCACCGCACCAGACAAATAGATCATCAATTGGCACACTCAACAAGTATTTCAGTGCACAACCACAGCACAACAACTGGTCTTACACCACCTACGAGTACTCAGATTCACAAGAAATGAGGTACTCATTGCTCACAAGGTTCCTCCAGCAGCCTACAACCACACACAAGGCTGCTACGACCATCGAGACACAAACTACGACCAGGTAACAGACCGCTACGACCATCGCTAGCATCTACGACTATATCCGAACTGGTTGCAATGACTTACGACCATTTCAGCCAGATTTCTACGACCACAAAAGTCGTACCAGCTCCTACGACTATCAAGTCATAGAGCCGATCACCAAGTCGTGAGGGCTTCAGTAGACCACAAGTCGAAAGGCACCTACGACTACCAAGTCGTAAGGGCTTTTATGACCACCAATCGATCGCCTACGACCACAAAGTCGTAGGGGCTTCTGCGACCACCAGTCGATTGCCTACTACCACAAAGTCGTATACCCCGAGAACGACAGCCTCAAGTCGAAGGATCACCTATGACCACATGGTCATCAGGACACCTACAACTATCAAGTCGAAGACCACAAGATTGATTGCCGACTATCACCCAAAGAGGCACTGCCGACCACACACAACAGTAAGTCAAAAGGACACCTATGACCACTAGTCGTAAAGACCTCTGTTGACCACAAAGTCGTAGGATCGGCTACCGACCACATGGTTGTAAGACTGACTACCAACCACACACAATAGTGGTCGAACACAGTAGTCATAAATGCCATTGCCGAGCAGGTTGCAAGGGCTTAAGACCTTACAGAGAGAGCCATTCTCTTCACAAACCTCAAAAACCAAACTCAATCTGTCTAAACCAAGAGTCAATTACTCATCACAATCATAGGGTAACCTCCACATGGTCTCACGTTATCCACTCTGAATGTTGCTCAGAAATTCGTACGATTATGCTATTTGTAGGAGTTGTTACATATAGCAAACGAGCTTTAAAAATTATGAAATTTTATATGTAGCCTTTTGACACAATCGACCTAATTGTCTAATTTTTTATAATTATATATGATCTGAATTTTCCATGTTAATTCATAATAATTTAATCAAAATTAGTGATATGCGATGCTCATTTAATTCGCGGTTTAAATCATAGGCCGCATAGCCACCATGTGGTGGTCATATTTTTTTGCAGTGCATGACCTCCCTCGTTCGCACATATGTTGGCCCCTTGGTACTATCCCCCTTTCCCCTCCCTCCTTCGTACATATGTTGGCTCGTCCATACCGTCCCCCCTCGCTCGCTCCCTCGTCCACACATATATCACTCTTGCTATGTCGTCCCCTCTCGCCCGCGGTGATATGCGTCAACAATGAGTTCATAATTTTTGGTGGCAACGCATCGAGTTCCCTTTTCGCTCGGCCACAAATACAGAGCTCATCGCTCATCTCAACTATGTTTTGCTTCTCATTCTCACGCTTGTTACTGAGAATTAAGAGCATATAGCATAAAAAAGATTTTCTAGAGAGTGAATATCGAAGCAGTCATCATGATCGTAGCCCAAAATTCGAAGAAGAGGTATATGAAGCCCAAAAGACTAGGATCTGGCATCTAGTATATCTTGTTTTGTAGTAGTGTATTCCGATTGCCGTTGGGACATGAGTTGCTACTAGAAGTGGTAAGGACTTGCTACAACTCATTCCCATAATATTTCTCTATGCAAGTGCGCACTAACATCCTCTCTCATCTACCTGTAGTCTCCAGATCTGCTATGTGCCTACTGCAGTTGGATCAACCGAGAGATCCACCTGCACAACTAGTGTCGTCTTGACTGTGAGGAGTGCAACGCCAAGACCCACCACGAGAGAATGGAGGAGCGACGTCGTGACGAAGAGCACAGCGACTGTATCCAGCGAGAGACGCAGGCTCATCTTGAGGCATGTAGGTGTAGGGAGCCCGAGGATCGTGAGGAGGGGCATAAGAGAAAACGCGAACTGGTGGCCAAGGCTAGGGCGGCCAACAAGGACTACAATGCAAATGGCTGCGGTCAACGAAATAGTTCGACCCTCTTCGTCCATGTGTACAACCTTAGTTCCTTAGCCTGCATGGCATGTAATCCATTTGTTGGATCAACTATCATTTTGTTATCATTACGCCGTTTATTCAAAAGCTCTCCTTCGTATATGAATTCTTTGTTGCATCGCAATGTCGCTTACCTTCATATTTATGAATCATTAGCACCTCAATTGTCCCCACAAATTCTTCAAAAATTTATTGCACTACAATAACATACAATGATCACAAAATGTTATTATTACTCCAACAGATTTCATACCCTTGAGAATCTACAAAATCACAGGACCAACCTACCTTATCTGCCCTTTTATTTCTAAAGAACAACCTATTACATACAAAAAATTATTCCATCGAATCAATCAAAAATATTATTATTATGTATTACCACCAAATCAACAAATAAAATAACCTTCAAACAAGATTTGCTACATATGTTACCTAGGCGCACCAGCCCTCGTCGATCAAAATTCATAATGGATAAAATCTTAAGAAATTAGATAATTAGGTCGACAATGTCGAGAGGCTGCACATAAAATTTTGTAATTTTTGGAGTTTGTTTGCTATATGTAACAGCTACTACAAACAACATAATCGTATGAATTTTTTAGCAACGTTCAGAGTGGATAAAATTATAAAAAATTACACAATCAAGTATGTTGTGTCAGGAGGCTGCACATAAAATTTTGTAATTTTTTGAGCTTATTTTCTATACTTAAAAATTCAAACAAGCAGTAAATATAAACTAGTAATTAAGGTAGGTAATGCCGTCTGGTGGCAGGGCAACATAGAGGGAGCCATGCGGCCACACAGTGGCCGGGTGGCAGGCCCCTACCGTACGGCCACGGAGCACGCTTGCCACGTGTCAGCTCCATGGCGCTGCCGCCCAGTCACCGTGTGGTAGAAGTGACATTTTTGCAATTGTCGTATGACTACGATTATTCTTGTAAATACGGGTTCAAAATATGCCAAAAGTGCCAACAATTCTCTACCAGGCAATTCACGGGCGTTTCACATATTTTTGGCACTCTAACCACGTCTTTCTCAATTTTGGTCCTCAGATATCTATTTTTTTAAAAAAATAATCTTACTTCTTAAATTTAAAAGACACGGCAAATAACACATGTTACCTATTGCTGTGTCTGAGAAGCTCGACAAAGACTGAAAGGCACGGCAAGCAAAGTAGGCATGACAAACGACAGGCTTGGACGCTGCCGTTTGTAAAGAAAATGTGCATTTTAGCATTAAAAAATCACAATTGCCATCGCGTCATGCGTGTTGTTTGCTGCCTTGTATGAGCCGAACAATTCAATAGCATAGCTACGTCAAAATATTTCAACTTTAATCCAACAGCATATTTGCCGAGCTCACATTAGCTCTATCAAATATTATGAATAAAATATCTTTAAAATACTTTTTTAAATACTACAGCCTTATCTCATTTACAGAATATATTAAAAATACAAATTAATCTCTGTCCATTTTTGGCTAATTTAAGAATTTGAAAATTGTCATTCAATACCTCAGTAACACGTGGGTCCCAAACACATGTGGGCCGCAAATCCTCTACCCCCCTCCCCGTCCCCCCGTCTTTACGGTGCATACATCTGCTGGAATCAATCAACTTGATTTGCCTTAAAGATGTCTTAAAAATACTTCTTTTACAATACTACATCTTTATCATATCCAGAAAATATATTAAAATACAAGTTAATCTCCATTCCAATTTTTGGAAAATTAAGAATTTGATGATTCCTTCTTTGCAACTTGATTTGCCGTTGGCACTCAATACCTCATTAACACGTGGGTCCACAGGGGCGTGCTGGGCCGGCATGCCACGGGCCCGGTCCAGGCACGACAATTAAGCAGGCCGTGCCGTACTGGCCTATGGGCCGAGGTCTGAGCCCAGGCATGGTCCACGACTATGTTGTTCCGGCATGGGCACGGTTAGGCCTTAACGGGCCATGCTGGCATAGTTGGCCTGTTAAACTGGAAAAAGAGAAAAAATTTAAAAAATTATATAAAAAAGAAAAAACTGTAGAAAATTATACAAAAATTATAGAAAATTGTAGACATTGTTAATCATCAAGATAATTATTTTCAATGACATCATAAATTTTATTAACATGTTAAATTACACGGCATGGATGCCTTGTTAAAAACTTTATCAAGTGAAAACTCAACTTGAGAAAACATTGGTAAAGAAAAAAGAGTACAGCTTATAAAGCTCACTAGTGACTACATCTGAAGAAAAAATATTAAAAAACCTATTCATTACTATCTAGATACAAATTCTCAAAAGATTCTTCTAAGTCTGTATTCTCTGTAGTATATTGGAGTCTTGATTCAACGTATTTCCAGTCTTTGATGGTCAGAAGGATTTCGACCATCTTGTTCGAGAGACTTGTTCGCCGCTCATTAATTATTCTTCTAAATAGACTGAAGGCTGATTCTAAGGAGACCCTAAAGACAGTAACAGCCAACACATCCCGTGCTAATATGGATAGTACTAGATATGTTACTTTCTGGGTTTGCCACCACGATAGGATGTTCAACTCTTGCTCGAAGCTGACGCTGTCACTATTGAGATAGCTTGATAGGTCTCAGGTGTTTTGCTGCTTTTCTCCTCTTGACTGATATGTGCCTGCACGAGAATATCTAGAGGAAAAACTAAAAATCATGCCCCCATTGCATAGTCCCCACAGAGGTGTTAGGGCTACCGGGGGTCTTTTCAAATGCATGGACCCAAACTTATTTTCATATTTCTCATATACCTCATATAATTTATTCTTAACTATGCTATAGTATGTACAACCATCTAACAGGCATGTCTAAGCCAAATTTTCTCGAACGGACGTTCATTACTACACAAAAGTTTTTATATGCGGCTATTCGTTGGTTAGAATGATTAATATATGAAATTGCATCTCTAAAAGAATCAAGACAAGCTTTTAATCTTTTTAAACTAGATTTAACAATAAGATTAATAATATGGTAAGCACAACATTAATGTAGTAAGAAAGATAGTGCATAAGTATTGAATAAAGGAGTAAGAATCTTCATAGCCTTAGTGTTTGCAGCAGCATTATCTAAAGTTATAAAAAAATCTTATCCGTGAAACCAAATCTTCCACAACTTTAATAATATTTTCTGTAATATTTTTAGCAGTATGTGCAACATTAATGAATTTAAATCCTATAATTCTTTTTTCATTACCCAGTCATCATTAACATAATGAGCAACAACACTAACATAATCCTCCCTAGCGCTACCACTTCATATGTCTAATGTCAAAGCAACAGAGAATGTACAAGTATGAAACATTTCTTTCAATTTCTCACGGCAGTCGTTATAATATTTAATTAAATCTCTAGTTGTAGTTTGCCTACATACAGCACTAAATTTAGGGTTATGAGCAATCCTAACATATTTTTGAAAAGCATCAGACTCACCAAAATTTAAAGGTAAATATTGAGAAGCAATTAATCTGCAAAGAGATTTCAAGGCTATCTTCGGGTTGTGCTCCCGAGTAGGTACCAAACCGTCGGGGTTGTTGTGGCATCCTAAAAATTTGGATCCTAAAAAATGTGTAACTTTTGAAATATTTTGGAATGCGTCTTCTTGGCATTTGGATTTTTTATGGGTTTTTCTTGAATATTGGTTGAGGTTCTAGTAAATAAGAAATAATGGAAGCCTAATACCAAAGAAAAGGTTTAATAAATAGAAGTGAAATTTTAATTTAAAAATGAATATGAAAAGATGATTTAGCAAATAGGGTAGAAGACCTCACGTAGAATCAGTAGCTTCTACCACTGCCAAGCGCATGTGCTGCCGTAGCCCTACCCCCGCGCTTGATCTTTCGTTGAGCCGAAGGACGACAAGACGCCGCTCTTACCGCCGTGCCATACCGCCTGAGTCAGCCACAACGTGCGCCCACACAGTTGTGACCTGACGTCACATCTACCCCCATTAGTGGTTGTACGCTCATTTGCCCACCGTGCTATAGCGCGCGTCACCATGCGCCATGCAGACCGCCCCTATTAGATTTAGTCTTGATGAAGCTGTGGACAAGGCCACAATTGAGGCCGAAGCCGAAGCAGCAGTCGAAACTGCAGAAGTCGAAGGCTCCGAGTGCTGTAGCTTCAAGTGCAAGGCAGTCGAAAGTTCGAGTACCCGTTCGTGCTCGGACGTGGACGTAAAAATAGACATGGTCATAAAAAAATAGTCATGGTCATAAAAATAGCCGTGGTTGTAAAAATGGCCGTGGTCATAAAAAATAGCCATGGCCATAAGACAACTTGGTCGTAAGTCGTAACAGCTGTAGTGGTCATAGCCGGTACTTGGAAGAACACTGTAGTAGTCAGAGCATCTGGGTACGAGAGAAGCCGGAAGTCGTGGAAGTCATGTGCGTGTGTGCATGAAGCCCATTTAAGCCATGTAATCCTGAGGAAAGAATGGAGCTAGAGGGGAAGATTGAGCGATTCAGTCCAAATAGCCTCATACCGCCCAGCAGCTCCTCCTTAGGCCATCTTCTCTCTTTTGCATTGTCCAAATTGTCGCCCATGCCCCGACTTAAGTATGATAGACTCTGCCGTACCCTGCAGCACGTCACCATCATGACATCACGCTTGAATCACCGAGCTCTGTAACCATGCCAACGCCACATCGTCCGCCATGACCGACCAACCACTCCCCCACATCGCCAGCCCTCTCCATTAGCTATAAAGCCCTGCCCGAGCCCCCAATAGCACCACACCACCACACTCCCCCTCCCACCATGAAGATCGCCCTTTAGCAGTCTGTACGAGCACCAGCGCCTCCATCTTCTCCAGCTCCGGCCAGTAAGAGGACCGCCAATTGGAGCTGCCACGAGTTCATTCCTCTGAGCCGGAGCCTCATTGGAGTACCACGACGCCATTCCCACCCTTGGATGAACCCATCACCTCCTGCATCTCGCCGGCACTGTGCGCCTCCTCTGTTCCTTGCCGCCTCAAGCCTCCAGACTACCATCACAACTTCCAGGCCACATAGACCGTCGAGGTAATCTCCTGCCTACTACACGATGCTCCCAGACTGAGGAATCACTTTAATTCGCTTTGAGTTGTCGTAGCCGCCCCTCCCCGGTTCCACCGCCACCCATGGCCGCTGCCGGCCACCGCTCTGGCCAAATTGGCCGGCGAGGTTTCATCTAGGGATGGCGGCGCACATGAGCAATCCATTTTGCGGATACTCACCTCCTGCCACCGCCCCTGCCACCGGTGGTGAGCTTCTCTATTGCTAACAAAGGAAGGGCGGGCGCACTGTTCACAAGTGATTAAGTATTAATCCGATGATTAATTAGGACTAACTTTAAATAGGCATAACTTATTCATCTTAACTCTAAATCGAGTAAAACAAATTTTTAAATTTATCTAAATTCAATATCTAACCAATGGAACTGAAATCATGAATTTTGGAGCTCATTTGAACTTTTGTGAGAATTTATTTGGTTTTATTATTTTTTTATCCAATTCTCACGCAACGTAAAATAACGTATGAGGCACAAGAAGAAGAGGCAGAAGCCGAAGCAAGTCAGGACCAAGCCAATTGTGACCCAGGTGAGTCAATACTTTGATCATGTTGAACCTACATTTTCTGCAAATTATTTTCATTTTTAATTATTAAATTGCATGCTATTATTTCATATGCAAATCTATGTTTGTTTTAATATTCTAGTTATATGCCCATTATTTAACTTGTTAGTATTACACCCTTTTGGAATATTTGAGCATTCGAACCTTGTCACCCTAGAGAAATTTATAATGGTAATATTTTAAAAATAAGTCTATAATTATGCGATGTGCTTAGTACTGCTTAGATACTCGGGGGGCACCAAAATGCCCCAAACATCACTTTCAATCATGAGAAACTGATTTGGGAAGTTATAGGTGGAAATGGCTGGTATATTTTGACATGATTATTTTATATCCTAGCCCCCCCCCAACTTGCTTAAATTTCTAGGCGGATGGCCTCGGGGTGTGGTGCAGTGAATGCATGAGGGTGTGGATTGTGGTAAAACCGCTCAGATAACTCTAAGGACTTAATCTTGTCATGGCCTCATATGTCAAACAGTACAGCTACAAGTCTGCAAATTGCAACTGAGCTACGTAAATCTATTGAACCCCTGGACTCATCTCATATAGGGGATAGGAGTGAGGTAGTGCAAAGGTAATGTGTGGCTAAAGGGACATCGAGTGGAGGGTGAAGTTTGCCTATCATGCTAGAGTTATGGAGAGCAGAGTCCGAATGCACTAGTATCAGTGGCAAACATCCCGTATAACGTATGGGACCCACCGCAAGTGAGAGCAGCCCATAGGGTGAGATGACAAAATGGGTCAGATATTTTGCAAAGTTACTGTGATAATCTACTCAACCGCATGTCTAAGGGATCATGTGGAGCAATAGGTGGATTGTCTCTTGTGGTGAAAGTGTACAAACTTTGCTGAGTCAAAACTATTCAAATAGCCATGCCAACAGTCAAGGGCGGACATGGGAACTTAATCAGATATAGTTCTATTTCAAAAACTTTATGGGTGGGATTGGAAAAATAGCGAGCGGTGAAAAACCATGAGATGTGTTGCCCTAGGTGTCACCTCAGTGATAAAGTAGGCGGTTATAATGCCAAAAGGTTAGCATATGGTGCAGGAGCCATGTAGTGATGGATGGAATCTGTGCTACTATTATTACATCATTCTTTTACCTAAATATCATGATTTAGTTCAAGCTGCTAGGTCTTAGGAAATTTCTATGCATCATAATATTTAAAGGCAATTTCTAGCAAACAAAACAATCCAACCTTTCTTTGATAAGTCCTACATGTTATTTACTTGCATACTGTGTATTGGTTCACGGAGCACGGTGGATTTGTGCTCACCCTCGCATTATCACAACAAGAAACATGAGATCAGGACCACTACGCCTATGATGCCGCACCTACAATGGATGGAGGAGCCGACGAAGGGAATTAGGGCGAATTTGCGAGTTTGAGTCCTAGACGAGTAGACTTGTTGGAGACTATGTACACATATATTATCTAGACTTAGATAGTACCTATTGCACACATTTACCCCTTAATCGTTTGCCTGTGGACGTTGGTCCTACTTTTATTTATGCTTTCCACTGCTGTCTTTTGTACTATAGGTATTTGGCCTGATCGACCCTTCTGTAAACTGTCACCCGACGCGGTGTATTTCAACTTTGATATGTAATATTATGGTTCGGTATATTTCATACTATGTACGAATTGTGTATCTGTGAACACTATCTACTGATCTAAAAAATAGTGCAGTAAATCGCAGAGGATTCTGGGTTAAAAACCCTAGGTCTGACAATTGTACTGCAGCTACATCTGGCGCATTTGTATTCTTTGCCTTCTTTTGTAGCTTGCAGTGTGTTGTTGCAGGTGACCTGTCCCACTAAAGATTTTACAAATAATTCATTACCACAAATTTTATAAACAGCATATCTTACCGAATTCCTATCATCATCGGTCTTGAACTTTTTGTCGAAATCGTTCCAGACTCCCGATGTAGTAAGTCTTGTTCTTTTTGCACCTGTGTTCTGGGTTATCGATGCACTCGTTGAGCCAGCAGAAGATAGACCCAGCGACGCTTCTTCTAGCTGTACAGTTTGTTGTGGGTGTCCACCTTCCGCGGATGGATGTGCCTCTTGAAAGGATTGGATATCCTCCGCTGTGAGGCCAAATTCGGAGAGTTGGAAATCGCAGTTCTCCATTGAATCAACTGTAAATTCATATAGTAAAGTACAATTAACTTACTATTGAATCAACAAATAATAGCAAAAAATTAAAATAAGGTAGCACTATTAGTTTATTATCTCTTCTGCAGCTCTCCGAAGATTCTTCAAAATTTCTGAATTTCGCACGAATTTCTCACTAATTTTGCCAAATTTGCACAAACACAACCAGATTTTTCATAGCTGAACAGAGAGATGAGAGTGAGGTTTGAGGTGTAGAGAATGAAGACCGGCTGACCCCCTATTTATAGGGAAAAAACTAGATATTTTTTAATTTTTTTACTACTTTTTCAATTTTTTACCCACAACAATAAAAAAAAGGCTATTTTCACAGGCCATGTTGTGCCATGTCGGCACGTCATGGCCCATTTACGTCTGTTGGAGCCTGACCGGGCCATATCGTGCCAGCCTACCGTGTCACCCTCTCGATCTAGACCTGGCACGGTCCACCAAGCTGTGCCGGTATGATCCACAAGCTAGATGAGTCATGTCGTACTTAAGCCAGACTAATAATGACGAGGCGTGGGCACGCTGGAGTCCAGCCTGTTGGATAGCTCTAGCCCGGTCAATATATGGGTGACAAATCCTCTGTTTTCCATCTCTTTTACCTCTTGGGATAAACAGATACTCGTACATCTGCAGGCTTGGAACCAATCAACTTCCTTTTTCCTTGTGTTGTGTGTCGGAAGTCGCGAGATATGCTCGATGTGATGGCCGGGAAATCTTGTTTGGCCCATTCCTGTTGCAATGCCAAAATGGGGCCTAACACCGAGGGATGGTCAAAAGCTAGCTCTGTTTCAAGGTCTATATATTTGGGGTGCACTAGTACAACCGTGTCATTACAATCCGTTGCAAGTATTTGTTATGCTCTTTATGGTTTCGGGTTATAGTTTTTGTGATGTTTTATGGTTTTTAAGTTATTTATGAGAGAGACTATTGTGTAATAGAAACTCACGTATGGTTTTTGTTAATGTAAATAAAGTCGTTACAGTATGTACTACAATAACTTGTAGACCCTAATTTAAAAAGACACTCCATTTAAAAGTAGTTACTATATAAAAACCAAAAAAATAATCTTTAGAAACCAAAAATAGATAATACGAAAAGATATTTGAATTGACTTGCGACAGGGGCTACAACAAGTGATACTCAGGCACAAAAATCACGATTTGTTTGAGGAATCGAAATCCTAAACCGGCTGCAACGTATGTCAGTGGTTGATGTTCTCGCAAGCCTACGTCTTTTTATAAATGGCTTGATTTTTATCATCTTATACATATGATCCCGTGAAAATATTGATATTATGTGTGGCAGTTTCAACGTATTTTAAGAGGTCACATATTCTATTCCTGTTGTGTATGACTTTGGTAAGACTAGTCTTATAACAAAGCTATATTAGTTTTAAAAAAAATCTGTACATTTCTTTTTTATTTTTTTGGAAAAACCCAGGGCTATATATTTTTCAATCCTTGGTGTGGGCGGTGGGCCCGACAGTGGCAGTGGGCCAATAGGTGGCGGCTGAATGAACTGGTGGCTCTCTCCTCACATGGGGAGTGTACCCACTTGCCTGACACGTCCATCGAAGGCTGACTCGGACGGGACCCACCTACCCCCTCCATTCAACTCCTTTATCGTGGGCAAATTATTCCAGCCTTTCATCCACGTACGCATGCACAGAATCACAAATCTTACGAACTTTTCGTATTTTTTTTAATTTTATTTTTGAATCATTGCAGTACGAGTATATCGGTTCGTTCAGACACTGGCACCAAATTGGTATTTTGAAATTCTTTAAAATTGGCAGTACAGATGTAGAGGGACAGATCACCCCCAATGGCTTCGTGCCAGTCCCATCGATTGTAAGTGACCCGTCGGGAAAACGGCAATATGCGGACTATTTCCTGAGGCCCATCTTCAATTTCCATAAGTGGCGAAGCTAGGAATAAAGTAGAAAGTAAGCTAAACTATTTATAGATCTAAACTAAGTTGATATAAAATTAGTCTTTTACTCTTATAAAATTTTAAATTCATATAGAAATTATAAATTAGATGGAGACAAACAATGAAAAAAAATAGAGAAATAGAAAGTAGGTACCTCGATAATAGAAAGCGCCATGAGTGCGGAGTAGCGATAGGTCATCTATGTCTAAAACATATCAAAATTAGTGATATAATAGAAAATTATGAATGACAATGAAAATTTAGATCATATGAAATATACCAGAATTAAGTTACTTTGAATCACGAGACAATAGAAACAAAAGATTGTATCTTTTTCCACACTCTATCCAATGTTCTCATCATTTTTACGGTAGGGAGCTCGGCGGCGGCGGTGCCTTCGGGGCACGTGCAGGACTACACATCGCGGAGCGGCGGCGGAGGGAGAAGATCAATCAGAGGTTCATCGAGCTTTCCACCGTCATTCCCGAACTCAAGAAGGTTCATATATATTTCACTTTCTTTCTTCTTTTTTTTCTTTGATTGATTATCTCTTCTTTAATTCTATGATTTTCACTACTGCTCCTCCTCCCCCTCCTCCTCTTCTTCTTCTTTAATTTTATGATTTACATATATTATCTCACTTTCTTTTTTCTTTGATTAATTGATTAGCTCTTCTTTAATTTTATGATTTTCACTTCTCCTCCTCATTGTCGTCTTCTTTAATTTCATACTTGGTATTAACATTTCTATCAAGGAGAGCTAACTTCTATTTGGATTTATTAATCTCTCTCTTTCTCTCTCTATTTTTATTATGTATAAAATTGCCACCAGGGAAGGTGAGGCTGAAGCCTCACTAAGCTTCCCTGGTGGTTACGCCCTGATTTCCATAGTGGCATTGGTAAAAATCAATGAAACTTAAAAGTCTGTTTGAAATGTGGGAGTTTTGTAAAAGTTCGATAATATGTGCTACCCCTCAAGTCATAAAAGAGTAAACGTCCTAAAGTAAATAAGGTCAAAACAAATTAATTTTGACTAAAGGTATTTTCGGAACGTACGGCTTACGTATTTGAAAAATACGAGTGAATTTGTCATTTTTTTTGCATTTTCACTTTTATATCCTTTTACATTTGTAGTAATTAAATTCAGTGGCTAAAGTTGTATCTTATTGACTCTGGAAAGTAAAAAGAAGACAACCTTTTGTGATGGGAAGCAGTACTATGCTGGCATATAATTTGCGCACTCGCACGAGGCAGGGTACCATTCTGCATATTCTAACATATACATTAACAACATCCACAATTGACATTTGGCACCATATATGATGTATCTCTTGGTTCTTTGCAAAAGGAACAAAAAGAACTGCTACGACGACTACAATACAATCTCATTTCCATATAAATTTTGTTAGTTTTGCAGCTTTTTCTTTCATGCAGCTTTATGCTCTTTGGAGCTGTTGCTGAATTGTATGTATCTCATGTCAAGGAAGGGAAGCTAGTGGGAGAAGACGTAGTAAAGCTGCTTGCGTTACTTTGGGAGCTCGCGCGTGGGTGGCATTGGGCCCATACGGGGTCACAGGGACGTGGGCCCTTATGTTCTTTGTTTGGGTTGGATCTTCTATGGTTAGTAAATCTGTTAATCTCTGGGTTCCTGGAGGATGAAAAGATTTGTGGTATCATTGTGTTTTTAGTAGTTTGTGCAGTGTCCAGATGATATCTTGTGATAATGACTGGACTCGTCTTTTATTGCTGGCAGAGGTGGTGAGTGTCGTGCTAGGATCTCTGCTGCCGGCGGCGAGGAGGAAGGGAGGGAGGGGTCGATAGGGATGGCTTGGGAGTGTGGCTAGGAGGCAAGGGCACAACGTGGGTGGAGACCGTTTAGGGTTTTGGTGGGAGTGGAGGTAGGGTTCTAAACGGATTTGGGTTGTCAGCTATTGATCCCACGGTTGAACACTAGCTGCATCATGACCGTTTGGTAGTGATTCTACAGCCAACATCTCTGAGGGCCTCAGTAGAATAATGAAAAACATGAGGACCTCTCCACAAAAAAAGGAAGTCAAATTTGTTCCGGTATAAAGGTTTGAATTTGGTACGGACATAGTAGGGTTTGGTTTGGTAAACGTGGTTCCACGAGAAGTTGGATGCATTTATAGTAGTGTGTCCTATTTGATTTATATGGACATCTCAATTTCTTGCACCATAGTAGAGCTGGGGGAGAGGCACATGCAGAGCTCACTGCAAAGTACCGATCAACTGTGCCTATATGGCACTGCTTTTTTGGGATGCGACTGATGTTTCTTATCTGTGTTTTTCAAGACAACAGTGGACGATAGAGATGCTGAGTAGGTGACACACCTAAAAGAACAAGGTCTATATATGGCAGTAGCAAGCAAGTACTACTGATAGCATTACAAGATTATAATGTACTGCCTCCATTGCATTTTGCAAGATGTATAATTTTCTCATTTTTTTTTCTACAATATGAGACAGCAATAATATCCGGAAGACTATTCATATGAATTAGTTTATAGTTTTGTATAAATTACATATAAATGAGCAACGGGCACATTTTCATGGTCCTTGTATATTTTTATACATGTTGTAACTACAATGTCAAGGTTGTACAATACCGTACCATTAGATTGATTCCTAGATAGCCGCTTTGATTTAAAAAAAACCCCTGAAAAGCTCGCATCAATTCAATTGCTACCGTGCTTTGCTAAAGTACCAAGAAGAACATTTCGACGAAGTACATGCTCCAGTGCCTATATTTACTAGTAGTGTGTCCGTGCTAACGCTACGATAAAATACAAAACAAGATAAAATTTGTAAAAAAATAAAACGAACAATCAGATTCATTAAGATTCACATCTCATATATTGTATAACCAAATATTTTTATCACATAATGAATGTCACATAACGACTGATCCTTTGAGGAGGCGACAACATCATTGGACTCACCCACCGACGACTTTCTCCATCCCCACATTGTTTAAACTTGAGGCTACAAAGAAAACAAACATTTTTGTCACATAAAGAAATATGAAACACAGTAAGGAAATAGGTGTTTGTGGACTATTTACTTACCACATCACCATGCTAGGACGTCTTTATACACAATATTTTTGGTGCTCTTCCCTGAGGCATCTACTTCTTTCTTTGGTTTGGCCAAAATTCTTGTCGTTTGTCTTGATACACCCCTTGATAGCGCGACATAAAGCTGTCCATGTGAGAAAACAGGCTTTGGAAGGTAGATGCCAACATTTGGGATGGTTTGGCCCTGCGCTTTGTTTATGGTCATTGCAAAACTCAGGCGGATCGGGAATTGTTTCCGCTTGAACTTGAAAGAAAGTGAGATATCGTCGGACGGAGCCATAGGGATTCTAGGAATGAACACCCTCTTGCCTGCATGGTGGCCAACAACTATTTTTGCATCAATTGCATTGTTTTGGAATGCTCTAACCATGAGTCTTGTTCCATTGCACAATCCGTGGTTAGGATCTAGATTGCGGAGAAGGATCACAGGGCAGTGGATTTTCACTTTGAGCTCATGTGGAGGCAGAACATTTGGAGTGATGGAGTTTAGGAAGTCAATAGAGTAGTTATTTCTTGAATCGTCATCGACAGAGTCAAAGCTATGAAAAACCTTTTCCTCACCTGGAAACTTGTTAATCATCTTTGCATTTAGCTGATCTACATGTGCATTTTTGGTAGAAAGAATGGCACGTGTGCTCATATAAGCTGTTGATCTTGCATTTTCCTCAAGTGATGGAAAGATTTCCTGAATGAGTTTGTTTACTGAATCTTCGTCGTCTGTATATCCAATTACAATATCATCTGGTAGGCGTACATAATCATCTCCAATCGTCTCTTCGGTGCCATTTCCAATTCTGAGTAGGTAATATGAAAATCATGGGTCAGATTGAGCTCTCATGTTACATGACAATCGTGCCTTCCTTATATTGTCCCATAAATATGATCTCTGCAGCGTAGCATCTGTTACCTGTGCTCTTGTCCCACGTGTTACCACAGGAAGCACCTGCCTAAAATCTCCACCAAATACCATAACCTTTCCCCCAAATGGCAAAGAACAATCCATAATATCCTGTAGGGACCTATCAAGACACTCGACAGCTTGACGTTTTGTCATTGCAACCTCATCCCAAATAAGCAAAGATGCCGTACGCAGTAACTCAGCGGTGCCACTTTGCTTTGTGAAGTTGCATGTGCTATTGTCATCAAGCTTAATTGGGATTTTGAACCTTGAGTGTGATGTGCGTCCTCCAGGCAATATTGACGCCGCAATACCGGAAGTTGCCGTTGCAATTGCTATTAATCCCTTTACAAAACTAAAAGCAAAACTAAAAAAAGAACATATAGTGTATAACCAATCTGAAAAAGAGGAATTTCCCGAGGCATATCATGTGTAACTTCATCTTTTGTTTGCCTTGATATCATAGCTGACATCAGAACTGCAAATCTTCTTTCCTGCACAAGAAGAAATGTAACTTATGGTTTCTTTAATGGGATGAATAGAGTTACATAACTTCATTCAATGTAATTCTTCTTTATTGATGTTGACAATTTAATCTAGCAACTGTTTTTTTTTGTAGCTAGAACTACTACTAGTTGAGGAAAACATGCAGAATATCACAATTTGAATGAAGGATACGAAAAAGTCCAGAAAGAAAAGTTAGAAATGCATGACGCTTCCTCTATTAATATGAAGACAATGTAGTTAGTTAGCAGGCACCTGCTTCTTAGGATGCTCCCCATTTACTTCAAGCACCCTTTCACCCTTCTCCTCTTCAAGGAAGCATTCATTTCAGATTTGGACATGTTAAAAGAAATACTGGATTCACGCTTCACTTCTCTTACACCTGAAAAGGCATAAAATTCATGCTTTCTTGCTTTGGAAAAAAAGAACATATAGATATCATCAGTCATAGATGACTTAAAATGGTAGGTAGATTAAGTTAGAAGTTGAAGTGGATGGATACTTTTAAAGTTGAGCTGAACACTATTAGCGACCATGCTTGAACTTTTCAGCTTGTCAATGGAATGACAAGCAACTTCTTGTGTATTCTTGAGGGGGAAAGGTATACTTGAACTTATGTTTGTTTACTTGAAATTAAAACTATACTTTCAGGGAACATTACAACAACCAAATTATGTGAGCACTGAGCATTGTCATGGCACCACTCTCAAATTCATAGCAAGCTAAGCACTGGAACAGAGTAAAATTAGCTCTGAAGTAATCCTAGGCAGCTTGATGAATCAAACAAACTAAACAAAAGCCATCGACTGTAACCATGAAAAATTTTCTCATCAAACTATAGTCCAAACATCTTCTACCAGTAGAAAGCAGGCAGGCCACAAATCCAGCCCGAGCAGAATGACAAAGAAATACTTATCGTATCTACAATAAGAACACTGGTATACCGATTACTGAAACCATAATAAATCTTATTTCCACCACCAATATAAGAAAAAAAATAATAGTACATGAGATCATTCTTCTTTAAAATCCGTATCTAGCCCCAATTGGTTATATACTATTATATAACCAACTTTGATGGTATACTATTATATAGAATCCCACAACGGAGTTGGTGATACCTTCTGCAGAACAACACACCCTTTCGAAAAAGAACTATTACACCACCAGCTGAGCATGATGCAGCGAACGACAGAATTGCAGTAACCTGCATTGCATAGATGGATTTCATTAGTGTTGCTGGCAGCACTGAATTACGCAATGTGGTTAGATGGATGTGCATCCTAGTGAACACAGGGCATGTACTCACATAGTTTGATAGATAAGTAATTCAAATAAGAGTGCATGTCATGCACAGATCTGATATTCCTTGTATGTCAAATTAGTATGACCATTCGGTTGACACAAGGATGCATTCTGTGGAAATAGAGAGAACATGAATGACTTCAATAATAAGTATAGAAAACCAAACTCTTGAATTACAAATTTACATAAATTTTAGTGTGCAACAATAAAACTCTCCTAGAAAATGAGAAATAATCAGCAAGGGTCTCCCAATCTACTGTTCGTGTGTCCCTTTAAAATGTCACCCATATAATATGTGTGCTTGCAGCCGTGCATGCATCCTGAAAGGGAGGGAGGAACGGAATGAGAAGCTGATCATTAACAATTTAACATAGTAAAAGGATATTTATACATGTCTATATTTCTGCAGCATGGCAACACAAGAAAACAAAACTGGAAGAATCATTTGATTTGATTTTGTCGTATGATAAGTTCCAGTGTATGTCAAAAACAGTCAACCATATATGGGAATATGGGATGTAGTCATATCACAAACAATGAAGTAGAGTACATCTAAAAAAATTTAGAGAAAGAAAGAAATCAAGGCAACACGCTACGACCAGAGTTTCAAAAGGAGTTAATGGTCATAAAAATATCCAATTGTGATCTAGATGAAATGATGAAAAGATCCACTGGATGAGCCTAAATTTAGAATAAAAAAATCTTGAGGTGGCTTGTCCGAGCGCCATGCTGCAGCCCTCGCTTGCTCGCCATTGCTGCCGTCCACAAGCTCCGCTTCAATCCAACCACCATATCCATCATGATCTATATTGTACACAAAATTAATTTATAGACTGAGCTGATGGGTCTGCAGCTCCTCAAACAAGCTCATCCTGCAAGCAAAGAATTAGTTTATTGCTTCCTCGTGCAGTTTCATTTCATGAAAATTTGAGGGTTGATCCAAATCCTTCACAACACAGGGGATGCAAAATGGCATTAACTTGTATTGAAAGGTATGAAAATTGTAGAAGCGGTAATAAGATTTATGCATGATTAAGGAACTAATGCCGGAATTAATAGAGATTGCTTGACGCTGCCTACCTCCCTCCTTCCTTCCTCAGCGATGCAGCCGAATATGCACACGGGGAGAGGGCGGCGAAGCACTTTATGTGGGCAGAAGAAGCGGGGATGTGGAGCAAGGGGAGGCGAGGCGGACGGCAGACGGGTGAGACGTAACGGTGACGTTGCTGAGGAAGAGAAGCCGACGTTGTGGGGAGGCGGTGATGAGACACGAGGTGGCCACGGATTTTATGGCAGCGGCAAGTCCGTAAGTGGAGGTGTCGGATTTGATGGCGACGGGGGTGGGGAGGGGGCAGCCGAGGAAGGAGGTAATGGCGCCATGGGGAGGGGAAGTGACGGAGGAGGAGGAGAAGGCGGCGGCGTGGGACAAATAAGGTCAGGCGGCGGCGCGTGGCGGGGAGGAGGAGGAGGCGGAGCGGAGGAGTGGGGGAGGAGGAGGGCAGAGCGGAGCGGAGGAGTAGGGGGAGGAGGAGGTGGCGGCACGGGGTGGGGGGAGGAGGCGGCGGGCGGAGTGGAGGAGTGGGGGGGAGGAGGAGGCGGCGGCGCGAGGTGGGAGGAGGAGGAGGCGACGCGAACGGCAGACGGGTGAGGGCGGCGCGTGAGGAGGCGGGCCGAGCGGAGGAGTGGGGAGAGGAGGCGGCGGCGGCGCGGGGTGGGAGGAGGAGGCGACGCGGACGGCAGACGGGTGAGGGCAGCGCGTGAGGAGGGGAGGAGTGGGGGGCGAAGGAGGCAGCGGCGTTGGGTGGGAGGAGGAGGAGGCGAGGCGGACGGTAGACGGGTGAGGGCGGCGTTTGAGGAGGGGAGGAGGTGGGACAAACCTGAACCGGCTCCGCGCCGCCGCCTTCTCGGGAGCCCGGAACGGGAGCTTCTAGGGCGTCGGCGCCGGCGACTCCGGCTTCCGCTTCAACCCCGATGGCAGCGGTTGGATGGCGAGGAGAGGAGGTCGGGACGCTGCCGCGTCAGAGTCTACGGCGGCGGCGTTGGCGGAGTTAGCGAGAGGACGGGAGCGGCGCCATTGTCGCCAAGAGGATGGAGGGGGCGCGGTCGACGTGAGGACAGGGGCGGCGTGGTCAGGGGAGGCGGTGACGAGGGGATGGAGAGTTTGGGGGCAGATGGGCGAGGAGGAGATGGGCAGATGCGGCGGGAGGCGGCGGGCGGATGCAGTTGGGCAGCGGCGGAGCGGGGGAGCGGGAGGCGGCGGCAGCGCGGGGGTGAAGCAATCGAGGGGTGCGGAGGAATCGGTGGGGATGAGCGCGGTTCGGGATGGAGGAGCAGCGGCGCCGATTGGATTGGAACGATCGAGCGAGTGTGCATGGGCGCGGGGTGCATGATCCGGATGATTTTGGCCTTAGGATCTTCAATGAGTAAGAGAAGAAGGCTTGAGAAGCGATCCAGGCCATTCATTTGTATGAAGTTGGATTACTTTGGGACACAAATCTGGGTGGACTTAGATTAGGCATGACTGTGGGGGTGGTTGAGGGGGGTGGATTTAGTAAAGAAAATTTTGGTGTATTATAGAGGGGTAGAGATTTACGCTGTTCCTTCGGATCTACTGGTCAATCGAACAATAGCATGGCATTGTAGCACCGCATGCAATGTTACTTAGGGTGTGTTTGGTACCCCAAGCTGGCACCGCCCTGATCCGCATCGTCGGCATCACTGGCCACCGCTCGCGACAGGAAAGCAAAGGCCAACGAGGTCATGACGCTACCACAGCGGCAGGCGAGCGCTGCCATGACTGCCGCGGAGAGAGAGAGAGAGAGAGAGAGAGAGAGAGAGAGAGAGAGAGACGATGTTGATGGACGCGGTGCCAGCCATGACGTGAGCTTCAGTTCTTGAGTGCCTCTCCTCTTCTTCCTCCGTGTGTGGGTAGTAGCTAATGGGTCCTGCTATTGGACTTCGGATTGGTTTAGATCAAGATTGATAGTTTCTTTAGGGATGCATCAATGGACCGCTATTCTCGGATCGCATTCTTTGATTGATTCACTTCCTTCCATGGATTGGATTCAATTTCGTTCCTTTTGGTAAATGGATTCATGGTAAAAACTATCTGTGAAGTATCACAGATGGTTCTTTCCAAGAACCATCTATGATATTACCAAATATCATAGACAGTTTTTATTTAAACCATCTGTGATACTTCATAGATGGTTTGTATTAAAAAAATTATCTATGATCTTACCTTATCACAAATGGTTTGTATTAAGAACCATCTGTGATATTTTGCCGCCCCCTCTATTCAAACTTTCAAACTAAAGCGTCACAACCTCTCGATTCTGCTACCCAAATGCCCTTATATATGCCTCCCCCACACACCTTCCCCAACACACTCCAAACCAATCTGCCTGCTAGTTCCCCCAAGCCACCGATCGAAGCACCGGTCCCCTCACCCGAGCTCCTCCGTGTCCGGTTGTGACACCACAATTCACTGCACAAGGCACTCTTGTCGTAAGAGTGCCTTCTGCAGTGTCACCGTTGTGACATAACGGTGATGCTACCGCCTCCTCTCTTTCATCGGCACAAGTACTTTGTTGATACCCCCATCCGATCCCCTCCCCTCTCTTCCTTGATGTTTGAATGGATATGATGCATGTGAAAATTATTTGTTGATACCTTAGTTCTTGCATGTGATGCTTGGATGGATATGGCTAGGATGATCTTGTTCTCATAAATAGGCCTGCTTTAGTTCATCTGCATTCCCTGATTACGTTGTTTTATAGCACAATTAGCGCAAACATCACAATCAGAGAATGTTGATGAACTGAAGAAGGTCTATTTTTGAGTTTATTGGAAATAAGAATTGTCTATAATAGTATACTATCACAAACGGTTCATAGTAAGAACCGTCTGTGATAATTTTATCATAGACAGTTCGAAAATCGTCTATAATGCACTTAGAGTATTACAGACTCATAAGCATAGACGGTTCAAAAACTATCTGTGATGATGTTTTCGAACCGTTTGTGATGAGCTTTCCTGTAGTAGTGTGGAGCAGGGAGGAGAGGCACATGCAGAGCTCATTGCAAAGGACCAATCAACCATGCCTATATGGCACTGCTCTTTCAAGGTGTGACTAATAGCTTTTGGCTGTGGTTGGTGATTTTTATTTGTGTTTTTTTGATATGGTAGTAGATGATGGAGACATCGACGTAAGCGACACATATGGTTTTTTTATTCAAAAAGCCGTTTGGAGAATCCACTTTGAGAAGTCACCCCATTTGCACCACCCTAAAAGCTCAAAAGAACAATGTCTATAGGTATGGCAGCAACAAGTACATACTACTAATAGCATTACAGGATTATAATGTACTGCCTTCATTGCATTTTTCAAGCAATGTAGTTTTTCTCATTGTTTCCACAATATTAGACAGCAATAGCCAAAAGACTATGCGTACGAATTAGTTTATAGTTTTGTACAAATTACATATAAATGAGCAACGGACACATTTTCATGGTCCTTGCATATTTTTATACATGTTGTAACTATAATGTCAAGGTTGTACAATACCGCACCATTACATTGATTCCTAGATAGCCACTTTGAGATAAAAAAAAACATGAAAGCTCACATCAATTCAATGCTACCGTGCATTGCTAAAGTACCAAGAACAACATTTCGACAAAGTACATGCTCCGGTGCCTATTTTTATTTACACTGTTCCTTCAGATCTGTTGGTCAATCGAACAATAGCATGGCATTGTAGCACCTCATGCAACGTTACTTAGGGCGCGTTTGGTACCCCAAGTTGGCACCGCCGTGATCCGCGCCATTGGCGTCCCCAGCCACCACTCACAACAGGAAAGCAAAGGCCAATGAGGCCATGACTCTGTCGTGGCGGCAGGTGAGCATTGCCATGACTGCCGCGGAGAGAGAGAGAGAGAGAGAGAGAGAGAGAGAGACGGTGTTGATGGACGCGGCTCCAGCCATGACGTGAGATTCAGTTCTTGAGCACCTCTCCTCTTCTTCCTCTGTGCGTGGGTAGTAGGCTAGTAGCTGATGGGTGCTATTGTTGGACTCCAGATTGGTTTGGATCGGGATGGATAGTTTCTTTAAGGATGCATTGATGGATTGCTATTCTTGGATCGCATTCTTTGATTGATTCACTTCCTTCCATGGATTGGATTCAATTGGGTTCATTATGGTAGATGTATTTGTTACTGCATGCAAGTACGTGCGGACAACCAATCACACTAACAATTTAGGCTGCTTCAACAAATCCAACTAACCAATTGACCATAGAGCACCTAGGTGCTCTTTAGTCTTATAGAACACTTACTTTTTTTTTCCTTTTTTTATAGAATAACCTTAAAATATTTTGTCCTCCATTCATAATATTCACCACTAAATATGTCATGTAACTCAAGAAATTCAAAAATACATCTAAAAATAAAAGTGCGCATCTAGATTTTTTTAATAAATTACCAAATGAAAGTCACATAAATTACCACTAATTAGACTCTAAGTTACCACCGATAGCTTAACAAATCACAAAAAGTTTAAAATTACCACCAGTTTACAAATTTAAGAAAAGATTAGGAATTATCATCATTCAAACTTTAAGTTATCAAAATTATCACCTTAAGTTCAAAATTATCATCATTTCTATAAGTTTAAAATATTTTAAAACTTAGCATCATTTGCACTAAAGTTACCATCAGCTACGCCCTAAGTTATCATATGTAATTTTTTAATAAATCACCGCCCTATTTTCTAAGTTTACCATAATTTTATTGTATTGTCACTTTTAACCCAAAAATAAACCCGAATCTTCAAAACTTTCCATCAGTCTGTTCCTAAGTTAACAGCCACAGTTTTAACAAGCTACCACCCTAAATTTAGAAATTATCGTTATTTGAATTTAAAAACTTTCAAAAACTATCATCCGTTACACCCTAAGCTACTAGTTTGTTAGTTCCTTACTCCCATAGCATTGCACAGGTGTGACGTGAAACTTTTCCTCTAGTGCTCAAAATAATCTACTTGATATTTTTTTTTCATCCCATCATAGGTATGGTATGCCAAAGCAATGTTTTGAACTGTAACAGTACTTGAAAAATGTCATGATCAATGAAAGAAAATTGCGTGCTGAAGTACAATGGAGAAAAGAAAAAAAAATAGAGCTTGGAGCTGATACTGTCAGAACTTATAAAAGCACCTCAAAGTTGGATCAGGTCGCATGGAGTTGTGAAAGTGTGCCTCAAGGGCAGAACCAACCTGTCATATACTCATGTATGAACCAAATGCATAGTTATATTACGCATTGTCATTTATTTGTCATATATTTAAGGAGCGGTTCTCAAAAACTTTTCAAATGTTATCGAGGCTCCGCTCATTTCGGCTTGAATTTCTGGCTTATTTTTTTACTATTCATAATTTTTGTTTTTTCTGGTTTTCAGCTTTTTTGAGCTTTTTTTGCCTGTTTTTTCCGTATTCGTTTGTGTTGTCCGTGATGGACTAACTTGCTTTTTCATTTTTTTAAATCTTTTAAAATTTAGTTACGCTAAATAAGCCACCATCAGCTACAATGTAATTTCAGTTAGTTACAGTGTAATTTCAGTTATAAATCAATTTATTTCAGTCCAACCGACCAGCATCTGGAGGCGCTCGATTCCTTGGTTGTGCTTGAAACAAGGTAATTAATTTGTAACAGGAACGACAGTGACATTCATTGATTTAAAGTGAAAAATGATGGACTCGATCTCACCCACCCTCTCTGGGCCTCTCAATCGAACGCGCGCAAAAAGATCAGATATAGCTTCAAAATAGAATGCGCTGTAAGACAATAGCGTAGATAGATATGCTATATAAATTTCACCGATAGCCTTATCCTGCATCAAGATAGGCTGGCTCAGTTAAGCGGTCAAGAGACACGACAGTTACATTCCGGAAAGCTAGATTTTCTTGAGCATCTGTCCGGGAAGCTAGATTTGAACCATGCCTAATTACCAGTCCCCTCAAACAGTTACAGTGGTGCCCTCGAGTGATTGTTTTTGACCGGGTAAAGTGATTTCTAGCTCACAGAAATTTAAGCAAAAAGGAAAAACGCTAGCTACACGCCTGACTGATGCGTACAGGGCTAGTGCAGAAACTTGCTTCGAATCAATAGGTGTGCGTCTTGACTGATGTAATTTGATTTTCAGTTGCGTTTGACACAAGTTGGATGTTCGTGCGATTGAGCTGGCATCTGTATCATGACGGCTTCCCCTTTTGACTTCTGTATTTAGTTTCGCTTGAGTGACAAAACAAAAGGAACTAAGTATAGTTGCGTTCTTTTTAACTGCGGTTGGTGTCTTATGGCTGTAGTCGATAACTTTAGTTTTAGCACAAGCGTTTATATGAACGAATCGAATGCTGATAAACCATTTCGAATATGTTGCCTCGATAAGTCGTTTCGAAATGACGATGGAGAAATCATTCTATTTGTTTGTTTGTTTGTTTGTTTGGGATAAGATATAAGTTGAAAAGAATTAGAATATATATATATATATATATATATATATATATATATATATATATATATATATATATATATATATATATATATATGTATGTATGTATATGATAGACTAGTGGTAAAATTTAGGATAGCTTGATCACTTGAATGGAGCAACCGAGATAATTTAGCAACTTTGTGTCAATGGGCCTGTTCTTTTTGGCTGCGGCTTGTAGCTTTTGGCTGCGGCTTTTGGCTTTTGGGCTGTTTGTACGAAAGATTACAGAATAACAAAAACTCACATGCGGTTTTTGTCAATATAAATGAAGTTAGTAAATTATGTACTACAATTAACTAGTAGACTCTATCTTGAAAAAATACTCTATTTAAAAGTTAGTTACTGTAGAAAAGTCGAAAAGCAGCTTTTAGAAGCTGAAAAGAACAGGACCAATGTGTGGCCCGTCATGTCATTTTGTCGAGGCTTCTCAAACAATTACAGGTTAGCCACACACTGGCATGACTAACTATGCTTCGGACCAGATGACAAAATTGGACAAGCTTGAGGTTCGTTCTGTTAGAGTTGTAATCTTGTTTTTTCAATCGTGGTCATAGTCCTAGCCGTGTATAAGTGGTCGGAGTCGTGTACAAGTTTAGCCGTGGTTGTATACGAGTCCAGGTCATGGTCGTATACGAGTTCGGGTCGTGGTCATATACGAGTCCGCTCCACAGTCGTAGTCAAGTTCGAGTCTGTTTCATAATCGTAACCGAGTTCGAATAGTAGTCGTGGTCGTAACCGAGTCAGAGTCATAAAGTAGGGTATAAAAGGCGAAGCCATGTAACCGAGAGAGCAAGGTGAGAATGGCGAGAGAGGCTAAGGCGATCGGTGTGATCGAGAGGCAAGAGAGAGAGGATGATTAGAGTGATCGTAGAGATTTGTGTGATCGAGAGAAAGAAATAAAGAGGAGAAGAGCGGTTTGGCTCTAGAAATCTATCGAGTTCATTGTGTTCTCAGACATGGTCGTAAACAACTTACGAACACGGTGAGCAGAGGATCGCAGGCGTGGTCATAAAGGAGTTACGACCACGGCGATTAAGCAACGGCATGCGCAAGAGCAGCATACATGGTCGTAAGGAGTTACGACCACGGTGACGAGCGGAGGTGTCTGCAGGTAGACGTGGTCGTAAGGAGTTACGACCACGGTCGTGGAGCTGAAACTGTGGTCGCAAGGCGTTATGCCTGCAGAAGTGACATAGCCTTCGGCATGGTCGTAAGGAGCTACGACTACGGTGATCGGTCGTGGTCGAAGGAGGCGCAGCGAGAGGCGGTGAACGTGGTTGTAACTTCTGCTAAAGGTTACGACTACGTGATCGGAGCAACGAGGCGTGATCGGAGAGATCGCAGTGTGGTCGTAACGATTGTCTGTGTGGTCGGAGGACCAACAGAGCGGTCGTAGCGACATAAGAGGTGGTCGTAGCCACTATAACGTGGTCATACGGCTACAGGAGGTGGTCGTAGTGGCTAAAACATGGTCGTAAGATCTTAAGCATAGTCATAAAGGCTGTAACACGTTTGTTACTACACATTGGCACCATGAATGTCATATGTTTGCATGGATAGGAATAGGATCGGATTTCACATGCACTAAAATGTTCAATTATTTGGGACCACAAGATCACTACAAAATGATCAATTATTTGGGACCATGAAGATCAGTAAAAAATGTTCAATTATTTGGGATCACATGTGAGAAAAAAGGGTCTTATAAGAGGGGCCAGGGAGATGGAAGAATATATTTCCCAGAGACACGACAGGGGCATCAGAATTTGGGACGATTGTACTCGTACGACGACCAACCTGATGAGGGGGTGGGCTAGGCGCCGTTTTCGGCCCTCCATTCGATGGCTTCATTGACTACTCGGCATCCACGTTTGAGCCACGGTGGGGTGGAAGGCACAAAAGCTCAGCACCTAGCTGGGGTCGTGCCCTAGTAAGGACGCTGAGAAAATCCAAATTTGAAATCATGTTCAAATTTGAAGGTACGTTCGGTGCGACGATTATTAGGGCTTGAATGTTTCGTGCCTAAACGGTTACCTACGTGCGCCTTCCGGCCTAGACCATTGAAGTAGCTTGCAAAAAAAATTGGGACTGAGCTAAAGTTTGTTGGATCGTACAATATATGATGCATTAGCTGTAAGTAGTCTATGCTGAGGTGTTTTGAGTTGCTATATATTCCTTGCTAATTAATTGCCTACGCAGTCGTTCAGGGGTACTCGTCGTCAACCCGCAATCATCTGCCCCCATTGAAGATCAGCAGCGTGGACACTTCATTTTTCTCCTTGCATTCCTAACAACATCATCGTCTGCTAAATACAAAAGAATCATGTGAATTTCTTAGATCACTGTGGCGTAAAATGTAATGCACAGCCCTATTCGTTTCATGTACGGGCAAAGGATGTACAGTGAGTACAACACTGCATAAAACAACAGAAGGGGGAAAAAAGGCCCAGCTCGCTGCACTGACTAGGCCGCTGCAGTGAGCGCTCGGGCACCCTGGTCTGAAACCCACAACCATCTCCGGCACTGTAAAACCATTGTAAGAAATATGAGATGGAAGGGTGTGAAAGAGACGGCACCGTGCCTCACGCGCGGAGTTATAAACAGGTGCTCGTGGAGATGCGTAGGCGATGTGGTACTAAGCGTTGGCTCTCCTGCAGGTTATGATAGTCGACTACAGGCTGAGCTATCCAAGTGGCCTGGCGGCTGCCTATCTTATCAATGGTTTGCACGCAACAGAGGACAACAAGAATGCAAAGTAAATGATAAAGATGCCGCTATTGCAATTCTTAGCTCTAAAGCTTCAGGTAATATATTTCAGGGAGCAAGGGGGCACATTGCACAAGTACTTTCGCATTTAGCTTCCTGTGGGCCTTTTTCCAGTGGTTTTACAGTGCCGGAGATGGTTGTGGGTTTCAGAACTTCCCAACATTTGGTCTTGAAGCTTATAAAAACAGGTCAAAGCATGACTATATATTTTGGTTTCCATTCAGTAACAACACAGAGGAAACCATGTTCAGTAATGTCTGACAAAGAAGGCTTCTTGTTTTGTGAGTATATTTGGTTACAACACTGGATCCTGCCGTCAGGGCCGGCTCAACGTTTTCAAGGGCCCTAGGGCGAATTCGGCTCTATGAGCCTTTTACTATAAAATTTTTTTCTACTTATAAAATATGCAGTTTAAACTTTATATTGTCTAAAGTGACACAAATCAATAGTTCTAACATGATGAACTAATTAGGTACTAACTAGTTTATAAACCAAATGTAACTAGTAAGAATTAATTTACCTCAAATAGGAGTGACAAATATCCAACGTCTTTCATAAAAAGGAACTTCTTCTAGCACTTCTTGATGCAAAATCATTAATAATAACATCGAGATCAATGTCGTTAAGATATTTTTCTCAATGCAGCACATAGCCAAGCCATTCAATCTTTTTTGTGACATAGTAGACCGCAAATTGTTTTTCAGCAATTACAATTTTGAGAAACTCCTTTCAGCTGAAGCTACAGTCACAGGTACAGTTAGAAGAATTCGATATGCAACAGAGACATTTGGGTAGCAATCTGCAGCTGTAACGAATTGAAGAATCTCAGATGCCGACATCTTATCATTTGGCAAGGTGACTTGCAGCACTTTTAATTCAGAGAAAAAAATCATTGAACTCAACGTCAGATGACCCATCATGAGAAAAAACTTGTACAAAAGTAGTGCAACACCTCCGTAGATCATTATCATCCAGAGACTTTAGATTTTTTGAGTTGAATAAGAAACCAAACACATTTTCAAATGCCTTCAACTGCTCAAATCGACTGACGCGAACGGAGTTCACGTTCAGCCGATAGTAGTCGAAGCGTCGTGCTTTCTGCCTTCTGGCGTGGGGCGTTGGGCCGTTGCGGCTTGCGCGTGGGGGGTGGGCCCTCCCTGGCCCGGGGCCCTAGGCCGGCGCCCCCCCGGCCTACCCCCAGAGCCGGGCCTGATCATTCTGGTACGCCGCCTCGGCGAAGGGCAACCGGGCAGGTGGTCCCTGTCATGGATGCCGGCATTGCCGGCTGCCGTCATCGGAGGAGTTGATTGTGGTGTCGGGCACACGGTGGCGGGAGCACTAGCGAGGTTGTGTATGTATTCAAGTATGATACTGCGTATATATAGCGTATAAGAACAGAGAATAAAACGAGGCCCAAAACGCTTGGTTAAATGGGCCGTTGCAACAGGGTCCAGACCGACGGCCCCACGCGCGGCCTTTGGACCGTCGGTTGCAGGAGGTGGTGGTGAGGAGGCGGCGATGGGCAAATGGGGAGAGGAGGTGGCGGGTGAATACGTTCGATAGGCGGCGACGAGGGGATGCGACGTTGCTGGAGAAGTTAGGGGACTGCGACCAGATGCTGTTGTACGGGGAAGGATTTGGTGGCGATGCTGAGGAGGAGATGGTGAGAAGGAGGCGGAGTGGTTGCGGGAGGCAGAGGATGTGAGTGAAGATAAAAGGATGCTAGCCGCCGTTTTCGGCCCTCCATTCGATGGCTTCATTGACTCGGTGGAAGGCACAAAAACTCAGCACCTAGCAAGGACGCTGAGAAAATCCAAATTTGAAATCATGTTCAAATTTGAACGTACGTTCGGTGCGACGTTTATTAGGGCTTGGATGTTTCGTGCCTAAACGGTTACCTACGTGCGCCTTCCGGCTAGACCATTGAAGTAGCTTGCAAAAAAATTGGGACTGAGCTAAAGGTGGTGATCGGTTCGGCTGAAAGCCTCATGTCTTATGGCTGAAAACACTGTAGCTGGCTGAAAAAAGCACTATAGCTGACAGAGACTTATTTACCATAATTAAATTTAAAAAAATTTAAAAATAGAAAAAACATATTAGCCCATCACGTATAATGTAAACAAATACGAGGAAAAAAAGAACTGGTAAAAAAACTCAAAAAAAGCCAAAAGTTCAGAAAAAGACGAAATTTATGAATAGTGCAAAAATAAGCTGAAGCCAGAAGCTGAAGCCATATTGATCAGGGTTGGATCGTACAATATATTATGTCGTTAGCTGTAAGTAGCCTACGTTGAGGTGTTTTGAGTTGCTATATATTCCTTGCTAATCAATTGCGTACGCAGTCGTTCAGGGGTACTCGTCGTCAACCCGCAATCATCTGCCCCCATTGAAGATCAGCAGCGTGGACACTTCATTTTTCTCCTTGCATTCCTAACAACACCATCATCTGCTAAATACAAAAGAATCATGTGAATTTCTTAGATCAATGTGGCGTAAAATGTAATGCACAGCCCTATTCGTTTCATGTACGGGCAAAGGATGTACAGTGAGTACAGGTGTACATAAAACAACAGAAGGGGAAAACAAAAGGCCCAGCTCGCTTCACTGACTAGGCCGCTACAAAGAGATTTAGCCCACGCGCGGCCCGCAGCGAGAGCTGCGGCACCCTGGTCCGTGGGATGCCAATCGGACAGCTCCTAGCACGCGGCGCGGGGCAGGAGAGCCAGCGCTTAGTACCACATCGCCTACGCAACTCTACGACAACCTGTTTATAAGTCCGCGCGTGAGGCATAGCGGCGTCTCTTCGGAGACATCCGATAAAATTGGAACGATACAGAGAAGATTAGCATGGCCCCTGCGCAAGGATGACACGCACAAATCGAGAAATGGTCCAAATTTTTTTGAGAATTTGCGCGCTGGTCCTTCGCCGTGCTGTTTACTTTTTCCGGTCTTACGGATACGTCCCCGGCGCTCTCTTTCACACCCTTCCATCTCATATTTCTTACAAACAGCCCCACCTGGCAGGTTTATGGCCATTTCGCTATTTATAATTGTGCCCCTGGATCCTTCTTTTCACGCCCTCACATCTTCTACTATATTACAGTTAGGTCCTTAGAGAATACATTCACTGGTCCTCCTTGCTGTGCTGTGTTTGCTTTTACGGATACGTGCCTGATGCTCGCTTTCACATCCTTCCATCTTATATTTTCTTATAAAAAGCCCCACTTGGCAAGTTTCTACTTGCACTCTAGGTCTTTTATCTTTCATTTATGACCGTTTCGTCGTTTCTAATTGCACTTAAGCGCCTGTACTGTTACTATTATGTCCTCGCATCTTCTTTTATTGCTTACAGGTCCTTGTAGGATAGAAGTAGTGCAATTCAGTAGCCGTGCAATTAGGTCCCTGGTTTCGTATGTCATTTTGGTTTATTTAGAGGAATATCATTTTGTTTGCAGTACTGCACTTCATTAGTTTTTTAGGTCACTTATGATAGCTTTTACAACCATAACGTTATCCCCTAATATTTGAGATATGCTTTTTTGTTTTTTTATCAAACCTTTCTTGTTACAATTTCGCTACTGGAGTCTGGAGTTAATGAATATATGGCTAATCTGACAATCAGGTCCTTTCGAGTTAATTTTTCTTTGCTAGCGCCATTTTTTTCCTTTTTCAAGAAGTTATTTTTTTAAAAAAAATCAGCATCAAATGTCATGTGTCTCAATCCAATCCGACAGATTATTCTTGAGATACTTTCCTCGAAAATCGATTGCGCCTTTTGCTTAGAGGATTATACTTTTGATCAAATGATGACCCGAATTTTCTATGCATTATCTTTATTTAGAACCATGCTTCTATTTTCCCCCAAATATTACTCTCTTTGTCCACAAATGTTGGTCGTTTTTGACTTTTTACGGCTCCAACACAAGACTTTGACTATAGTTTTGTATCATAATATACTAACAAAAGTAATAAAAATTTTATATTATAAATGCATTTTGCAAGACAAATCTAATGACAATATTCTCATACAGTTAAATTATATACCTTAATATATATTAATGGCTAAAGTTTTAAAATCTTACCTCATGAATCCTATGATGACCTATATTTATAAATAGAGGAAGTTTTTTTTTTCAATACATGGTCCGACAACATGCTAGTTCGTTAAAGAAGAAGATTGAACACTCGGACTGATCCTAGGATTTGAACTGGGTGGACTATTATATTACTACAGTGAAGTATAGTGCATTCAATGGCCTGTCTTCATCGTTCCTCTGTACATCACACCTGACAGGTTTTTAACAGAAATCTGTTTATTGCGGCACGCAGAAACAGTAAATGCCTAAACAATGGACTGTTCTGTTCGAGCTCACTGAAATGAGAACTAGTCAGAAGTGTATGTAAGCTGTACTGTTTTATCGTTAGAAATTCTGTTAATTCGTTTGCTAGTTTTACTCCTCATTCAAAATGTCATAAACGTGTTACTTGAACATGTCTAAGGGATGAGTCTGAAACGAGGTGTCCGATTTTCTTGACGTAGAATCAACGATAACTTTGCCCACAAGATTGACGAACCACAGTCGATCCCCTGCTACCAATGCAATGGGCTTGCAACTCTTTAATTCGCCTAATCACACGCGTGATGTTCTCCACCAACCACCGAGTGAAGAATATCGATCTATCAATTCCCAATAGAAACACAAAATGATCTTTGCAAGAAGAGCGCCTAATTCCCGCTCTAGATGTGGCTGTGCCAAATTCATTAGGAAGAACGGGCGCTCCCGCTCTAGATGTGGCTGTGCCAAATTCATTAGGAAGAACGGGCGCATGGGCTAGGTAATGGTGAGATTCTCATCACAGAAATAGCTAAAAACTAGAACACAGATGTGTTTTTAATTCATAACATCGGATCTGAGTTAGCTTTCCAACAAGTCCAAGAACCAAGGAGTCCAACAAGTAGTTAAAAGGTTCCATGATGAGTATGGTTTTTTTTGGAGAATTACAGCATCAGGTTCCGTATGAAGACTCCTACGGAACCAAGGTCGAAAGGAGTGAGCATGTCAATCATTCACAACCATTGATGAAGGATCCCTCAAAAAGTTAAGGATTACAGATTCTTTTTCAAAATCGATTTTGAAAAAGAATGGATTAGGTCTTACATATACGCGAGGAAGGTAATCAAAAAAGAAAGAAGATGAGCTCTTCTTTCCTTTATCACTTAGGAGTCGTGCGAGATGAAAGTCTCATGCACAGTGTTGCATGAGAGAAAGAAGCGAGGAATCCTCTATTTGACTCTGACCCCCTCTCCAGTTGTTGTTTTTCTTTTTGTTACATCCAAAGTAGCTGCTTCAGCTTTAGCCACACGAATTCTCGATTTTATTTTTTTTTCCTCATCAAACGAATGACATCTTCTTCTGGAAGTCCTATCTATTCTTCGCATGATATTGGGGAATCTCCTTGCTATTACTTAACAAGCATGAAACATATGCCCAAAAGAGATATGAAATATTTGACTAAGATTGGTTTTCATTCCACTCTTCTATTTCTCAACAATAACTTCTCTCATTAGCTATTTCACGTTTTCAAAGTCATTAATTGTCTCATACCCTTTTTTAGATTTCAACTGTATGGCGTAGTGCACTTTACACAAACAGAATTTTAGGGTTCCTTTATTTTATTATAGAATAAGAAGAATTCTTCCATTCTCTTTTTCTTTGGTTGGGGGAAAACCACAAATTAAAACTTTTGAAGGGAGCAGAATTCCAAGTAAAAAATCCTAGATCCTTCCACTTAGATGAAAAAGAATTTTTCCAATAGAGCCAAGGTACCCCTGAGCGGCTATGGTTGTACCTATCTTGCAGGAATAGAAAACTCACTATTCACTCAGTTTATTTTCCATAATAAGATTATGTAGGAGAGATGACCGAGCAGTTCAAGGCATAACATTGGAACTACTATGTAGAATTCTATACGGACCAATTCTTTTTTAAATCGCTAAAAGTTATTTAGTCAAGTTTCCAACGGATCTTGATTTTGAGCTTTCTACTAAGAGCTAGAGTAACTTCATTGGATGCTGCACAATCTGTCCAGAATGTCACATGAGAGTTGACAATCTTGAGGAGTCCATGGCTTGTATGGCATGTTTAGGTTGATATCTAGCTATTCCACGTCTTTCCAATGATTTATAAGACACCCTTTTGAATCTACTCACATATTCAAGTCATGCCAAATAATGATTTTGAGGATGGGAAGGTTTGAAGTCAATTCGGTTTGACCACATCATAGCCTGTACATTCTATTTTGAAAATACTATAATTTTTGCATACAGAGGTGGATTTGTGTATTCTTGGACTTGTTGAAAAGCTAACTTCAAAACTGTAACATCCAAAAATTTGGGTGCCTAGAAAATATGAATTTTTAAAAACTTTTATTGCAATTTATTGGCATTCCAAATTGCTTTTGAATGTTTATTTGAACCCTTTTGAGTTTTGAGAAATATAAATTAAGGTACTGAGAAGTAAAACCCAAAGTAAAAACAATATTGATGTTAAATAAAAGAAATAAAAATTTGAAATCTAAATTACTTAATTAAAAGAGAAGCAATGGCCAAAGGAGTATATAAAAGGAAACTCGCATCTAAATAGTAAAAATTTAAATTTAAATTGTAAACATCAAGCAAAAATTGAAATCAACAATCTTAAATGTGAAATAAAAATTTAAATTAAAAATTCAAGAATCCAAAAATTGCTAAAAGCTTCTCATTCTTCCCTTATTCCTTAACCTTTTCCCTCTCTTACATGTGGGCCCGACCCCTACCCCTTCCCTCTCTCCTCTCTTTTCCCCTGCGCACAGGCCGGTCTCCTTCCTCCTCTGGCTGAGGATGCTCCACGTCTTCCTCCTTGTGCGCCCGCCGTGCCCGCGTCAGCGGCGCCTGCAGACGCACCCTGCCTCCCTCACGCCGCACGTCGCCCCCGCCCATGTCCTGCCTCCTTGCGCGAATTCCGCCGGCTCCCCGTCCTTACGCCCAACCCCGCCGCCTGGTTTCCCATGCCGCCTGGTCGGCCCCGCCCGGCGCTAGCACACCACGCCGCCTATAAGGCTTGACCAAGACCCCCAAACACATCGCTCACCTCCGCTCATCCTCCCCTCACGCCGAATTGAGCTTCCATGCCCCATTGCTCACGCGCCGGCCGTTCTTCCCCGAAACCGGCCAAAACCGCCGCTGCCGCCCCGTTTCTTGCCTGTTGGACGCCGGCCCAATTCCGTTCGCCGGGAGCATCACCTAGCCTCCACGGCCCTTCCCCGAGCACCTCCATGTCCTCCCCTTCACCGTAGCACGCTGGCCACGGAGACCTACATTGCGCCGCCGTGAGCTTCCGCCGCCGGCTCACCTCGGTGCCTCCCTGGCCGCGTCGTTGCCGTTGGTGAGTTCCTCCCGACCCCCTTATGCTCATGCGCCGGCCAATTTAGCCTTCCTCCCACCACGCCGCCGTCACACCATGGCTACCCGCCTCCGGCCGCCGAGCCTCGCCGCCGGCCTACCTCGTCGCCGTCCTGAGCAGCGCCGACCCTCCACCATCTTTCTTACCTTCCCCTCAACGCGTTTTGCAGGTCCCCAGCAGCTCCCCTGCTACCAATGTAATGGGCTTGCAACTCTCGAGGTTCTTTTTTTGCTTAATGCGACATTTGCAATAATCATAATTAAAATTCCTATGACTTGGCGTTTTATAAACATGCTTTAAAAGGGTTTGAAATTGTGCAGTATTTATAGCGGTGTAGGTTCCATCCACCAATTCCATGGTTCCATCCACCTATGCTAGCTTTTGATCATGATGCCACTTCCATATTATCAATCACGCTGGAGTACGTCCCTCCATGAAAATTCAAAGTCAGAGTACATCCCTCTGATAGGTTTTTGTCCCACCCACAAAGGTTTTTGAAATGGAACTAACTCGAGTGGGTTCCCATGTCCGCCCTTGACCGTGGGCACGGCTGCTCGAACAGTTTTATGCTCTGCAGAGGTTGCACACTTTCACCACAAGAGATGAATTATCTTAATAGCCAACATGCTTCCTTAGGCATGTGACCCAGATAATTTATCACAAAGCCTTTACCTTACTCCAATCTAGCTAGACACTATCCGCTGAGGTTTCACCGCTGAAGGGTTAAATCCACCATAGTCAGAAGCCCCCTCTTGCGCCGTGCGAGCACAGTAAATCCCTGTGCCTCACTGTGAGTAACCAGTAAACCCTGGCACCCACTAACCACTGGTGATATCTGAACTAAACCTTTGCAAGTTAATTAGCTAGGTCATACCCATATAGACTTGTGGTTGTACTGTTTTACACAAGGAGGTCATCACAAGATTCAGTCCTTAATTTGTCCGGGCGGTTCAATCCACAAACCACATATTCTTGTGCTACTTCCGCACCAACCACTCTTACCACCCACTCAGACAGGTATAGCAGGTTATAAGGGTTTTGAGAAGCATAAAATAAGTAATCACAAAGTATTCAGCCACATACATCCCGTGACTGCCCCAAAACAAGTTCTTATGTTTTTAAAGATTGATGATCAGGGCAACAAGCGCCCTGGACTTTGACAAGACTAGCACAATATTTAATATGACTTATAGCTAGTAAAGTTATCATTAATATCTATGGTGACAAGGATCAGGTGATTCAAGTATCAAGGAATGGCATAATAAATTTAATACAACATCAACTGGGCCTGTAGCTACCTTAAGCTTTGACAAAGAATATAATTTTGCAAAAATGTAGGATCAATATGATCAAAATGATGACTTGCCTTGCTTGGTGTACCACGGCCTTGATATCTCTAATTCAAAACCTTCTCAGTCAGTGAGTTTAATTTACTGGTCCTCGCTTTTACCCAAGTCTTGATCCTGTTCGAATATATTGCCTCGTTGAGTCTTCAGATTCTAATACGCGGCAAAGAAAAGAAAGACCAAATAAATCCAAACACTTTAAATTCCCAATTTGATTTAAATTATACGTTTATTACGATTTGAGAATAGAAGGATGATTCGGATTAGTGTGTTGTAAACACAGCGGTAGATGAACTGGGTGAAGGAATGAGATGGCTGAGTAGCTTTACCGTGAGGGAAAATTATGATAAGAAGGGATCCGAGGTGCAGGAGTATTTTACAGGAATTACCTGCTTTGGAAAAGAAAGTGGCCAAACACAGCCGATTAGAGAAGGACGAGGCTCGATCTTTTATTTGGTCACTTTCTCTTTATTAGTTTATATTTATCAAGGAAGTCCCGTGAGTCAGGCAGGACTTACGGACAGATAAAAGAGGTTAGCGAAGATAGTAAAGAGGAATAGAACTTTGTAATTTTTGGATGCGGAAGTTTTACAGGAGATGAGTATAATTTTAAATACTCAGTGTAACTTTGATATTTCATGTGGTAATACTTATCTGAGATTGCAATAGCCAATTTAATGAATCATTATTTTTAATAACTTAATTAAGGTATGGAGTCAAACATGTAATCAGTTATTATTATGGACAAGGTTGGTTATTTTATTGATTAACCAGTTTATCATTAGTAGTCTGCCTCTTATTAGGTGAGTGGTTCATAAATTAATAAAGATCTTCTTGATAAAGCTATTTCTTTTATTATTAATTATTCTCAACCATTAGATTTAAATCCTGAGATAATGATTAGAGATTTGGGCGTGAGACGAAGATTAAGGATTGCTCTTTCTTGTTCAAGAGGTCTTAATCGTAAACATCTGTTATTTTAAATCTTAGCATTTTTAGGCCAAATGTGGAAGTCTTTACTACGACTATTCTTAAGCACTCTTGAAAAGATAGCTTTCATGATTTTAGAGGTGAGTAAACCAAACTTGATATTTTATGTGGCATCCTGATGATTTCTGAGAGATAACTTTAACGAGCGGGGTAGTTTCAAATTCGTGTTATTGAAATGTTGTATCTGATGATACCTTCATTCATATTATTATATTAATTACTTTTGTCACCAGTGTCTTATTTGTCATGGGTTTAGGCAAGATAAAAAGGGGTGTAAATCTTTCATCAAGCTTCATTACTAAATCATTTAACCATATTATTATTATTAGATTAACTTCTTGTAAATTCCCTAATAATAGTAAAATAGTTCATGGCATAAATTTAGCTTGATAAATCTTATACATGAGGATGAGATTATTAATCTTGATTGGCATACAATTGACCAATGCTTAGTTTTAATTTAATTGCATCAATCTTTTTCATTATGAATTCGTGAGTAATTTCTTATTCCTATTTTTCATTCACAATGTGCCTCTACATGCAATTTAATCAAACTTAAAGTTTTAATTTCATTTCATAACCCTTTTAGTTTCATTTCACCATTAAATTATTATTCCTATTTTTTAGTTACATCTCATATTCTAAGACTGCTTCTAGAAATGAATTGAGAATATACACATTTACTAGGTGCTATTTTTAGTGGGGCCCACATGTCATATGAGAGAGGAGGGCACTCCCTTCAACTGGAAACGAAGCAGAACAGAGACCAAATAGCGAAACAGGGGAGGCGAGGTGGCTACGGGGTCGTGCGGCGTCGCCGGTGAGGAGCGACCGGGGAAGCGACGGTGACCGGCCAAATGGGATGCCCCGGCGACGAGGTAGCTCGAGGGGGGGGGGGGCAGTGGCTTCGGCTGGGGAGACGCCAAGGCGGGCTGGCGGCGGCGTTAAGCGGCCGGTGATGAGGGGGAAAGGGGCGCTGGCGGCCGGATGGGAGAGGGAGGGGAAAAGGTGCGCGTGGGCAAAAGAAGGAGGCCTAGAGCTCACTTGGGCAGTTGATTTGACCGGAGGGCGACCGAGAGGGACCGGCGACGAAGACTAGGGGCGGCGGCAGGTGGCTTGCGCGGAGAGATCACACCGGCGGGAAGGAGCACCGGCCAGCCATTGAAGAAGCTCCAGGGCACCGAGGAGCAGCTCCTGCCGCGAGGAATTGAGGGAAGAAGCCCTGGAGGGCGGTCGGCGGTGATGGAGGCAATGTCGGCCGGTGAGCTTAGGAGGAGGAAGTGGGGAATGGGGAAAAGATGAGCCCAATGCTTGTTTTTATAGCTAGGAAAGATGGCGCAGGCAAAGCAGTGTCAGGTACGGTGAGGAGTACCGCCGGTATGGGCGGGGTACATCGGGCATGGGCGGCGCGTCCGGTGGCATGGGGCGGCGCGGAGGCGACGGGTGAAACCTGGGGCGTGCACGAAACTGGGGGCGGAGTCGGGTGATACCAGGGGTGGAGCGAGCGGCGCGGGCTAGGCGGCTTGGTTCGGAGATAGTAACGCAGCCGGGGAGGCGGTGCAAGCGGTGCGTCAGAGGAACATGGAGGGAGGAAGGAAGAAACGGGAGGAGGAGGAAGAAGGTAGCGCGGTCGGGTGGGCCAACGACCAGAGAAGAGGAAACAGGCCGAACGGGCCGAAGAAAAAGGAGGGAACGGCCGAAAAAGAAAAAGGGTAGCAAGCCGGGGGAAAGGAAAAGAAATGGGCCAGTCCAAAAGAAGTTGTTGGGAATTTTGTGAATTCCCAAATTTTGGAATTTCATATTTGGTTTTGTGAGAATCTTTTGAATTTTCAAATTTGGTTCAGATTTTTGGGTTTAACAATTTAATTTTTCAAGATTTGTCGAGTTTTGAGATATAACTCTTAATTTTTCAAATTTGAATTTCCGAATTTGCATATTAGATGGAAAAGATTTTTTAGTAATTTAAAACATCCATATTTGGCTTTGAATGCCCAGATTTCAATTTTTAAATTTGAAATCAATACTTCCAAGGGCATTTGGATTTTCTAAATTTTAAACATTAAATTTTGGTTCCTGATTCCAAAGTTTGGATTTTTATTAGTAGGGCTTTTCAGCAAGAAACCAACTCAATAAATTTGAATAACACCGAAAATCTTCGAGAACACGAGAAGAACAACAGAAATATTTTTATAATTTTTGCAATTACAGTAGTTTCCCTTTTTGGGATGTTACAAGTATAGTGCATTCAATGGCTTGTCTTCATCGTTCCTCTGTACATCACACCTGACAGGTTTTTAACAGAAATCTGTTTATTGCGGCACGCAGAAACAGTAAATGGCTAAACAATGAACTGTTTTGTTCGAGCTCACTGAAATGAGAACTAGTCAGAAGTATATATAAGCTATACTATTTTATCGTTAGAAATTCTGTTAATCCGTTTGCTAGTTTTACTCCTCATTCAAAATGTCATAAACGTGTTACTTGAACATGTCTAAGGGATGAGTCTGAAACGAGGTGTCCGATCTTCTCGATGCAGAATCAACGATAACTTTGCCCACAAGATTGACGAATCGCAGTCGATCCCCTGCTGCCAATGCAATGGGCTTGCAACTCTTTAATTCGCCTAATCACACGCATGATGTTCTCCACCAACCACCGAGTGAAGAATATCGATCTATCAATTCCCAATAGAAACACAAAATGATCTTTGCAAGAAGAACGCCTAATTCCCGCTCTAGATGTGGCTATGCCAAATTCATTAGGAAGAACGGGCGCATGGGCTAGGTAATGGTGAGATTCTCGTCACAGAAGTAGCTAAAAACTAGAACACAGATGTGTTTTTTAATTCATAACATCGGGTCTGAGTTAGCTTTCCAACAAGTCCAAGAACCAAGGAGCCCAACAAGTTGTTAAAAGGTTCCATGATGAGTATGTTTTTTGGAGAATTACAGCATCAGGTTCCGTATGAAGACTCCTACGGAACCAAGGTCGAAAGGATTGAAAATGTCAATCATTCACAACCATTGATGAAGGATCCCTCAAAAAGTTAAGGATTACAGATTCTTTTTCAAAATCGATTTTGAAAAAGAATGGATTAGGTCTTACATATACGCGAGGAAGGTAATCAAAAAAGAAAGAAGATGAGCTCTTCTTTCCTTTATCACTTAGGAGTCGTGCGAGATGAAAGTCTCATGCACAATTTTGCATGAGAGAAAGAAGCGAGGAATCCTCTATTTGACTCTGACCCCCCTCTCCAGTTGTTGTTTTTCTTTTTGTTACATCCAAAGTAGCTGCTTCAGCTTTAGCCACACGAATTCTCGATTTTACGTTTTATTTCTCATCAAACGAATGACATCTTCTTCTGGAAGTCCTATCTATTCTTCGCATGATATTGGGGAATCTCCTTGCTATTACTTAACAAGCATGAAACGTATGCCCAAAAGAGATATCAAATATTTGACTAAGATTGGTTTTCATTCCACTCTTCTATTTCTCAACAATAACTTCTCTCATCAGCTATTTCACGTTTTCAAAGTCATTAATTGTCTCATACCCTTTTTTAGATTTCAACTGTATGGCGTAGTGTACTTTACACAAACAGAATTTTAGGGTTCCTTTATTTTATTATAGAATAAGAAGAATTCTTCCATTCTTTTTTTCTTTGGTTTGGGGAAAACCACTGAGAGACCATGTGGTAATGACCCCATGAGTGTGATGAGTAATTGACGTCAGTTTAGGAAAATCGAGTTTTGTTTGTGTGGTTCGGACCATGTCGTTGCGTGGTGCAATCGGCTTCGGTCGAACTTGGTCAAACCTGGTCAAAGTGATTAGGATGCATATTCTCTTGATTTGACAGGTTTGGGCTCTTTCGTGCGTAAGTATGATTTATTATTGCTAATTATGCTTACATGTGTCGAGCGGTGCTATTTGATGTGTTTCTTGTCTGTGATGGCTGCAAGACGTCGAGGTGGAGTCGTGGCGAGACACGAGGTGACCGGACTAGGCGCAGGTGGTGCTGAGGTCAGAATAGTCGGGATGTGTCGAAGACGGCGGAGACTCGAGGTGGTTGCGAGGCTTGGACGACAAGGAACGCGGAAGGTTCCCGGAAGGTGCAGAAGGGGCGTTTCGGTAAAAGCGCAAGGCTGCACAGGTGGAAGCGGTTCCGTTCAGAGTTAGCGGGAAAAACGGGTTGGGAACCCGTTAGCCAAGGGCTATAAATAGGAGTGAGTGGCTGCATGTATTCCCACAGCTTTGGGAGAGAGTTAGGGTTTGCTTGAGTCAAAAGAACCTTTGGAGAGGTTGTTTTGCTTTGGGGGCTTTAGTTGATAAGAGGCTTTAGTGGTTGGAGAGAGCAGAGTGTGTCTCCCTGGGTGTGTTCGTGTGTTATCTCCTCACAAGCATGTAGTGCTCTTGAGTGTTTTTTGATCTTGAGTGAGGGAGAGGATGGATTGAGACCCTTGTAATCATTCCTCTTGTTCTAATGTCCATGCGTATGGGGACTCCTCTGTATTCTTTGTTTTCCATGAATGAAATCACTGAAGTTTATTTCTCTACCTCCTGTGTTCTTCGTTACTCTCTGTGAGATTTTTGAGTTTTTGCGATTTGAGTGATTTCTTGCTGAGAAGGGCCAAAATGGGTTGTTGTATGTTGGGATGATGCCTCAAGATCATTTGATCAGTTAAAATCCCAAGAACCCATTCTTGATTCCAGATTTTGGCTTTTGGCTTCCTTTGTTCTTCATTTCTTCTCCTAGGGTTTTGGTGCAAATCTTGTTTCCCTCTTTGAGTTGGCATGAAACTTGGTACCTAGAGTCCAGAGCCTATCTATTAGCTATCCTCAAAGTTTCATGGTCAAAGGATCAAAGGTTGGGGAGTAATTTGAGTTTTGGTCCTGTTCTTGCAAAGTTTCAGATATTTGTCATAATCTGAAATTCTTGCTCTTGAGTTTGATTTCCTTGTTTCCCAAAGTCTTCTTGGTATTTAGTTGGTTGTTGTGCTGCCTTGGACCAAAAAGAATGGAATGATTCCATCATTTTCTCTGATTTTCGAAGAATTGAAATATTTCACAAAATTTTAGTTTTCAGTCTGCTTCTCGGGTGCTCTGGGTTCAGGACACCGGTCAGACCGCCGGTTGTTTGGCGGTCAGACCGCTCACGGGAAGGCGGTCAGACCGGAGTAACACATGCGGTCAGACCGGCGGGGGCGGTCAGACCGGCCGCGCAATGGCGGTCAGACCGGCGGTCTGAAAGCGGTCTGACCGGTCCATTAGCAGCGGTCTGACCGGCCTTTTGCAGTGCGCAGTGTTTTCTTCAGTGCTGTCTTGAATTTTGTTTTCTCCTCTGAGTTTCTGGTTCTGCAGAGAACTTGCCTTCTTTCTTTTCATAGCCTCTAATTGCTATCAGAGAGAAACGTGTTGAGAACACCTTGTGGGGTTTTTGTTTTTAAAGAAACGACATTCACCCCCCCCCCCCCTCTATCGCCATTTCGGTCCAACAACCACAAACTAAAACTTTTGAAGGGAGCAGAATGCCAAGTAAAAAAATCCTGGATCTTGTATAAAAATTTGTCTGCTCCAGTAGAAGTTAGACTTAGTGCAACGTAATTTGCATTATTTTCTTAGTTGTAATCAGTCCTCTGAGTAATAGCTACACATGACGTAGGGTTATTATTTTCTCAGGAGAAGACCCGAACCTGTATAAAAATCTCTATGTCTCTACTCTGCACGATCATAGTTCGAGTCTTCAAGAGCTTTCCCCCAAATCCAAATAAATCATACATAAGATCGGTATTAAAACACCGATAGTTGGCATCGTCCGTGGGGAAAGATTCTTCCAAGACTCCGGTAATTTCCTTGTCAGCAAATTCTCTTTCTTCTTATGTCCTCATGGCAGGAGAATGAAATGAGCAGAACTGGTTCGACTTGGTCGACTACGCAGATCTTGCCATGGATGCCTGCTACGACTACAAGTAGATGATGCCTGCTTTTGACGATGAGTCTGTCTTTGGAGATCCATCCCAAGATTTCGAAGATCATCCCGCGGGAAAGGTTGAGGCGGGATCCATATCCCCCATGGCAGTACGTCTAATGGAGGAACTAGTTTCCCAAATGGCATGGGTCAATCCAACCACGAACAAAACGCGCAACGTGACAATGGGTCTGCCCCCCAAGTCTTCGAGTTCTCCATTGACCACTCGAGTAGTTTTAGCAAGCCATGGAATCTATCATTCCAGGGATTCATCACCAACTGGTGGTCATAACTCTCTGGTGGAACCTGCAAAGAGAATGGGTGGGCTCCCTGCGAGTTCGCCATACTTTCGCACAGTACAGATCCAATAGGAGATAGTCATAATCCGGAATTCCCCTACCTGATCCAATGTGTTCTGATCCCCCTCCTCTCTGACATCAACCTTTATATAGTCGATGAAGTGGTGGCGTTGTCCTGTGCCAAAAGACGACTCAACGCTTTGGGTGATAACCGTCTGATGGAAGTTACTATCAGAGAGACATAGTGGCATGTTCACTGTGCGACTATTATTGCCAGAGAGAGATCGTGTTCGGTTATTAGGAATAAGGACACGTTCTAACCGCCTTGTCAGACAACCCCCACGATGAAGTAGGTCATCGTAAACAAGCTAGTCGGGGATATGTTGGTTGCAAAAAGACTCATGACCGCGAGATGGTCGTAGGATATTTTACGACTATATGGTCGTAGAAAGACTTACGACCAAGGAGTAGTCGTAGTAAGACTTATGACAACCTTGTGAAATCTCTCCCTTATCATTAAGGGGTATACTCGAAGAATATAATGATGTAACAATTAGAGGATTATTATATCCTAATCATCTACCCCCAACTTCAAGTGAAAGTAACTTTTTTGAGAAAGAGAGGTCGTAGAAAGGTCTATGACCATAGAATGGTCGTAGAAGAAGAGATGGTCAAAAGCAAAATCTTTTTTATTCTCTTCGGTCAAAATCAATCTTGGTCAATAAGGTAATTTCACTTGAGTTATAAAGACAGATGGATTTCAAACAGAGGAATTAATGAATTCCAATCGATTTTCACTGATCTGTCTGCTGGATCGGTTCCCAAGATAACCGTTTGGTTCCCAAGACGGATAACTCATATAGTTGTAAAAGCTTACCTTAGGGTAACTTTTGGTTTCCTTACTTCCCCTTCTGCTCCAATCTACTTCGAGCTTTCCACCGCTGACCAAGTCGTCTTCTTCCTTCAATCTCTTCCAAATTCAAACCAACCACTCGGGAAAATGACTAAGCCATTATCCAATTAGCTGATCTTGGAGATGAATGTTGCGAAATTGAGGGCATTGGAGGATGCTGAGAAGATTCCTTAACGAAAATTTGTGAGATGGATCAAAGCTGTTGGACAAAACTGGCGGGGGAGATTGGGCAAATCCTAGTGTTGCAGGCGTACTGCTAGTGTGGCCTTCATCTTCCAGCTCATCCTTTTCTTACAGTCGTACTCAATACTTTGGAGTTGAATTGGTGAACTTGGTTCCCAATTCGATTACCATGCTTAGTGTATTCGTGAACCTGTGTGAGGCTTATATGGGGATTCCTTCGAATCTCGAACTCTTTCATTATTACTGTGAAATGAGTCGTCAGACCAGAATTGCTGGGAGCTGTGGTTTGAAGCTCCATGATGGAAAGACGGAGTAGTATATCCAGATGTTTACCCAGTCTTCATGGCCATACTAGAAGAAGAAGTGGTTCTATTGGGAGACGACCAGTGAAGACATCCTTTACTTTGTGGGGAAGGGTGCTAAGAAGAACACTTCTTGGAACTTGGTCCCAAAGGACCTTACTCGAATAGACCCCCTACATCTCAGCTATCAAAGAGTTGAGGAACAAAGGACTCATCGGCTGCCATGTGGTGAAGGACTTCATCACCCATCGTATTACTCCCCTGAAGCGACAAGCACATCCCATGTGGATATACTCGGGAGCCAAAGATACTAGCAGAGACTACGAGAAAGGTAAATAACAATTGTACTCGTACTTAGATTTAAGTCTTGAGCTCTGACCACTTTTATCTGTATGAACAGATCTTGATTTGGGAGAAATTGACACCTGGGTCAAGCTTGTTTGTGAGAAGACTCCATTGCTTGAGGTGAAGGCTCCTTGTATTTTGGTGGACGTATCCACTAAGGAGAGAGAAGAATGCCTAATGGTAATCAGGGAATTGATTTCATCTTTAGGACTATGTAGTCGTAGGGAACGATTAAGCAATATTCTTTTCCTCCACAAAGTGTAGGCATGAATTACCATAAGAACAACCAAAGAGTTGAACTGATGGTCATCAGAGGGGAGACAGAGAAAGCCAAGGCTCCTCTGGCCAAGAGACATTGGCTAACAAAAGCCGCTGACAAGAAAAAGGGGGAGCACAAGTGCTGCTGTTCCCCTCTCTATCCTTTCTCCTGCTGCTCCAAGTGCCCCCATCAAGCGATTCTTTATGGATGTAAGCATCGCAAGTGAAATAGGGGCTACTGTATTCGAGCAACAAACTCCTAAGATCAAGGTACCATTCTATTATGATAATGAAACTCACTCAGTAGGCGCATCTCGAGGCTCTATTAAGTAATTCAAAAAGGAAAACTGGAGAAGTTTTGTATCTTTTATGAAGGAGACTGCAGTAGTAGCAGAACCTATGATCGAAAAGGAGACCACCCTCCAAGTGGTCAAGACTGGTTTCAATTACCTGGAGGGGTAAGAGGGACAAGGAGTAGTAACTCTTACACAAACCTTCGACCAGACGTGGTCGAGGATGTTCTCATACGACCAGACGTGGTCAAAGAGAAGAAGTCGAAGAAACTAATCTCCGAAAAGTTTCTTCTAAATTCAAGATAAAGGGTACGAAAGCAAGGTATGAAAAACATAGGCATAGACATAGTATTTTACCTCTATCTTCTTTAATGCCAACTTACTTTTGATGATTATAGCTCGGCTTCTCCGCTGCTCAAGGATGCTTCTGCTAAGAAGCCCCTTGCAGCTCTGCTCGTGGCCGAAGATGCAGTGGAGAAAGTGGTCGAAGAAACAACCATTGCAGCGACAGAGGCTGATGCCGAAGCTGTAAAGTCTACGACCACGAAAATGGTTGTAGCAACAGAAAATCAAGCAACTAAAGACGGGGTAGGAATAACCGTCGTGCCAAAAAGGAGCACATCGAGGATGCTCCTCTTCATTCCCAAGAATGTATGGAGAAGATGTGGTGAAATAAGGTTGATGAGCTTGACCAACTCAAGGATCCTGGGCGGGTACTCGCCAAGTTTACTCGTAAGAGCATGAGCGTAAGTATTGAGTATTTAGACATTCTTACTTGGTCTTTTCTGATCTCACCATCTTTCTTTGTTTAGAGAGCATTAGAAGGCATGGCAACTATGGTTAAGTACCATATGCAACTCATTTTCCTACGACAGGAAAATGCTAAACTCTCTAAGAAAGCAGCGAAATGGTAAGTTACCGAGTTATGTAGTTAAATTCTATTTCAACCACTTATCCAAGGTTTCATGTCTACGTTTAACCTTTGTAGGTCTAAGAGCGATGCAAAGTTTTTAGCTACTGCACTTGACAATGAGAGGGTCGATACGCCGAGGCTGAAGAAAGAAAATGTTGACCAATCGATAACCATTATGAAGGCTAATTCTACAATTAGAGCATTGCAGGAGAAAATAAATAGTAAGTTCTGAACTTAAGACTATTTATTTGGTTGTCTTTCTAGTATTCCTCTTACTCTTTTCTTTTGACAGAAAAAGAAGCTAAAGCGAGTAAGTCCCAAACTGAGGTAAAAAAAGACCAAGGTGATTAGATAACTTACTCGTATCAATAAAGAGACCATCCAGATAATGAAGCTACTGGAAGAAAAGCACAAAGCTGAAGTCGATAAGCTTGACGCTTGACTAGCAGGTGAGAAAAGCTTTGCCTTCGACTAGTTCTGCTAACTAATCATGTGACAAGTATTTTCTTGACCATTGTTATTCTATTTACAAAAGCTGTGGTCAAAATAAAATGTCTCTCAAAAGTCTCGACCTGTAGTTAAGAGGAAACAAAGTTGATGAAGGCAATTCTCCGTGACAATGTTGTACTTCTCAACAATCTGCTCGGTGGGTTTGGTTCGGAGAAGATGAGTCCTTCCAAAGACACCATAATCGCTCATGCGTGTATAATTGAATTACAAGTTGGAGCACTAGAGAAGCATTTATCTACTCTGAAGACCGACCAGGCCAAGTTGATTCGGGAGGCAGTTAAAGGCGTTGTAAGCTATGACTTGGCAAAACTCAAGGCATGCGACCATAACCTTAACTTTCAACTGATTGATCGTAACTTTAGTTGCTCTGAAGTAGAGGCAGCCTGTTTGATTGAAGAACTAGAGCCCACTAGTCAAAGGGTTGCAGAGGAGATGCAACTTGACTCCCCTTCTTTAGAGTAGTTTGTAAAGACTTACCTTTGGATGATGAAAGACTTTTTCATTTTTCCCGCAATTCATCTTGTTGAGTAGTTAGTACTCATAAGACAAAAAAATAAATAAAAAAGAATCAATTTATGATCAAGAATAAAGTTATATGAATAACTCTATTCTAACCCCCAACAATTTAATTAGTTTATATGGATAAACTAAGCAAATAGTATAGAGTAAAGTATGCAGATAGAAGAGTAGTCATCCATCATCGTGGTCGAATTCAATTATCATGTTCTGGAAGCAAAAGTTAGGAATGAATCAACGCTAGGAAGTTCTTTCTAGTGGGTAGGACCACGTGCAGAGAGGAGAGACTCTGACTAGGTGATATTACCTCCCTTCGACCAGGTTAATCAAATCGAAGACATAAATAATAAGAGGATAAACACTTAGAATTCCTTCTCGTACATCTATCAACATTTTCGTAGATAACTCAATTGTTTTATGCTGATAGCAAGAATTAGGAATGTTTCATCACTAGGAAGCTCCTTCTAGTGGACAAGACTACATGCAGAGAGGAGGGGCTTCGGCTAGTGATATTCCTGAGAGACCATGTGGAGGTCATCCCATGTATGTGATGAGTAATTGACATCGGTTTAGGGAAGTCGAGTTTGATTTGGTTGGTTCGGACCATGTCGTTGCGTGGTGCAATGGACACGGTCGGACTTGGTCAAACCTGGTCAAAGGGTTTAGATTGCATATTATGTCGATTTGTCAGGTTTGGGCTAATTTATGCTTTCATGTATCGAGCGGTGCTATTTGATGTGTTTCTTGTCTGTGTTGGCTGTAGGACGTCGAGGCGGAGTCGTGGCGAGACACGAGGTGAGCGGACTAGACACGGGCGGTATCGAGGTCAGAACGGTTGTATGTGTCGAAGACGCTGGAGATTCGATGTGGTTGCGAGGCTTGGATGACAAGGAGCGCGGAAGCTTCCCGAAAGGTGCAGGAGGGGCGAAATGGTAATTTCGCGAGGCTGCAAAAGCGGGAGCGGGCTCCGTTCGGGTTTAGCGGGCGTAACGGGTTGGAGACCCGTTTGCCAAGGGCTATAAATAGATATTGGGGGCTTCATGCCCACTCACGCACTCCAAGGGTTCTAGAATTTGCTTTAGTCAAAATGAGCTTTAGAAGTTTGTTATGGCTTTAGGCTTTAGTTGGTGAGGCTTTGGGAGTGGAGAGTAGTTGGAGAGGGTAAGTGCTCTGTCCCCCTTCGATGTATTCTTGAGTGCTCCTTCCCTCTGTGTGTTCATGTAGAGAGAGAGCTTGTGTTCTTGAGTTGGGAGAGGAAGAGGATGGATTGAGAGCCTTGTAATCATTCCTCTTGTATCAATCATGTATCTCCTTTCCTCTCTATCAATATGAGATGGTGGTATTTGAGTCTTATTGTTCTCTGTTGCTTATTTCCTTCGATGCTCTCTATGTGTGAATTTTGAGTTTTTGCTCGGTTCTTGCTGAGTGCCAAAATGGGTTGCTCTGTGATGGGATGACATCTTTAGACCATTTGGTCAGGTTCCCCCAAGAGCGAATCAATTCTATTCTCAGATTTTCTTCATCTGCCTCCTCTGTTCATATCTCCAGTTCTAGGGTTTGAAGTGGTTTGTGTTTTTCACCATGAGATGCTCTAAGATTTGGACTCTCAGGTCCTTAGGCTATTGCTAATCTTCTTGCAAAATCTCATAGGCAAATGTCTTGTGAATCAAGAGCAGTTTGGATTTTTGTGCTCTCTCTGAAGTTTCCCATGCATTTCTAGGGTTTTAGTGCATTTCATGTTTTCCTTCTCAAGATGGCTTGAAATTTGTCTTGTAGAGTCAAATGGCTATTGCTAACATATCTGCAAAGTCTCATGGCCAAAGGATTGGAGATGGAGTGGCAATTGGAATTTTTGGGCAGCTCTCTGTGTTTTTTAGAGTTTGAGACCAATCTGAAATTGTTAATTTTGAGTTGGTCTCCTTTGTTTCCCAAGCATCCCTTGCTATTTAGAATATTATTGTGATGCTCTGAGGTGGAAAGGTTGGGAGCAAAACCCTCAATTTGTCAGTTTTTGGAGGTCTGAAGAGTTTGCCCTAAATTCAGTTTTTTGGACTGCTCTCAGGTTGCCTGAAATTCAGAAGACCGGTCAGACCGGGGTTTACCCAGCGGTCAGACCAGCTTTTACCCAGTGGTCAGACCGGCGTTTACCCAGCGGTCAGACCGGATTTTACCCAGCGGTCAGACCGGCTTTTACCCAGCGGTCAGACCGGCGTTTACCCAGCGGTCAGACCGGCGGCAGAGGACCGGTCAGACCGGCCCAGGGAGGTGTTGGCAGTGTTGTTCTCTGTGATTTTATCTCTCTTGTTGTTTTTCCTTCTAGGTTTTCCTCTCAGTAAATATAGGCCTCCTGTAAGTTTAACTTCTTCTTCATAGCTTTGTAGCTGTTGGAGAGGGATCGTTTCGTGAGTATTTTGGGGGATCATTTTTTTAAGTCAACATTCACCCTCCCTCTGTCGCCATTTCGGTCCAATAATTGGTATCAGAGCCGGTTAGCTCTTTTCAATAGATTTTAACCGGTCTCTAGAGCCATGGCGACGGACAAGTACTCGACCAAGCCTCCCGTCTTCGATGGCATTGATTACCCCTTCTGTAAGAGCCGAATGGAGACATACATCCAAGCTCAAGGGTATGCCATCTGGCGTAAGGTCAAGGTCCGATTTGTTGTTCCTGCCGATGAGAACATCAATGCCGGGAATATGGCTGATGTTGAGGCAAACGCTAAGGCAAGGAACATCATTATTCAGGGCTTGAGTCGTAGCGAGTTTGACCGCATATGTCATCTTTCGTCCGCTTTCGATATTTGGGAGACCCTCGATGCTTACCATGAGGGCACCTCTCAAATAAAGACGGTGCGACAAGACCAGTTCAAGCGAGATTACAACAAGTTTGAAATGCTCGCTGGCGAGTCTCTCGATGAGTGTTTTGCGCGTTTTCACAAGATTCTGAGCAACCTCCGAGCGGTCCGTCTCACATACCCCGACTCGGATAACGCTCGACAGATGCTCGCTACACTCGATCTTCGTGTTTGGAAGATGAAGGTGACTACCATCAAGGACACCACCGACCTCTTGACTTTGACTCTTGATGCTCCCAATTTGGCTTCCGGTTCTTCTTCTGATTATCTTTGCGGTTTCTCCCTTGCTGCTCTCTGTGACATAACTGATGATCAGTTAGAGCAGCTTGCGGATGAGCAGTTAGCCCTCCTAGCTCGGAGATTCTCCCATGCTTACAAGAGGAGGAGGGATGGAAAGAGAGGAGGACCCGTGATTTGCTTCGAGTGTGGTGGCCCCAACCACATTCGGGCAAACTGCCCCAAGCTTGGGAAGCGCAAAGGTGACTACGGCGGTTCGGACAAGAACGACTACACCGACAAGAACCGCAACAACAAGAAGCCCTCAGTTCCCGCACAAGGCAAGAAGAAGTTCCGCGACTTCGGGAAGGCCAAGAAGCTCTCAGTGAGGTTGAGGGATGGAGCGACGACGACGAGACGGGTGACCAAGAACCCAAGTGCGGCGATGACTTCTCCGGCATGTGCTTCATGGCCCTTGAGGGCGAACTGAGTGACAACGAGTTGTACTCCGACTTCGACGAGGTAAGCCCCACCTACGACCAGCTTAATGATGCTTTCCTTAAGCTAGGTAGATTCCATGCTAAGTCTAGGGCTAGGTGTACTGAGTTAGAGAAGGAAGTAGATAGACTATCACGGGAGCTTACCTCACTTACATCTGCTCCCTCCCGTGATGATTGTGATACATGCTGTGCTCTGTTGGATGACATGGAGAAACTAAGGACCTCGTATGATAGTTTGTCCTCCAAACTTGATATGATTAAGGTGGAGAACATTAGTCTTGCTGAGCTTGAGATGAGTAGAGTAATTCCTGTTTCATCTACTTCTGTTGAGACTGTTGCTTGCACCTCATGTGAGGATAAGGACAACACTTTTAGAAGCCTTTATACCATGCTTCTAGATCTGCCCGAGTCATGTGAAAATTGCAATAACTTGAAGATGAACCTAAAATGGGCAGATCACAAAATTACTGAGTTGCATGCCTCTTTACTTGAGCCTGTTGTGTCTTGCACCAATTGTCCAAAATTAACCCTTGAACTTGAATCTGTTTCCAAGCAATTCCAAGAAGTGGTTAATCATAACAACAAGTTGGCTCAGTTTGCGACTAAGGACTCTGTTAGCTCACCATGCATAAGTTGTGAAAAACTAAAACTTGAACTCGTTGCTTTGAATGAAAAGTGCGTGAAGCTAACTAATGATCAACTAGTGAAGGCACCAACTAATTGTGTTGTGACTGTTGGTAAGGGGGAGAAGCCCTAGGGTAAGGTAGAGACGCCTAGCGACGTGAACCAACTGGCTAGTAGTAGGACTGTCCCCTCAGAGTCGGTTGTGCGTGCACAAGCCATTCTTTCCTCTACTGTTGGTTCTTCTTCTGCTCCCTTACCTTCTGCTGTCTCTTCTTCCCCCTGCTCTTCTTGCACCTCTCTCTTTCGGGAGTGTCAGTACCTTATGAACACTCTCGAGAGGTTTGTAGGCGGCAAGAAGAAGCTGAATCTTATTCTAGACCAGTCTAAGATTTGCAAGTTCAATCAAGGTCTAGGATATGATTTCTATGAGGACATTAGGAAGCATCCACCTACTATTCTCATACCTATAGTAGGAGGTGTGATCGAGGTTGAGGCCAGATCTGATGAAGTTAAATTCACATCTGCGGGCTTTGTCCAAGGGATTTCTGACAGCAAGGTGAGTCCACCTGCAGCTTCGGCCTCTCAGAAGGCGAAGCCATCTCATGCTACTTCTGCCTCCTAGAAGGCGAAGTATCATTGCACCTTCTGTCAGAAGGATGGACACTTGATCGATCGATGCTTCAGGCGCGCCAGGATCGCGCAGAGAGACCGTGTTGCAGCTCTTAGGCATATTCAGGGTCAGCCCCAGACCTTGAGTGCTCCTAAGACCAACACGAGGTCTAGGTTTGCTTCAGATGCTTCTGATGGTTTTGGGCAGCATCGAGGACTTGGTTTTTCTGAGTTTTCTGGTTTTCGTCCTCATGCTCCCTTTGGTCGTGACTACCGTCGTCCTGAGGGTAGATCTCGTTTCCCCCGTCGAGATAGCTACCCGCGGCGTGATCAGTATGTTGCTGGTGTCTTGACTCGCTCCTCTATAGCAGTCAAACCCAACAACAGCTTCGGGTCTGCACACAGATCTTATGGCTTGTTGAGTAGATAGAGGTCAGTCGTGCTTGACTACTTCATCTACTCGACGTGTTACTCAGTATTGGGTGCCAAAATCACTCTTGATTTACCCCAGTACTGAGACTTTACTCTCTGTTTGACTCAGGTTCGCCGGACAGGGAAGGGAAAGGTTTGGCTTGTAGACTCCGGGTGTTCACGACACATGACCGGAGACTCCCGTTGGTTTTCTTCCCTTGCCCGTGCTCCAGGTGATGAGACGATCACCTTCGGAGATGCTTCATCTGCTCGAGTGGAGTCATGGCGAGACACGGAGGACCAGACTAGGCGCAGGTGGCGCTGAGGTCAGAACGGTCGGGATGTGTCGAAGTCGACGTGGACTCGAGGTGGAGTCGTGGCGAGGCACGATGGACCGGACTAGGCGCAGGTGGCGCTGAGGTCAGAATGGTCGAGGTGTGCCGAAGACGACGAAGCTGCGTGGCTTGCAAGGCAAGAAAGGAGGAAGCTTCCTGGAAGGTGCGCGAGGGGCGTTTCGGTAAAAACGCAAAGCTGCACTAAAGGAAGCGGGTTTGGATAAAGCGCAAAAGGTTAATGGGTAAAGCAATGGTGAACCCATTAGTGGGAGGCTATAAAAGGAGAGGGAGAGGTTGTGCTGAAATTGTGAGAGTGAGTGTAAAAGTTAGGGTTTCATTTGGGTCTCTCCATGTGTGTATGTGTGTGTTCCTCCCAAGAGGCATGTGTAGCTCTTGGTGTTCTTGAGGATTGAGAGGGAGAGGATGGATTGAGATGTAAACACTCTATATCAATCATGTATGTCCGCGTATCGTGTTTATGATATTTGGTTTTGAGTTCTTTGCCTTGTCCTGAAGTGCTTATGCTATTTGGGTTCTAGTTTTGTTTAAAAAAAATCAAGGAATGGATTGCATGGCTCTTTGAAGTCCTCACTTCCTTCTGTGGTATTTCTTCCTGCGTGCAGTCCTTTTGTTTGGCCATGTCTTCAAGTGTGAGTTCAAGCTTCTTAGCTGTTGGTTGTCTCTTTTGGAGCAGTTCTTGATCCAAGAAGCAGTAGCACGGTTCCTTTTTTTATTTTTTTTTAGCAGCCGCAGCTTCCTTGTTTTTCTCGGTTCTTGTGTCCTTCCAATTGAATCCTTCTTCTTGTCAAGGGACTTTCTTGCTGCAACTCTTAATGCCTTCTTATGGATATTTAAAAGGACTGCATGCATGTACTTTCGGCTAGCATTTCTATTGCTTGTTTTGATCCATTCGGCTGACCCTCTATTGCTGCATTTAATGCCGAAATAGCTTTAATTGCTCAATGTTTTTTTGCTTCAGCTGGGAGTAGTTTACTCGGTCAAATTCTATTGTTTTTCCTGGTTCTCGGCAGCTACAGTTGGGTACTACTTTCGGTTGGTAAGGCATCAGTTAAAGATCACGCCTGCAGTTTTATCTTTGGTTGTTGCTTTCTTTTTGACTGCCTCTTTAGTGCATCCTTGGTTAGGCAGCAAGTAGCAATTCCTATTCTTCCACTGGTTCAGGTTCTTTTGGGTGCTCTTTTTGGTAGGTAGCAGTGTTCCTTGTTTTAGTTAGCAAATTATATTATTCTCTGTTTTAAGTCTCCAGTAAATTTACCTCTGTCTCTTCATAGCATTGGTTGCCTTCTGAGAAACTACCTGTTAGTACTTGTTGGGGATTATTATTTTTTAAAAAAAAAGACGACATTCACCCCCCCTCTGTCGCCATTTCGGTCCAATAATTGGTATCAGAGCCAGGTTAGCTCTTTTCAATAGATCTTAACCGGTCTCAAGAGCCATGGCGATGGACAAGTACTCGACCAAGCCGCCCATTTTCGATGGCATCGATTTCCCCTTCTGGAGGAGCCGAATGGAGACATACATCCAGGCCCAGGGGTATGCCATCTGGCGGAAGGTCAAGGTACGATATGTTGTTCCTGCCGATGAGAACATCAACGTGGCAAACATGCCCGATGTTGAGGCAAATGCGAAGGCAAGGAACATCATTATCCAGGGCTTGAGCAGAAGCGAATTCGATCGCATCTCTCACCTGTCGTCCGCCTACGATATCTGGGTGACCCTCGACGCATACCATGAGGGCACCACCCAGATTAAGACGGTTCGACAGGACCAGTTCAAGCGCGAATACAACAAATTCGAGATGCTTGCTGGTGAGTCCCTGGACGAGTGCTTTTCGTGATTTCACAAAATCTTGAGCAACCTCCGAGCGGTCGGTCTCACATACCCCGACTCGGACAACGCTCGTCAGATGCTCGCGGCACTCGATCTGCGTGTGTGGGAGATGAAAGTGACCACCATCAAAGACACGACAGACCTCTCGACCTTGACTCTTGACGCGCTGTACTCGCGCCTCAAGACTCACGAGATTGACGTTGTCTCTCATAGGTCGAAGTCACAGTCGATGGCTTTGGTCACCGATCCCAGTTCAGCTTCCGGTCTCTCTTCTGAGTCTTCTTGCGGATTCTCCCTTGCTGCTCTCTGTGACATTACTGATGATCAGTTAGAGCAGCTTGCGGATGAGCAGCTTGCCCTCCTTGCTCGAAGATTCTCCCACGCTTACAAAGGGAGGAGGGACAGAAAGAGAGGAGGACCCGTGATTTGCTTCGAGTGTGGTGGCCCCAACCACATCCGAGCAAACTGCCCCAAGCTTGGGAAGGGCAAAGGTGACTACGGCGGTTCGGGCAAGAACGACTACACCGACAAGAACCGCAACACGAAGCCCTCAGCACCTGCTCAAGGCAAGAAGAAGTTCCGCGACTTCGGGAAGGCCAAGAAGCTCTTCCACCGCATCCTCACCGCCTTCGACGACCTCGACCTCGGCGAGGTGGAGGGATGGAGCGACGACGACGACGGGACGGGTGACCAAGACCCCAAGAGCGGCGACGACTTCTCCGGCATGTGCTTCATGGCCCTCGAGGGCGAACTGAGCGACAGCGAGCTGTACTCCGACTCGGATGAGGTATGCCCCACCTACGACCAGCTCAATCATGCTTTTCTTAAGCTAGGTGGTTTTCATGCTAGAGCTAGGGCTAGGTGTACCGAGTTAGAGAAGGAAGTAGATAGATTATCACGGGAGCTTACTTCACTTATATCTGCTCCCTCCCGTGATGATTGTGATACATGCTCTGCTTTGCTGGGTGATATGGAGAAATTAAGGACCTCGCATGATAGTTTGTCCTCCGAGCTTGATATTGTTAAGGTGGAGAATGTTAGTCTGCTTGCTGAATTAGAGTTGAGTAGGATGGTTGTTACTCTTCTTACTACTGATGAGACTACTCCTCCCACCTCATGTGAGGATAAGGACATTGCTGCTAGAGGACCTTATACCATGCTCCTTGATCTGCCTGAGTCTTGTGAAAAATGCAATAAATTGAAGATGAACCTAACACGGGCAGATCACAAGATTGCTGAGTTGAGTGCTTCTTTACTTGAGCCTATTGATTCATGTTTGAACTGTCCAAAGTTAACTGCTGAACTTGAATCTGTCTCAAAACAGTTTCAAGAAATGATTGACAACAACAAGAAAATGGCTCAGTATGCGACTAAGGATCCTGTTAGCTCACCATGCATTAGTTGTGATAAACTAAAACTTGAACTCGTTGCATTGAATGACAAATGTGTGAAGCTAACTAAGGACTTACTAGAGAAGCCACAATCTGGTTGTGATGTGATTGATGGTGTGGGGGAGAAGCCCCAGGGTAAGGGTGAGACGCCTAGTAGTAGGACTGTCCCCTCAGAGTCGGCTGTGCGTGCACAAGCCATTCTTTCCTCTACTGTTGGTTCTTCATCTGCTCCCTTACCTCCTGCTGTTCCCTCTTCCCCCTGCTCTTCTTGCACCTCTCTCTTTCGGGAGTGTCAGTACCTTATGAACACTCTCGAGAGATTTGTAGGCGGCAAAAAGAAGCTTAATCTTATTCTAGACCAATCCAAGATTTGCAAGTTCAATCAAGGTCTAGGATATGATTTCTATGAGGATATGAGGAAGCATCCACCTGCTATTCTCCGACCCATCGTAGGAGGTGTGATCGAGGTTGAGCCCAGATCTGATGAGGTTAAATTCAAATCAGCGGGCTTTGTCCAAGGGATCTCTGACAGCAAGGTGATTCCACCTGTTGCTTCGGCCTCTCAGAAGGCGAAGCCTCTTCGTGCTACTTCCACCTCTCAGAAGGTGAAGTACCACTGCACCTTCTGTCAGAAGGATGGGCACTCGATCGAGAGATTCTTCAGGCACGCCAGGATTGCGCGAAGAGACCGTGCAGAGGCACTTAGGCATATTCAGGGTCAGCCTCAGATCCTAAGTGCACCTAAGACTAGCACGAGGTCCAGGTTTGCTTCTGACGGGTTTGGGTAGCATCGAGGACTTGGTTTTTCTGAGTCTTCTGGTTTTCGTCCTCGTGCTGCTCCGGGTCGTGACTTCCGCCGTCCTGAGGGTACTTCTCGTTTCCCCCATCGAGACAGCTACCCGCGACGTGTTCAGCCTGTTGCCGGTGCTCCGACTCGCTTGCCTGTAGCAGCCGGACCCAGCAACAGCTCTAGGTCTACTCATAGACCATCTGCTTTTCTGAGTGACAGAGAGCGTAGGGTAGATAGAGGTCAGTCGTGCTTGACTACATCTGCTCGACGTGTTGTTCAGTATTGGGTGCCAAAATCACTCTTGATTTACCCCAGTACTGAGACTTTACTCTCTGTTTGACTCAGGCTCGCCGGGCTGGGAAGGGAGAGGTTTGGCTTGTAGACTCCGGGTGTTCACGACACATGACCAGAGACTCCCGTTGGTTCTCTTCCCTAGCCCGTGCTCCAGGTGATGAGACGATCACCTTCGGAGATGCTTCATCTGGGCGCGTCATCGCCAAAGGTACAGTGCGCGTTAATGACTCGTTTCTTTTGAGAGATGTTGCCTTGGTTAGTAAGCTGCGTTATAATTTGCTTTCGGTTTCTCAGCTTACCGATGACGGTTATGAGGTGAGCTTTAAGAAAAATGCTTGCAAAATTCTTGACTCTTCGGGTAGTCTGGTTTGCGGGATTTCACGTTATGGGAGGATCTTTCGTGCTGATTTTTCTGAGTCTTCTGGTGATCCCCTTCGGTGTTTGGTTGCTTCGGAGTCCCGCGATCTGACTTTCTGGCATAGGAGACTTGGTCATATCGGATTTGACCATTTGACCCGAGTTAGCGGCCACGATCTCATTCGTGGTTTGCCGAAACTCAAAATGGTCAAAGATCTTGTTTGCGCTCCATGCCGGCACGGCAAGATGGTTGCCGCTTCTCACCCTCCGGTCACAGTTACTATGACCGATGCACCGGGACAGCTGCTCCACATGGACACTGTTGGGCCAGCTCGAGTGCAGTCAGCAGGAGGGAAGTGGTACGTCCTTGTCGTGGTCGATGACTATTCGAGGTTCTCTTGGGTGTTTTTCTTAGCCTCGAAGGATGAGACGTTTACCCATTTCCGAGGTCTTTTCAGTAGGCTTTCTGTTGAGCTCCCGGGTGCCTTACGAGCGATCCGCAGTGACAATGGCACGGAGTTCAAGAATTCCTACTTCGAGAGTTTCTGTGGTGAGACAGGTGTAGAGCATCAGTTCTCCTCTCCGTACGTCCCACAGCAAAATGGCATTGTGGAGAGAAAGAACCCCACCTTGGTCGAGATGGCCAGAACGATGCTTGATGAGTACTCTACACCACGGAAGTTTTGGGTTGAGGCTATAGCCACCGCGTGCCATGTCTCAAATCGAGTCTTTCTTAGGGCACACTTGCATCGCACTTCTTATGAGTTGAGATACGGGCGAAAGCCCAGTGTTTCTCATTTTTGTGTTTTTGGTTGCAAGTGCTTTATTCTGAAGTCCGGGAACCTAGACAAGTTTGAATCACGTTCTTGTGATGGCATCTTTCTAGGTTACTCGCCTTCTTCGCGGGCTTATAGGGTTGGAACTGCGAGTCTAGTAAGATGGTAGAGACCTGTGAGGTTACTTTCGATGAGGCCAGTCCGGGGACTAGGCCCGATATCTCAGGTTCCTTAGAGCAGTCCGAGCCCATCTTCCTGGATGATGAGGATGATGGAGATGAGGGTTGTCTACCCGATCCAGTCCCTTATCCACCCCTTGAGGTGCCGTCTTCCACCGCACCTCCAGGTGATCAGCCCATGCCTTTTGCTTCCTCTGGAGCTAGTGGCTCTGTTCCTACCTCGTCAGCTCACGAGGTAGAGGCCACTTCTTCATCTCATCCTGGACCTCCCCGACATATCCAGAAAAGGCATCCTTCTGAGCAGATGATTGGAGACCTGTTCGAGCGTGTTACCCGCTCAAAATCTGGCTTATCTCAATTCTGTCTCTATTCTGCTTTCATTGCCTCTTTTGAGCCCAAGGATGTTTCTCATGCTCTTTCCGATGAGTCTTGGGTCAATGCCATGCATGAGGAGCTAGAGAATTTCGAGAGAAACAAGGTCTGGTCGCTTGTCGAGCCCCCGCGAGGTCACAATATTATTGGGACTAAGTGTGTGTTCAAGAACAAGCAGAGCGAGGATGGAGTGGTTATTCGAAACAAGGCTAGACTGGTAGCTCAGGGGTTTTCCCAGGTTGAGGGTCTAGACTTCGAGGAGACCTTTGCCCCTGTAGCTCGACTTGAGGCCATTAGAATCCTGCTTGCATTTGCAGCTTCTAAGGGTTTCAAGCTCTACCAGATGGACGTCAAGAGTGCCTTCCTTAATGGAGTCATTGAGGAAGAAGTTTACGTCAGACAGCCTCCAGGTTTCGAGAACCCCAAATACCCACACCATATCTTCAAGCTTTCCAAAGCGTTGTATGGACTTAAGCAGGCCCCCAGAGCTTGGTATGAGAGGCTTAAGTCCTACTTGTTGAGTCATGGGTTTGAAATGGGTAAAGTAGACAAGACCTTGTTCATCCGCCGTCATGGCAATGACCTTCTGCTCGTCCAGATCTATGTCGATGACATAATATTTGGCGGCTCTTCCCATACTCTGGTTTCACAGTTCTCGGATGTCATGAGCACCGAGTTTGAGATGAGTATGATGGGCGAGTTGACCTTCTTCCTTGGCTTCCAAATCAAGCAGACTCGGGAGGGTACATTTCTTCATCAGGGAAAGTACACTCGTGACCTCCTGAGGCGCTTCGACATGAGTGATGGTAAGCCTGTGTCGACTCCCATGGCTTCTACAGCCTATCTTGACCCAGATGAGGACGGTGAGCCAGTTGATCAGAAAGAGTTCAGAAGTATGATCGGCTCCCTTCTTTACCTCATTGCCTCGAGACCAGACATACACTTCTCTGTGTGTCTGTGTGCTCGTTTTCAGGCCTCTCCTCGCGTATCTCACCGCCAGGCGGTGAAGCGCATCTTTCGGTACCTCCGAGCTACCATTGACTATGGTATCTGGTACTCTTCCTCATCCTGTCTTTCCTTGAGAGCCTTCTCGGACGCAGACTTTGCCGGCTGTAGGATAGATAGGAAGAGCACTTCTGGCACTTTCCAATTCATTGGCACTTCTCTCGTCTCTTGGTCTTCTAGGAAGCAGTCCGGTGTTGCACAGTCCACCGCAGAGGCCGAGTATATTGCTGCAGCCAGCTGCTGCAGTCAGGTACTCTGGATGGCTTCGACCCTGCGGGACTTTGGGTTAGTTATCGACAGTGTTCCACTCTTTTGTGATAACACTTCTGCGATTAACATTGCTAAGAACCCAGTGCAACACTCTCGGACCAAGCACATCGATATCCGTTATCACTTCCTTCGAGACCATGTAGAGAAGGGCGATATAGTGCTCCAGTTTGTGGAGAGTGACCACCAGTTGGTTGACATCTTCACCAAGCCATTGGATAGTTCGAGGTTTTCAGCTCTGCGGGGAGAGCTTGGGGTGGTTTGTCCTTATGGACTGTAGTGAGGGGGAGCTTTGAGCTTTACTGCTTTACTATATTGATTATGCTTCTGTCTCATTTCTGTCGCTTTGCACTCGGGGTGCATTTGGGTTTAGTCCTTCCAGCGTAGGTTAGAGTGATTTTCTTGCCGAGTTGCTTAGACTTCTTACTCTTATCTTGTGCTTCCAGGATGCTGCATATCAGCTGTTTCTTATCTCACTAGGTTGAGCTCACTCACTTCTTGTAGGTTCTAGCGAGGGTTGGGCCACCCTCGGGTAGACAGGGTACGTGTTTGCTCTCTAGTGTGTGATTTACTGTCAGCTGATTGTCCTGGAGTCATATGGGGTAGATGAGAGTCAGTTTGAGCCATAGTTGTCTCTATATCATATCTATGCTTTAAGGACTGCCTGTTTGGTTTTATTTGCCAGCTTCTCGATTTTATTGCTTTGGTTCAGGGAGAGTTCATTTGGGAGCTTCTGGAGCTAAATTTTGACTTAACTCAACTTGAACTAAAAGTCGCATCTCATGTTGAGGAGGAGCTGGATTTTCCTGCATTTTAGCATTTAGCATTGTAATATAACTGTTTTGAGCCTTGATTATTATCCTGTTATGACATGTTTACAATACTTTACACCTTGCCATGATTTGCGTTGATATGCTAGATTTATCATGACTTCATATGTGTAGACTAGCTTTTGCCATGATAAGTAATTTAAAATTGCTCAACTTGAATTAAAACTTGTCATGCTAGCCCTTTAGTTTAGTCTTTCTTGAGCTATCCCTTTATGATTCATGCCATGTCAAATAGATTGAGTAGAGCGTTGAATCTCTATTGAGCCTTAGATTGAGCTATTTTAGTCTCTTGATGTAGCATGAGGTAGTACAACATGTTTACAAAGCAAAATGATCTCTTTTGTCCGAAAAACCTGATTTCACCAATTCTTTCTCATGAGACGGCTTGCCATTGCACTAGGCATGAACTCAGGGGGTGTTTTGGATGACCTAGACTATCTTCTTAAGCTTATCGCTTGGAGTAGTCGCATAAGGCTTGAGATCTAGCACATAACAAAAATTGGGTTGGAAACGACCATATGCTTTCAAAAGACAATGTTTTATGTGCTCAATTTGCTTAAGCTACAAAAAGAACTAAGTTCTTGAACCAATGTTTCATTCTTGAGCATAGCACTCTATTTGGTCTCAATTGTAGCTTCTTAGTTCTGTTTAGCTTATTGACATGGCCTGTATCATCCTTGGATATCTCTAGTTAGACTTTGCTTATTGATGACTTGACATGATCATAAACTACCTGTTAGTACTTGTTGGGGATTATTATTTTTTTTAAAAAAGACGACATTCACCCCCCCCCCCCCCTCTATCGCCATTTCGGTCCAACAATTGGTATCATTACATTTCAGATCGTCATCTATGTGTTCTAGCTAGGATATACATATCTTGTCATGATCTAGATAGCCTTTTATTGAGTTATGGCTTGGTGTATTACATTATGGTCATTATGGATAATTCTCATGGCTCTAAGTACTTAAATAAACAAACTTCAGCCATTCTCATCCATTGACATATCATATTCTCTCTTTTGCATCCTTGATGTGTTTATTGCCAAAAGGGGGAGAATAGCGGAGAAAAAGGCGTTTGGGAACTTTTTAGAGGAACTTTTTAGAGCTTTAGAGAACAATTTGCTCTTTCAGTTGTTGCTCTAGTGTTCCTTCTGTCGACATGGTCACTAGCCTTCACTTTCCTTCCTTGGACCATGTTGGATTCTTCAAACTCAAACTCTACTTTGAGCTTTTTCTGGGTTTGTCAATATACTCATCAAGGGGGAGATTGATGAACCATGTGGAGGTGACCACATGTGTATGATGAGTAATTGACATTGGTTATGTTAGTCGAGTTTGGTTTGAGTGGTTCGGAGTCGAGTCGTTGCGTGGCGCAATCGGGCTCGGTCGGACTTGGTCATTCCTGGTCGTATGAGATTAGGTTGCATATTTCGATATTTCGACAGGTTTGGACTTCGTCATATGATGTGCTTATGCTATTTACGCTTTCATGTGTCGAGCGGTGCTATTTGACGTGTTTCTTGTCTGTGTGGCTGCAGGACATCGAGTGGAGTCGTGGCGAGACACGGAGGACCGGACTAGGCGCAGGTGGCGCTGAGGTCAGAACGGTCGGGATGTGTCGAAGACGACGTGGACTCGAGGTGGAGTCGTGGCGAGGCACGATGGACCGGACTAGGCGCAGGTGGCGCTGAGGTCAGAACGGTCGAGGTGTGCCGAAGACGGCGAAGCTGCGTGGCTTGCAAGGCAAGAAAGGAGGAAGCTTCCTGGAAGGTGCGTGAGGGGCGTTTCGGTAAAAACGCAAAGCTGCACTAAAGGAAGCGGGTTTGGATAAAGCGCAAAAGGTTAATGGGTAAAGCAATGGTGAACCCATTAGTGGGAGGCTATAAAAGGAGAGGGAGAGGTTGTGCTGAAATTGTGAGAGTGAGTGTAAAAGTTAGGGTTTCATTTGGGTCTCTCCATGTGTGTATGTGTGTGTTCCTCCCAAGAGGCATGTGTAGCTCTTGGTGTTCTTGAGGATTGAGAGGGAGAGGATGGATTGAGATGTAAACACTCTATATCAATCATGTATGTCTGCGTATCGTGTTTATGATATTTGGTTTTGAGTTCTTTGCCTTGTCCTGAAGTGCTTATGCTATTTGGGTTCTAGTTTTGTTTAAAAAAATCAAGGAATGGATTGCATGGCTCTTTGAAGTCCTCACTTCCTTCTGTGGTATTTTTTCCTGCGAGCAGTCCTTTTGTTTGGCCATGTCTTCAAGTGTGAGTTCAAGCTTCTTAGCTGTTGGTTGTCTCTTTTGGAGTAGTTCTTGATCCAAGAAGCAGTAGCACGGTTCCTTTTTTTATTTTTTTTAGCAGCCGCAGCTTCCTTGTTTTTCTCGATTCTTGTGTCCTTCCAATTGAATCCTTCTTCTTGTCAAGGGACTTTCTTGCTGCAGCTCTTAATGCCTTCTTATGGATATTTAAAAGGACTGCATGCATGTACTTTCGGCTAGCATTTCTATTGCTTGTTTTGATCCATTCGGCTGACCCTCTATTGCTGCATTTAATGTCGAAATAGCTTTAATTGCTCAATGTTTTTTTGCTTCATCTGGGAGTAGTTTACTCGGTCAAATTCTATTGTTTTTCCTGGTTCTCGGCAGCTACAGTTGGGTACTACTTTCGGTTGGTGTATCTCATTTTCGTGTGTTTGGTTGCAAGTGCTTTATTCTGATGTCCGGGAACCTAGACAAGTTCGAGTCACGTTCTTGTGATGAGATCTTTCTAGGTTACTCGACTTCTTCGTGGGCTTATCGGGTTTGGAACTGCGAGTCTAGCAAAATGGTAGAGACCTGTGAGGTGATCGTCGACGACGCCAGTCCGAGGACTAGGCCTGATATCTCAGGTTCTTTAGAGCAGTCCGAGCCCATCTTTGTGGATGATGAGGATGATGGAGATGAGGGTTGTCTACCCGATCCTGTCCCTCATCCACCCCTTAAGGTGCCTTCTTCCACCGCACCTCGAGGCGATCAGCCCATGCCTTCTGCTTCTTCAAGAGCTAGTGGCTCTATTCCTACCTCATCTGCTCATGAGGTAGAGGGCACTTCTTCATCTCATCCTGGACTTCCTCGACATATCCAAAAGGCTCATCCTCCTGAGCAAATTATGGAAGACCTGTTTGAGCGAGTCACTCGTTCAAAATCTAGCGTGTCTCAATTCTGTCTCCATTCTGCCTTTGTCGCCTCTTTTGAGCCCAAGGACGTTTGTCATGCTCTCTCTGACGAGTCTTGGGTCAATACCATGTATGAGGAGTTGGAAAATTTTGAGAAAAACAAGATCTGGTCGCTTGTTGAGCCCCCTCGTGGTCACAATGTCATTGGGACCAAGTGGGTGTTCAAGAACAAGCAGAGTGAGGATGGGATGGTTGTTCAAAACAAGGCTAGACTGGTAGCTCAGGGGTTTTCTCAGGTTGAGGGTCTAGACTTCGAGGAGACCTTGCCCCTATAGCTAGACTTGAGGCCATTAGAATCCTGCTTGCCTTTGCAGCTTCTAAGGGTTTCAAGCTTTACCAGATGGACATCAAGAGTGCCTTCCTCAATGGCTTTATTGAGGAAGAAGTATATGTCTGACAGCCTCCAGGTTTCGAGAACCCCAAATACCCAAACCATGTCTTCAAGCTTTCCAAAGCTTTGTATGGACTTAAGCAGACCCTAGAGCTTGGTATGAGAGGCTTAAGTCCTACTTGTTGAGTCATGGGTTCGAGATGGGTAAAGTAGACAAAACCTTGTTCATTCGCCGGCATGGCACTGATCTTCTGCTCGTCCAGATCTATGTGGATGACATCATCTTTGGTGGCTCCTCGCATGCTCTCGTTTCCCAGTTTTCCGATGTCATGAGTCCGGTGTTGCACAGTCCACCGCAGAGGCCGAGTACGTTGCTGCAGCCAGTTGCTGTAGCCAGGTGCTTTGGATGGTCTCGACCCTGCGGGACTTTGGGTTAGTTATCGACAGTGTTCCACTCTTTTGTGATAACACTTCTGCGATTAACATTGCTAAGAACCCAGTGCAGCATTCTCGGACCAAGCATATCGATATTCGCTATCACTTCCTTAGAGACCATGTAGAGAAGGGTGACATCGTACTCCCGTTTGTGGAGAGTGACCACCAGTTGGCTGATATCTTCACCAAGCCTTTGGATAGCTCTAGGTTTTCAGCTCTGCGGGGAGAGCTTGGGGTGGTTTATCCTTATGGACTGTTGTGAGGGGGAGCTTTGTGCTTTACTGCTTTATTATATTGATTATGCTCTTACTTCCGTCTGATTGCATTGCATGCGGGTGCATGGGGTTTTAGTCCTTCTAGCATAGGTTAGAGTGGTCTTCTTGTCTAGCGTTCAGACTTCTCGCTCTTATCTTGTGACTCTAGGATGCTGCTTGTTAGCTGTCTCTCTTCTCTCTAGATTGAGCTTACTCACTTCTTGTGGGTTCTAGTGAGGGTTGGGCCACCCTCGGGTAGACAGGGTACATGTTTGCTCCCTAGGTTGTTAGTAGACCAGCTGATAGTCCTCAAGTCATATGGGGTGGATGAGAGTCAGTCTGAGCCATAGTATCTTCTATATCTTGTCTATGCTTTAAGGACTACCCCTTTGGTTTTTTTCTTGACAGCTTCTCGTATTTACTGCTTTGGTTCAGGGGGAGTTCATTTTGGAGCTTCTGGAGCTTAATTTTGACCTAACTCAACTTGAACTAAAAGTTGCATCACATGTTGAGGGGGAGCTGGACTTCTTGCATGTCTTTTTGCATTGTAAATACCTACATTGAGCCTTGATTATTATCCTTTCATGACATGTTTACATCGCTTTACATCTTGCCATGATTTGTGCTTCTTTGCTAGATGGATCATGACTTCATATGTGTAGACTAGCTTTTGCCATAATAAGTTAATTAAAATTGCTCAACTTAAATTCAAACTTGTCATGCTAGCTCTTGAGATTAGTCTTTCTCTAGTTATCCTTTTATGATTCATGCCATGTCAAATAGGGTGAGTTGAGCGTTGAATCTCTATTGAGCCTTAGATTGAGCTATGCTAGTTCTTGGTGTTGCATAAGTTAGTACGACTATTTATAAATGCAAAAAGATCTCTTTTGTGCGAAAAACTGATCTCACCAATTCTTTCTCATGAGACGGCTTGCCATTGCACAAGGCATGAACTCAGGGGGAGTTTTGGATGACCCAGATCATCTTCTTAAGCTTATTGCTTGAAGTGGTCGCATAAGGCTTGAGGTCTAGCACATGACTAAACAAAAATGTGGTTGGAAACGACCATGAATTTCAAAAGAAAATATGTCACTTGTGCTTCATTTGCTTAATCTACAAAAAGAACCAAGTACTTAAACAAATGTTTCACTCTTGAGCTTGTAGCATTCTAATTAGGCTCAATACTAGCTTCTTGGTTCCGCTTAGCTTATTGACATGATTTGGATCATCCTTGGATACCTCTAGCTAGACTTTTATCATGGATTACTTGACATGCTCACAAATTGCACTAAATTTCAGATTGTCGTCTATTTGGTTTAGCTGGCTTATATATATCCTGTCATGATCTAGATAGCATTCTATTGAGTTATGGCTTGATGTCATACTTGTTGGTCATCTTGGATAATTCTCATGGCTCTAAATGCTTAGAATAAAACAACCTCAGCCATTTCATCCATTTCCATGACTTGTTCTCTTCCTTGCATCCTTGATGTGTTTATTGCCAAAAGGGGGAGAATAGTGGTAGAAAAAGTCATTTTGGCAGCTTTGAGGAAAACTTGTTCATTCTTTTGCTCATGTGTCGACATGGTCATTAGCTTCATTTCCTTCCTTTGGATCATGTTTGACTTCTTTTTTGTATTTCAAACTCAACTTTGTGTTTTTTCGGGGTTTGTCAATATATTCATCAAGGGGGAGATTGAGAGACCATGTGGAGGTCATCCCATGTATGTGATGAGTAATTGACATCGGTTTAGGGAAGTCGAGTTTGATTTGGTTGGTTCGGACCATGTCGTTGCGTTGTGCAATGGACTCGGTCGGACTTGGTCAAACCTGGTCAAAGGGTTTAGATTGCATATTATGTCGATTTGTCAGGTTTGGGCTAATTTATGCTTTCATGTATCGAGCGGTGCTATTTAATGTGTTTCTTGTCTGTGTTGGCTGCAGGATGTCGAGGCGGAGTCGTGGCGAAACACGAGGTGAGCGGACTAGACACGGGAGGTGTCAAGAGGTCAGAACGGTTGGATGTGTCGAAGACGACGGAGATTCGATGTGGTTGCGAGGCTTGGACGACAAGGAGCGCGGAAGCTTCCTGGAAGGTGTAGGAGGGGCGAAATGGTAATTTCGTGAGGCTGCAAAAGCGGGAGCGGGCTCCGTTCGGGTTTAGCGGGCATAACGGGTTGGAGACCCGTTAGCCAAGGGCTATAAATAGATGTTGGGGGCTGCATGCCCACTCACGCACTCCAAGGGTTCTAGGGTTTGCTTTAGTCAAAATGAGCTTTAGAAGTTTGTTTTGGCTTTAGGCTTTAGTTGGTGAGGCTTTGGGAGTGGAGAGTAGTTGGAGAGGGCAGGTGCTCTGTCCCCCTTCGATGTATTCTTGAGTGCTCCTTCCCTCTGTGTGTTCATGTAGAGAGAGAGCTTGTGTTCTTGAGTTGGGAGAGGAAGAGGATGGATTGAGAGCCTTGTAATCATTCCTCTTGTATCAATCATGTATCTTCTTTCCTCTCTATCAATATGGGATAGTGGTATTTGAGTCTTATTGTTCTCTGTTGCTTATTTCCTTCGATGCTCTCTATGTGTGATTTTTGAGTTTTTGCTCGGTTCTTGCTGAGGAGTGCCAAAATGGGTTGCTCTGTGATGGGATGATATCTTTAGACCATTTGGTCAGGTTCCCCCAAGAGCGAATCAATTATATTCTCAGATTTTCTTCATCTGCCTCCTCTGTTCATATCTCCAGTTCTAGGGTTTGAGGTGGTTTGTGTTTTTCTCCATGAGATGCTCTAAGATTTGGACTCTCAGGTCCTTAGGCTATTGCTAATCTTCTTGCAAAATCTCATAGGCAAATGTCTTGTGAATCAAGAGCAGTTTGGATTTTTGTGCTCTCTCTGAAGTTTCCCATGCATTTCTAGGGTTTTAGTGCATTTCATGTTTCCCTTCTCAAGATGGCTTGAAATTTGGCTTGTAGAGTCAAATGGCTATTGCTAACATATCTGCAAAGTCTCATGGCCAAAGGATTGGAGATGGAGTGGCAATTGGAATTTTTGGGCAGCTCTCTGTGTTTTTCAGAGTTTGAGACAAATCTGAAATTGTTAATTTTGAGTTGGTCTCCTTTGTTTCCCAAGCATCCCTTGCTATTTAGAATATTATTGTGATGCTCTGAGGTGGAAAGGTTGGGAGCAAAACCCTCAATTTGTCAGTTTTTGGAGGTCTGAAGAGTTTGCCCTAAATTCAATTTTCTGGACTGCTCTCGGGTTGCCTGAAATTCAGAAGACCGGTCAGACCGGGGTTTACCCAGCGGTCAGACCGGCTTTTACCCAGCGGTCAGACTGGCGTTTACCCAGCGGTCAGACCGGATTTTACCCAGCGGTCAGACCGGCGGCAGAGGACCGGTCAGACCGGCCCAGGGAAGTGTTTGCAGTGTTGTTCTCTGTGATTTTATCTCTCTTGTTGTTTTTCCTTCTAGGTTTTCCTCTCGGTAAGTATAGGCCTCTTGTAAGCTTAACTTCTTCTTCATGGCTTTGTAGCTATTGGAGAGGGATCGTTCCGTGAGTATTTTTGGGGGATCATTTTTTTAAGTCGACATTCACCCCTTCTCTGTCGCCATTTCGGTCAAACAATTCCCTTATCTGACCAGTTAAACAAATTCAATGTGCTAGAAGTGGTCAAACAAACATAATAGAAGCTCTACTGAATATATGACAATAAAGATTGAAAAATTGAAGTTGATCCGTGTTCTAAGAGCTTGAGAGAATCTATCTTCCATAGCAAGTCGTACAGAGCCTAGTCGTGTGATTTCAACCACGGTGTAAGAACCTTCCCACTTAGGGAAAGTTTGTTCCAATTAGACTGGAATTTGATTTTCCTCAGTACCAAGTCACCTACAGCAAGGTTGCGAGGTTGAACCTTATGATCGTAGTACTTACGCATGGCTTGCTGATAGACTGCTAATTGGATTATGGCTTAATTCGTCTTCTCTTCGAGCAGGTTGATGTCATCCGCTTGAAGATATTCTTGGTTAGAGTTGGTGATGTTCTCGACTCTTGACGATCGGATCTTTGGCTCCAGTGGAAGCATGGCTTTGGCCCAAAAAACTAGGAAGAATGGAGTCTCTCCTGTTGTCCGACTAGGAGTTGTGCGAATTGCCCATAATACTGAAGTAAGTTCATGTACCCACGCCCTCGAGCACTTCACATGTTGGTCGAAGACTCGAGTTTTGTGGCCATTCGTGCGCTCGACGGCCCCATTACTTTAGGGATAGGCGACCAGGGCATAGCAAAGTTTGGTACCCAATTCGTCACAAAATTGTTAGAATTTTGCACTCAAAAATTGTTTACCGTTGTTTGTAATTATTCAATTTGGTACTCCAAATTGAGTAATCACGCTTCTCATCATGAACCTTTTTGCAGCTTTCGTTGTTATCCCTGTCACAGGTTCAGCCTTGATCTATTTTGTGAACGTGTCAATAGCCACAAAAAGGAATTCGAAGCCCCCCGGAGCTCTTAGTGAGATTAGTTGATTTAGTCCTTAATTGAGAAAAAACCATTTTGATTTATGCTTCTGCATATAAACATCAGTTTTGGCCAAAGAAAATTTAAACCACCTATTCACCCCCCCCCCCCCTCTAGTCGGCCTTCTCGATTTTACAACCCTAAAATTTCCACCATCGATTTGTTTTGGATATTGTGATGCAACCAAAAGGAATCCAAGCATGAAACCAAATCCATCATGTGGGTTTTTGTAGGGGCCCAATTATACAATCCGGCACCCTCTGTGATTCCACCGCACTATTCCCTAGATCAGTAGATAGTGCTCACAGTTACAATAATGAATATCAAAAATACATATCATGCGGAAGCGTAAATATAATAGTAGACTTACTCATGGGCCGATTAGGCCAAAATCAATAAATTGCAGCAGCGGAAGAACGAGCACACAGGTGGGACCTTCAGGACATGCCCACAGGCAGCCAACTGGAGGTTCGCGACCTAGCCCTTAACATTTTCATCTTCTCTGCCAGCTTGTCCAATCTTGATGCTGAGGCGAGGTGATTTGATTCTTGATTCTGAATTTTGTCGCAAAAGCGAGCGTGAGCACTCCGACCCCGTGCTCCGCGAGCCAATACACAGAATGCAAATAAATAGTATGCATGGTTTAACAAAGGAGAGGCTCGGGTTATTTTATTTGCCAAAAAATCGCTTTAGTAGCATTGCTATTATTTAATCACCGTGTTATTGTTGCTGCCTATACTCCACACGGCAATTGCCATAATTGACTTAATCCACCAAAGGTACACTTTCGATACTGATTGCTGTCTAAGACTCCAAACAGCGACTGACATCATTTAATTAATCCACCGATCATATACTTTCTATATTGATTGCTGTCTAAAACTCCAAACAGCGACTGACATCATTTAATTAATCCACCGATCATATACTTTCTATATTGATTGCTGTCTAAAACTTCAAACAGCGAGTGACATCACCTAATTAATCCACCGAACATTCTCATCAAGATTTTCTAATAATCCAATCCTTTTTATTATTGATTCAAATCCACCAAGAACATCATTGATCAAACCTACGATTCAATATTATATATCCACCAAGAATATCATTGATCAATTCTACGATTCACCAGTATATATCCACCAAGAATATCATTGATTAATTCTATGATCCACTAGTATTCTCCCACCAAGTAAATCACTAGTCAGGAACTATAATCCAATACTTGTATTACTCCTCCAAATTCCCGAAAATTCAATTAGATCATCTATTTAGCATATCTATTCAGCTAGACTCCACCAATTTATTTCTCCTAGAACCCACACTATCATTTCCTATTTATGATCGACATGAATCCACCAATACCTTTATGTGTACACTACAAACATCTATTTCCTTTACTCACGACCCTACTTATTCTTTCCATATTTTATTTTGCAGGAATAGAAATGCTACTATTTGAAATACAATACATAAAATTTCCTGAGACCTAGCAGCTTTGGAACAAAACATAATGTTCAAGGAATATTAACATGATTTTCCATACATATGGCATCACACCATATGCCTAATATCACCATAATTTTTCCATACATACGGCATCACACCGTATAACATCTTTCAGCGTTATAGCCGCTTAACTTACCACTGGGACGACACCCAGGACAACACCAATCAGGGCTTTCCACTGCCCTCCACTTTTTCAATCCCATTCATAAAGCATTTTGAAATAGAACTATATCTGGTTAAGTTCTCATGTCCGCCCTTGACCGTGGGCACGGCTATTCGAATAGTTTTTGACTCTGCAGAGTTTGCACACTTTACCCACAAGAGATAAATCCACTCGTTGCCCCACATGATTCCTTAGCCATGCGGTTGAGTAGACTATCACAGGACCTTTACAATGCATTTTTCCTGGCAGAGTTACGTCCGCTAAGGTTTCCACTTCCTTCGGGGTACGACCACCCTTCCAGAAGCCCCCTCTTGCGCCGTCACGTCGGAGGATGTGGCCATCCTCTACCCGCCCGTGGTCACACCGGCGCAACTCTAACTAAGTCGATGCAAATTAGTTAGCCATGCCTACACTTTGCCAGCTTGTGGTTGCACTGTTGTACCGTGGGAGGTCATCACAAGATTCGGTCCTTAGGGTTATCTGGGTGGTTCTACCACAAACCACACTCTCGTGCACCACTGCACCACACCCCCGAACCATCCGCCCAGATAAATAAGCAATTTGAGGTTTTTGGGAATATAAAATAATCATATCCAACATATACCAGTCATTACCACCATGACTGCCCAACCAAATTTTCTCATGATTAAAAGTGATGCTTGAGAGTTCTCGCGCCCATGAGTATCTAAGCAACACTAAGCATGGCATATAATTACGGACTTATTTTCGAAAGGTTATTATTATAATTTTTGCTAGGGTGACAAGGTTCACAAATTCAAATATTCCAAAGGAGGGGTAATATTAATCAAGGTACACAATGGGATATAACTAGAATCGTAAATTAAACATGTATTTGCATATAAAATAACAGCATGCAATTTGATAATTTAAACCAAAATAATTTGCAGAAAATGTAGGTTCAACATGATCAAAGTATTGACTCGCCTTGCGCGGTTTTTCCGCAGTCTTGAGCTCACTCAAAGCTTTCTCATTTGTTGATATTTGAGCTTTTGGTCTTTCTTCTTCACCTCAATTTTGAATTCGCCGGATCCCTTGAATCTTCACGACTTCCAATGTCTAATTACGTGCTAAGCAACTGAATCCAAATAAATGCAAATAACTCAAAAAGTCCAAATAAATCCAATCACTTTAAATACCCGATTTAATTTAAATTATACACTTATTAGGATTTGAGAATAAAAGGACGACTCAGGTTAGTGTGTTGTAATCACAGCGGTAGCTGGATTTGAGTAGGAGGACGAGTTGTCTGAATGATTCACCGTGAGGGAAAATTTTAGAAATACGAGGGATCAAAAGTGAAGATGTACCTACAGGAATCATCTGCTTTTGGGAAAAGAAGGTGGCCAGACATGGCCGATTGGGGAAAAGCGAGGCTTGACCTTTTGCTTGATGACTTTCTTTTAATTGATTTACATTTATCAAGGAAATTCCAAGAGCTAGGCTAGACCTACAATTCGGTGTACGAGTTTTAGCTGAGCTTTGTTTTTGTCGAGCGTTAATCTTCAGGGCATATGTTATATGTAGAGATGTATATAATTTTTAGTTTACCCATTAAGTATTAGAGTCCGGTTTCATAGCATTTTATGGCTCAACATTTTATGTATCCTCAGTTATTACTAGGCTTAGTTTAAGTTGAATTAGGATCTATTTATACGGGCCGTATCTTGCTATACTCACTCATGCTTGATGTTATTATTTACTAAATCTAACGTTGAGATTTAATTGGTGGCACCATTATCATCTTTTATTGATGTCTTTACTTAATATTTAGATTAAGGTAAATAATAAAGACACATCAATTATGCATGTATGATAACTAATTAAATATTAAATCTTAAATAATCCTAATAAAATTTGTTGGCTTCCAGAGACTAATTTCATATTTTTCCTTAATTTTTTCTTAACTGCAATGGGGTAAAGAAGGCAAAAACAAAAATAGAATAAAAAGAATGGAAATGGGGGAGGACAGGGATCGAACTCGGGACCTCTCGGTAAGGGAGCTAGGAGCGCAGGACCGGGTGCTGGTGGCCAACTGAGCCAACGTCCTTCGCGATAGCCAGAGGGAAGATCATTTACATGAGGCGACGTGGAAACTGAGCTCCAGAGCCTCCATTTGGCCGAAACAGGGGAGGCGGGGCGCACGGAGGGGATGGCGGCGCCGCCGGCGAGGGGTGGCCGGGGAGCTGCTGGGGACCTGCAAAACGCGTTGAGGGGAAGGTAAGAAAGATGGTGGAGGGTCGGCGCTGCTCGGGACGGCGACGAGGTAGGCCGGCGGCGAGGCTCGGCGGCCGGAGGCGGGTAGCCATGGTGCGACGGCGGCGTGGTGGGAGGAAGGCTAAATTGGCCGGCGCATGAGCATAAGGGGGTCGGGAGGAACTCACCAACGGCGACGACGCGGCCGGGGAGGCACCGAGGTGAGCCGGCGGCGGAAGCTCACGGCGGCGCAATGTAGGTCTCCGTGGCCAGCGTGCTACGGTGAAGGGGAGGACATGGCGGTGCTCGGGGAAGGGCCGTGGAGGCTAGGTGATGCTCCCGGCGAACGGAATTGGGCCGGCGTCCAACAGGCAAGAAACGGGGCGGCAGCGGCGGTTTTGGCCGGTTTCGGGGAAGAACGGCCGGCGCGTGAGCAATGGGGCATGGAAGCTCAATTCGGCGTGAGGGGAGGATGAGCGGAGGTGAGCGATGTGTTTGGGGGTCTTGGTCAAGCCTTATAGGCGGCGTGGTGTGCTAGCGCCGGGCGGGGCCGACCAGGCGGCATGGGAAACCAGGCGGCGGGGTTGGGCGTAAGGACGGGGAGCCGGCGGAATTCGCGCAAGGAGGCAGGACATGGGCGGGGGCGACGTGCGGCGTGAGGGAGGCAGGGTGCGTCTGCAGGCGCCGCTGACGCGGGCACGGCGGGCGCACAAGGAGGAAGACGTGGAGCATCCTCAGCCAGAGGAGGAAGGAGACCGGCCTGTGCGCAGGGGAAAAGAGAGGAGAGAGGGAAGGGGTAGGGGTCGGGCCCACATGTAAGAGAGGGAAAAGGTTAAGGAATAAGGGAAGAATGAGAAGCTTTTAGCAATTTTTGGATGCTTGAATTTTTAATTTAAATTTTTATTTCACATTTAAGATTGTTGATTTCAATTTTTGCTTGATGTTTACAATTTAAATTTAAATTTTTACTATTTAGATGCGAGTTTCCTTTTATATACTCCTTTGGCCATTGCTTCTCTTTTAATTAAGTAATTTAGATTTCAAATTTTTATTTCTTTTATTTAACATCAATATTGTTTTTACTTTGGGTTTTACTTCTCAGTACCTTAATTTATATTTCTCAAAACTCAAAAGGGTTCAAATAAACATTCAAAAGCAATTTGGAATGCCAATAAATTGCAATAAAAGTTTTTAAAAATTCATATTTTCTAGGCACCCAAATTTTTGGATGTTACAGTTTTGAAGTTAGCTTTTCAACAAGTCCAAGAATACACAAATCCACCTCTGTATGCAAAAATTATAGTATTTTCAAAATAGAATGTACAGGCTATGATGTGGTCAAACCGAATTGACTTCAAACCTTCCCATCCTCAAAATCATTATTTGGCATGACTTGAATATGTGAGTAGATTCAAAAGGGTGTCTTATAAATCATTGGAAAGACGTGGAATAGCTAGATATCAACCTAAACATGCCATACAAGCCATGGACTCCTCAAGATTGTCAACTCTCATGTGACATTCTGGACAGATTGTGCAGCATCCAATGAAGTTACTCTAGCTCTTAGTAGAAAGCTCAAAATCAAGATCCGTTGGAAACTTGACTAAATAACTTTTAGCGATTTAAAAAAGAATTGGTCCGTATAGAATTCTACATAGTAGTTCCAATGTTATGCCTTGAACTGCTCGGCCATCTCTCCTACATAATCTTATTATGGAAAATAAACTGAGTGAATAGTGAGTTTTCTATTCCTGCAAGATAGGTACAACCATAGCCGCTCAGGGGTACCTTGGCTCTATTGGAAAAATTCTTTTTCATCTAAGTGGAAGGATCTAGGATTTTTTACTTGGAATTCTGCTCCCTTCAAAAGTTTTAATTTGTGGTTTTCCCCCAACCAAAGAAAAAGAGAATGGAAGAATTCTTCTTATTCTATAATAAAATAAAGGAACCCTAAAATTCTGTTTGTGTAAAGTACACTACGCCATACAGTTGAAATCTAAAAAAGGGTATGAGACAATTAATGACTTTGAAAACGTGAAATAGCTAATGAGAGAAGTTATTGTTGAGAAATAGAAGAGTGGAATGAAAACCAATCTTAGTCAAATATTTCATATCTCTTTTGGGCATATGTTTCATGCTTGTTAAGTAATAGCAAGGAGATTCCCCAATATCATGCGAAGAATAGATAGGACTTCCAGAAGAAGATGTCATTCGTTTGATGAGGAAAAAAATAAAATCGAGAATTCGTGTGGCTAAAGCTGAAGCAGCTACTTTGGATGTAACAAAAAGAAAAACAACAACTGGAGAGGGGGGTCAGAGTCAAATAGAGGATTCCTCGCTTCTTTCTCTCATGCAAAACTGTGCATGAGACTTTCATCTCGCACGACTCCTAAGTGATAAAGGAAAGAAGAGCTCATCTTCTTTCTTTTTTGATTACCTTCCTCGCGTATATGTAAGACCTAATCCATTCTTTTTCAAAATCGATTTTGAAAAAGAATCTGTAATCCTTAACTTTTTGAGGGATCCTTCATCAATGGTTGTGAATGATTGACATGCTCACTCCTTTCGACCTTGGTTCCGTAGGAGTCTTCATACGGAACCTGATGCTGTAATTCTCAAAAAAAAACCATACTCATCATGGAACCTTTTAACTACTTGTTGGACTCCTTGGTTCTTGGACTTGTTGGAAAGCTAACTCAGATCCGATGTTATGAATTAAAAACACATCTGTGTTCTAGTTTTTAGCTATTTCCGTGATGAGAATCTCACCATTACCTAGCCCATGCGCCCATTCTTCCTAATGAATTTGGCACAGCCACATCTAGAGCGGGAGCGCCCGTTCTTCCTAATGAATTTGGCACAGCCACATCTAGAGCGGGAATTAGGCGCTCTTCTTGCAAAGATCATTTTGTGTTTCTATTGGGAATTGATAGATCGATATTCTTCACTCGGTGGTTGGTGGAGAACATCACGCGTGTGATTAGGCGAATTAAAGAGTTGCAAGCCCATTGCATTGGTAGCAGGGGATCGACTGTGGTTCGTCAATCTTGTGGGCAAAGTTATCGTTGATTCTACGTCAAGAAAATCGGACACCTCGTTTCAGACTCATCCCTTAGACATGTTCAAGTAACACGTTTATGACATTTTGAATGAGGAGTAAAACTAGCAAACGGATTAACAGAATTTCTAACGATAAAACAGTACAGCTTACATACACTTCTGACTAGTTCTCATTTCAGTGAGCTCGAACAGAACAGTCCATTGTTTAGGCATTTACTGTTTCTGCGTGCCGCAATAAACAGATTTCTGTTAAAAACCTGTCAGGTGTGATGTACAGAGGAACGATGAAGACAGGCCATTGAATGCACTATACTTCACTGTAGTAATATAATAGTCCACCCAGTTCAAATCCTAGGATCAGTCCGAGTGTTCAATCTTCTTCTTTAACGAACTAGCATGTTGTCGGACCATGTATTGAAAAAAAAAACTTCCTCTATTTATAAATATAGGTCATCATAGGATTCATGAGGTAAGATTTTAAAACTTTAGCCATTAATATATATTAAGGTATATAATTTAACTGTATGAGAATATTGTCATTAGATTTGTCTTGCAAAATGCATTTATAATATAAAATTTTTATTACTTTTGTTAGTATATTATGATACAAACTATAGTCAAAGTCTTGTGTTGGAGCCGTAAAAAGTCAAAAACGACCAACATTTGTGGACAAAGAGAGTAATATTTGGGGGAAAATAGAAGCATGGTTCTAAATAAAGATAATGCATAGAAAATTCGGGTCATCATTTGATCAAAAGTATAATCCTCTAAGCAAAAGGCGCAATCGATTTTCGAGGAAAGTATCTCAAGAATAATCTGTCGGATTGGATTGAGACACATGACATTTGATGCTGATTTTTTTAAAAAAATAACTTCTTGAAAAAGGAAAAAAATGGCGCTAGCAAAGAAAAATTAACTCGAAAGGACCTGATTGTCAGATTAGCCATATATTCATTAACTCCAGACTCCAGTAGCGAAATTGTAACAAGAAAGGTTTGATAAAAAAACAAAAAAGCATATCTCAAATATTAGGGGATAACGTTATGGTTGTAAAAGCTATCATAAGTGACCTAAAAAACTAATGAAGTGCAGTACTGCAAACAAAATGATATTCCTCTAAATAAACCAAAATGACATACGAAACCAGGGACCTAATTGCACGGCTACTGAATTGCACTACTTCTATCCTACAAGGACCTGTAAGCAATAAAAGAAGATGCGAGGACATAATAGTAACAGTACAGGCGCTTAAGTGCAATTAGAAACGACGAAACGGTCATAAATGAAAGATAAAAGACCTAGAGTGCAAGTAGAAACTTGCCAAGTGGGGCTTTTTATAAGAAAATATAAGATGGAAGGATGTGAAAGCGAGCATCAGGCACGTATCCGTAAAAGCAAACACAGCACAGCAAGGAGGACCAGTGAATGTATTCTCTAAGGACCTAACTGTAATATAGTAGAAGATGTGAGGGCGTGAAAAGAAGGATCCAGGGGCACAATTATAAATAGCGAAATGGCCATAAACCTGCCAGGTGGGGCTGTTTGTAAGAAATATGAGATGGAAGGGTGTGAAAGAGAGCGCCGGGGACGTATCCGTAAGACCGGAAAAAGTAAACAGCACGGCGAAGGACCAGCGCGCAAATTCTCAAAAAAATTTGGACCATTTCTCGATTTGTGCGTGTCATCCTTGCGCAGGGGCCATGCTAATCTTCTCTGTATCGTTCCAATTTTATCGGATGTCTCCGAAGAGACGCCGCTATGCCTCACGCGCGGACTTATAAACAGGTTGTCGTAGAGTTGCGTAGGCGATGTGGTACTAAGCGCTGGCTCTCCTGCCCCGCGCCGCGTGCTAGGAGCTGTCCGATTGGCATCCCACGGACCAGGGTGCCGCAGCTCTCGCTGCGGGCCGCGCGTGGGCTAAATCTCTTTGTAGCGGCCTAGTCAGTGAAGCGAGCTGGGCCTTTTGTTTTCCCCTTCTGTTGTTTTATGTACACCTGTACTCACTGTACATCCTTTGCCCGTACATGAAACGAATAGGGCTGTGCATTACATTTTACGCCACATTGATCTAAGAAATTCACATGATTCTTTTGTATTTAGCAGATGATGGTGTTGTTAGGAATGCAAGGAGAAAAATGAAGTGTCCACGCTGCTGATCTTCAATGGGGGCAGATGATTGCGGGTTGACGACGAGTACCCCTGAACGACTGCGTACGCAATTGATTAGCAAGGAACTCCTCCGTGTGCCCGACACCGCAATCAACTCCTCCGGCGACGGCAGCCGGCGATGCCGGCATCCACGACAGGGACCACCTGCCCGGTTGCCCTTCGCCGAGGCGGCGTACCAGAATGCTTTAAGCTTGATTTCCTAGGGCCTCATCGACTCTGGTGTTCACCGATCCGATCTTGGCAGGAACTTGATGCCACCAATTCAACAATACATACTGAAAACATGGTCGAGAAAATTTTCAGGTACTGAAGCAACTGCGAACTAATTATGGTTATTGCAGTTCTTAACAATGGAACACTGGGCATGACGGCAGGATCCAGTGTTGTAACCAAATATATTCAGAAAACAAGAAGCCTTCTTTGTCAGACATTACTGAACATGGTTTCCTCAGTGTTGTTACTGAATGGAAACCAAAATATATAGTCATGCTTTGACCTGTTTTTATAAGCTTCAAGACCAAATGTTGGGAAGTTCTGAAACCCACAACCATCTCCGGCACTGTAAAACCACTGGAAAAAGCCCCACAGGAAGCTAAATGCGAAAGTACTTTGCAAATCATTTACTTTGCGTTCTTGTTGTCCTCTGTTGCGTGCAAACCATTGATAAGATAGGCAGCCGCCAGGCCACTTGGATAGCTCAGCCTGTAGTCGACTATCATAACCTGCACCAGTTACAGCAATCCTTTTGATGATTAGATTAAAAAGGTTCAATCCTTGTGCGTCCAACAAAGCAGTAAGGATTTGTTACTTTTCTCAGGGGCACAAGAGCAAGAAGCCCGGGAAAGCTGACAAGGAGCAGAAAGGCTATCATCCATCCAAGGTGAGGGTCCTTGTCGCCGCCTCCCTAACGCATTTGCCCACCGTCTTCTCTTCCCATTTGCCCACTGTCGCCTCCTCACCACCACCTCCTGCAACCGCCGCCTCCTTCTCCCCCGATCCCTCGAGCTGCGCCTCCTCCTCCTCTTCAACGCCATGGTCGAATGGAGCCGTGGTCGAAAGGGGAAGTGGTCAACGTCGAAGGGTCATGGTCGAAAGGGATAGTAGTTGAAAGGGGCAGTGGTTGAAGTCGAATGGGGCAGTGGTCGAAGTCGAAGGGGCGGTCGTAAACTTCAGCTGCAATTACGACCACGTTCACCACCGCTGCACTGCAATTCCTTCGACCACGGTCTATCACCATAGTCGTACCTTGATTACGACCACGATGTGATTCTGTTGATCGTGTTGAAGACTCTGTCGACTGCTGTGGTCGTAACGCTTTATGACCACACCTTGCTGCTGTGGTCGCTTACGACCATGTCTTCTCACTGTGGTCATAGAGCTTACGACCACGTCTTCTGCTTTGTGAGTGTGGTCGTAACTCCTTTACGACTATGTCTTCAACACCTGCGGACACCTCCGCTCGTCGCCGTGATTGTAACTCCGTTTACGACCGCATTTGCGAATACGATGAACTCGATAGATTTCCCAAAGCCAAAGCACTCCACTTCTTTATTTCTTTCTCTCTCGATTACACCGATCACTACAATCACCCTGAACGCTCTCTCTGTTGCCTTGCCTCTCGATCACACTGATCACATTGGCCTCAGCTTGCCCCCACTCGGTACAATGCTCTGCCCTTTATACCATACTCTACAACTACGAAACGGATCTAGCTTCGACTACGACTACTACTTCTGCTACTCGTACTCGAACTCAAATACGACTACAACCACGACTCATACATGACCATGAAACTAAAAACACGATCACAAACTCTAATGATCACCTCCTTAATCTTGTTTCTTGTTGTAGGGGTGGCCCCCACCTAAGCCCAGCTTTTCTCTATCTTGATCACACCCATATTCTCTCTTGCTTCTCCTTATTCTTTGCATGCTAGAAGAATCAGAGAGGATGGGTGGGATCGAACCCATCATTTTTCGCTATAAAGCAATGAATGTCGTTGTCGTTCCTGTTACAAATTAATTACCTTGTTTCAAGCACAACCAAGGAATCAAGCGCCTAACATTTGAAAAGTTACCATCAGTCTGTTCCTAAGTTATTAGCTAATTTTAGAAATTATCATTATTTTAATTTGAAAAATAATTTGTAATTTGTACAAAACTATAAACTAATTCGTACGCATAGTCATTTGGCTATTGCTGTCTTATATTGTGGAAACAACGAGAAAACTATATGGCTTGCAAAATGCAATGGAGGCAGTAGTACATTATAATCTTGTAATGCTATCAGTAGTACGTACATGTTGTGCCATACACACACACCTTGTTCTTTGGGCTTTTATGGTGGAGCAAATAGGGTGACTTCTCGAAGCGGATTCTCCACATAGCTTTCCAAATCTAAAACCGTGTATGCCACCTGCATTGGTGTATCCATCGTTTGCTACCATCTCAAAAAATACAGATAAAAATCATTAACCGCAGCCAAAAGCCATCAATCACATCTAAAAGAGAGCAGTGCCATATAGGCATGGTTGATCAGCCCTTTGTAGCGAGCTCTGCATGTGCCTCTCCTCCCTGCTCCACAATACTACAGAAAAGCTCATCACAAATATTTCAGAAACATCATCGCAGATGATTAGCACGGAAAGTGATTTCCGTTGCATCTATGGACATGGGAATGAGCCCCATTTAAGTTACATCACAATGGTAACCCATACCTTCTTGATCGGAGATACCGTGACTTAAGCAATGGGAAAAACAAGTTGATGTTGTAACAAGAGAGTACATATTTATTGTACCATGTCCTAATAAACAATGTACTTTCGACTGTATGGAAGGTTGACATGAAGCCTTAATGTATTCTGTTGTCCAAATAAGGAAAAGGTATTAGCCTGCAGGATACCTAGAAAGAATACACCTACTTGAGCTTAACTGTGAGGTCGCAGTTCATGAGAATGGGGCATTCTCTAGAAAGCTCATGAGCAGATAAGGGAGCATGACCATATAACGCTCCGTTTAGGCGTGGTTCATTGGCAGCCTAGTACTAGTTGAGATTTCAAGTGAAATCAGATCACGAAAAGCTATGAATTCAAAGCATAATCCATTCATCAGCTGTGAGAAGATGAATCTTGTCATTCTATGTGTAAGTTCAACCCGTACGGGACTTACACTAAAAGACTGGTATATTAACAGTATTTCAGCACAATATCTTTGTCATCTGTTTACTTCTTGCTTTGGAATTGGTGGGGGATTGTTAGAAATTGACCCATTTCCTTAATTCCAAAGCATGCATGGTTTAGTACCATATTGCTAAGGAAAGGTGAGGAAGACCGATTTATAAGGTGGAGTCCTCACCACGCCTCGAATATGGATAGAGATAGTATGAGGAGAGTTCTGTCTAGTCACACGCGTGCACGCACACGCGCGTGTATTCAAGGAGAATAATTGAGATTCAAACGTTTGAATTTGAGGCTTAATTGAGTTTTGATAACAGGTAATTTTCAATGGGTAAATCACTGGTTAAATGTTTTCAGTTACCAGTGAATAGTGGAGTAGTTACCAGTGAATTATTTCAGTTCAATGGGGCAGTTACTAGAGAGTAATTTGCATATCTATATATACCTGGAGACGCCCAAGGTATAGAAAAGAGAGAATCCATCACTGCCTGCATCTCTTACTTCTGTTATCTTGTGTTGTTGTATTTCGTCGTCCGAACCTCGTCGACCTTTCTTCCCGGCGTGCACCTGGAAGGAGGGAGAGCGGCTATCTCCGTTGCCGCAGAGAGTACCTGCACGGGGCGGCAATAAGGTTTCTGGGTATCGCATCTGCGCGACCGCTCACTGCACTGTGACATCTACGTTCTGCACTGCGTCAAGCCTGCACGACTTCCTGTTCTTCATTAGGTTAACAAGTAAGTCGTTCGTGCGCACGTTCGACTTTGTTATTATATTATTTTTCTTGTGTATATTCTGAAGTATGATGAGTAGCTTGCTGTTAATTATGAGTTTTGCATCGTTAGTTTATTATTTTTGTCTCCTAATAAAACTTAGAATTAAAATATTACCCACATTTTTAACAATGCTCACTCCTATAGTAGGTTTAGTCGTTTAGAGGAACTAATTGCAGATGGTAACTTGCATAGTGCATATGGTACGATTTGAGATGATGATGCGGCCACAAGAATAATATCTAAAACATTGGAAAGTGATCTTGAGTTGCAAGGTAATGCTATGTCTTAATTTGGCGCTGTTTTGCAACAGGAAGAAAATCAAGTTTTCGTTTTGACTGAGAGGGAGGGTGGCCAAAGGAGAGAAAAGGAAACCCTAACTCATTAGGCGCAACCATGCGTGTAAAGAAAGAGGGAGAATAAACGCGAGGAGATGGAAACCGCGTGGGAGAGAGATCGAGCCGTGGCTTATTACTACTAGTAGTGTGCCCGTGCTAACGCTACGGTAAAATACAAAACAAGATAAAATTTGTAAAAAATAAAACGAACAATCAGATTCATTAAGATTCGCGTCTCATATATTGTATAACCAAATATTTTTGTCACAAGATAAAGTCGGAAGGAGCTTCGACCACACAGAAGCTTTGTGTGTCTTATATGACAGGGAGTCATGAGTTGAGTTGGAAATTTTGACGGGAGTGTCAAGTTGGATATAGTTCTTAGCTATTGCAGCAAAGCACTTATCCCGCAAAGATTGGCTGCATTCAAAAACTTGGTCACAAAGCTGGCGTTCCCCAGCAAATAGAAGTTTGACCTGTGTTGAGGCAAATGTCACCAGAGGCATGTTATAGCATACAGTAAAACTGAGGGGGGGAAATACCTACAGCAATTCGCATGAAATGAATCCAATTCCTATTTTAGACTCAAATATTTCAAAAGGCATCTTCTGCACTTCAACTTTGCTCAGTTTTTCAACACCCAAGTTCTTCAAACTTGATTCTAAAGCTGAAGCACGAGCTTCGATGCACAAAAGAGGGTAATATGCTTCAGCAAGTGACTCTCTACAGTAGAACTATATCCCATATATGCATCCGAGGAAGTTAGCAGATAGCAACAGGCACATGCAAACAAGAAAAAAAAACTGCACTCTCACAGCGGGAAGAAAGTAGTTTACAGGAATTTTCCTGGAAGTATGCCTGGTAAAAACATTTTTAGGTTTATTTTATTTGGGTGGGAACCGATGTTCCAAACCAGTTTTTGAACCTTGTTCATGGTTTTGACTAAGGTCAAAATAGTTGATAGATGTACTCAAATTGACAAACATAACAATGCTAAATATAGGAGTTGCAAGTACTAAATCTAGTATTTGCTTCTATGTTCAATCCAGAGAAACATCTCTTTGTGTGCATCTCATTATTCACGTGAACATGTAAGAAAAATGATCACCAGAAATCTCAATAAAATAATAACTTCAGTTTCAATTTATCCATGCAAGTGATGAGACCATGTGAGAGAGAGAAAAGTATATTCTGAAAGGTTTTTACTATATAGCTCCGTCCGTGTACCTGTATATTTCTGAACATTGCTGCTGGCATCCAGCTTGAACCAACTGTTGTGCTAATTTAGCGAGCAAAGGAACAAACTTTGGCTAATGTCAAGGTAAAAAGAAATTTAAATTGATAATGAGACATAAACCTGCGCTGATACAACTGGTTCTGGAATTCACCCTCCATCTTCACGAGGGCCTTAGAAAGGAGGGCATTCACATGGCTGAGCACCCCATCACTGCTGCGGTAACTCCTATTTGAGGTAAAGAAATGCTCAATACTTCTCAGCCGATCAACTGCATCTAGAAAACCCTGAAGACTCTCATGTGGCCCCTTTTGTATTTCACATTCTGCCTTTACATATGACAACAATTGAAGTCATACCTTGCTCCCAAAACTGATTTTGATAAAAGAAAAGGCTGCTGAACCAAAACGTCTTCTATGGCTTTTGAAACCAAATCAATTAATGGACTGAGTTTACAAAGTTGGCTACTTGACTGATTTACCACGTAGCACAGCATAACAAGAAAGTCCCAAACTAAGCCCAGTTCAAAGTTCTAACCATGCATGTGTACACTAAAGTAAATCCCAAGCACACAATCACAATCTTCCCACCAACATGTTAAAATCTGATTATGCACCAACAAAGCTCAAACATATAACAAAAAAAAATCAAATGAGATATCAACCTTGGGAGAGGAAAGACTATATGTTTATATGTTGGGACATCACACCAAGCGAGCACCGGATTCATCGATTGAGTCCTTGGTGCCCGAGCACCCATAGCTTGAGATGATCCCTAAGAGTTGGAGGGTGGCCTCAGTACACAGGTTTTCATTGTCAAAAGTTTTCCTGTTGCGGCGCTTCCAGACAATCCAGAAAGAGAGGACTGTATTCTTCCACTGAAGAGATGGTAGAGAAGGTAGTCGACGACGGACTCCAGGTGTATTGTATAATTTCTACATATATAGATTCAAGGGTATGTAAGTAAACTTCAAACTGGACCTCTACAGGTGAATATAAGAAACAGAGGGAGCTCTTATATTGATGCATGTCATATAGAACATTTTGGATGGATATAGATGCATGTATTAAATCTGGAGTCATGAAAAGATGCACCTTTAGAAGTATCAAGACATCTATATTTGAAGTGTTTTATTTAAGCATGTTAGCGAGATACAAGAGAAAGTTTACTTTTTTGTGCAGCTACATTAACAAATATGGTACAACAGGTTAGCAACCAAAGTTAGCGTTTATATCTGGAAAAAAGGCAAACAGATGGAATCAGAATTTTTTGTACGGATAATCCATTTTTTATTCGAAATTACATAAATATACCCGCGGGAAAATTTTTTACAAAAATAGGCTCCAGTCGCCTAATGGTTGGGCGACTGGAGGCGTTCGCCCAACCACACGGCGACACAATATATCTCGCTGCACAGTAGAGCGATTGCATTAAATCGCTCTTCCGTATGGCGACTGGCATGCAGTCGCCATACCGTTAGGCGACTGCCATGCAGTCGCCATCCCGTTAAGCGACTTCAGGTAGCCCCCCGTGATTGTTTTAGAATTTGTGAATTTTGTAACGTTGAACCGGTAAAAAATACGGTGAAGTTGTAATAAAAGTTTATGTTCATTGTATATTGTAGGTGTGTAAAAAGTTTTTTAATTTTTTTTTTGAAAGATTGAGTAGAGAACGATCGATACATACACTGTTAAGTGAGATAGTTTATATGCGGAAAGAGATGATAGACTTATGTAAATATAAATAAACTTCATAATATAACTGTGAGTAACATGGCGCATGTATTTTCATTACATGCATAACATATATAGCATCTGCAGCACGCCTCACTGGTCACCCTGCTGTGCCCCGTCACCGCGCCCGCGTCCTCCCATACGGCCTCGCTTGGCCCTCCTCCGGTGCAACGGATTAGGACGATCCGAAAAGGTAAAACGAGGAGGAGGGTGTCTATCCCGCCCCTGCGCTGGTGGAGTCAGCTGCACCTCTGGCTGTGTAATCTCCGGTGCACCGGGGAGGGCACTGGCAGAAAGAACCTGCGGTGCGACGTCGGGCGACGGCGCGAAAAACTGGTCCACATCCTCCTGGCCTGGGGAGACGCCGTGCTGGTAAGTACCTGCAATATTAATATCGTTAGTGCGTTGCATGTCGTCTTCGGATAAACACGGTATAAGACCCTATGCATACCCGTAGTTGGCGCCATGGAGGAGGCGTACACCCCCTGCGTGGGGAAGACAGGGGTCTGCGTAGGAGGCGTGAAGTGAACCGGTGTAGGAGGCCCTGCCCAGGCTGAACCCCCTGGCTGCTCCGGGTGAGGTGGTGGAGGACGTGTCCACGTAGGTGCACCATAGTAGTGCCACGCTGGTGGAGGTGGCACAGGTGGAGGTGGCACTGGTGGACGAGCAGTCGTAGCGGGGGGCGTGGAGACCGCCGGTAGCCTCGTGCAGGACAGTAGGCTAACGATACGTCTACACCCCTCGTGCACCCGACGCGCAAAGCTGAGGCCCTCCTCATGGGTCAGCTGCGCACCACTGGCGAGCCTCTCCAGTACTGTGCCGGACTCGGCGTATAGGTCAGAACCGACGTCAGCCTGGACACAAAGACATAAAATGGTCGATTATGGAAACGACATTACCATTTGGGAATCTTTGAAATGACATGTAACGTACCGCGAGGTGAGCGTCGTGCGCGAAGTGCGCGGGGTACGTGTCCGTCGGAGCGGCGACGTGTGTGGCAGGCGGGTCTACCACATATACGAGCCTGATACGGGTCTGCGGCTGGTACCAGCGCAGGTACTCCGCGTACTCCCTGCTGTCGTACGGTCGGTCCTCGTCCACGCGGTCGTCGAGCGCATCCTGCCACTGCTCGACCCAGGGCTGCATTCTCACCGACCAGTCCGTGCCTCTTTTCACTCCCTTCCCGCTGTGCCTGCGTATAAAACCATTACGTAATGTGAGATACTTGCGAACGCAGTAGTAAGTATGTACATATTTAGCACAAACGTACACTCACCCGTGCACGTGCCGCGGAAGCGATGGTCCGACTGGTACAGGAACCGGCTGCCATAGCCCGAACTGCCGCATCACCCGCTGGGGTGCGTAGTCCTCCACGTAGATGAGGTACACGAGCTTCCGGCGGGTGAGCCAGAAAGCCCGGTCACGCCAGCAAAGTGAAGACAGACCGCCAGGAGCACGGGCCTGCACTGCCGTATCAGCGTACGGCTCCCAGCGCACGTCGTCGGCTGTGATGCGGTCGAGCTGCTCCACAAAGACTCGGTACGCCCGCGTGACCTGCACGTGCGCGAACTGTACCTGCAAGAAAGACAAGTTGTTTACAATGACGATCGTCAATAAGAAAGAAATAGTTAACTGTGATAAAACTTACTCGGCGACGGCACCACATAGAACCCATCGTCGGCCGGTCGACTTCTCCCCCCGGATACATCTCGGGCCCGTACGGACCCACGTCGTCTAGCACAGGTCGTCCGACGCTTAAGCGCTCGAACGACCACAACTGTAGTAGCAGGGGACAACCCGTGAGGATCGAGTTCGGCTTGACCCTCGTGCACGCATCGCACAGCGCGCGGTACGTCGCGGCAAGTACGGCCGATCCCCAGCTGACCTGGTGGGGCTCGCCGTCAGCGATCGCCCTCGCATAAGCGATAAGGCGCGCATCCACCGAGTTGCCGTGGCTGGTGGTGAAAAGCACCCAACCAAACAGCCACAGCACGTACGCCTCCAGGTGCCGCGAGACCTGCTGATCGTCTGCCTGCGGAACCATGCGCTCCACCTGAATGCAAAAAAGTTGTTATTAGTACGTAATACCACAAAAAAGAGCTTCGAAGATACGATCGATTTTATATACCACGTACCCGGTACTGTCTGAGCCACCTCAGTGTCGGCCCATGGGTCTGCGCCTCTCCGAACACGTGGTGGTCAGCGGCCGGTGGAACGATACCCTCGAATCTGCCGAGCAGGTCAGCGCGCCAGTCGGCCGGGGCCTCCGGTAGGAAGGCAGCGTCTCCCGCGATCGGAAGCCCAAGAAGCAGGGACACATCCTGCAAGGTCGGCGTCATCTCCCCGAATGGGAGGTGGAAAGTGTGCGTCTCGGGCCGCCAACGGTCCACCAAAGCCGTCAGTAGGGAACGGTCGAACGGAAATCGTCGTGATCGATCCCCGCCCGCCTCGTCCCCGCCCGCCTCGTCCCCGCCAGCGGCTCCATCCTCCTCTGTGGCCTGCACCATCCGGGCAAGAGGGAGTAGCCCGGCATCCCGCAGCCTGCAAACAAAGTGAAGGTCAGCACGGAACGAACTAACGGTCGCACTAAACGCTGGAATAGTGCTCACCTGGCAGTCCAACGAGGGTCGAGTCCCCAGGCCACGCGAGGTGTCCGTGTCCGGACCACTCCCAACTGAGGCGGCTCGTCCGTGCTCCCCGGTGGCGGCACTAGATGGGAAGCGCGATGAGAGCGGTCCACGTGCTCGTCCAACAGCGCGAACCGCCACTCCGAGTCACGTCCAGCACGAGTCATACCTGCAAAATTTGTACAATACTTTCAACATTCAATTTTCTGCATCTAAATTTGTACAATAATTTCAACACTAAATTTTATACATCTAAGACTGTACATTAAACTTGGTACATCTAAATTTCTACATCTAAACTTGTACATTATACTTTCTACATCTAAATTTGTACAATAAATGGTACACAAAATTTATAAACTAAATTTTCTAAACTTTATTTGTAAACTACATTTAGTACACAAAATTTGAAAATTAAATGTCTAAATTATATTTCTATATTTAATTTCTAAACTAAATTTTGAAACTACATTTTCTAAACTAAATTTGTAAACTAATTTTCTACACTACATTTTCTAAACGAATTTTCTAAACTAAATTTGTAAACTAATTTTCTACACTACATTTTCTAAACTAATTTTCTAAACAATATTTCTAAACTAATTTTCTACACTACATTTTCTAAACTAATTTTCTAAACTAAATCTCTAAACTAATTCTCTACACTACATTTTCTAAACTAATTTTCTAAACTAATTTTCTACACTACATTTTCTAAACTAATTTTCTACACTAACAAAAAATATAACACGAAAAATTACCTGAAAATCGCGCACTCCCCCTCCTCTTCTCCTCCTCTCCCTCTCCTTCTCTTCTCCTCCTCTCCCTCTCCTTCTCTTCCCCTCCTCTTCTCCTCCTCTCCCTCTCTTCTCTGCGACGGCGGCCGAACGAAGGACCGCGCTCGGCCTGGCCGAGCGCGGTATATATCTCACTACAAGTCGCCGAACCGTTGAGCGACTGAAATGCAGTCGCCTAACGGTTGGGCGACTGGATGGAAGTCGCCCAACCGTGGGGCGACTGCAATTAATCGCCCAACGGTTAGTAGATTCATTAAATGTCGCCGTGTGGTTGGGCGAACGCCTCCAGTCGCCCAACCATTAGGCGACTGGAGCCTATTTTTGTAAAAAATTTTCCCGCGGGTATATTTATGTAATTTCGAATAAAAAATGGATTATCCGTACAAAAAATTCGATGGAATCATACCCTGCCTCCTAAAAAAGCTTCAATCTAAATAGGACCAAGGGTTGTTCCAAGAATAGCAAACTGCATTGGCTTGTATTTTTTAGCTGCAGCTGCCACCAGATCCTTATATGCCATTGTCCCTACAACAGTACAATCTCCGATTATTGGTGTCATGAAGAAAACAATGAGCAAACAAATACCGGGGGTTAAATCGTGATAGCTACAAAAAGGGATACAGAACAATAGTAGTCAAGAATGGAAGGGCATACTTAGCAAAGCACTGATAAATGAAGATTTTCCAACATTTGCTGAACCCTGTAAGGACGTATGAAATACATCAGAGTATCAGACATATTACACATATTGTTTTAAGTTCTATTAATTATTGGCTTTATGCTTAAGAAAACCTCAAGGATTTACAGCACTGCTGTAAGGATGCCTCTAACAAGATGCAATGAAGACTTATAGAAAGAACTATCAATGATTGTTTTGTTTCACACATGGAGAGTAAGAAACCTGCAGATTACAGTGTACCAGGGATTACCATGTTCGCAAGGGAAGCTAACATCCACATCTACAGTTCTGGACAAGACTGAAATACGACCACACTATAATAGCACTGAGATAGTACACTGAAATAAGCATCTGGGATTATTTATTGCATGCATACCTCAAAGAAAATAACTTTCTGAAATCAATCAATAGTTGTACAACCAGAAATTGCTGCAATCAAGTGAAACAATGGATGGTAAACAAACGGCAAGGATAAAATCATGGATGGTTTAAATAGCAAGACATTGCTCATTTGGTTGTTGCAACAGAAAAAAATGGAGGCATATATATGATCTTCTCACCTCTACGCTGAAGGAGCAATTGTGCGAGTAGAAAACTGGTTGGGGGGAATGAGGCTGTTGGGCTAGACGGAACAGTGGTAGGATCGAATTCTCAGAAACACGGCTTCTGCAAAGAGAAGATAAGGGTACGCATGAGAGAAGATCTAAACATTATAAATATCCAAAGCGATGCATAAATTAGACTCACCTCAAATGCGAATGAGTAACTATGCAAATGTCAAAAATTACTAATTACCGTACAAATTACTGCACTTGGTAGAAATTACCCGTGCAAACATCAGAAAAGATCAACTCATCCTATACCAATTTCACCAGCTGATTGTAGATACTTGCTGCACAAACAGCACAGTTCACGCAAATGCAACGGTAAGATCCTGTACCTCGATCGTGCAGGATGGCCATGATCTCTGCATTGCCGCTACTCCCCACCGAGTGGATCGAAGCCCACCCCTCCTCGTCCTTCCCGTTCATGACGCTCACCGGGGCATCACCGCTCGCCTCCACAAGCGCAATCACCACCTAAACCACCACCACCACATAGCGAAATGGGCGTCAAAACCCTCTAAACCCAGAGACTGAACAGACTGGTGGAGGCTAGAGAATTCACGGTCCTTGCCTGGATGTGGCCAGAGGCAGCGGCGACGTGGAGGAGGGAGCGGCCGTCCTTGTTGCGGAGGGAGAGGGCCGCGGTGAGGTCGGCGGGGGCGAGGGAGGAGAAGGCGACAGCATCGCCGGACTCTGCGACGCGGAAGAGCTCCTTCTCCGACGACCGCTCACGAACAACGGGATCAAGAACCGGGGGGGCGTTTCAGAAATGAGGAGACCGCGTGAATCCTTCCCCCAAAACAAAATCTTTCACCCCACAACAACTCAGATAAACGCGAATCCGGAGTTAGGGTTAGGGTTGGGATTTGGGAAGAAGAGAGAAAGCGGCGGCGGCGGCAGATGCGGAAGGAGATGCGGGGATGGGGAGAAGGAGATGCGGGGTGGGGAGGGAAGGAGGCGGAGGCGGCGGGTGGGGAGGGAAGGAGGCGCCGGCGGGTGGGGAGGGAAGGAGGAGGCACCGGCGCGGGGGGGCGGAAGAGGAGGTGGTGCGGGATGAGGAGAAGAGATGCGGGGTGGGGAGGGAAGGAGGCGGAGGCGGCGGGTGGGGAGGGAAGGAGGAGGCGCGTGCGTGGGCGTCGGGGTGGATTCCAGGTTCAATGATGTGCATGATCCAAATAATTTTGGCCTTAGGATTTTCAATGAGTAAGAGAAGAAGGTTTGAGGAGAGATCTAGACCATTCATTTGTATGAAGTTGGAATCCTTTGGTACACAAATCTGGGTGGACTTAGATTAGGCATGACTGTGGGGGTGATTGAGGGGGTGGATTTAGTAAAGAAAATTTTGGTGTATTATAGAGTAGGGTAGATGATGCGCGTGTGCGTGGGAAGGAATTCAATCCAGGAACGGCAAGAGGCATGAAAAAATGCTGGAAGAAGGGAGGGAGTCAGAGACGAACCAGAGCTAGCAAAGAATTATTTGTATGCGGGCTCAATCCAAAACTACTTCTAAAACAGAAACCAATCCAAGTCTTTAGCCTATTTTGTTAGTTTTGTTTTTATTCCGAGTTGTATAAGTGGTAACTCATTTCGGTTATGTCCGAATATAAAGGGAAGTCATGTATGTTATTTGTGGAATCGGTTGTCTAGGAGTTGTACTCGGCATCCTAAAAACCGTACGTGCCAGGAGTCGCTCCTTAAGGCCCAGATGCAGAGGCGGACCCAGGAATAAAATAGAGTTAGAGTAGAGTCGGAAGTGTGTAACAAATATTATTACCTAAAAGCAAAACAATATATGATCAAACTATGTTGCAATCGCACTAATAAGGGTATGTTATCTAGAATAGAAACAACAACTACAATTCGCATATAGACATATGTAGATAACGGTATGATATTGAAAAATACCTCACTAATGAAACTTAATCCATAGTTGTAGATGAGTTATAGAAGAAGTAGCCTATGAGTTATGAAAGATAGATGGATCAATAGTGTCACAATTTGATGTAGTAATATAAAACATGCAATAAAAAAAGAAGACAAAATGCATATCACTAAATAACTAAGTACGTCTGGAAGAACAAGGCATTTGCATTCTACGAGTTTTAGTTGAAGCTTTGAATGTGTTTACACTTGCAGAAGGCAAAACTTTTAACATAGACTATGCTAATTTCCTTTCTCTAAAAAGGAATATTCTTTTCTCTCTTAGCCAAACAAGAGAAAAGGACAAGCAATATTCCTTCTTCTTTTTGGGGAAAAATAAAATAAAATAAATCTAATTTTATTTTTTGATTGGTCATTTGTAAAGATTTGCACAAACGACCTCTATCCAGTGTGATTTCCCAGCAAAAGTGTAGCTTTCTTTTTCTTCCCTACAATCCTACTTTCCTCCAAGCAAACAGAGCATCAAAGTTTTTCGTTTATCTCTTAGGTGTGGAACCTTACCTATCAATTCTGCATGAAGGCACGAACACTCAACAACTTAGACCATAAAATAACATGATTGCAACCAATGATGAAGCATCACACAGTTCGATTACCCTAAAGAACCCAACAATACATGATAATCTTCTCTACGTAGTATGCTCCATTCAACCACGAGCTGATCTCCGACGACACATACCGCCTCCTCAAAGCGTCATGCGTGGACAGCTCGATCTTACACCCGTCGCCGGTGTGCGTCGCCGTGCTCAACACCTCCACGATGGAGCAGGGCGACATCGACATGTATAGCATCTACATGCCCACCTGCAACTAGAGATGGCAACGGATAAATACCCATCGGGTATTGACATTCCATACCCGTACCCGCTAGGTGTAAATTTACCCGTCGGGTTACCCGTATCCGCACGCGGGTAGGAAAATTTACCCATACCCGTACCCGCGCGGGTATTACTACCCGACGGGTAACCCGTACCCGCAAGCATACCCGGTTCAACACATAAGAATATCATCAATTTAGACATTCATTAATCATACATGCCAAGCACAAAAGCGTCTAATGATCAAAATTAGTACATCACATAAACATACTTGACATGACCATATCAACATATGACAAACAAATAAACAATCAACAACAAGTAGATAATAAAATTAACATTTGAGTGAGATGTCTAGTTGTCTAATGCGGGTATTCATTACCCGCGGGTAGGCGGGTATGGGTAGTATACACCCACACCCGCACCCGCCTACCCGGCGGGTAGAGGATTTCGCCCAATAACGTACCCATGGGTACATAAAATTTTTCATACCCGTCTCTTTATCGGGTAAAACCCGTCGGGTATTCGGGTATCGGGTACCCATTGCCATCTCTACCTGCAACGAGTCAATCGGGCCGGGGGGTCCGCCGGCGACAGTGCTCGGGCGGCCGCCCGAGCATGCCCGAAGGGCGGGTCCGCCCCTGCCAGGATGTGTGCTCTCATATAAAGGGCTAGGCTATGGCCATGTAAAAGGGAGAAAAGATTATGATGTTTAATTTATAAATAAAAACAGAAAACCGCTTGCCATCATTTCTTATGTTCCTGCGAGAAAGATTGATGTTTGATTTGTGAGCTGTGTGATAATTTCAACAAGGAAGGAGGATCTTATTGAGCCCAAGTTGGGAATACTCTTATTCTCATATTGTATTCAAGTTTTGTTCTTGCGATTCGATTAATTTAGGACCGGTTTGTTAGTTCATCGTGTACGGTACCGTGAAAAACAAGGTTACTCACGTATGAATTAGCATTTCCGCAGTTCCGCTGGTTGGTCAGTAACCAGATGAGGCATGGTGATCCACTAGAAACGCACCAACCACCCACGGGTGGATACCCTGGATCCGGGATTCCGGGCCCACCAGACAGAGAAAGGCCGGACATACCACGTGTCAAGTCATCCGCGGATCGAAATAGCGGGGGAGAATATTTGCATGTTACGGAAGCGTGCGCCTTCGGCAGCCCCAGCCCGTACTCCCTATCGTCACGCGACCGACGATCCCCCGCGACCCCAACCACCCAACCCCTGAAACACCAAACGCAAAGCCTTCCCCGCTCCCTCTCCCGCTGAAACGTGGCCCCACATATCCATCGTCCAATGCGAGCTCGAACAACGCAGCGACCTACTTGTCCCATGCCGCAGAAGATCCCAGCTGGACCCGGGCGAGCACGAACCTGGACGGCTCCTCCTCGCCCGAGGCGAGCACGAACCTGGACGCCTCCTCCTCGCCCACTCCCTGCAAGGCTAATGGCAGGTGGACCCAGAAGCCTTTACTGACGTGGGCCCCACCAGTATATTCAGCACCCCCATCGCTCTCCGGGTAAACTAATTGCAATCGGACTCTGCACTCTTAACCACGGTCCACGGACACTCCCAACCTACCTTGTACCAGATTTGTCCACGCCATGTATATGGACATGTTCTTTTTGTAACTTTTGATTTTTTTATAATAATTAGCTTTTAAATAAAATATTTTTTAAGATAGAATCTAATAGTTAATTGTAGTATATACTGTACCGATTTTATTTATATCGGCAAAAGCCGCACGTGAATTTCAGTTACTCGGTAATCTCTCACACGAACATCCAAAAACCACAAGCCGCAGCCATAAAAGAATAGGCCCTATATCCTCCTTATCGTAAAAACGTAGCTACAAATATATCTTCCTTAGCTATATTACATAAATAAAATCTTATATGAAAGAGAGGAGTGAGGAGAAATAATATATTATTTTTTATACAAGAGACGACTTAAATCCATAAATCAACGTAAAAAGTGAGATAGTGTGAGACAGTAATTTATAATAAAAATAGTATAAAATAGTTAGATAAGTGATTTACTATTACAAATGTTATCTCTAATGCTGTTTTTAGATAAGATAAAAAACTTAGAGATAATCTTAATAAACAGATTATTGCACATACTTTTAATAGGTGATGTGTATATGTTATATGTAGGCTCAGATAATAAATTCCACTAACCTCTTCCTCTCCCTCCTCCCACCAATACAATTTTTTTACTATTTCTAATTGAATTTTATATCTAAACAATATCTTTACTTCTCTCTTTTTTAGGTGGTGATCAGTTGGGCTTAAAAGCTCATGGCTGAAAACACTGTAGCTAGCTGAAAAAACACTGTAGCTGATAGAGCCTTATTTAGCATAATTAAATTTAAAAAAATATAAAATATAAAAAATATGTTAGCCCAATATGTATAATACAAACGAATACGGAAAAAAAAGAACCGGCAAAAAAACTTAACAAAAAGCCAAAAGTTCAAAAAAACAAAATTTATAAATAATAAAAAATAAACCAGAAGCTCAAGCCGAACCGACCAGGGCCTTAATTTCTCTCCCACCTCACCTTCAATCATGCCTGACAGTGCCCTAAGCGAACCCAACTCTGAAGGTGACAACCGAGTCCACGTCGTCGTACGCCCTGCCATGTGGAGTTGTGGACCCCACCATGGACTCCATCACGTACTTCCACCGGAAAACCCACCCGGACACGCAATTCATGGATGCACACAAAGGGTTAGAGCCTCCGGGCCCCGCTCGTCATACTCTTGTGGCGCCAATATCCGGAACCGCTTCAGTAACGAAAGACATTGCTTACTACTAGTACAACCGCTGCAAGTAATCTTAGGTGGGCTTAATTTAAAAACCCATCCCTCCTCGCCGCCGCTTGTGTCTCTCGTCGTCTCACCCCACACGAAACCAAATCCGAAACTAAAAAAAAGGAGAGAAACTGAAAAAAAAAAAGGGAAGGGAGGGAGGCATTGCCCTGACCCTAGCGCCTGCGACCGATGGCCTCGGAGGCGGAGATCACTGGCCCCCTCCTCGCCGGCGACGGCGCGCGGGCGCCGGCGGCTGGGGCTGGGGCGGAGGTCGTGCCGCCGTGGCGGGAGCAGGTGACGGCGCGGGGCTTGACGGTGAGCGCGATCCTGGGCGTGCTCTTCTGCCTCATCACGCACAAACTCAACCTCACGGTGGGGATCATCCCGTCGCTCAACGTCGCGGCGGGCCTGCTCGGCTACTTCCTCGTGCGGACGTGGACGGCCGCGCTCGAGAGGCTTGGGGTCGTCTCCAAGCCCTTCACCAAGCAGGAGAACACCGTCATCCAGACCTGTGTCGTCGCGTGCTACGGCCTCGCCTTCAGCGGTACGTAGAGGATTTGAACTTGCTTCTTTAGGTGGAGATGCGATTCCGGCGTGTAATTTCGGGTTAGTTTTGACCGCATAATGTTGCCGTGTTGTCTGCAGTTCTGATGGTCTCGTGTTAAGTTCGCTTCTTGTTTTAAATTTAGGTGGAAGAGTGCTATGGATTTGAGAGATCGGATTTTGTTTCACAAGTTTTGGGTATTATAGAAGTCGTTCGTAGGGTGAATGTATGATTACCTTGCGGGGATATTAGATTTTAATAGGGTGAACGTATGATTACCTTGTGGGGATATTAGATTTTAATGGACCAAAGGTTGAATTTTGCGGCATAAATATGCGATGATAGCTTGCCCCCTTTGCATTGAGTTCAGATTATCAATTACTATTTCTGTTGATGCAGGGGGCTTTGGATCGTATATGCTTGCAATGGATCAGAAAACTTATGAGCTTATCGGGGTCGATTATCCTGGTAACAGGGCGGTGGATGTTAAGAATCCTTCGCTGAGTTGGATGATCGGGTTCATGTTCATCGTTAGCTTCCTTGGATTATTTAGTCTTGTTGCATTGCGCAAGGTACTCATTCATATCTTGAAAGCATGCATCTGTTATGTTTATGTGATAATATGTTCATGTTTTATTGAAGTGGAGTAACTTGGACAGCTCTGTGTCTAATTAATTTAGTAAAAGAGATCTGTGTTGGTGTTTGTTAGGTAATGGTAATTGATTACAAGCTGACCTATCCCAGCGGAACTGCCACGGCTATGTTGATAAATAGCTTCCACACCACTACTGGAGCTGAGCTTGCAGAGTAAGACTTGGATCCGCATTGCCCCTTAATTTTGTACATAATATATTGACTGCACATTGCAGGGACACTCATTTGTTCAATTTGCATTATTCTTCTTGTAGAATACTTTATCATTAAGATTCCTTTCTTACCTTTTCACAATCATATCCATGACAACCATTAAATGAAAGAGAGTCTGATGATGCCATAAATATTGCTTTTGCATGACAAATTGCCGTAAACAGTTGCGAATCCAATTGGCCTTGCACTATGTATAAAATGTAAATAATTGCAAGAGTAGTCTAGTGAAGATGCAAATGAGTATTCTGCCATTAGATATCTTTTACATCTGCCGATTATTTAGGCTATATGTTAGCCTATTTGGACTGAACTTTAGCGGGGAAATGAATATTTGGTAGGCGATTCATTCATGTTTTATACTTGTAATCCAACAATAGGAAATGTCAATCATGTAAGGTTGTATTCATCTACTTATCTGGCATTTAGTTTCTACTGAATTGAGGTTAAGAATTCTGCTATCTGCTATAAATATCTAGTAGTTTATCTTTCTTGGAAATGGGGGAGCACAGTGTAATATGTAAACTATGCACACGGGATGGATCTGAAGATGCTTAGAAAATACTGAAATTTATCCAAAAGTTACATATTGTGTGTACATCACATTGTGCAGCATATATACTTGTGAAATTGCAAGGACCTTTGATGCCTTTGTACTGATTGTCTCAGTTGACGACCAGATTTTTCAGTGACTGCAATTCTTGAGTTTTAGCTTTTAATGATATTAACTTTTGTTTTATGGTTGCAGAAAGCAAGTTAGCTGTCTTGGAAAGTATTTGAGCATTAGTTTTCTCTGGAACTGCTTTAAGTGGTTCTTTAGTGGTGTTGAAGATTCATGTGGCTTTGATAATTTCCCTTCTCTGGGACTTGCAGCATTTAAGAACACGTAAGTTTGCTATTACTGTGTGTGCTTTTTTTTGCTATTCTGTCAAAGTTCACAACTGAAGGCTGGAGTGACTACTATAGCTTATCTTCTCATATGAAACTGCTCATCCTTTAAGCTGGAATATGCTATGCATGACTTCCAAAAAACTTACCTGTTCCATATTTTGTAGGTTTTATTTTGATTTCAGTCCAACATATATTGGGTGTGGCCTTATATGTCCACATATTGTTAACTGCTCTACACTTCTTGGAGCCATCATATCTTGGGGTTTCCTTTGGCCATATATATCCACAAAAGCTGGGGACTGGTATCCAGCTAACCTTGAAAGCAACAACTTCAAAGGACTCTATGGATACAAGGTATGGTGATGGAAGCTTTTATTTGTTCATGTCATGACTTGATAATTTCATGCTGCATCTTGACAATCCACTAATAATGTTCTTTATTCGATAGCTCTATAATCAGATTATGAATCACAAGGCTTGATAAAAGAAAATCACTTGTTTCCTCTCCGTACTTAATAAACTCAGTAAATCTGAACTAAATGTAAGATGTTGATGTAAACATGGGAGCAATACCAATAATTCTCTCACTGTTATGTGTTTTATAAGTGGACATAGCAATGGTGAGAACCGTGAAATCGGGTTCAACATTTGAGTTGTTGGAATTTTTATTATGCCCTTAGTGGTCATTTAATTCCTAAAGTATTCTGTGTTCACAGACTTGAGTCTTTGCAACTTTATGTTAAGAAAAAACTAAGTTTTCTCTGTCCCCGGCCTTCCAGGTTTTTATATCCGTATCTGTGATACTCGGGGATGGTCTTTATAACCTCATCAAGATCATTTATGCTACCATCAAGGAAATATTTAATGCACGGTCAAAGCAAGGAGGACTTCCCCTTGTCTGGGTTCAGGATGGTAATGCCATATTCTTATTGTACACTGCCCACGTACCAATAAATGATATTGCAGGCATCTTATTTTGTTTCTCTTTTATTCTTGCAGGTGATGAAGGTTCTAAATTATCAGCCGAGGAAAAGCTTCGGAATGAGACATTTGTAAAAGACAGTATTCCTTCCTGGTTGGCAGGATCTGGTTATGTTGGCCTTGCAGCAATATCAACTGCAACTGTACCTATGATCTTCCCACAGCTCAAGTGGTATCTTGTCCTCTCTTCCTACGTTGTTGCTCCCCTGCTTGCCTTCTGCAACTCGTACGGCACTGGCCTAACAGACTGGAACCTTGCATCCACATATGGAAAGATTGGCCTTTTTATTTTTGCCTCGTGGGTTGGCCAGAATGGTGGTGTGATTGCCGGTTTAGCAGCTTGTGGTGTTATGATGTCCATCGTATCTACCGCTGCTGATCTCATGCAGGACTTCAAGACTGGGTACCTGACCCTCTCTTCTCCAAGGTCCATGTTTGTGTCACAGTTGATCGGGACCGCCCTTGGCTGCGTCATTGCTCCTCTCACCTTTTGGCTTTACTGGACGGCTTTTGATATTGGCAATCCTGACGGCATGTTCAAAGCTCCATACGCCGTCATCTTCCGTGAGATGTCAATTCTGGGTGTTGAAGGTTTCTCAGCGCTGCCCCAACACTGCCTAGCGATCTGCTCCTTTTTCTTTGTTGCAGCCATACTGATCAACCTACTGCGGGATGTCAGTCCAAATAGTGTGTCCAAATTCATCCCACTCCCGATGGCCATGGCCATTCCCTTCTACATTGGAGCCTACTTCGCTATCGACATGTTTGTCGGGACGGTTATCCTGTTCGTCTGGGAGAGGGTGAACCGCAAGGAGTCTGAGGATTTTGCAGGTGCAATTGCATCTGGTTTGATCTGCGGTGATGGGATCTGGAGCGTTCCTTCTGCGATATTGTCCATCCTGCGGATTAACCCCCCTATTTGCATGTACTTCAAGCCGTCCCTTACCAGCTGATAATAGAGTGAAACTGTTGTTTTATTTGGATGTTACAATGGAACAGAATCACGTTGTGTATAAATGGTTTACTCGTGTAAATTAAACTGCGGCAAAAGGGCAGCAGCTTTGTTCATTCTATTGATATCTCATTCTGCTCGTATGTCGCCCGTTGCTATGTTGCTGTCTTGCTGATACTGCAGTTTTCTACTTGATCTATGATTTGCTTGCTTGAATTTTTGTGTTTGCACGGCTCGATCGAAATGATAGCTGTAGCCTGCAATAGGCCTGGGCGCCTTGCCAACCCGGGCAGGAAATCCAGTATGGGCTGGCTGCGTTGATTTAAAAATTTTGAATTTATCTTTTGGAACTTGGAGGCGGCCACTGCCTGGGCGTCATTCACAGCCTAGGAAAAGATTGGGTGGATGTGGGTCGAAGGCTAGCTCGTCACGTCTCGATTATACGAAATTCTCGTATTTTTGTACGAATCAGGGTATTTTTCAAATTATAACTACGCAAATTGGGGCATTTAGTTTGGTGATGTTTTATGTTTTTACTGTAGTTGGCTTATTTTTTACTGTAGCTGTTGGTGGTTTATTTAATATAATTAAATTTAAAAATAGAAAAATAGGTTAGCCTGTCATGGACAATACGACGAAATATGAGAAAAAAAGGAAAGGCAAAAGGCCAAAAAAAGTCAAAAAACCAGAAAAAATAAAATAAAGCAATAGTGAATTAAAAGTTAGAAACTAAAAACTAAAACTGAAACAAGCAGGGCTTCCTACTTGTAGACATGATAACATAGGACTAAGATGAATAATTGTGCTAGCTTTTCAAAATATTTTTTTGCGAAAAAAACTTCTTGAATTATTTCTCTTCGGAGAACAATCTTTCCAAAAGATGTCGATCATTTGTAATTCGCTAGTGTGAACTTTGTGGATCTGGAGATGGGAGGCGTGATGAGTATATTGGACCAAGTCCTCCTACCTTGTCTTGTTTCAGAGTCGACAAAGTTTGAGAGCTTGCTTATATAGATTTTTGATATTGTTTTTTAGCTTTAGTTTATGAATAGCAATAACTTATAAAAAAAATGTAGAGGAACACTTGTGTGTGATTTTGATTTATATAAATAAAGTTGTTATAATGTATACTATAATTGACTAATAAATATTGTTTTTAAAAATACTTTATTTAAAAACTAAATACAATAGAAAAGTATTTTTTAGGAGTTAATATGAACATGGTGGTCGATATGAGAATCTAGAGCCCTCCTGCGGTGCAAATACTTAGGGCCTGTTTGGATTGCCTAGAACTAATTATTAGTTCACTAGTTGGTGGACTAAAAATTAGGTGAGTGCTGTTTGGATACATGGACTAAAAGGTGGTGACTTTCATGGGCAAAGACATTTATACCCCTATATTTGTTAGTGTGTTGCATGTGGAGTAGTGGAGAAAGGGTAGCGGGGGTATTTTCGTCTTTTGCTGTTTGGTACCACCTTTTAGTCCACAATTAGTCCACATTTGCCAACTAATGAACTAATAGCTAGTTGGGGATGAACTAAAAATTAGTCCAGGTATTAGTTCACCTGTTTGGATGGACTAAACCTAAATTTTAGGTGACTAAAAATTAGTCAAGGGATCCAAACAGGACCTTAGGCTGGCCGGCGATACGGCGCTGCTGGACAGCCGCCCGATTAGAGAGAAGAGGGCTGCAACATCAGCCAAATTGTGTGTTCTGCTTGCTGCATCCGAATACAAATCGATCATCTTCTCATCCAATGAGGGCTGGTGCATCAAATTTGGGCGAGCCTCATGCGTTGGATTTTGGCTACGCCGGCTGACGGCTTCTGACGGGTCCTTCGCTGGCTGTTGGCTGCCGGCGAGAAAACAAATCCCAAATCCCAAAGCAATTCGGGTGGTGGCTCCTATATAGGAGGAATTAATTCAATGGCGCGTAGCAGGAGTAAAATGTCATATGTTTTTCTTATTGCCCGCAGCGGATGGTTTTAGTCATGGTCGGTTACTTTTAGTTGAAAATAAATATTAATAGTTAAAAAAGTAGTTTTTAGAAGAAACATTCGAGTGGTAGGGGAAAATGAAAAAAGATACATACACGAGATAGGAGTGAGAGAAGTGATATATATATGACACGATCTTATCTCAGAACAAAACGGAAGCGAGGGGAGTAGCAAAACCATTTCGGAAAGTCAGATGTTTATATTGACTTCTGATTTCTCCGAGCAAAAGACAGGAGCAGAAACCAATATAAATAGTCCTAATATAAATAGGGTAATTAGGGGCCTTCTTTTTAGCTTTTGTATTTACCTTTTTTATATAGAAATTAACTTTTAAACGGAGTATCCTTTTAAAGTAGGTTTATAAGTCGATTATAGTAGATATTGAAGTCACTTTATCTATATCGACTAAAAGCATAATAAATGTCTTTTTAAATTTTTTCTTTCACGAACAGTTAAAAGTCATAAACCGCCGCACAGAGGAACAGATCTCATGCAAAATTGGCCCGAGAGTAAACCTTTCATTCATTTGTGTTTTTCAGCTAGGTCGTACTTTGTTTGTAAACTTTGTTCTCTATTTTATTGAAAGGGTGTATAAATCTTTTACGTGTTCTCTGAATATCGTGCGGATCAGGTCGAGGACGTCGAAATTCGTCAAGTGTTTTAGTAGCGGCCACGTCTCCCGAATTTCCTCGTAATAATCACGAGTCGAGTCTACTACTGGTCAAAAGAAAAAAAAAAGAATTCAAAACAAATCCAAGCATTACGCGATAAAAACACCCTCGCGCCACGGCGCCACACCCCCCCAACTCCTCGCCGGAGATGGCGCCGGAGGCCTCGACGCCGGATCCATCACCTCCCCTCTCCTCCCCGCTCATCCTACCCAGTCCCACCTCCGCCCCCGTGCCCCTATGGCGGGAGCAGCTCACCCTCCGGGGCGTCGCCGTCGCGGCGGTGCTGGGGTCGCTGCTGTGCTTGGTGATCCACCGCCTCAACCTCACCGTCGGGGTCATCCCGCCGCTCAACGTCGCCTCCGGCCTCCTCGCCTTCGTCCTCGCCTCGGCGTGGCGGGGCACCGCCGAGAGACTAGGGTTTGACCGCGGGAGGCCGTTCACGAGGCAGGAGAACACCGTCATCCAGACCTGCGCCATCGCCTGCGGCGGCCTCGCGTTTAGCGGTACGCGGTTCCCTACCGTGGTTCGAACTGGATTCTCATTTCAGTGGATATTTTCGAGCGTGTGAAATGTGTGATTTTTTTAGAGGCAAAATATGTCATATTGCTGCTTAGGATATTGCAAAATTTTTTGTTTGGGTCATTATAAGTTGTTAATATCAACTGGAGCTATTATTTAGAGTTGATTCAGCATTTTGCAGTGAATTTCTCGAGTATTTAGAGAACGTATATTCTTGGTAGGGTGCTCGGCCTCGTATATCTTTGCGATGAACTGGAAGACGTATGAGCTTTTGCGACCAGACTATCCGGGTAACCGAGCGGAAGACGTCAGAGATCCTTCGCTTGGTTGGATGATCAGTTTCCTTTTCCTGATCGCTCTCCTCGGGCCATTTAGTATTGTCATGCTGCGAAAGGTACCATTTTCTTGTCTGCAAATCTGGCAACATGACAATATAAGAAGGATGTCAGTTGTGCTTACCAGGGTTCATCATTTCGTCCGAAATGGGGCGTAAATTTCGCCCCTTTCAGTACCCTCCGAAACAAGTTTGATTTGGCCAAAATTTGACCGAATTTGGCCATATTTGAAGTTTGTTCAAATTTTCATCCAAAATTTGATTAAATTTCATCAAAATTCAAATGATATTTGAAATTTTCGTCCGAATTTTTGAACGAAATTTCAGAAATTCGTTCCCTCCGAAAGTTTTTTCAAACCGAATCATTTAACCCTGGTTCTTACACATTATGTTCAGCTTTTGCATCCTTGCCATCAATTTTTTGGCCATAGTTATTTTGGATATTTTGTGTGGCTCTACATGTTTGTACCTTGTAGTATTAAACCAGTCAAGATGCCACATAGCTTTTACCCGTTAGCTGCTTAATTTGTGCTGTACTGTTTCTTAAAAACAAGTTCCAAACTTGTCGGGCATTTTATATTCTGCTGCAGGTAATGGTGATTGATTACAAGCTTGCGTTCCCTGGTGGGACAGCTACAGCTCTGATGATTAATAGCTTGCATGGGCAAACAGAAGCTGATGTTTCAGGGTAAGGCAATGAGTACTCAACTAAGTTTTCAGAATAAGGACATCATATCTCTTATGGTTCATGATTGCAAATCTTTCGGCCCTAATGAGGAAATTAAGAACTTATTGTACACTGGAAAACCAAATCGTGAGAAGACATATGCCATGTCCTTTATGATGCATGCTTGCAAATGTTTCCACCCTACAGATTGGTACAAAATCATGCAAACTTGTATCTGCTGTCACTAGATATGGATATGCATATGTTCTAAACAAAACCATATATGCTAAACGGGAGCTACTAGGTATTAGTAGATGCATGAGTGAAGGAAATACTTCATCTCTGCACACTGTTGTGCCACCTCCACCGCTCATGCTTGGCCTGTTTTCACTCCTGTGGCATCAGTGCCAAAAGGACAGATGTGCAGCAGCCAGATGGTTTAGTCTATAGAGACTGCACACATGTCAAACTTAGTCACCCCATTGTCAAATCAATTTTGGTGTCAAGCAGTACTTCTAAGCTGATGGCCAAGAACATTTGCATTAAATATGGCCATCTGTGCATGATTAAGAGCTTCTGGACTTCGAGACAATTCTTAACATAAATGACATAGCAAAATATACAATAAAAAAGGTTATTGTTAGGTTTTACTCAACTAATTTTGTCGCATGTTTGGTGTATGGCATATGGCAGTGTTAATACTACAGTCATTTTACCTATTTTGCACTTTTTTGTTATTCTATTGTTTTGTAGAAAGAAAGTTCATTGTCTTGTCAAGTACATGAGCCTTAGTTTTGGCTGGAGCTTCTTTAAGTGGTTGTTTAGTGGTATTGGTGACACTTGTGGTTTTGACAATTTCCCAACATTTGGACTTGAAGCTTTTAAGAACACGTGAGTTCTCAACATCCCTTTTTCCCCTCTCCTTTTCGACACAAATTTATTAATGTGATTGTCCTCAGTGGACCAGTTAATTGCGATTAGCACTGTGGATGATGATTGTGGAATGTGTGTAATATGGTTATATCTTACATTCACAATTTTCTTTGGATCTGACCTTTTTTAGTTGGAGCTATGGATTAGGTGGTTGTGTTAGCTGTGAATTTCAAGGTTTTCATGATTATCATTCATCAGGGAAGATCTGAGATCAGTACTGTCTACTGTATTAGATACACTCAGATGAACTGGTTCATTTAAAGCCTTTATGACAACTACAATTGAAGGATTCCTGTTTGCATTACTTGACCTTTCAATTTTCTGTGCTAGTGATGTTTTCAAAAAGAGAACAAAAGAAGTAATAATGCTTATGAGTAGTGTGCCGCATGTTGCGCTTTTGTAGCTTGAAATACTGAAAATCCTGTTACAGCTTATATAAAATTTTTGGTAGCAACGTGTGACTCATTTACATATCTGAGCTTGAAAGTAAGGTCTTATAATATATAATGTGCGAACGAGTTAAGAATGTCTCATTTGTCTAAGTTATCTTTCCTGTATTCTGACAGGTTTTATTTCAACTTCAATCCCAGTTATGTGGGGTATGGTCTTATTTCTCCCCATATTGTCAACTGCTCAGTTTTTCTTGGATCAGTAATATCTTGTGGTTTTCTTTGGCCATTTATCACTAAGAAAGCTGGTGATTGGTACCCAGATAACCTTAGTAGCAGTGACTTCAGAGGCCTATACGGGTATAAGGTACATTTTTGTATTCTTTGTATTCATTAAGTTGATGTCGATTTTTTCCTTGGTTACAATTGCACTAGCTGAATCTGCAGTTATCTTTGAAAATCGTGCAAAATGTCTCTGTTTTGAAGATTTCTCTTGGTAAACAGCTGTCCTGCCAGTAGTCCGTATGATTAAAGCAACATGGGCTGCAAGTTAATTCTTTTTTATTGATCTTGATACTGATTTTGTAATCTGATTGTTATGTAAATGGTCACACTTGATTTTCCTCATATATTTCTGCAGGTCTCCATAGCCATTTCTATCATACTAGGAGATGGCTTCTACAACTTGATAAAAATCTTTCTTGTCATTGCGAGGGAGATCTGCAATGCGCAATCAAAACAATGTGATCTGCCCGTTCAAGCTCTTCAAGGTAGCATCAATAGTTCATAATGTATCCTGGTGATGCATTAAGCTAATTACTGGTCATTCGATGTTTTTACCATATTTTGTGACTTGCAATTGTGGCTGGAGAGCATTAGTTATACAATATCTAGGTCATCTCTTCTTCACTAATTCATAAAAAGCTTACCAATTTTTTCTCTTGTAGTATATGTTGTGTAGTATTTGCTTGAAGCATATCATCCTCCTGAATTATTTGTTTAACCTTTGAGCATAGAACTTTTTTCTCGGTATTTTTCAGATGACGACAACTCTAAACAACTAATGGATGAGAAACTTCAAACTGAGATATTCCTCAAAGATAGCATACCTACTTGGTTTGCTGTTTCTGGTTACATTGTACTTGCAGCAATATCCACCGCGGCTGTGCCCACAATATTTCCCCAGCTGAAGTGGTATCTTGTCCTGGCCTGCTACTTCCTTGCTCCTGCCATTGCTTTCTGCAACTCCTACGGGATGGGTCTCACGAACTTGAACCTTGCGCCCACCTATGGCAAGATTGCCATCTTCATATTTGCCTCGCTCGTAGGCAGTGATGGTGGCGTCATTGCTGGCCTGGCAGCATGTGGCATAATCATGTCCATTGTATGCTCCGCCGCGGATCTCATGCAGGACTTCAAGAGCGGCTACCTCACCCTCTCCTCACCGCGGTCGATGTTTGTCTCCCAGTTGATCGGTGCTGCCCTAGGATGCGTCATTGCTCCACTCACGCTGTGGCTCTTCTGGACGGCCTTCGACATTGGTGACCCTGACGGCGAGTACAAAAACCCACTCGCCATCATCTTCAGGGAGATGGCCATTCTTGGCGTCGAAGGCTTCACCGCGCTGCCAAAACATTGCCTTGAGTTCTGCTGCGCGTTCTTCTTCGCTGCATTATCCATCAATCTCCTGAAGGACGTGACGCCCACCCATGTGTCGAAGTTTATCCCCATACCGATGGCGACGGCTGCACCGTTCTACATCGGTGCATATTTCGGCGTGGACATGTTTATAGGGACAGTGCTCTTGTTTGTGTGGCAAAGGATAAACAGGAGAGAGGCTGATGATTATGCAGTGGCAGTGGCGTCCGGCTTGATCTGTGGAGATGGGATTTGGAGCATTCCATCTGCTGTTCTGTCCATCCTGAGAATTGATCCACCGATCTGCATGTCCTTCAGGCCATCTTCTACTTCCAGGTGAGATGGATCAAAGGTTCACTCTAGGCCATGCGTTTGTACCATTAGTTGACGAGTCTCTGTAAATGCATTCATACAAAGTAGATATGTACTGTGTATCCTTTCTTGTTCCTTGTCCAATTGTCAAAAAATGGGGCCACAAGAGTCATTTTTCATGATGAACTGTATGAATTATGAAATACCGCTTTACACATACAAATACATCCATTACCTTCTCTCTTTTAGATTTGTCGTCTTTCACTTGTTCCGTTATGCAAAAATGCCATTTGTATATTTATCTGTAAGAATTCCTTATCTGAAATATTTATTTGTTCCGTTAACATTGCCTTATTTCTTTTCTAAATTACCAGTAATGTATTTAACAATATCGTGTTAAGCAGCAGAATTGACCGCTTGCTTAGAGAGTTACAGCTCCATAGAACATTTCTTCAACGCTTTATTTTTGGTTACGGTTTGTGGTTTTTGCCCTAAAACTGATCAAAGGTATGGTGTTGGCCACCTGTTCTGTTCAGAAGCTCACAGGTAGCTCTGCTCCTCTAGGACTCCATGCCACGTGTCCGGCCATCTGTGACGTGTCATGCTAGGGAGATACCATGCAGCCTCATGCAGTGCTGCTCCTCCCCGTGTCATGCCACAGACCAGCACAACACACCGTATTGTAAGGCTTGGAAGTCTCTGCACAAGGGACTATTCGAGAACTGTTTCAGTCGAAGAAATTGAGGCCATGTTAAAAATCTCTAGTAGCTACATCTATGGTATACTACTACAGACAAGACTATACTAGATATTTTATCATAGACGATTCTTTATAATCTGTCAATGTTAACGTGACCGTCTATATTACCAGCGATAGCTAGAACCATCTGTGATACATCACAGTCGCCCATCACAGACGGTTGATAAACAAAACCGTCTGTGACGACCGACATATCATAGACGATTTTTGGTAGCAGTCATCTGTGATAGTAGATCTTCATAAACAATTCTTTATACAAACCGTCTGTATTGTAATTTATCACACCCGACTCACAAACTGTCTGTGATAATTGTCTGTTACCTCAGACGTAAGACAGTTCAGAAACCGCCTATAATGACGATTTAGAATCGTCTGTGAGACTGTGACTACTTCTATGTGATAGTGGTTGTTTCTCCCCATTATAATGTATATGTGTAGTACTCTCACCAATACTGACTTTAAGAGTTGCATTACCATGATAATGACTTTTGTCCAATCTGTTCATACTGCAGGCTGTAAACTCCTGGGGTACAGTTCATCCAACTCACTTCGCTCTCCCTCATCTGAAGAAGAGTGGCGGGAAGATCTTGGTCAACTCGTCGGCTTGAGGGATGTTGGCAATGCCAAGAATGAGCTTCTACAATGTGCGTTCTTCAACAAAATGTTGCCCTTTTCTTATCCAGTGTGGAGACATGACGCATGTGTCATAGGAGAAAAACAATATTGCAGGCTAGCAAGGCTGCAGTCCTGAACTTCTTCTGCCGCAGCCGAAGCCACGTCACCGTGCCGCTGTGGTACCGGGCGCTCTTCCTCTGGCGGATGTTCGCCCCGGAGGTGGCGGACATCTGCCAGCGGGTGTTCTACCGCCGGAGCTCTGGCGACCACTCCGGCGACCGGGGCAGCCAGACGAAGGCGCGGAGGGTCCTGGAGCTCACCAGCGCCAAGGGCGTGCTGCATCCAGCGTCTTTGCACAGCTCGGCACTGCTACAGAAAACTGTATTACAGGTGGTTCAGAAATATCATCACAGACGATTTTGTGAGTCATCTGAATTTATGGGTCAATAACGATACGAGTTCATCACAGATGACTTTCGAACCGTCTGTGTTGCAACCGTCTGTGCTATTGACAATCACAGACGATTTTTAACTAAAAATTGTCTATGATATATAAATATCACAGATGGTTTTAGTTAAAAACCGTCTGTGATATCTAAATATCACAGACGGTTTTTAGCTTAAAAAATGTCTGTGATTATCAATTAGCACAGACGGTTAAAAACCGTCTGTGATTATGAATAGCACAGACAGTTTTTAGTAAAAAAACTATCTGTGCTATTCTCTTCTACCACTAAATCTGTTTCTGTTTATTGGCTAACCTCAGAAAATGCTAGACATACCCTCTGAAACAAGCAGATCAACATGTACATATACATCCAATTCACATCTCAATTCATTTCACAAACATAAAACACCCATTTCGCAAATCAATTAATTGAAATGAAATAAAATAACCATTAACAAATACACAATTACAATCAATGTTAATCTTATCCCAAATAAAAAATCATTGTACGCTGTGGAACTCTCCATCTGATTTAATGACTTTAGACATCAAAAAGTACGCTCACTCTTCTCGAATTTGTGCAAGGTCCGGCTGTTGCAATACAGTTATAGAGATGGGCGCAGCCTGTCGATAGGAATATCAATGTGTGTACATATATAACTTGATAAGTATGAAATAAATGTGGGAAGATTGACAAACCTTAGGATTGGTGATCTTCGAGGAATCGAGAAGTAGTTTCATATGGTGGCAAACGTAGAATCCACATGTGTTGCCCGATGGTTGTTGGTGGCACTGCAAAAAATAGAATGTGTTAATTCAAGAGGTATTACTAACAAGTGTTGTATATGATTAATTAATGTGTACTAGCGAATACCTGAAAATTTCGAACATATTGCAAGGGCTTGGCCCCTTCCGTCGAGCCACGTGTCTATGCAACGTACGTAGCGAACGACCTTTGTGATTTGAAAAAGTTAGCTTAGTCATTCGGAAGGAAAGAAAGAGTACAATATAGTTATGTATGGAGAAAATGTACGTACCTATCGAGTAATTGGCCGATAAATGTGTAGTCAGTTTTGTTTTTACTTAGGGAATCAAGGTATATTATCTTGTTCCATTTTGGTATAATTGGACGCGTAACTACTCCGACGGTTGGGGGCTGGCTAGCACAGGAGTGGCAGCGGTGGCCTGCTGATTTTCTGTATATTTTCGCATCTCATCTCTGACATAATCAGCCAGCTCTTCTCTAAGAGATGTCTTGATCTCCTCTTGTAGCCGTGCCTCACGCTCGGCTTTGGTTATCTTCCTACTCCAATACAATTCGAAGTCATCTGAGAAACTATGTTTGCAAGGAATATAAAACCCAATGCCTCTCGTACGACCCGGGTGCTCCTTGTTTCCCAGGACCGCGGAGAGTATATCTTTCTCCCTAGTTGCCTGGAATGATCCCTGGGAAAATTCTACACTCAGTGCTTCCTGCAAGAGCCCGACATGTCATTTCACTTCCTACGAAGTTGTGGAGTAATTACAACCTACGTAGTTCGATCGATATCTTACCAGGCGGTGGGACACTTCCTGGTCTGCAGGGTTTCAGAAGGAGATGTCTTCCGATGACGTGGTAGATGACCTCGCTCTAATCCAATTTCGAGCGCGCTCATTCGGGATCGTGGCAAATGGCGGGACGGTGTCCCGCAGAATTGCCTGTTCGTCCTTCGTCCTCCACTGCAGGTTTTTACCGCATACCCAGCTGTGCCAAGTCTATGGAGGTGTGTGTTTTTTGTTTAGAGGGCCTTGTGCGCTACACTTGCACTTCTAAAATCTTCGGTCGTCTTCATTGCCTTAAACTCTTCTCATTGTGGTTCCAGGAATGGGTACTTATCAAAGGGCGTTAGATCCTTCTGCACGTAGTGCTTCAGAAGTACACTCTTGAAGTTCTTCCATACTTTGCATACCGCTAGCAAGGCATGTTGCATGAAGTCGTGGTGTTCATCTGGGATCTCGAACGATGCAAATATTTCTGTCAGCAGCTCATGTTTTCGAGTCTCAGTCACGGTCTTACACAAATCGAATGTGATCTCAATTTGTTCTCGTGAAACTATTCCGATCATTCTTCGAAATGCACATGCTGCTCGGCGAGGAAGGAGAGGGGTCCCAGATCCATCGACCTCTGTGATGGTAAATCGGTCCTCAGGCTTTTTCGATAGTCCTCTTCCTTGGCATTTTGATTTTGGAGCGGACGCGTCCGGCGATGATATTAAAGAATGCGCAGATGACATGTTGGCCTTCTCATATATGAAAATCGCAATGTAGCATACACACACACACACACACACACACACACATATATATATATATATATATATATATATATATATATATATATATATATATATATATATATATTAGAAATATATCAATATTAAAATGACATGGAATTACATGAAAGTACATATAATTCCAGCATAACAGAATATAGCCCAAGCAAGACAAATTGGATATAAAGATGGCTTCTTTCAAGATATAAACAGGTCGAAATATTAAGCCAGCTAAACAATATGTCATGTAATAGTCTAAAACCAGCATATATTCAGATTTGAGACATAGATCATTGAAGTAACACGCTGCCATCAAAAATAGCCAGACATAAAAGACTAAAATCAGCATGTTAGAGTGATTTTAGTTGCTCTCAGATGTAGGGTTACACAAGATTTTAATCTTGGCCGTCCCACTACTACGGTCTTATACTCTTCACTGATTGAATATGTCAAATGTGAATCAAACCTTGAGCTCTAAGAAATTCAGTTAGATACTACTTTCAGCCAACAGTAAGGCCACAGGAAAAGATCACTGAAAATAGCTCTACAACATGACCTTTCGGTTGATGTTGTAGAGCTATTTTTATGAACATGAAAAGATCTCCGTGAACATGAAAAGGCCACAGCAGTAAGGCTAACAGATTATAAGCAAATGAACAGGTGATCACAGACTGCACAAAATTCTGACTACTCTAGTAAAACCGAAAGGACTACTAATGTAGAGCTCAAGGTTTGTGATCCAACCGGGTGCGACGGTTCGGGCGTTCAGCAAAAATTACGGAAAAGCAGGGCGTAACGCATCCATCCTCCCGCGTCCTTTCCCCGTTCGCCTCCGCCGCCGCTTGCGCGAACCCTACCTCAAAATCCGAGCACGTAACCACAAAGCTGCCATGGCGATCGAGCACCAACTCCCGCACCGGGCACAAGTCCCCTGTTCCCACAAGTTCGTGATTACGCCCATGCCGGGTAACAAGACAGTTCCCGACGTCATGTTGAGCTCCGTCGCCGATCTGTTCGTGAAGGCGGTCGACCTTCTCCCCGTGGAGGAGATGCCGGAGCTCCTCAAGTGTGTCGTCGGCGGGGGCGCCTGCTTCGGCCTCCTCGACCCCGTTTCCAACATCGTCCTCAACGCTCTCTCTTACCTGGACCGCCGGAAGCATCCTTCCCAGGAGGATCTGCTCCGGCGCAGCCGCTTGACTCCGCAGGAGACGATCTCCGAGGAGGCCAAGGAAAGGCTTTTTGACCGGATCGACATGGAGTTTTTCCAAGAGATCTGTCTACAGTACGCCTCCTTACGATCCGTCATTGGCCTCGTCGAGTTCATGGAGAACTACTTCCACTACCTCACCGAGCTGCAGGCTATGCGGTACCTTCGGTTGGCAGGGTTCGATCTTGCCCTGGCTGTCCAGCTCGTGGAGAACGACCGGTTCGCGGGCCCTGCTGTCCCCGACCCCGGCTGCGACAGGACGCGAGCCGCCCTCAAGCTGGCCGCGCACGCTTTGGGCCCCCGTCGACAACACCCTGCTCGTCACCGCCTCGCTGTACCCCCGTGACCGGCTCACGGAGGCGACCGCGCGGTTGCTGAGGCGGGAAAAGCTCCGCAGCTCGGATGTCCAGATGGTACTCTCTTTGATGCGGAGCCGGAGGCAGTCCGCTCCACTCGACGGTGACAGTGACCCTGTCCACCTCACCGTCCTCCGGCAACCCCAGGACGTGGAATCCATGCTGCTCTCGTGCGTGGATTCGGCAGCCGACGTACTGGGTCACCCGCCAAGGCAGCCAGACCCTGACACCAGCTGCGAATATGTCCGGTGCCTCGAGGCAACACTGCTGGATTCCATCCATCGGTTCTACCTCTATACCCTCGCCATGCTGCCCACGAAAGCTCTGTGCAGACTGCAGACACCTCCCTGCCATCCTGGTGGGCGGCCATTGCTACGGGCCCTTGGACCCAGTATCCAACATTATCCTCAACGCGATCTGGTTTGACATCATATCACCGCTCCTTGGTGGCACAGCACATGCTAGAGATGATGGAAAAAAACCGACCGAGTTTGACTGCGCCAATCCACAGCTATATAACTATGACAAGTTGGAGCGCCTGGGCCGGCTTTCCCTCGACGGCTTTTTGGTCATGGCCACCAACCTCAGATCCCTGGCACTCTCAAAGCACGAGGCCATGGAATTTCTTTGTTTCAGGAACTGCGACATCTCTGAAGTAGTCCTCGAGGACATGCATGGTCCGATGTTTGAGAAAAGGAAGCCCCGCCGGCAGTTCTTCCGTGCTGCTGCTAAAGGTGCCCAGCATCCTAGGTGTAAAGAGCTCGCAGAGTTTCATGGATTGCTAACCTCGAAGAAGAATGACTACTTGAACACCTTGCGGGCGTTGTTGATGAGAAAATCATTCTCTGCAATTGAACAGACCTACCGTGTTTTGCACAAGGTTTCAAATAGCCGGCTAAGACATTTAGCGGATGGGTTCCGCAGAGGTTACAAAGGCTATAGCGGGCTATAGCCTCAAATAGCCTCATTTAGCGGATTAGTAAAACCTCTCAATCTCTGCACTAACATGCTAGCTATTCAAACTAAAACCTCTCAATCTCTAAAGTCTGAATGGAGCAAAGGAAGGAAGAAGAACACTGGAACAGAGGAGAGTAAAAGTGTAAAACTTGCCTTGCTGTTGCTCTGGTTGGGACATGGTCTTCCTCAGCTGCCGCCACCGACGGGATCTACTCACCTAGGCGATGGGGATCTGCAGCAAGCAAGGATGGTGTGCGTGAGCGCATGCGGGCGGCGGCGGCTGGGCGAAGTCGCACGAGCGCGCCGTGCGGGAGTGCGCGCGGTCAATGATTAAGGCTCGGTTTTTAGAAATTAGAAGGAGGTGATTCAATTTTTTGTTTGGCAAAAACCTAATGAAATCCCTAAGAAATCCCACCACCCGGATCACTAAAAACCCTAATGAAATTTTAGATCGGCGGCAAACAAATAAACAAAAATTTAGATCGGGAACTTACGGTTTTTTGGGCGCGACCGCCAATGTCACCGTCGCCGACGCCGCCTTGCTCCACGCGGGCGCCGCCGCCGACGCCATGCTGCCGCGCCGCCGCTGCTACGTGCGGGGGCCGCCGCCGTCGTCGCGCGCTGCTGCTCCAGTCGGGTGCCGCCGCGCGTCGCCGCTCCATGTGGGCGCCGCCGCCGACGCCATGGCGCCGCCGCTTCGCTAGCTCGTGCCGCCGCCGCTCCGGGGGAGCGCGCCACCGCCTCGCGGGCGCCGCGCGCATGCCGCCGCCGCTAACGCCGCCCGTGCCCGTGATTTTCGGAGGAATCGGCTGAAATGGGCTAGGGTTAGGGGTTTTCGGGGGTGTTATCCCCGCTGCGCGCGCGTCTCGGTCGTCCGATCAGATCGGACGGCCACCATTTTTGTGGGCTGAGGAATTGATGGGCTAAGACATTTTTGCGGCGGTTTGGGCCAGACGGCCAGAATTCGGCCCACTTCAAGTTTTTTTCCCTCCTTAGCGGGCTAAATAGCAGTCCATTTAGCGGATTTAGCGGGCTAAATCCGGCTAATAGCGGCAAATCAGATTTAGCGCTAAAATTGATTTCTCTTAGCCCTTAGCCTTCCCAAAGGCTAAATCCGGCTATAGCGGTGGCTATAGCCGGCTATTTGAAACCTTGGTTTTGCACGACGTATATCTGAAAAGCTCGAAGTATGCATCTTCCATGGGCCAACTGAATCCGAGAAGCACAGTTTCGTATCGACTGTGTGACTTCAGAGATTCGAGGAATGTGCTGTCCGATTTGATGGGGATGTATGCCGTATCACATCCAGATGTAGTGTTTTCTTCAACTTTGTGCTTCATCATGCAGTTCTTTCTTCTAAATATTGCATGCATTCTTAGGACTAACGCCCAGCTGAAATCACTGTAGGAACCCAAATATGAGTTGCTTGCTGTGTGCAGTATAGAATCGAAGAACATATGCCATGGATTGATGTGCTATCACAGTAACTTTTTGGCACGAAAAGTCGAAATTTGGACACTGTTGGACCCATAGCCCACCAAAATTCCTTTTTCGGCCCCCCAAAGCAAAAAATTCCAAAAATGGACCCCATTTGAGCGCGCGTTTACGGGAGGGGGACACGTGGCCACTGTTCATCCGGTCGTGCGGTCTGTGACCGCACGACCGGCCTGGTGCCGCGCCCGAGCGCGCGAGCGCTCCCGCCCAGCGCGCGACCGCCTAGCGTGACCGCGCGTCCCCCGCGCCGACCGCGCGTCCCGCGCCCGCCAGCGCGCGTCCCGCGCCCGCCCAGCGCTTGTCTCGACGCCGACCGCGCGAATCTTTGCCATTCGCGTCCCGTCCTTTCGGCCAAAATGAAAAAAGCAGCAGCACGCACACGCCAAAATGAAGGGCTTTTTCATGTACCCAGCCGCACACGCGTCAGGAGCCCAAAAATGGCCCCCTCAGGAGCACACGCGCATGCAGACTTAAAAGCGCAAGGAGAAGGAAGAAATGCTTGGCCAGCCAGGAAGCTCAAGCACAGTTGAAACGAAGCCAGAGCGAGAGAGTGAGGAAGCGAAGGAAAGTGACGAGTGAAAACCCGTAGATTTGAGTTGTGTTTGTTCGGAATCTGCGGTTTTTGCAAATACAAAAGTTGTAGATCGTCTCGTGTGCTTCAAGAAGAGGTAAGTCTTGTGCCCGTGAAACTAAAATTTTATGTATGTGATTAGTCCATAATTAGTCGATTAGCCCAAATCATCGTTTGGTAATGTTATTTTATGTGAATGTGTGATACGCGATGTCAATATTTGGTACGTTATGTATTTGTAGGTAATCTTTATGTGAATATATGTATTATAAGTCAATGTGTCATACAGTGTGTATGTGTAGGTAAAAATCAACATATGATGCATGCTTTATTGTAGTGTAGATAATGTTGTATTTTATGTTGAAGTTACGTATTGTAATGTAGTTAGTTTTTGCTGAAGAAAAGAGAGGAGCGAAAGCCGGAAGAGTTGAATTGTTTTCGGTTGGAATCAGTGGACTTGGCAAGTAGAAAAGTTGTAGATCGTCTCGTGAGCATCAACAAGAGGTAAATTTTGTGCCCATGCAACTATAATTTTATGTGTCATTAGGCCTGAATTAACGAAACCATCTTGTGTTACTGTTATTTTATGTCAATATTTTATACGCTATGTATGTATAGCAAATCTTGCATATGTTTAGCATGATGTATTGTAGTGTATATAGGGTTTCAATTTTTTGTGAACATACGTAATGTAAAGTAGTTTCAGTTAGGTGGAAAATATGAAGTTGTAGTGTGTAGACGTTGAGAAAACACATATTTATGTTAGAGCAATTGTAGGTGATAACAATAGTACTAGGATTAAAATAAATTAGAAATAAATTTGGTAGATTAGAAATAATGGGGTGTGAAAGGTACAGAAGTGGTAACTGAGCAAAGTAACAGGTATGGTGTGGGGAGGAGCAGGTGAGGACTGTGCAGTAAGTTTGCAAGTGGGGAAGATCTTGGTCTGCGTGCTAGTGCGCTTGTTGGCTGTACTGTATCGTATAGAATCGAGGTGGTGGAAGGAGAAAGAAATCAGAAATGGCATGGCACCCGCCACCACCTCTACTCTACTCTAGCCCAGCATCTTTTAGCTTTGAACTTATCCCAAAATCAAAATAAACGGATACCTTTTGAAGTGAATTTTTCAAATGGTTTACAGACTTCAAATGTATATACACTGTTTATGTCGTTTGCTGCGTCTCGAAAAATGTTGACGGTAGTTATTTGTAGTGTTTATGTCGTTTTCTATCTATATACCACTAGAAATTTACATAGACATTTACTTTTTCAGAAGTATTTGCTGCGTCCAAATGTCGTTTGCTACATAGACTGTTTATGTCCACAGTTAGAAAAGATTGTAGTTTAAATAATGTGCCCATGTGTTGAAAAAGTAAATATTTATGTTGGAGCATTTGTAGGTGTTAGATTAGAGACAATTTGTATAATTAGTATGCTTAGTGAATGACCGTAGTATGAAGGTCATTTGATGGAAATAAAAATGATATGTATATTTAATTTGATGTATGGTACAATTAGAAAGTAAAATAGTTACAAATAAATCGTAGATTTAGAAATACAAAACATATAATAATCGAAACTGTTAATTACATGATACGATTGTTACATACTGTGTACTAAAATGGTTGATTATGCACTTATGTTAGGTACGCAATGGCTGGCATTGAACAATTGATGGTGTTTTATGGGAGTGGTCTCGTACGTGATGGGCCGTATGGGGCGGACCTGTCAAATTGCGAGCGGACCGTGATCCGGGCACCCGGTCTGAGCGCCATGAGCTTGTCTGAGCTACGGAGGTGTGTCCGTTCAGCGTTCGATCGACAGACCGCAAGGAAGAAGTTACGGATCGAGGCAGTCTATGCCTCAATGGTGGATGACGGAAGGGGGAGCATATGGCAACTTCTGAAGGTGACCAATGACGCCTCATGGGCGAACTACATGGAGGTCGTGTGCAACCCTGATGCTGCGATATATGGCAGGCCAATGGTGTATGTCGAGTTCGTGGAGATGGCAGAATCATCAGGCATGGTTGGTTCAGATGCCGCTGGTGGAGATGAAGTGGCCGGCGGTCATGAAGACCCTTCTGCGGGAGAACATGTGGGCGAGGAAGTGGGTGATGAAGACGACAGGAGGCATGCGCAGAATTTTCAGCCCAACGAAGGTGTGCACGACAGGTGGTGGGCCGCCCGTATTGACTGTCATGAGTATCTTGGGGACCGGGTGGAAGAAGAGGACAGCGAGGAGGATGAGGAGGTTGACACAGGCAGCTCTGGAGAGGACGAGGATGGCGAAGGTGCAACTGGAGGGGTGGTAGGTCGTGTTGTGACCACGGACGGTGCGTACGTGTCGTCCAGACTGGACGACATCGCAGCGGCAGCCCTAGTTCTGCCACAGGCGGAGGAGGGAGAATGGGGGTTCAGCGAGGGCGCACTCTTTCTGGGGCAGTGCTTCCGTAATAAGAGTGCTGTCCAGCAGGCTATTGCTAGACATGCCGTCAACATAAGCCGGACGTATCGGGTCCACAAGTCAAAGCCGGACACGTACGTTGTGAAGTGTGTGGACGGGTCATGTGGTGGCAAAGTCCGTGCACAACGGTACAAGGGCGTTGGCACGGAGTTCCGGATAACGGTGCTGCAAGATCACAGTTGCGAGCTTGCGGGGCCAGTACATAGACACCGCAACATGACATCACGTTATGTTGCGGAGGTGGTCACGCACCTCGTCCAGGCGGATGTGTCAATTACCCCGAAGGTTCTGATGGCAGCAGTAGCGAACGAGGCGGGCTACCAAGTGAGCTACAAGAAGGTGTGGCGGGCGAAGCGAAAGGTGCTGCACGGTATGTATGGGACGTACGAGGAGGCGTACGACCTGGTCCCAAGAATGCTGGATCAAATTGCACAATCAAACCCAGGCACTTACATAAACAGGCAGGAGAGGGTCCGTCCTACGGAGGGCCCGAACTGTTTCATTCTTGACAGAGTGTTCTGGGCCTTCCATCAGGCGATACAAGGGTTCAGGTGGTGCCGTCCAGTGCTAACCGTAGATGGGACGTTCCTATCCGGCAAGTACAAGGGCACTATCCTTACCGCAGTTGCAGCCGATGCAAATGACCAGTTACTCCCAGTGGCATTTGCAATTGTGGAGAGAGAGAATACAGATAGCTGGCTTTGGTTTCTTTGCAATTTGAAGAATGTCGTAGTGCAAGACAGGCCCGAAGTGTGCCTTATCTCCGACCGCAATGCAGGCTTGATGTCTGCGTTGCGAACGTTGCAGGATGGGACGCAGGCCCCCGTCCCGTGGACTGATGTGAAGAACCGCTGGTGCATGAGGCATATTGCAGCGAACTTCCACAGAAGGTTCCGTAGCAAGGACCTCATGAAGATGTTCAAGAAGCTATGCATGCAGAACCAGAAGCGGAAGTTCGACGCCTTGCGGAGGCAGCTCGATCAGGAGGCTACGAAGCATGTGCATGCAGAAGCAGGGGCCGTGGAGGGGGGCTCCACAAGAGTCGGGGTATTCTCACAATGGGTTCAGTCCAATGCACCTGACTTGGAAATGTGGTCTTTGTTGCACGACACCGGTGGGGCGAGGTATGGGATCATGACAACCAACATGTCCGAGGTTTACAATGGTGTATTGAAGGGCGTCAGATCCCTGCCGATCACGGCAATTGTGGCCGAGACCTGGAACCGTACCGTCGGGTACTTTGTGAATAGAGCCAGGATGGCGCAGAAGCACGTTGAGGAAAACAAGCAATACTCTGAGGTCATGCAGGCCTTCATGGACAGGAAGATGGAGAAGGCTCGAACCCACATTGCTCAGCCCATTGATGGCTTAAGGAGGAAGTTTGAGGTCCGCCTAAGGCAGAAGTATGTCATGGGTCAAATTAGAGGGGAGCGCAAGCAGGTATGCACGATTGGTGATGAAGCATCTTGCAGCTGCAACAAGCCCCAGCTTCTGCACAAGCCATGCTCCCATGTGTACGCGGCATGCGCTGTATGGAACCAGGCGTCGACACAATACATCTCCAAGTACTACGACATGCAGCACTTGTATGCAACCTGGAGTGCAGAGTTCCATTCCTACGGGGTAGACATGCACTACAGGGAATTATGGCCGGGGGAGATAAAGTGGGTGCCCAACGATGCACTGAAGCATGTCGGGCGTGGAAGACGACAAAGCCGTCGCATCCGCAACGACATGGATGAGAGCCAGCGAGGGGATCGTGTTCGGCGCCCGAAGTGTAGGCTATGCAAGACCTTTGGCCACTCCCTCAGTCAGTGCCCAAACAGGCCAGCATCAAGCAACGCTCCGTAGTACCAACCACAATCCATATGTAATGTATTATTCAGGAGGTGTACGCTTAATTGTTGGCTCGATGGTGTAGCTATGTATTGCACATTACCATGTTATGTATATTTTCGCACATTCCATATGTTTCCTTGTCGTGTGAGTCATATTGGTGTGCACATTTTACGTATGTTTTTGTACATTCCGTACGTTTCCCTGTCATAACATTTGTTGTGAGTTATGTTGTTATTTGTTGCACATTTTGTTGTAATGTACACTAACTTGTTATTCTTCTTTGGCAGGACATGGCGTTCGAGCTGCTAGAGCCCCGTTGGGACGAGCACCACCGATGCCATGTGTGGTTGTCGGCACCCGCACAGGGGCCTCCTTGCTTCGTCCTTAGGGGCCCCCGAGAGAACTGGCGTCTCGACCCTCGGTACATCCCACTACTACGGGACACCGGTCTGCTGCCCATTGCCCGCATGTTGGATCTACCGCATGGGTTCCAGTACGATGCGCCACTGTTGTCAGCTCTCGTTGATCGATGGAGGCCGGAGACTCACACCTTCCACTTCCGGTGGGGGGAGATGACGGTTACGCTGCAGGACGTCACGATGATTACAGGTCTACCCCTCCGTGGTGCTGCTTTGGTGCCACCCCCGAAGGCAGCAGATTGGAAGGTCCGTCTGGGTCACCGGTTCGGTCATGCGATCCGAGACAACGCAGCTGGGGTGCCACATGGATGGCTTCGTTGCTTCATGACCTGTCCTGCAGACGCAGATGAGGTCGCGGTGCGGACGCACTTCGTTGCATACCTGCTATATCTGTTCGGGTACGTCTTGTTCCCTAGCACGACTGGAGACTCCGTGCAGCCTAGCTACATACCGCTAGCGGAGTCCTTGGCGGATGGCTGGCCTGGTCAGCAGCCACAGTATAGCTGGGGATCAGCAGTCCTTAGCTCCACATACCGAGGCTTGTGTGACGCCTCGCAGCGTACCGCGGCCAGCGAGCCGATCCTAGCCGCCTGCTACCTTCTCCTTCAGTTGTGGTCATGGGAACACTTCCCCGTTGGCAGGCCTGACTTTGGTCGTCATGTGCACCCTTATGACCTCATCCCGCAGTTGTATGGTGGTGACGACCCCATAGATGCGCCCACAATGGGTATACGTTGGACGCATGGTCAGTTGAGGTGGGCCAGGGAGAGACCGAGACGTGCGTACTCGGATTTCCACCAGAGGTTCGAGCTTCTGGCGTTTGGCGACGTAGACTGGTGGCCATGGTCTCCACAGTTAATTGCGAACACGGCCCCCACGGGTTGTCATACCAGTGCGAGCGAGATCAGAGGTACTGGATGACGACCTGCCACTTGGTGTTCGCGCACTGCGTCGAGCCGTACAGCCCACACCGAGTCATGAGACAGTTCGGGCTGTACCAGCATGTCCCTCCCATGCCAGGACGCCCTCTTGCGGAGGAGTTCCACCGGTATGTCAGTACACCCCAAATTTAATTACTGCATTAGTGTCAATGTCAGTACCGTACTGATTGTGTAATGTCTCAATGGACTTGCAGGCAATCGAGGAGAGGGCGAGCGACCGAAGACTGGAGAGCCACACAACGGACGTGGACAGACATGTGGTCTGACCATGCGCATACGATGGTTGTGGAGACACGGCCGTACGACCCTGACGACCCCGCGCCGTACAGGGCATACCTTGACTGGTACGCTCCACGCACCCGCTGTAGGCTTACTACAGGGGAGCCCCCACAGCCTCCACCTCATGCTATTCACGGGGCGGCTATACAGGAAGGTCCAGACCGTCATCTAGCGGTACGGGTCGACGAGGCGGTACGAGAGTACTGTGTCATTACGCAGTGCAGGATTACATTTGAACTGACTGTTTGTTTCACTGCAGGTGGACCGGATACATCGTATCGACATCGAGGCCCCGGTCCCGGTCCACACAGTAGGTCGTACGAGCAGTTGGGTGGGTTAGTCGCATATCATGCTATATGTTATGCATGTAATAAAAATCTACGCGGCATGTTACTCCCAACTGTATTATGAAATTTAATATCTAGTATTTTCGCATTCCATGATTCACGTAGCACCTCATTTAACAATATTAAATGTACCAAAATTTATGTATCGCATTCCATGTTACTCACCTTCACAATATCACTTACCACTTTATGTATCGACCGTTCTACGGTCAATCTTTCCTACAAAAAATTTACCAAATTTTTTTATGCATCTACAACTTACAATGAACATAATCTTTTATTACAACTTTATCTGATTTTTATCCAGTTTATAACTACAAAATTGGCAAAACTGAAAACAATCACGGAGATTACAAACCCTAAAAACACAGCAAACCTTAAAAGTCACTTACCACTATTTGTATCGATCATTCTACGGTCAATTGTTCCTAAAAAAATTTACCAAAATTTTATTGGCATCTACAAGTTATAATGAATATAAACTTTTATTACTACTTGGTCAGATTCTTTCCGAGTTTACATTTACAAAATTGACAAAACATACAAATAACATGGTGATTGCAAACCTAAAAACCATACGAAACCCTAAATATCACTTACCACTTTACGAAACGATCGTTCTATGATTAATCGTTTTTAAAAATATTTATCCAAATTTTTTTTACATCTGCAACTAACAGTGAACATAAATTATTATTGCAATTTTATCTATTTTTTTTCTCAGTTTATAACTACAAAATTGCGAAACCATACAAATATTCACGAGTATTGCAGTCGGGGACATGCGGTCGGGGGAGCAAACTCGCGCTCGTGCGACCGCGGGACCGGGGACGCGCGCTGGCGGGGCGGGACGCGCGCTGGCGGGCGCGGGACGCGCGGTCGGCGCGGGGGACGCGCGGTCACGCGAGGCGGTCGCGCGCTGGGCGGGAGCTCGCGCGCTCGGGCGCGGCGCCAGGCCGGTCGTGCGGTCACAGACCGCACGACCGGATGAACAGTGGCCACGTGTCCCCCTCCCGTAAACGCGCGCTCAAATGGGGTCCATTTTTGGAATTTTTTGCTTTGGGGGGCCAAAAAAGGAATTTCGGTGGGCTATGGGTCCAACAGTGTCCAAATTTCCGAAAAGTCGAGTACGTCCCTGATTTTGATACTGCCCCTCGTGGCAAACTCTTCTTCGCGGAAATATTTGGAAACTGGAGTCTTCAGATGGGGTCAAGGTTGGAATTCCATCGTGATCAGTCAAGATTATCATTTTGTTGCCAGGTGGAACTGGCCACGGATCTAGGTACTTCTCACTCCTAATATACTTATATACGTTCTTTTTTGTAAACTATATGTGGATATAGAGGCCAGATTTTATATCCTTTATCTAAAAATTCTTTTCCTTAGAACTACAAATCCAAACACACCATGATTAGGGCCGAGAACAGATCAAATACGAATCTGATATTAGTCACACTACATTCAGATCCATATTATTTAAGTGGGCATGAATACAAACTCTAATATTCTTACAGTAGGATAGGAATATAATATTATAACGATTACAATTTTGAATCTAATATTATATCCAGCTGGAGATTGCATAGTGCTATTTGCAGGATCAGTGTACTGGAATGCATATGAATTAAACAGCTCTCGAACAACCTTCTTAAATTCAGATATCTAGACTAGGAAAAACTATATTGCCAAATTTTCGGCGGTTATCGGTGAAAACCGATGTTATCGGCGAGTACCAGTAAAAAACATATCAGCCAAAAAATTTCGTACCTATTTAAATTTGAGTATTGCTATACAACATTTGACTGTTTTTAAGGACAAAAACAGTCAGATTGATCTGGGACGTTAGATCTCCATCCAACGGATCCACCCATACAAGCCCCCCTCCAAAAAAAATGATCCCCTCCAAACAAAATGACCTAGGGCGTTGGATCTCCATCTAACGGCTTAAAATCTGACTATTTTTGTCCTAAAAAACAGTCGAATGTTGTATAGACACTCTCTTTAAATTTTGCCAAAATTTCAAAAAAAATCGCCCAAAAAACCGGAAGAACAGGTAACCGGTGAAATTTCAAAAAAAAAAAAAGGCTCCCTGGCCGGACTATAATTCTCCCTCAACTATAATTCCCAACCAACTCTAATTCCCAACCAACTCCCTGGCCGGACTCCTGCTGCCGGACACCTAACATAAACTCCTACTAAGCTTTTACCTAACAATAGACCCCTTGCATCATCTGCTGTACCTAATAGCAAAATATTATTCCCCCTAGAGAAACAGCTGGTCATCGAGTTAGAAATCAGGGTGGTACGTCCTCATCGTTGTTGTTGACCACTTCAATGGGAACTTCGCTGGTTCCCATGGCACGCTCGAGCTGGGTATACCATTGTTGTGCCGCTCCAACCACATGGTAAGCGGCCATCCACATCTTGTGGTCCTCATCAGTCCTTTGTCCCCTAAAAATGTTGCTCACATCTGCTCAACCAAACCAGAGGATCATCCTTGCCATTGTAAATTAGAAATTTGATCTTGTAATAACGAGGAACCACGGCGGCATCTGCAGAGGTTTGTGGAACAGACAAAATTGTGCTTGCGGCAGGGTTGGGAGGAGGTCACTGCTGCACGAACTTGAAACCCTGCTGGTGCTGTGGAAGTGTTATCGGCAACTTCTGCAGGGTGGACAACACAGCAGGCACAATCGGTTATGTAATGGTAGCCATGACCATGTCCGACGAGCCTGGCTGTGATCCTTGGGGTAGCACCGTATGTTTCATACATGCATGTTAGTCTGCAGGAATAAGTCCGAGTGACCAGATCTCACTCAGGCTATTTTTGGTGTTCAAACCTGAAGGCCAGGTCGTGGGTGATGCGATCCGAGGGATCCGTTTTTGGTTGTTGCATGCTGCATGCATGTAACAAACTCCCTCTCAAGCAGCCTATAAAAGGCACTAAAAGTCTCAGAAATGATGTGGAGCTTCCCGTGAGATAACAAGTCTCCAAGTGTTCTCTGTACCATCTTCTTTGAGCTAAGTATTATGAGAGAATAAGAGTGAATTAAGAAGAAGCAGCCTTCTCTGTGATCTTTTCGAGAGTTTGTGTGTGTGCTCTCCATTTGTGTGTGCTGCTGGGATTTGGGGCCAACAATTGGTATCAGAGCTGAGATTTAACTCGCGATGTCTGTTGATGGTTCTGGAGTGTATACGCCACCGGGCCGCTGCACCGGTGGCAGCGGAAACGGCGTCGATAGCAACAGCGGCGGCCGCGAGCTGGTGGTGCAACACCTGAAGGAGGCTGGGGTGACAGTGCATTACCCCGTGCTCACGAGCAGCAACTACTTCGAGTGGTCACTCTTGATGAAGGTAAACATGCAGGCTCAAGGCGTTTGGGATGCTGTCGATCCCGGCGGCGTGGAGTACCGGATCGATAGGATGGCATTGTCAGCCATCCTCCAAGCGGTGTCGCCGGAGATGCTGCCGGCGTTGGCAATGAAGGAGTCCGCGAAGGAGGCATGGGAGACTGTGCGCACGACGCGCATGGGCGTTGAGCGCGTGCGCGTGGCAAAAGCGCGGTTTCTACGCAAGGAGTTCGAGTTGATTCGCATGAAGGAAGGCGACTCTGTGGATGACTTCTCCATGCGGCTGACGGGTCTCGTCAACAACATTCGTACCTTGGGTGGCATAATGGAAGAGGAGACGGTGGTAAAGAAGTTTCTTCGTGTGGTTCCTTCCAAGTACACCCAGATGGCCATCTCCATCGAGCAGCTGATCGATTTGAAGACGTTGTCTATTGAGGAGCTCACCGGTCGTCTCAAATCCGTGGAAGAGAGGTATGAAATTGATAACAATGAAACTGAACTAGGTGGCCGCTTGCTGTTCACAGAGGAGCAGTGGAAGGAACACATGAAGAGTAAGAAGAAGGGCACTTTCGACAAGGGCAAGGTGCGCTTCTACAACTACCAAGAGTATGGGCATTACTCTTGGGGAAAGAAATGTGCTGATCCAAAGGCTCTTCTTGCCATGGTGGACGCTGACGATGGGCCGACACTGCTTTGAAGCCCGATGAATAAGTGTTCCAATAATGACAACAAGATTAAGAGGTGATTGCTAGATTAATCTTATTGTTCTAGTGTCTTTCATGTCTAATTCAATTGCATGGCATGTTGCCGAGTCTGTGTAGTAGGCTTAGTTCAAGTTTGTTGAAGCGTGTAGCATGACAAAGCGGCCAGATCAATAGTGCATAGTGAGTTGATCGGCAGCTAGGAGATGAGTGCACGTATGGGTTACTAAGAACTAGCCAAAGCATGAGTTTAGCAAGTCAAGATTAGAGGGGAGATTGTTAGTTTAATCTTGACTTTGTATTTGTTAGTTAGTTCGCTTTCATACATGCATGTTAGTCTGCAGGAATAAGTCCGAGTGACCAGATCTCACTCAGGCTATTTTTGGTGTTCAAACCTGAATGCCAGGTCGTGGGTGATGCGATCCGAGGGATCCATTTTTGGCTATTGCATGCTGCATGCATGTAACAAACTCCCTCTCAAGCAGCCTATAAAGGGAAATTTAACTTTTTGCCACTCTTAACATTGCCACCTACTCAAATGCCATCCTCTACATTGCAATTAATATTTTGCCACTCTCCGTCCTACGTGGCGCCTAGTCACCGCCATGTCACGCCCGCGCCCGCGCCGCCGCCCGGCCTCCCCGCGCCGCCGCCCGGCCTCCGCCGGCCTCCCCGCGCCGCCGCCCGGCCTTCCCGCGCCTCCCCGCGCCGCCCCCGGCCTCCCCGCGCCTCCCCGCGTCGCCCCCCGGCCTCCCCGCGCCCCGCGCCGCCGCCCGCGCCCGCGCCGCCGCCCGGCCACCCCGCGCCCGCGCCTGCTCCGGTGGCGCTCCCGCCGGTCCAACCGCGTCACGGCGCGCCCCCGGAGGCCTCCTCCCTCCTCCCTTGAGCAATCGGACCCCGGCGGCCCCGGCTCGCCGCGCGGCCATTTCTTCCTCGCTGCCGGCCAAAGCCGCCATTTTCATCGCCGTTCGCAACTCGGCGCAAGGCGCCTCAATTCCTCGTGCGTGGAGCACCACCACGCGGCCCTGGAGCTTCCCCGACGGTCGCCGGAGCTCCTCCCTCACCGCAGCTCGCCGGCACCGTTCCCCCACTCGCGCCGCCGCCGGCTCTCGTCGCTGGCAAGCCTCGGTCTGTCTCCGGCCCTACCGATGCTTCCGGTGAGTCCCTCATGACCCCCTCATGCTCGTGACGCGGTTGGACCGGCGGGAGCGCCACCGGAGCAGGCGCGGGCGCAGGGAGGCCGGGCGGCGGCGCGGGGCGCGGGGAGGCCGGGGGCGGCGCGGGGAGGCGCGGGAAGGCCGGGCGGCGGCGCGGGGAGGCCGGCGGAGGCCGGGCGGCGGCGCGGGGAGGCCGGGCGGCGGCGCGGGCGCGGGCGACGCGGGCGCGGGCGTGACATGGCGGTGACTAGGCGCCACGTAGGACGGAGAGTGGCAAAATATTAATTGCAATGTAGAGGATGGCATTTGAGTAGGTGGCAATGTTAAGACTGGCAAAAAGTTAAATTTCCCGCCTATAAAAGGCACTGAAAGTCTCAAAAATGATGTAGAGCTTCCCGTGAGATAACAAATCTCCAAGTGTTCTCTGTACCATCTTCTTAATTCACGAAAAGATCATAGAGAAGACTGCTCCTTCTTAATTCACTCTTATTCTCTCATACTACTTAGCTCAAAGAAGATGGTACAGAGAACACTTGGAGACTTGTTATCTCACGGGAAGCTCTACATCATTTCTGAGACTTTCAGTGCTTTTTATAGGCTGCTTGAGAGGGAGTTTGTTACATGCATGCAGCATGCAATAGCCAAAAACGGATCCCTCGGATCGCATCACCCACGACCTAGTCTTCATGTTTGAACACCAAAAATAGCCTGAATGAGATCTGGTCACTCGGACTTATTCCTGCAGACTAACATGCATGTATGAAAGCGAACTAACTAACAAATACAAAGTCAAGATTAAACTAACAATCTCCCCTCTAATCTTGACTTGCTAAACTCATGCTTTGGCTAGTTCTTAGTAACCCATACGTGCACTCATCTCCTGGCTGCCGATCAACTCACTACGCACTATTGATCTGGCCGCTTTGCCATGCTACAAGCTTTAACAAACTTGAACTAAGCCTACTACGCTGACTTGGCAACATGCATGCCATGCAATTGAATTAGACATGAAATACACTAGGACAACAAGATTAATCTAGCAAACACCCCTTAATCTTGTTGTCATTATTGGAAAACTTATTCATCGGGCTTCAAAGCAGCGTCGACTCATTATCGGCGTCCACCATGGCAAGAAGAGCCTTTGGATCAGCACATTTCTTTTCCCAAGAGTAATGCCTACTCTTGGCAGTTGTAGCAACGCACCTTGCCCTTGTCGAAAGTGCCCTTCTTCTTCTTTCTCTTCATGCGTTCCTTCCACTGCTCCTCCGTGAGCAGCAAGCGGCCACCTAGTTCAGTTTCATTTTTATCAATTTCATACCACTCTTCCACGGATTTGAGACGACCGGTGAGCTCCTCAATGACAACGTCTTCAAATCGATCAGCTGCTCGATGGAGATGGCCACCTGGGTGTACTTGGAGGGAACCACACGAAGAAACTTCTTTACCACCGTCTCCTCTTCCATTATGCCACCCAAGGTACGAATGTTGTTGACGAGGCTTGTCAGCCGCATGGAGAAGTCAGCCACAAAGTCGCCTTCCTTCATGCGAATCAACTCGAACTCCTTGCGTAGAGACTGCGCTTTTGCCTCGCGCACGCGCTCAACGCCAATGCGTATCGTGCGCACAGTCTCCCATGCCTCCTTCGTGGACTCCTTCGTTGCCAACGCCGCCAGCATCTCCGGCGGCACCGCTTGGAGGATGGCTGACAATCCCATCCTATCGATCCGGTACTCCACGCCGCCGGGATCGACAGCATCCCAAACGCCTTGAGCCTGCATGTTTACCTTCATCAAGAGTGACCACTCGAAGTAGTTGCTGCTCGTGAGCATGGGGTAACGCACTGTCACCCCAGCCTCCTTCAGGTGTTGCACCACCAGCTCGCGGCCGCCGCTGTCGACGCCGTTTCCGCTGCCACCGGTGCGGCGGCCTGGTGGCGTATACACTCCGAAACCATCAGCATACATCGCTAGCTAAACCTTAGCTCTGATACTAATTGTTGGCCTCTAATCCCTGCAGCACACACAAATGGAGAGCGCACACACACACAAACTCACGAAAAGATCACAAAGAAGACTGCTCCTTCTTAATTCACTCTTATTCTCTCATAATACTTATCTCAAAGAAGATGGTACAGAGAACACTTGGAGACTTGTTATCTCACGGGAAGCTCTACATCATTTCTGAGACTTTCAGTGTCTTTTATAGGCTGCTTGGGAGGGAGTTTGTTACATGCATGCAGCATGCAACAGCCAAAAACAGATCCCTCGGATCGCATCACCCATGACCTAGCCTTCAGGTTTGAACACCAAAAATAGCCTGAGTGAGATCTAGTCACTCGTAGCAGGGGCAGATCAGTCGGCCTGGGAAGGAGATCATTGCCAGTTTCCAAGCTCTACGCGCGAACATCAACTCTTGCCATTGTTAGGATGATCTCAGGGCTTTGGCCCAACGGCCAAAGCCCACCCCTTGACCGCGCCCTGATCGGGGGCGCCCAGCCCGTTTGGCTGGTGGGCCCCTGTCGCCAGCGCTATAAATACAGAGGTGGGAGCCGGGCGGCACGTATCACGAGGTTGACCGCGCCGCCGTCACCCCACCGACAAACCCTAGACCGATCTGTTAGAGGGGAGCGCTGAAGCGACGGGAAGCCACCACCGGCCAGGGAGAACGTCGCCACCGGGAGACGCCACCGCCGCTCCTCTTCCCCGACCGTCGCTGCCCGTGCGCAGAGCTTCGCCGACGAACCACGATGGCCGGCTCTTCATCCTCTACACCGGAAGGTTGGTACCTCTACCCCTCTCCCTCTCGACACTTCAAGAATCTTGAACCCGTATAGAACCCTCTAGATCTAAACCCTAGGAGACCCATAGATGAACATTGGTATCAGAGCCACCCTAGTGGTAGATCTAGACGGGAAATAGAAAAGAACAGAGCCCCCCTCCTAACCCTAGAAAAATGGCAAAAATAAAAGAGAGGGGAACGGATCAAATCTCCAACCCGAGAAATCGGCAAAGAAAAGGAGAAGGGGATCGGGGCTTACCGGTTAGGAACGGATCAAATCTCCAACCCGAGAAATCGGCAAAGAAAAGGAGAAGGGGATCGGGGCTTACCGGTTGCGCCACCCGCCGCCGCCGCCGCCGCGCGCTGTCGCTCCGGTTGGCGCCGTCGTCGCGTGCGCCGTGCGGCCGCGCCTTGCGCCCCGCCCCGCAGCCTCCTCACGAGCGCGCCGTCGCCCGCGCGTTGCTGCCTCGCCGATGGAGCGCCGCCGCCTTGCTCGGGGCCGCCGTCGGGGCCGCCTCCGGCCTGCGCGGGCGTCGCGCGTGCTAGCCGCCGCTGCGGGTCGCCGCTCCTTTTTTCCCGGGTGGAGAGGAGGAGAAACTAGGGTTAGGGTTTGGGGAGCCAGCGGCCGACGCCCCCCTTTTTGATCGAGCGAAAAATCCTCCCGGCCGTCCGATCTGATCAACGGCCGAGATGAGGGGCGGGGCTGCGGGTTGGGCCGACGGCTTGTTGGCCTGGCGCGGGGGCAAATGGGCTGGCTGTTTAGCGTGGGCCGCGTGGGGAGAAAGAGGCCCGCTGGCCGCGTGCGCGCGCGTGAGGCGCGGGGAGAGCGGGCCGGCTGGGCCGCGGCCGAAAGAATGGGCCAAAATGGCCAAATAAACAGTGATTTTTGAGGAATGTTATTTATTGTTTTTCAGAAGTGTTTTTTGATGAATTTCAATGAAATTTGAACTAAAATCTCTGTAAATTTTGCACCAACGTGCTAATTTTTCCAGAGATTAAATGTGCACAGTTTAATGCTTCTGAATAATGAATTATTTTTGAATAATTACAGTTTCCGCTGCAATTGTTAATATAGATTTATTTTCATTATTAAATTCGAACCAACGGGAGAATTTAATTTTGGAAAAATAGATAAAATTTCCAGAAATTTATGATACTGTTATTTTCTGACCAACGTTGTTAATATCAGTATTATAAATTTTTAATGTTGATTTCATGCATTATTTCTATTTCTGCCCAACGGTGATGTAGATATAATGTATGATAGAATTGTTTTTAAATTGTATGTCGCATTTTTGACCAACGTTGGAAATAAGGCATATAATTTTGATGTTACGTTCTCACTGTATTTGAAATATTTTTTCAGGAGGATACAACTTAATGAGTTGTATTAGAGAAATCCCCACTCTCAAAGGTGATAATTATGGAGAGTGGAAGAAAAAGTTAGATTTAGCTTTTATCTTGGCTGAGGTGGACTGGGTCCTCACTACAGCACGTCCCACTGAGCCTTTGGCGCCAGTGAGGGAACAGAATGAGGATGACACTGCATGGCAGAAAAGACAGAGGGATCATGCCCCCTTACAGATGTCTTATGACCTTGATCATAAGAAATGGACCACAGCCAACAAGAAATGTATGGCTGTGATAAAGAACACAATTGAGCCTGCTATTCTGGGCTCAATTGCAGAGTGTGACACTGTCACTGAATACCTTGATAAAATAAAGAGTCAGTTCACTGGCTCTTCAAAGACTTATGCTACACAGCTGATTAAGCAGCTGGTAACAGAAAGGTATTCTGGCGGTGGCAATGGCATAAGAGAGCACATTCTTAGAATGAGCAACTTGGCATCTAAACTTAAACCGATGGATTTGGCTCTCAAGGATGAGTTCCTTATTCATTTGGTTTTTGCTTCTTTGCCAAAAGAGTTTGACACCTTTGTTGTCAACTATAATATGCAGCCCGAGAAATGGGACATGGAAAAGTGCATAGCCATGTGCGTGCAAGAAGAGGAAAGAATCAAAACCTCACATGGTGGTTCTATCAACTTTGTGAGGGAAAACAAGAAAAAGAATTATAACAGTAACCCCTTCTCAAAGAACAAGGGCAAAGCCTCTGTACATCAGCCTCAACAGAACAAATTTGCTGTAGACAAAGACCAGTGCCTTCACTGCAAGAAGACGGGACACTACAAGAAGGATTGTCCTGACTATTTAAAGATGATAATGGCTAAGAAAGGTGAGAACATTATTACCTTTATTAATGAATGCCTGTATGTGAAATATTCGAAATCCACTTGGTGGATTGACTCAGGAGCAACTGTTCATGTTGCTAATTCCTTACAGGGATTCCGTTCGACGAGGACTACGCAAAGAAAAGAAAGATGCGTTAAAGTCGCAAATGGAGTCGAAGCTGAAGTTGAAACCGTTGGCGATCTTTCATTAGAATTAGCTAATGGCTCCACTCTTCTACTTAGAGATGTCCTTTTTGTACCCTCTTTACAGAGGAATTTGATTAGTGTGTCAAATTTGGACAAAGATGGTTATGATTGCAATTTTGGAAATGGCAAGTGCGAAATAATGTTTAATAAAGAATGTGTTGGTATTGCCATATTACAGAATGAGCTTTATTTGTTATCATTGTGTAATGATGTGAATGTCGTATGCGATAATGAGAACGTTGCGTGCGAGAAAGTGATTGAATCCTCGTCTACGAATGTAAACAGAAAACGAAAGAGAACTCTAGATGAGTCGTCGAAATTATGGCACTGTCGTTTAGGCCATATTTCGAGGGGGAGAATAGAAAGACTAGTAAAGAATGATATTCTTCCTCCATTAGAGTTCTCAGACTTAGAACAATGCAGAGAATGCATTAAAGGAAAATATGTAAAGAAAATTAAAAAAGACGCTAAAAGAAGCACAGGAGTTCTACAAATTATTCACACAGATATTTGTGGTCCTTTTCCTGTGAAAAGTGTGGATGGATATGACTCGTTCATAACATTCACAGATGATTACTCCCGTTATGGATATATTTATCCAATTAAAGAAAGAAATGAAGCCTTGGATAAATTCAAGATATTTAAGGCTGAAATTGAAAACCAACACGATTTAAAAATTAAGATAGTCCGATCAGATCGTGGGGGGGAGTACTACGGTCGACATACCCCATATGGACAAGTTCCTGGACCTTTTGCGAGGTTTTTACAGGAAAATGGAATAGTGGCCCAGTATTCTATGCCGGGCGAACCTCAGCAAAATGGAGTAGCTGAAAGACGCAACCGTACCCTGATGGATATGGTGCGAAGTATGATGAGCTACTCCACACTCCCATTGAGTTTATGGATGGAGGCGTTGAAAACCGCCATTCATATTCTCAACAGAGTGCCTAGTAAGTCGGTGCCCAAAACACCGTACGAGTTGTGGACAGGAAGAGTTCCCTCACTAAAGCACTTACGTGTGTGGGGGAGTCCTGCTGAGGCTAAAGTATTTAACCCAAACCTTGGGAAACTTGATCCCAAAACAGTAAGTTGCCATTTCATTGGCTACCCTGAAAAGTCAAAAGGTTATCGTTTCTACTGTCCAGACAGATACACAAAGTTTGTAGAAACGAGACATGTTGTCTTCTTAGAGGATGAAATGATGAGGGGGAGCATGGTAGCTCGAGAGATTGACCTTGAAGAGAAGCGGGTGTTTGCGCCCACTCCGATGATTCAAGAGCCATTCTTCACACTACCTGCTGTCGCTGCACCGACGGTGCAAGACACTGTGGTGCCAGCACCTGTTATTGTTCCTCCCGTGGCAACAATGAATGAGAATGAAGAACCTGTTCTTCAGGATCATATAGAACCTATTGCCACAGATGAGGGGGAGCAACAGCAGCCTCAAACAGTAGATGTACCAAATGAGGAGGCCCCGAGGAGGTCTCAAAGAGTAAGAAGATCAGCTATTTCTGATGATTATCAGATTTATAATACAGAGGAATTTCAAATGGAGGATGATCCCACGTCATTTGAAGAAGCCATGAGAAGCGAAAATTCCTCAAAATGGCTTGAGGCCATGGAAGAGGAAATGAGGTCCATGAAGACTAATAAAGTCTGGGACTTGGAAATTATTCCTAAAGGAGCCAAAACAGTAGGCTGTAAATGGGTCTACAAGACTAAACATGACTCCCAAGGGAATGTAGAAAGACATAAAGCGCGACTTGTGGCAAAAGGCTTTACGCAAAGAGAAGGGATTGATTACAATGAGACATTTTCTCCAGTCTCATGTAAAGATTCCTTCAGAATCATAATGGCATTAGTAGCACATTATGATTTAGAGTTACATCAGATGGATGTAAAGACGGCATTTCTTAATGGGGATTTGGAGGAAAATGTTTACATGGCACAACCGAAAGGTTTTGTCGTGGAAGGAAATGAAAGAATGGGATGCCGCCTAAAGAAATCGATTTATGGGTTAAAGCAAGCTTCAAGACAGTGGTACTTGAAGTTTGACAGTACAATAAGAAAATTTGGGTTTAAAGAGAATGTAGAGGACAACTGTGTTTATGCAAAGTTTAAAGATGGGAAGTTTATCTTCCTAATCCTGTATGTGGATGATATCCTGCTAGCTAGTAGTGATGTTAGTCTGCTACTGGAGACAAAGAAGTTTTTGTCCTCAAACTTCGATATGAAAGATCTTGGTGAAGCTTCATTCGTTCTAGGGATCGAAATTCACCGAGATAGAAACAAAGGGGTATTGGGACTGTCACAAAAGGCATACATAGAGAAAGTCTTAAAGAAATTTGGTATGCATAAATGTAGTCCATCACCTGCACCTATAGTCAAGGGCGACAGATATGGGGATTTTCAATGCCCCAGGAACCAGTATGAGATCGATCAAATGAAAGCGGTTCCATATGCTTCAGCTGTCGGAAGCTTACAGTATGCTCAAGTGTGCACACGCCCTGACTTAGCATTTGTTACCGGGTTACTTGGCAGATTCCAGAGCAATCCTGGAATAGAACATTGGAAATTGATAAAGAAAGTCTTGCGTTATTTGCAAGGAACAAAAGGCCTCATGATGACATACAGAAGATCAGATTTACTCCATATAGTGGGGTATACAGATTTTGATTTTGCGGGAGATGATAGAAAGTCTACATCCGGATATGTATTCACTCTCGCTGGAGGAGCTATATCGTGGAAAAGCTCAAAGCAAACCGTCACTACATCATCCACAATGTATGCCGAGTTTGTAGCATGTTATGAGGCTACGGGGCAGGTGAACTGGTTAAAGAAGTTCATACCCGGTTTAAAAGTGGTTGACGACATCAATAGACCACTTAAGTTGTACTGCGATAATGAACCCGCAGTAACGTATGCCCACAACAATAAGTCAAGTGGTGCTGCCAAACACATTGACATAAAGTACTATGTTGTGAAAGATAAAGTTCGGGATCAAATTATAAGTCTAGAGCATATAAGTACCGCAAAGATGTTAACGGATCCGCTTACCAAAGGCTTACCACCCAACGTGTTCAGAGAACATGTAGCCGGCATGGGTTTAAGGGAAAGCCTATGATTCCTGGACTAAAAGATGGCCCAAAGATTAAAGTAACTATTTCAGAACAGAGAGGTGTATTGTAGCTGTTGAATCTATCGGCGTTTGACCGTGACGATGAGACATGTTCTATGCACTAATCTGTGATGGAATGTGTAAAGTCAAAAGTAATTAAAGATAAAGTATAGATTGAGATCAAGGGGGAGAATGTTAGGATGATCTCACCCCTTGACCGCGCCCTGATCGGGGGCGCCCAGCCCGTTTGGCTGGTGGGCCCCTGTCGCCAGCGCTATAAATACAGAGGTGGGGGCCGGGCGGCACGTATCACGAGGTTGACCGCGCCGCTGTCACCCCACCGACAAACCCTAGACCGATCTGTTAGAGGGGAGCGCTGAAGCGACGGGAAGCCACCACCGGCCAGGGAGAACGTCGCCACCGGGAGACGCCACCGCCGCTCCTCTTCCCCGACCGTCGCTGCCCGTGCGCAGAGCTTCGCCGACGAACCACGATGGCCGGCTCTTCATCCTCTACACCGGAAGGTTGGTACCTCTACCCCTCTCCCTCTCGGCACTTCAAGAATCTTGAACCCGTATAGAACCCTCTAGATCTAAACCCTAGGAGACCCATAGATGAACAGCCATGTCTTGACAAAGCACCAAACTCTTTCTGAACCTCAGCAAGGCTCTCTTCGAACTTGCCTTCTGAGGTCTGCATTGATTGCCTTCAACTTCCTAATTCTGACTTGACTTCCTAATTCTCTCTCAACTCTAATTCCTAACCAACTCCCTTGCCGGACTGCTGCTGCTGGATGCCTAAGTTGACATAAACTCCTACTAAATTTACGCTCCTATGACTCCTTGCACCATCTGCTGTAACTAATAGCATGACAAGAAATGACATTCTTACACATAAACATCATTTGAAGATGCATTACCCAGGGTCAAAGCAAAAAAATGTTTGTTGCTCCGCCCAGCCATTTCTTTTTTTTCCATAAAGGTGCTATTCAAGTTTTCTCCTGAATGTCCTCCTTCAATATGCATGAAGTTTATAGTTTGGTTCTGAATCTTCCAATCATCATCAACAAAATTACAACTGACACACAAGTCCACCTTGTTTGATTAGAAGTCCATACATCCATTGTGCAGCCAGCTAAATTGGCATTTAAGAGAGAAAAAATGATAGAAAAAACCTCTGCTTCGTTTTGTTAAAAATATCCATTATGCTTGTCCTAGGGGTCTTGTAGCACTTCAGAGGAAATGTACTGCACAAAGATTTGATGGAGTCATTTTTGTACTCATATTTACAAAAGTTAAATGGATATTCATGCATTGTAATCGCAAGATGTTATTTGTATACGCTCCTCGTCAAACTTCAAAGCCTCTAAATGGATTTCCTCTCCTTATTTGTTCACACTAACTAGACTTTGTCATGTTCTGCATTGTAATGGTTCCATAGACGCTAGTTGTTTCGGCACATCTTTTTTTTTTCTTGACAACCCTGTCCTCCACCTTCAACAAAACTTGGGGTTGAAGTGTTTCCTTTTGTTTTGGTTAACAGGTCGTTGCTACAATTGTGGGGATCGTGAAGCTAAGATTGTGCACCCATCCTCTATGAAATATTCATCAAACAAGGCGAAGTTCCAACATGCTCGTGTGGACATCGAGTGAAGTTAGATATCAACCTCAACAAGCGCATCTACTAGTGACCAGTTTTTTTTTTAATTTAGCAATTTAACGTGTTGGAAATGCCGTGTTCTGTCACTGTCTACTTTGAACCTGAATATGTACGTCACTCAATTAAATGACCTATGTTTTGACTAGTCTATTTTGCTATCAGTAGGAATGTCTTGCATCTTTTGGTGCCGCTAAGAACGGCTTAAATAAACTGGCTTATAGCTTATTTTGCACTGTATCTAATGGTGATTTATTTAGCATAATTAAATTTAAAAAATTAGAAATAAAAAACAAGTTAACCCATCACAGACAATCCAAACGAATGCGGGGAAAAAAGAACCTGAAAAAAAACTAAAAAAAGCCAAAAAGCTAGAAAAAGATAAAATTTAGGAACAATGAACTAGAAGATAGAAACTGAAGCTTAATGCAATTAGAAAAGGATAAAATTTAGGAACAGTGAACTAAAAGATAGAAACTGAAGCCAGATGCAACTCAGTGTGCTTTTGTAGGTCAGTTCTACTTGTTATCCAACATTTGGGCAATTTCATTCTTTCATAGTCCCTAGGTGGTGCTAAATCCAACATTTTTGTTCTGATCTGTAAATATTTCCTGACATACTTTTGTTTATTCAAATCAATTTGTGGTGTCGAATGGCTAACATTGTCCAATGTATGGAAAGTTATGATACATCAACCAATCGAAGCTACACACATTGCGAGATATGTGGCTGCCTAAGGGGGTAGCTGTGCACCCGGAATTTTTTAGTTGAAATTCAACATTTTTTCAGTTGAAAGTTGAAATTTTTTTCAGTGGTTTAACTTTATATATATATATATATATATATATATATATATATATATATATATATATATATATATATATATATATATATATATATATATATTTGAAAAATCTTTTTGTAGAGTGCGTTTCATATTTCTATATGTTACAGCAGAGATGAAGATGGGTCTTCATTTTTGTATTTACATTCTTTCTTTAATACTTTAATGCACCATATCGATTACACCAGTTGGTTATATGTATTTTCACGTGCTGGTCTCTCTGTTGTTTATGTTCTGAATTATACTAGTGGCAAAGGCACGCCAGTGGGGCACATGACAGGATGGTCCAGGAAGCTTTGTATATGAGTTAAACCACTATAAGCTCTGTATATATGCGTGTAAAGGAAACAAACATTAGCAATTTCTTGTGAACCTATGGTAAATGCAACGGCAGCATATAAGTGATGAGAATAGTACGATTATGCGAGGGCTTATGTAAGTACCGAGCATTTGGCGTGTATTAGTAGTTTGAATCGAAGAAAATAAACTTAAGAGGCTACTGTTGTGCATACAGTAGGTAACACTGGCGATGCTGAAAGCAAAGAAATCATTAGCAGGGCTATTTTACATTATGAACATGCTTTCTGTACAGAGTACAGACATCTACTGTCAGATGGCACAGTGCGGTAGAGTATTATATGACATAACTGCAGCTGTACAAATTTTCAGGGATATCGTACATTCCTTCGAGACAAACTGAAAGAAATATCCAGTACATCAGAGTGACAGTCTTGCGTTTTTACGTAGGTTACTTGTGTCCTAGCCTGGCTTCAAAACTTGAGAAGTGCAAAATCATGCACTGATAATTAGGTAGAAATCAGTGAGGTGGTAAAGAAAGAGCTACCCTGCACTTGTTTGTGTGTCAACCTGAAATTGCTGTCTATTTGCAGTATCATGTTTTAGTTCAGTCATATGCTCATGTACAAAGCGCAAAGCCGCATGACTAAACAATGGTAGCAATTAAAATACAAAAAAAAATACATAGGAAAATCACAGGCACCATCATAATTACTGTAATCAAGCGCACCAACTTTGTATAATTGGTGTCTGCCCTCTTACACCTTTCATCTGCATTTTCACAAACACAGATTTCAGTCCACCACACACAGTACGCGATGCAATGCAATGACAATCAGGTAAAAAATAATGCGCATGCATACCAAGTCTAATGAAGCACCACATAAAAACACAATTTTGACCTGCATTTCCACAAGCTAAATACTAATTTTACGAAATTGATTTGAAGCCACGAAATGCTAGCTTTAAAACAAAGTTCAAGTTCCAAATAGAGTATTTTACCTTGAGTTACATTTATCAAAATACAAATATATAATACAGTAGTGCTTGGCACAAAGGTTACCTTACATAAAAACAGAATTTTGACCTGCATTTCCACAACCTGGAGCACAAGGCGCCCGTGGAGGACAGCGGCGTGCAGGCTCCCAACGACCTCAGGGAGCACGCCAGCGCCGCAGTCGTTCATGTCGGCGAAGAGGAACAGCTCAAAGCACCAATTTTAGTGACACAGCGTTCATTTTAAGACAGCGTCGAAAAAAAACGTCTCATTTGTTTATTTTAAAAAATATATAAGTAATAAACTAAAAAGAACAGATCATAAGTCTACATACTGGGGAGTGAGATAGAGAGCCAAAGTTGAGCTAAGCTGACGCAGTGTTGTACAGCTTGATTTAAGTAAGCCACAGGAGAGTTCGGCTGAGTACGCAGCTGCGACGAAGGCCATTCAATCTTAAACATCTAGAAAGCCTATGAAAACGCTGAATTAAGATCAAGTAACAAATTATATTTGGTGAACAGGAACCCTCCCATCAAGGCGTCTGTAGTCCAACGGTTAGGATAATTGCCTTCCAAGCAATAGACCCGGGTTCGACTCCCGGCAGACGCACGTTTTTGGTAATTTTTCTTTTTACCTTTTTTTTGGAACAGATGTATATATATGCTCTCGCCTAGACCTAGTTCGTTCGCTCCTGCTCAAAAAGTCGAAGATATTTTTTGCGCCCTACATATTGCCAGCAGGTGCGATACACAAACGTTGGAACTCAAAAGGAAGGAACGAACTGAGAGCGCGTCACCCGAATCAGCTACAGCAAGCACAGTATCGGACGACATGTCTGAGGATGGGTTTTTCTTTTGCTGTAGTTATTGACTTTTGCTTCTAGCGTAAGTGTATATATGAATAAATTAAATGCTAATAAAATATTTTGAAAAACCTATTCTAATAAACTAATTCAAAAAAACTACAAAGAAGCTATATAATTTATTTGATTGAAGAAAATCATAAGAGGATGTCTCATTTCTGACGAGGCAAATAGCAGCAACCTGCAATGAGGCTAGCTACGATGCTAATGCGCATGTTACCAACCAATCGTCCGTCCTCCCCCACTGCTGGAAAAGATGAGGCACGGCCGCCGGGGCCCTTTCCGTCTCCTCCCTCCGGCTGGCCGGAAGAAGAATCGTCACGCCGTCGCGCGACCAGTACACACGTTGCGAATTAGCGAAGTACGCGTCACAAGCGACCGGCGTACGCTAAGGGTGTGTTTGATTGCCTGAATCTTCTTCGTCCTGGTTGGGTGGATCCGTATAATCTGAGAAAGAGCCTGTTTGGTTGCCTGTATGAGTGGATGCAGCCTGTATGAGCGGATGCAAAAATACGCCCTCATCCTGGATGGGTGGATACGCTCAAAATGAGCTTCACTGGCCATCCTGGATGGGTTGATGCAATGTATCTTATGCGGTCCCACGTGTCAGCCTCTCAGGTTTGGTAGACTGCATCCGCTCATACAGGCAACCAAACAGCATCTCCAGTTTTTTGCATCCGCTTATGCAATCTCACCAAACATCTTCTTTTTCTGAAATACGATTCCACTCAGCCTGCATCCACTCAGTCAAGATATACGATACAATCTCCATCCACGAACCAAACATACCCTAACCGATCGATTGGTGGAGCGCGCGGCGTTTCTCGTGCCACGATATTCGCGGTGATTTTCCGAAAGCGATGCTTGAGTTGATTCCTTCCGGCCGGGCGGTGCGTCATTAGCAGCATGAGATTTTTCCGCACTTCGCAGCGTCAACGGCACGTGCGAGCTAGCTAGGAAGGAGCGGGGCTCTTCGTGTACGTACCCGATGGTTGATAAGGCTGTGAAAAAACGCTCTAAGCTCGTGAACTATTTAAGTTTAATTTATTTTAGGTTTGATTTAAACTCAGTTCAAAATTTAAACGAGCCGAACTTAAGCTTGATCTCAAACTCGCGATCTTAACCAAGTCGAACTCGAATAGTTCGCGAGCCTGAATTCAAATTTAAATAGTGATACATATTAACTCTTACCGAGCTTACTTAAGCTTAAGTTTTTCTTATTGTTGAAAATTACTGTATGTTTGAATTATCTTGACTGTTATCGAGCTTACTAGAGTCGAGCTCGAACTCAAAATTTTCTTATTATTGAAAAATAGTGCATAATAAATTATTTTAATTGCTGTCGAGCTTCAACGAGCTGAACTCGAACCTACTCGAGCTTAGGTTGACCCGAGCTCAAGCCCAAGTCCAGATTCGGACCCCAACCCTAGCTCGGATCGAATTTCTACTGATCACCTTGCCATACCTTTTTTAACTACAACACGAGCACACACGATCTCACACGCCATATTTATATCATATACCATACGTATATATTCATGTATGTTTTTCTGTAACACACGTTAGAACCTAAATGGAGATCGCTCGATAGATCATAGATTTATTCCATATCTCATGAAGCACGAACATATACTTTTTCACTAAATGTACATATGAGGTGAGACATATATAGAATCGATCTAGACATCCAACCAAACTGAACAGCTGGCACGACGGTGAAACTTGCCGACCGAGCTTACTAATCCCCTTGCCGTAACTTAGGAGGCAAAAGATTTCCAACAGGTAGTCGCGCACCGGTCTGCGTCGATTAAACACGGCACTTGAAAAGTCAAACCAGGGGAGATGTTTATCAGCAAGATATATATCTGTCAAGCTAGGTGGACATGCATCCATGGAAAAAAAAAGAGCTGTGGACTAGCTTTGTGCTGACTTGAGCTGAGGGTCCGAAACAGCTGGGTGTACGTACATGCATGTGAACGTCCGTAGATTCTCAACCATCTAATGACAAGCTACGTATGAGCATCGTTCAGCACTAGCGCAGGTGACCGAATTGAAGCAAAGGCAGAGGAGCAACGGTAGCTCGCTTAGCAGCAAGCTCTGTCATCGTGTGAACTGTCCACCGGCATTTGAATCCTGGATTCAACACTAGCATTCATCCTTCCATTAGGTTGTAGTACATGTGTTCAGTAGTCAAAATGTATCCCTACGCTCCGTGGAGTTTAAGCCTCCGCTCTAGATTAATCGTGTGCTAAGAACGTATACACATACGTATATGTGTGGGTGTATTCATATGGTATGTGTGTGAGTGCGTATATACGTATCCTTGGACTCTCAAAAATAAATTGAAGCAACACCACAAAAAAAATGAAGCAACACCAGAAGAAAGTGGCCAACTGTTGCTCTCTGGGCGCACTAACCTGTGCTACCTGGCCAGTTTTGCTTTGCTACCAAGGCCGCAAAAGAGTTACAAATTCCATTTTATAGCCCAGGGAACCAAAATCTATTAGAAGTGCAGAACCATGGGCAACTCATGTCATATGCCCTTTCGAGCGTCAGGAGACAGGATACGCACGAGTCCATGCACCATCGGTACCAATTATTTTCCCTGTTTTTTTTAGGCTTTTGAAACTAGTTTTTAATTTTTACTACAGTATCTAACTTTCAAATAAAATATTTTTTAAGATGAGATCTACAAATTAATTGTAGTACACGTTAAAAGCCTAATATTTGTACCATCCAAAAGCACAAGCGAGTATCTCTCTTTTCATAATATCTATTGTAAACAGCTAAAATTCAAAAATTTCAACCAAAAATCAAAAGTCACGATCATAATTCATAAAGAACAGGCCATTTTCTTCTCCGCGCTTATCCGGCCTCTCGTCCGTCGTTCTCAAGAACCAAACCATCACACGGCAGCGACAGTGGAGATGCTTTACAAAGTGGAGATGATTCCACCAGCATGGTGGTGGTGAGGATACGGGAACGGATTCCATTCAATCTGTAACCTCTCGTCGTCACGGCATCAGGAGCAGGGTTCTCACTAGTGGCGGATAACGGAGGCGCGGCGCCGGGGCGGACACGTACGACGCCCACAGGCGCACGCACGGAGCTGCCTCCGCCGATCCATCTTCGTCGGATCCTATGCCAGCTTGAATTGGGAACGAATTTGTATTGGTTTCTGCTTATAGTTTTTTTATTATAGTTAAAAAGTAAATAATGATAGTTAAATGAAGTAATTTTTAAAAGGGGAATTGGATCATATACCCTCCCTTTAGTTGGGAAATTCAGGATTTACCCTCCGCATCTCAATGACACGTGGGGTTATCATAAGTCACTGACACGTGGGTCAGGAGGGTAAATCCTGAATTTCCATCTAAATAGAGGGTATATGATCAATTGATGGTTTTTAAAATAGAAGGATGAGTGGTGTAAAAAGTGAGTGAGAGATGTATACGTGAGAAATAAGGTACCTGATGCGTCTGTGACCCTTGAATTATCCTCGAAACAAGATGAGAACGAGAAAAGTGAAAAAAATCGCTTCGAAAAATCAGATGTTCATATTGACTTCTAATTTCTTTAAACAGAAACAAAAAAATAGAAACCGATATAAAAAGACTCTACCCAACTATGTATGAAAAAGCACCTGCTTTTCTCCGTTCTTTTCTGTTTCAATTATTTTCGCACAATCACCACGCCATTCACGTGTGGTATAAATCCCTTCACAAAATCACTACGAACGAAAGCGGTAGTCATTTTTGCCACGAAACGATTGAAACCTATTGTTAGTTTTTAATGTAATTAAATTAAAAAAATAAAAAAAGGTTTAGATTATAACGAACAATGAAAAAAGTAAAGATGAAATGAAAAGAAAAAAAAACCAAAATGTTAGAAACTCATTGGGGCATGACGAAATTTGTCGCTGATGGTTGCGTCCCTCGATCAACCAATTGGGAGACCCCAAAGATTTTCTTGTAGAGTGCGGCCTTATCCAGAGTAGTGTAGTCTGTAGTGTTCCGTTAGCGCCATGTAACTAGCGCGTGGCTTACATGCGCATACGTGGACGCGTGCCACGGCGCCATGCCTCTTTCCTCGGTCTACAGGTAGGCGCCACGGTGCGTATCCGGTGTACATGTCATGGTCCAGGATGGAATATCCTTTCCCCCGAGGAAGAGGACTAGTGGCCAGCAAACGGCGACTCTCCCAACCTCCATAAGCTACATACATATGTGCTTTGGCACAGAATTACTGAAAGATGAAGAATATATGATTTTGTTTTTTTTCAGTTTTTGACTTATATTTTTTATTTTTTTACAGTAACTAGATTTTAAACAGAGTGTCTTTTCAAGATGAATTTTACTAATTAATTATAGTACATACTGTACCGACTTTATTTATATTAACAAAAATCGTATGTGAGTTTCTGTTACTCTATAATCTTTTACACGAATAGCTTAAAAAATCATAATTAAAAGTCATAAGTCTTTGGGGGGAAAAACCGCACATCTATCGGCCTGGGACAGAATGGCGTTGAAGAATAATATAGCCTAGCCAGGAAGAATTAAGAATATCTTAAAGCAAGAGCATCTTGAAAGGACAAGACGTATAGTTTTTTTGGGACCCTTGCGACGTACCCAGCCACAGGAGATACGTACTGGCTTTCTGCAACAGTGACACTTGGATTCAGGTGACGTGGCAGCGTCTTGTAAGCTAAAAGCCGGCTTTCTTATCCAATCTTATCCCCGAATGGGCAAAAGGGAGAAGATGAGATGAGGAATGTTCTGCTTTAATTTCCAGGTGAATTGGGATAGGACTAATTGGATTTATGCTAACAAATTATGTGTGGACAGACTTTATTACGTGGAGAAAAAGAAAGGAATCAAGAGCTCCTACGTACATACTATGTCATGAACATTAGTGGGGGGTTCATGTGGTGTGGATCGCAAGTATAACTAACGGATTATGCGAGAAGATCTAGAATTATGTTGTGATAAATTATTACCATTTTAGAAGAGTGCAAATTTATCAATTTTTTGAAAATTGCTTACAAACCAACTAGTCTGATCGCCAGCCAATACTGGACTGACCGGCCAAGACTTGTAGTCAGATCGGCTGGCCAGGGGTGTCTCAACTGATTTTTGGTTATCGGGAAATTGGGTTTTGTGGTGAGTTTGGTTGACTTAGGTCAATGTGTTGCATGAGACATGTTACAGTTAATGTAGGTCAAGTTGTAAAGAACATGTGTCTAAAAATATTATTTTTTGTCTTTGGATGTGTAGAGTCGCTTGGAGTCAACCATGGCCAACAGCAAAGATCGGGGCTACGCTCATGCAGGAGCCAAGGACCAGAACGATCAAATATGCCGGGTGAGATGGTGAGCTCAAGCATAACACGAGAAATGTGAAAAATATTGAAGAGAAGTTCGAGCGATAGGTTGCACCATGTGGGTTGGTTGGTCCAAGTAAGACGTAGTCTGGTGGAATCAGAATGGGATAGACTTATCAACACGTGGCAAGCCAGTGGTGTATCTATACATAGCAAGCATGACAATTACTTGCAGTGGAAGATGAAGACTAGGTCAAGAAATGGTATTTTGGTAAGCTGACCTAAATATCGGAAACTACCTTGGATTAAAACCGCAGCACTTGATCGACGCTTGGGAGAGTGGTTTTGGTAAAAAAAAGAAGCCAAGAAGATCAAGTTGGATCAAGACTAAGAACTCAGCAGATTCGAATTTATGTGCTTTGAAAAGCATGTATAAGTATAGTGTGTGAGTAAAACTCGTGTTGTGTAAGAATATTGGATTTTTCCTATTTGTGCTAAGTGGATAGCATTCACTAGGGTTAGATAGGTGCTGGTTGTCTACCTATTTAACGGGTTGAGATGGAAACTTACTAGTTAACCATCCAACTCTTGCTATTGAAGCCATGTTCTAAGGTTAGAGTTAGAGAAGTTGAGTGCTATGGTATGTAGGACTGTTCGTTCGGTTTTTTCGGTTTATACGGTTCGGTAAATACGGTTTGATCGGTAAATATGGTTTTAGTATTTCGGGAAATACGGTATTTTTCAGAATACGGTGTGGTATCGGTAAATACCATTTTATTTCGGTACGGTATCGGTTAATACCAATTTTACCAAAGTTTGCGCGAATTGTTAAACGTTAATCTCATCTCCAAGACTTCAATTCTCCATTCAATACCGGCATTTTCTATCAGTAATCAGATGGTCAACACTAGGTTCCAATGTGGAAGCATGGCTGCCAAATGCCTTTTCAGTCTAGTCGCCTAGTCTATCTTACTCGGGACATTTGCAGTCATCACAGTCTCTCAGCAATGCCAAGTTGCCAACAGGAATTGGTAGCGGAGATCTCTAATAATCTGCAAAGGATGGAGGCCCATTGTTCGTGACTTTAGTCATCTGGTCAGTAGACCGAGCAAGACTATTTTGCTGCAGTAACTGAACAAGTGACAAAAATATGTCCATCCTTGCTACGTCCTTGGCTCACACTATCAAAAGGAAATGGCCCGATGCTCTTCGGAGTAAACACATGCTGGCTCACAAATTGAATGTAACTTTGCAAGGCAGACCGCAAAGCCAAATCGCTAACATTTGCACTACAGGTGCCGGCACATAACACTTTCTATTAAGAAGTAGTAAAATACACTGTTATAAACTCAATAGCTCCCTTACAGACACCTAAGAAACCAGATCAAACAAAATTTGTGCCCTAATACACAAACATCAAGGAAACTGAAGCACCGACCACTCAGATTCTGAACGAGTAACCGCGAGTGCGTATGGAGAAGAGAAGAAATTACGTTGAAAGGCGCGAGCTGGCCGGCCTCGCAGGAGTCGAGCTCCCTCAGCAGCTGCGACGCGCGCCTCCCGTACATCCTCCTCCTCCTTCCCCACGCCCACCAGAGTACCAGACGCCGCCGCGCGCGATGTGTTCGACGGAATGGCGCTGCGGGAGAGGGCCGAATCTGCCACGGCCGGAGGCTGAGACTGGCAAGGAGACGGTCAAGGAGCGTATGGCGGCAAATCACGCGCGGCAGCGGTGGTAGTGTTGCGCCGCGCGAGCGGTGGCGGTGGCGCCGGTGGGAGGGGAATTTGGCGTGGCCGCACGGGAAAAAGTTAGGGCTCGGTTTTAGACCGCAGCGCAGAGGCGCAGCCGCGCAGGCCGCAGATCTGAGCCGCAGCGTGAGATGGACCGTTCGGTTTTTTCGGGAAATTCGGTTTTTCCTCGGTTTTTACCGAAAAAACCGAATCAGATAAATACCACTTTTTTAGCTACCGAACCGAATACCGAAAACCGGTCAAACCGAGTTGACCGATTCGGTTCGGTTTTTTCAGTACGGTTTTTTCGGTTCGGTTTGAAACTGCACAGCCCTAATGGTATGCTCTCTTGTCCTTTAGGTGGAGTGGCTGTAAAACCTTCATCCCCAAGTAGCAATATATCAAATTTGTTTATCTCACATAGATCCCTCTTATTTTGGTTGATTTTTATCTTCTTTTTCCTTCTTGATCTTGTTGTGTCAAGAATATGTAAGAGATGGAGATGACTCATAGAAATCAATCCCTATCCATCTAGGCACCTGGTTGGCAAGTTCTTGAAGTTGCATAGTTTTTACTCTTTTTAGCTTCTCTCAGTGATTTCTTGATCCAGCTATTTTTGCCTCGATTTCTTTGGTATTTTTGTTTGCTATGACATGTGGGAACACATCTAAAACTATATTGACCATCATCCACTTATGAGCAAATCATGTTCACCATTTTTTTGTTTTTTGTCCCTTTTTATACAACCTTCCTTCAAATTAAAAAAAGGTCAAAAAAATTGATAATGATATCTCTCCTATTATATAGGAGGAGCAAATTCCATCTTGATCGCTCATATTCCTCTGCATGTTTCATAATAAACTCGAAAGCTATTTTATGACCACCAGTCATGGAGTAGTGTTTGGTAACTTCAAAGTAAACTATTACACATATAGGAAACAATGACGATCTCAAGTCTAAGGATCCTACATATACTATGTATGAGACCAACTGATGACACTTAAGAATATAACAATTTTCGCAGTGTCTCATGGTAGGTCAATCTAATATCACGTTTTCTAACATGTGTCCACATTATTGATTTGATATCCGATATCCATGATCCGTGAAATATGATCATCAATCAATATATGTGCTAATCTGTAAATCATAATTGTTCCACATAATGATATAAGATTAGAAATAATTTAGAGTAACATCAGAACATGAATAAAGAGTTCCATGAACAAGTCATATACTTGTTGATCAATACGAAAGACATCTATTCAAGGGATAAAATAACATATTATTCAAAAGATCATAAACATAGAAGTGATACAATCATCTCCATGATTGTCTCTAGGGCATATCACTAAAACAGAGCTCTTCAATTCGCCATTGCAAGTGAACACATGTGGGGAGACAGAGCTCAGGTGTGCGCAAGAGAAGAGAGTAGGAAGAAGCACAATAAATGGTTGACAGGTGGGACCAGGGCCCACATAGCATTGAGAGTGAGAGAGGGCGATACGACTGACTAGGCGCACGTTTAAGCGAGTGCTGGGGCAACTTGGCTGGGCTGCGGTGGGGAGAGGCTGGGCTGGCACGACGTGTGGGCTAGTGGGGAAAGAAAAGAGAAGATGGGTTGGCCCAACTGGTTTTCTTTGACCTGAAGGGAAGGAGGGAAATATTAGGTTTAAACTTTAATTCTGATTTTTGAATTAAGTTGAATTTATAATTTGAATTCTAAGAGGTATTTGCACATAAAATTTTTAGGAAAAATTCCTCAGCATCCAATTGACTTTTAGAAATTTTGAATTCATATTTTTGGGCTAGGGAAATTGTTTTAAAAAATCTTAAATTCCAACAAGGCTTTTGGAAAAATTTAAAAATGCAGCAAAAATTTAAATATTCATGACAATCATGCATCATTTATTGTGAAGCCAAAATTGTGCTATTATAGCTTTTGATACAAAGAATTATGTATGTATTCTATACTAAAAGTTGATGATAAACCTTTTAGAGTTGCTAAGAAAAAAGAGAAGTATGCTAAAAATTCTCACAAAAAGCAAAACATCTAACCTTTAATTTGATAGATCATAATTTTAAAGGCTTAGATTTGATAGTTGATTTAGAGATATAAGAATCTATATGTATCTATACTAATTATATACATAGAGAAAGATCTGGCTATCAATCTTGCAGACCTGAGCTATAATGGTCCAGATTAAAAGGAGTCTATGTCAAGTACAATCCAACTTAAGAAAAAAAAATAGCAATTTGCTCTCCATTTGACTTTCAAAGTGCCGGTGTTCTAATACTGATCTTACGTATAATTATTTGGTTCGGGGGATCTCTCAAAAACCTGACTACATAGAGAAAGACATAGAAATTTTATTTATATAGATTCGGGCCCTCTCCAGAGAAAATAACAACCCTACTCCTATGTAGCTATATTGAGTGTACTGATTACAATCAAGAGAAACGCTAATGCTTATTGTCTTGCCCTTCTTGATCCTCTATCTCCTCCTCTTTCTTCCTAAATTTAGCCTTTATATAGCATATGAAGAGGTGGCGATTGCTCCATGCCAAGAGATGTCTCAACTTATTAGACGATAAATTGTCTGATGGAGGTTATTGTTAGTGACATGATACCTCCTCGCTGCCAGGCAGTTATAGTTAATGGTAAGAAGAAGTTACGAGCGGTTATTTCAGAGAATAACTACTTACATTAACTGTCTTGTCAGACAGGCCCACAATGTAGCAGGTTGTCGTAGACAAGTTGGGCGAAATCAGGCTAGTCGTAGAAGAGTTCACGACATAGGGTGGTCATAGAATGACGTATGACTATGTCATGTTCGTAGAAAGAGTTACGACCATGGAGGGGTCGCGGAAAGGCTCATGACCACATGGTTAGGTCTCCCCCTTATAAATATAAGGGTAAACTTAAGGAGCAAAATGACACAATAATACTATTTATAGATAAATAATAAATTGATTATTATTATATTCTCATCACAAAGTAAGATCCATAAATAACTAGAATTTGCAATAATAATTAAATAAAAATTAGCAAATTAATAGAAAAAGTTTGTATCAAGTACAATGAAATTAACTAAAATTTGAAATAAAAATAAAATAATATTAGCAATTTGATTGTCATATGAATTTCAAGGCGAACCCCTAAAAAGGCTAAATTCAAAGTAATAATTAAAAGAAAATAGAAATTGGTTTTTTATACGAATTCCAGCCTAAGACTAGAAGGAAATACATGACAAGTTCGATCCAAAACATGTAAATTCAGAAAGAAAAAAATTAAAGGATGATTAGACATTTGATCTATAAATGAATTTAAAACCTAAATTTCCAAAAAAATAAAAATTCATAAACCTATACTAATTAGGCACTCTGAGGAAGCTCCCATATTAACCAGAAAAATCTAGCCATCTATCTCTCAGACCCAAGTTAAAATAGCTCAGATTAAAAGAAAGAATCCCATGTCAAGTACGATCCAAATTAACTGAAATTTAGAATAAAGAAATAAAGAAAGTTAGTGATTTGATTCCCATATGACACCTAAAGTAACATCCATAAATAATTTAAATTCATAATAATAATTAAAAGAAAATTTGCAAATTAAAAATAGGAGTCCATGTCTAATACAATCTAAATTAACTAAAATTTGGGGAGAAATACAAATTAACAATTTGATTTTCATACGAGTTCCAAAGTAAATCCATGAAAAATAAAATATATCTATTATATACTAAAACTCAATGACATGAGTTTTACAATTGATAAAAAAGAGAAATAAGATATAAATTTTTAGAAAAAAGAAAAACATCCGACCCTTAATTCAGTGGACCCTTATTGTTGTCGATAAATGATTACCAGTGGTTGTCATAGATAAAACAAGGAATCTTATAAGACAAAGCTACCTAGTATAGATTCTAGATGAACCCAATTAATAAAAAGAATCTTAGATGATCCGCACTGAAAGCCACATATGAGAGACATAGAAGGACATAGATGGGCGAAATAAATAAGTAAAAGCTATGCATGGAACAAACAAAAAGTGGAACCTGGCAAGAAAATTAGGAGATATGAAAAAAAGACAATACCTATTTTATCTACACACTTTTCAACAATGTGTGTTTTATAACTTTGAATTTGTTTTGCTAGAATCACCCTCGATGTGATGTATTCTAATTAAAGTTGAACTATATCAACTATTGGGTGTTATCTATGATATAATAAAAACTTATGATAGTTGATTATATCAAGTAAGAAAAAAGAGAAATATTATAGAAATTCTTTCAAAAATAAAAACATCTGGCCCTTAATTTGGTGAACTCTAATTATGTTTAGCAATCCATAACCGATGAATGTTACCTAATAAATAAGAATAATTGCTGAAAATTATCAAAAAAAGAAAAACATATAACTCTTAATTAGATGGACCCTTCTTGTGATAAACAAATCATAGCCAATTATTTTTCTTGATCTTTGAAAGTACGCATGAAGTTGATTTGCACCATGTTATACATGCAAGTATAGCTAGTCTACTCTTGTACGAAATTAAGACGTAAGATGCTAAAGATAAAATTCAACTCTTGTCTATAATATCCATTATAATTTGTATTCTTTTAATTATATTAATGTGGATACAACTATTGTCTCTATTATTGGAGATACCAATTAAAAATTATAAAGAACAAGTATTTTCTCCAAAAGATATAATTTATATTATTTGTTTTAACATATACTACTATATATTAATACAAGCATGAAAATTAAATCGAATTGTACCGTTCTAAAAATTCTAATATTTAAATTCTTTTGTGTGATCTACAACCCTTTATTTTTTTTGCATATAGTTTATTTATTATCTATCATGTGTGTACTTCTAAATTAATTAAATATACTCTAAAAATAATGTTGCAGAGGTGCGTGGGCCACTGTTTTAGTTTGAGATAAAATTTGAATACCCTGTCACGGTGCCCCAACTGTGTTGGTGGCGATGAGAGAGTATAGTGGAGTTCTTGGTCGAGTTCTCCACCATACCATAACCACAAGTTCTTGTCGGAAACTTTTTAAGTTTTTTTTGGGTCAAGTTGTAGGTTTTCCATACCACGCACGGTTCTGATTGCTAATGCGGTTTCAAGAACAGGGGAAGCTGCGTGATTCTTGGTGTTTTTAATTTGACGAAGATGGGCTGCTCTTCATGAAAAGAAAAAGGGGCGAGAATGGTCGTGGCATCTAGTTCTACTAACAGTCTTAACACTACGCTAAATGACCGTCCCGCTCGGTTGAGCTGAAAAATAGTGGTTTATAGCTGAAATTATATTATAACTGACTAAAATTACACTGTACCTAAAGGTGCTTTATTTGGCGTAATTAAATTTAAAAAAATTAAAAATAGGAAAAATATTTTAGCTCATTATAGACAATGCAAATGGAGACGAGAAAAAAGAACCGGTAATAAAGCTCAAAAAAACCAAAAGTCAAAAAATCAAAATTTATAAATAGTAAAAAATAAGTTAAAAACTAGAAGTTTAAACCAAAATAAGCCGGACATAAATCAGATAGCCACTTCATGCAAGAAAAGAAGGCACCGAATCAACGTGCTCCTGCATTTTTTTCGGCTACTGTTTCACAAAGAAATCATATCTGATATCTTTATTGGAGTATAGTAGCGTGTGCTTAGAAAAGAACTCGAGGAGGTTAGTAGGAGTACGAGTAATGTTTTAAATTGGAAGATTTTTTTGGTAGTTTATTGTGTAGCTTTCGCAGTTACCAGTTGCCCTTAATGATTGCGTAAAATAGTGGGCGCTTTCTCACCAGCTTCCGCATGATCGGTGACGTATTGATGACCAGCACCGTGGAATAATGTAATTTGGTACACTGTACTGACTAGCTAGCAGTGATCTGCGTGCGCATATGCACAAAATATTGACATTGATTTTTTTTCATAGTAATATGTGTCATTTGTGCGTCATTTTTTTAACTTAAGAAGGAAGAGGACAAAAGTTCATGCCTGAAAATCGCAGACAGGGCTGTAAAAATTAATCCCCGGTTGTTTTACTTTTAGCAAATGGACAAAGCAACAGAGACAGCCGGACTCGAAATCTAGCATTTACCCAAACCAAGTAATAAACTAATAATGATTGTAAAACCGGTTGGACGACTGCAAAAGTTGGCGTTAATCATGCTGCTAAAAAGTGCTCCGTGCCTCCGTGTCCTTGTCAGGTGTCTCAACTACTGTCGGGCGTGCCTGCTGATTATGCAACGCCAAAACCCTAAAATACAACTTGTCGGTCGCCGCCACGTCAGCTCCGACGAAACAATCGGTAGGTTTTTATCGGCATCTGGCTAGGCTTGACTACCTGTTTGTCTCGCTAATCTTAGAAACCCCTCGGCTAAACAACAAGGGTTAAGTATCCAGCACAAGATTTCCAATCAAAATAATAAGGTTTCACTCGCCCCGCTCGGTTGGGCTGAAAAGCTGTGGCTTATGGCTGAAATTGCACTATAGTGGCTGAAATTTTACTGTAGCTGAAAGTGGCTTAGTTGGCGTAATTAGATTTTAAAAAATTTAAAAATAGAAAAAACATGCTAGCTCATCACGGACAACGTAGACAAATATGGAAAAAAGAACCGGCAAAAAAGCTCAAAAAAACCAAAAATTTTAAAAAAAGACGAAACTTATGAATAGTGAAAAATAAGCCAGAAGCTAAAAACTGAAGTCAAAACGAGCGGGGCATGGACCGTTCACGTGTATGAACACCGTTTGCCAGCTGTTGGGAGTTGCTAGAACTTGATTTTCTTGGAGCTGTTAGTTGATGTGTCTGCCTAGATAAGGAAACGGCCGGATTCTCCTACTTAACCTTGTTGTTTAGAAGGTAGATAGGGACAATGGTTTCACTAAACTCTCTGGGCCACTCAATAAAAATCCGACGTTCCAGATGTCACACGATGTCACGCCAGCGACACGAGTACACGAACTTGCTAAATACGGTGCAGTACCTGAGGGAATCTTAAACACTTGGTTTGCATCAAATTACAATGATGAAAGACAAAGGGTTTGCTGTCGTGCTTTCCTGAGGCAGAGCAATCAGCAGGTACTGATCTGTATTTTTCCGAACGTCTCTAGTCCTTTTTAGGAGCACTATAATCACTCACTACTAATCGTCACGATTAAACAGAGTTAACTCATTGGTAACTATCTCATGAAACCACATAATGATATTTATGTTATGATAACTGCCCCATGAAACCACATTACATTTATGCTGTGGTTATTAGCTACAGGACAGTTCAAAAAAGGAGAGAGATATGCACGGTTTAGCAAAAAAAATATGAACTTACTCTATCAAGTGGCACGCCACATCACTGCACAAAGTAACAAGTCACGCGAAAATACGCAAATATGCGTGCGCGTGTTCAGCCAAAGCCCTCCTCATGTCATCCTGATCCATGTGTCACATGATTCAAGGAGTAGTAAAGGCTCCACCTTATAAATTGATCTTCTCCACATTGTCAAAACAATATGATACTAAACCATGTATACTTTGGAATTATAGAAAATAGGTCTCACTCATATGGACCTATTTCTAATAGGTACTACTTGCTTGTAGGTGTGCAATCGGAGCGTTTACAGATGAATATCGTTCATTATGTACTTATTTCATATTTGTTTTAAGAGTCAAAGTTGAACACTGATAGCGTTTGATACTCATTTCTCCATTCCGTATTCGCTTTATAAACTTTCGGTCGGTTGATCAGACATAAATTAATCGTTTCTTTTGTATCCCTATATAGGACATTAGACAGTAGAGGTGCAATCAGCCCGAGCACATAGAAACTAATAATCAAGATGTCGAAGGAAGAGAACTCCCTGCTTGTTCAGATGTGACAATCTATCTATCTGTTGTAATGTTCTTAAATAGTCACAACAGACTTTCTCATATTATCTGATATACGGATGGATATCGTTCATTTCGTATCTTATGCCACATTTTTTATAGAGTCAGCGCCAAATGCAAATAATATTGGATACCTTATTTTTTATATTCGTCCTGTAAACTTTGGTCTAATAAAAATTATGGACATGCTCAACTTTGCTTGTAACTTGGTTGTGTCATTTTCTTAAAAGGAAAAGAAGATTTATGCGCGTATGGACATGACATAAAGTTGATTAATTTTCCAAACCGAATGTTTTCTCTAGCGCCTACACGTAGGCGAGCATTCATGGATTATTGCAAAGGTTACTGTCCTTTACTGTAGAACTTTCCACACGTGACATCTCGATCACGAAAACCAGAAGTCCGTGTCGACGATCGCATCTTATGTCACAAACGAGAAAATGACATGAAGCTAAAACTCCTCTAGGCATCTATACTCTTTTGGCATTTTTCAGAGTACCCGGCCTGGGTACCATGTTATCTGGGTACCAAGTTTTGCTATTTTTAAATTACTTTTAGATACATACAAGTGCAGCGATGTATAATATATTAGGTAAATCTGTTAACATTTATTAATTCAAAAATGTATCAATTTAGAAAGGAAGTTTTTGATTTAGTATGCTGAATCAATCCTGGATGGAAAGTCTCAATCATGAAACTTAAGCACTATGATACCTCTATTATTTAGAGCAACTCCAGCAGGGCCCCTACTTGAGCCCTCATCCTACTTTTGAGGGCCGAGGGGCAAAAAACTCACTCCAGCAGGGCCCTACTTGAGCCCTCAAAAGTAAGGGGCCCTCAAATCTCCCCCTCGAGCCCTCATTCCTGGGGGGTCTGGAGGGAGCCCCTACTTTTGAGGGCTCAAGTAGGGGCCCTACTGGAGTGAGTTTTTTGCCCCTCGGCCCTCAAAAGTAGGATGAGGATGAGGGTGTGTCCTATGTGTCATCCCCTCTAAGAATGAATTTGAGGGTCCTGTTTTGAGGGCTCCTGCTAGAGTGTAGCCCAAAAACAGAGCCCTCAAAAGTAGAAAGAACTCTCAAATAAAAAGTAGGGGCCCTGTTTGAGGGCTACTGCTGGAGTTGCTCTTATACTATATATATAATATTTTAAAAGCAAATGAATTAGGCTCTGTTCTTTTGGTTTTTGGGATTTTAGTTCTAATAAAATCAAAACAAATGGTCTAAACAACTGTCAGAGCCCAAAATATAAGCATCATTTATATCAATGTTTTCATCATTCACTGTAATCTTAAAAAGCTATCAGCTATAGCGTAAAGGAACATGTCCTATCTGATTTACAACATCCGCTACTGCATTGCTAATTTGGTATTCCGGAAAGACCAATAACAAGACGACGGCAACGAATCGAAAGGCTTGATTACACTCACCCGGTTAAACCAAATAGCCTCCTAGATTATTACCGAGCACAAAACTTGAAAAATAGATCAGAGTAGTGCTTCCTTAATAAATGCAAGCAACAAACGAATTTAGAAATTCAGTCTCATTCTAGCTGGTGTGAATGTTTTTATCTGACATACGGTTCATTTGGGCCCCATGCAGTTGCTGTTTAATCTGATTAATGATCCACTTGCAGAAAGAAAGACTTATCCCTTTGCCCTCCGGTGCACGTTTGTTTGAAGAAGCCGCCCTCTTGAGTCTGAGGTCAAGCAAACTCTTCATGATGGCCACTTGTACGACTTCTATTTGACCAAATGCTGAAACAGAACATTGAACAAACTGGCTGGGACCCAACTAAATTTAAGGGGGTGATTATTTGGGTTTTTTTGGCTTATGATTGAAAAGCACTTTAGCTGGCTGAAAAAACACTGTAGCTGACAGAGGCTTATTTAGTATAATTAAATTAAAAAATATGTTAGCCCATTACGTATAATACAAACAAATACGGGAAAAAAAGAACCGGCAAAAAAGCTCAACAAAAAGCCAAAAGTTTAGGAAAAGATAAACTTTATGAATAGTGAAAAATAGGTCAGAAGCTAAAAACTGAAACCAAAACGATCACAACCTTAAACATGGTTTTATGTTCTTAATCTGGACATCTTTTGTTAGAAATACATCCCGTTGGCGTGCATCTTCCTCGAGCGATCCATTGAACCAAGTGCGTACTCCTATACGAGAAACAAATAAATGAAGAACAGTGAACCAGCGAGTGCATGACCGATACATTGGCGGCAACTGGCAAGTGATCTCGGAGTGGACAGTGGGTGATGACATGTCCAATGTGTTTGTTCGTAAGGTGCGACGTAAGAACGGGGCCAAGTATAACGAAAAATAACAAGCTAGGTCACAAAGAGTGTCACTAGGCTTATTTATGGTTGAGTTCTTTTAGCATGTGGTTTGGTTTTTTGTTTATGATTTTTAAATTATGATTGCTCATGAAAGATAGTACGTAGAGGAAAATGGTTGTATATGATTTTGATCGGTATAGCTGAGTTCAGTACAGTGTATCGTTTAAAAGCTAATTAGTGTGACAGCAAATAATAAATCAAAATCAAACCGAAAGGAATCCAGCCTATGATTGTACCACTTGGAACTCGAAACTAGGTTAATAGTGAAGGTGGTTTTTTTGCCCAAGGTTAATCGTGCAAGTTAGGTCCCTCCAGTTATCACTTTTGTCCTCCACTCCAGGACTCTGCAGTCAACATCTGTAAATACGTTCTGATTGCTTCTGCACACTGGGGGCCTAGGCGGTACTGCCTTCTTCACTTGATGAGAGGAGAAAACTTGGCATATTTTATTTGGCACTACTGTCGTATGGAAAATCGTGTTTTTCATGTGATTATTTTGCGTGGGAGATTACTCCGCAATCTAATTAAAAACTTTAACCTTGAGAATATCCTACTCGCGGATGTTTCTCATGTATCATATTTTGAAGCAAATATTGATGTAAAATAAAATTTCGGGAAGGACCGATAAGCCCCCGATGTTTTGTACCAAATAGCAGTAGCTTATTAGGTTTATTTTCTCGCCAAAATTTGACCAAAGTTAGGGCAATAACAAATAGTTGCCCGGTGGAAATTTATTAAATTTCTTACAAAGAAATGAGTAAATTTAGCGACCAAACTATCACTAAGATTCCAAGCAAGCAAGCAAGCATGGTTGTACAGAGAGCCGCCAAAATAGTATGCCGTGGTGACCGGGAGATTCGAATGGACGACGACCAACTTTGCCGTCAATCTCCTCGTCCATGCTTTCACTACTCAGAGGCCCTATTTTTTTGGTAGCTTATGATTTTTCTTAAAGAAATCTGTGAGTTGGTTTCATCGTCGCTGTTTTGATGTGATTTAGCGGGATAATTTTTTTAAAGTGGCTTATCAACGTTCGATTTGTTTGTATAAACACTTGTGTTAGAACAAAAATTATCGGCTACCGTCATAAATTCTCATTCATAGTCGAAAATAACACTCCCAAAGAGAAGGAAAATGAAAATGAAAAGAAGTAGGCAACCTGATTATATATGTTCATTCGCTGTGCCCCACATTTCTGCTAGTCAAAAGGCTACACGTTTCCACCAACGTCAACTTGTGTGTGTTTATGAGTGTGTGGAAGGTGGCCGTCCAGCTAATAATTCTTCAACCGGAAAGAGAGAAAAGATGAGAAGTTAGTTGGCTTTTGGGCTTTCTGAAAAGCCAAGAAAAGACTAAGGAAGTAACGCCTCCTTGTTTTTGAATTAAGGATTTAAGTAATGCCTCCTTGTTTTTGAATTAAGGATTTAATATCGCCTCTTTGTTAGGTCACAACTCGCAAGCATAATCCTGGAAAGAAAACTCACAAGCACAAAAAAAAGAGAGCAATTTAGAGCCATGACTCTATCATAGAAAAAACAATAATTGTTGTTCTTGAAAAGGGAAAACAAAAAGCCATGAAAATGACACCTTTTTGTTGGCTTATCATTTGAGCAAAAGAAAAGCCTCACCAACAGCACGTGGGACTCGTTCAAAGGAAAAGAAATGGAAAGATTAAACTATGGGCGTGAGATTTTCATTCTTTTCCCCAAGTGCTCCTTAACTTTATTTCTTTTCTTTTTAACTGTGATCGATTATTATTGACTCCGCTCTTTTCACAAATAAACAAAACAGTTTCTTCATCGCTGCCATTTCAAAATGATTTATTAGGACAACTTTTTTAAATTGGTTTATCGACATTCGGTTCATTAACATAAGTACTCGTATGAGAATCAAAAGTTACCGGCCGCAGCAAGAAGGAATGCACCAATTATCTTGGCAATGGCTAAACCTCAAAGTAGATTCTCTCAATCTGATCCAAGTGATATCGCTACTCGTTTGTTCTAACAGTAAGCAATGGTCTTCATCAGTGTTCAGTGAGCTGTAGAAAACCCAGAATACAACGGAGGAATCTTTTAACTCTTGACATCAACTATCATAACCTTGTGCTCTACCATTTCGCTATATCAAGGAGCTATCGCATATATTTTTTTTATCCGGCATTCCACCGTCCAACACGAGAGGCAATCGCTATGAACATGTAATATCCCAGAAAAAAAAAAATCAAAAGTACGTATTTTTATTTAGATTTTGTTAAACATTATCTGGTTGTTTTCGACCTTACTACCTACAAGTTACAACTGTTGCTTAGACGCAAGCAAAAACACCATGGTCAAGCTCGTGCCGCTACCATGCAAGCTAAAGCACGACGAAAGGGATGGCCGGAGCGGAGAGAGAGGGCTGGAAGAGTAGCCCTCTCTCATACTTTGACAAATCTACACCGTACTTTTAAATATTTTAAGATGTATTGTTGTCGTTAGCGCTACTAGATTCTTCACCACATGTACAACTTATTTGATCCCAGGCTCGGGGATGGGGAGCTAATTGGTGGTTAAATATCTTTCACTTTTGATCCTGATAATTGACAACTCGAGGGAGCGATTGAAAAGTTAAGATTTGATAGGCCGGAAAAAACCGCACGAGGGGTAATAACAAGGATAAAAAAGGGGACTTTTTAGGTTACCAATTAATTTTAATTCAACACCCGACATATATACTGCTACCTAGGCATCACCAGATGCACCAGCGTCGATCCCTGCTCCTCGCTGGCTCGCATAAAAGCGAAGCCCCATCCTTTCCAGTGGTCTGTCCGGGCTAGGCCAGCACACCAGACTAGCTAGCTAGCCAGCTCTCTGTCTCTACGTCAGTCCTTGCTCTGCCTGCCTATCTATCAGCCGCCTATGTGAAGCTAGCCACTAGCTGTTGATGCGAGTGAGGTCGGTCGCCATGGCTCTCACGGCGGCGGCGGCGGCGGCGGCGGGCAGGATGGAGGACGACCACGACGAGTACGCCAAGCTCGTTCGGGGGATGAACCCGCCGAGGTGATTGAGCAAAATCTCTTCTTGGGGTTTTTTTTTGTAGTTCTTGATTAGATGCGCGGTAGCGCCTCTGTTCGATTTGGTTTTGATTTGATTCGCCTTTTGTTGCTGTGCTTTCCTTTCCATCCATACCCTGTTCTTGCTTTCTTGGATTCTGGGGTTTTGTTAGGCCTTGCTGTTGCTGCTGCTGCAACGAAGACGAAGTACCTTGCTTGTGCCGACTTCTATCATCTCCTCCTAGTTATTCAGTTCTTGTTTCAAGTATTTGGTTTTTTTGTCTCGTCATATCGGTTTATAAATTTTCGGTGCCTCGAGTTCTACTTCCACGCAACCTCAATTTTACCCGAGCAAGCTGAAGCGTGCGCTTTTGGAACGTCTGGAGCCATAACCGAAGCGAACTTCCCAACAAAACCATTTCCGTTCTTTCCGGACGAAAAAGAAGATAATTCAGTCGATATCTTCCGTTTCGTTTAATTCTTCAGGGTTGGAACCCTCAAGTTCTCCACTTTTTCACCACGATGGCTTCTCTGAATTGATCTTTCTTTCCCTTTTTTGCCACTCAAATAATGGGATTCGACAAGCGTTCTCGTCAATTTTCCTGACAAGCCTCCTTTCAAAAAAAAAAAAAAATCCTGATGAAGTTCCCTGCAACATGCTCCTCTGCTCCTCTTCTTTTTTATCCTTGCTCTGTTCTGTCTGAAAACTGTTCTTTTCTTGGATTTCACTGTGCTCTGATGATTCAATAGCATTGATTTACTGACACGCACCGTCGTTGAATGTGTGTCCAGGGTTGTGATCGACAACGACGCCTCCGACGACGCGACGGTGATCCGGGTGGACAGCGTGAACAGCCACGGCACGCTCCTCGCCGTCGTCCAGGTCATCGCAGACCTCAACCTCGTCATCCGCAAGGCATACTTCTCCTCCGACGGCAGCTGGTTCATGGACGGTGAGGGCCGAATCACCATGTTGATCACTCCCTCCGTTCCGCGCTCACCAATTCCCATAGATTCTGACAAATTTCGATTCTTTTTTTTGTATTGTAATCTCCAGTGTTCAATGTCACCGACCGTGACGGGAACAAGGTTCTTGACGAGCCAAGCATCTCCTACATTCAAAGGGTAATTCCATTTACCAACTCGTTTACTGAAATGTGTGGCTGCGTAGTAGCGGAGTATTGGTTCTTCAATCGTGCCAAGAGTTTGGTCCGTGAGATTGAATTGTTGGCTGCAGACGCTGGAGTCGGAGGACTGCTACTACCCGGAGGTGCGCAACACGGTGGGCATCGTGCCGTCGGAGGAGTACACGTCGATCGAGCTCACGGGCACCGACCGCCCGGGGCTGCTGTCGGAGGTGTGCGCGGTGCTCGCCGGCATGCAGTGCGCCGTCCGGAGCGCCGAGCTGTGGACGCACAACACGCGCGTCGCGGCCGTCGTGCACGTCACGGACGCGGACCCGTCCGGCGGTGGTGGCGCCATCGAGGACGAGGCCCGCATCGCCGACATCAGCCGGCGCCTCGGCAACCTGCTGCGCGGGCAGAGCGACGTGCGCGCCGCGGCCACGCCGGCGAGCCTTACGCACAAGGAGCGCCGCCTGCACCAGATGATGTTCGACGACCGGGACTACGGCGCCGGCTCCGGCCCCACGCGGACGGAGGTCTCCGTGACGCCCTGCGCCGAGCGCGGGTACACCGCCGTCGTGGTGCGGTGCAGGGACCGCCCCAAGCTCCTGTTCGACACCGTCTGCACCATCACCGACATGCAGTACGTCGTCCACCACGGCACCGTGAGCACGGAGCCGGCCGACGGCGCGTACCAGGAGTACTACATCCGGCACGTGGACGGCCACCCGGTCAGCTCCGAGGCCGAGCGCCGGCGCGTCGTGCAGTGCCTCGAGGCCGCCATCGAGCGCCGCACCGCCGACGGACTGGAGCTGGAGATTCGCACCGACGACCGCGCCGGCCTGCTCTCCGACGTCACGAGGATCTTCCGGGAGAACGGGCTGACGATCCGGCGCGCCGAGATCTCGTCGGAGGGCGGGGAGGCCGTGGACACCTTCTACCTGTCCGACCCGCAGGGCCACCCCGTGGAGGCGAAGACGATCGAGGCGATCCGCGCACAGATCGGTGAGGCCACGCTGCGGGTGAAGCACAACCCGTTCGCCGACGACGGCGGGAGGAGGAGGGGGTCCGCAGACGACGTCGCCGGCTCGACGGCGTTCGTCTTCGGGAACCTCTTCAAGTTCTACTGCCCGTTCCAGAACTTCAGCCTCGTCAAGCTCTACTCGTAATGCTACTGGATGTCTGGATGGATACGCATGCACGTCATACATAGGAGTTGTGAACGTGATCATCAGTTAGCTAATTTTTTCCACAGGTTTTTGCATAGTTGTTAATTGGGCTTTTCAGATTTCACTGTAAATATGGTTTTTTTCCCCTTCTTTTTTAGAAGAAGAAGATGATGATGATGATCCAGTGTGGGTGTAGATTAGTTATCACAAGGTACCAAGTACAAACTCAGCAGTGGTAGCTAGGGTCAGAAAAGATAGCAACAAGTTTAGTTCAGTATACTGGAATTGGGGTATACTACACCTCCGTAGATACTCATCCTGTACATATATTCTTGTGGGGTAAAAGAATGAACGAAGAAACCTGTAAACACTTACATGCATCTCGTATTTTTTTCTGTTAGAATTTGCATGTTCAGTTTGCAGGTGCAAGTGCCCAGTACAAGTGTACAACCTGCACATGCAAATGGCAGCAGTCTTCAAGCAATCGAAGAGCAAGATGCCGACATCTACATGGACCAATCCAGCCCCAACATGCCGCATGGTGACACGAACGTGCCAAAACACAACTGCAAGCCAAGCATGGATCGTCGAGTGACCCGGAATCCCTGACAACCTGACGAAGCCATGGCAAGCTTTGATCTCTTCAGACCAGGAGCCTTCGCTTATCTCCAATAAATAAACACATGTTTTCTTGTCATTTTTTAAAATGATTTATTGAGACAGTGCTTTCAAAATAGCTTATCGGCATTATGCGTATTTATATATGCACTTATGTTAGAACTAAAAAAATTATAAATCATAGCTGTAAGTTATCAACTGTAGTGAAAAAAAAATCACTTATGGCTAGCTACTTGGTTCAGTTATTGAACTAAACCGAACTGAATTCAATTTCCTCGCTGTGAATGGGATACGTGGGCCTTGCTTTGGTCTATTACATAATTCACTTGCATGAAACTACATACAGAAAGAAAATCAATGTCAGAAACTTAACAAGGCATGTTACCCTTTCGTTGAATCCAAGGTGTCATATTGACCGTTTTTTGTTTAGGATTAATAGCTTTTAGTTGTACATATTGACCATTTTTTGGTTAGGATTAATAGCTTTTAGTTGTAACTGATAGTTTTTGTTTGTATTTTTAAAATAGCAATAGATGATAGAGATGCTATGTGGACGGCATACACGGTTTTAGACTCGAAAAATCGTTTGGAGAATCTGTTTCCAAAAATCGACTCAGGAAATCATTTGGAGAATATGTTTCAAGAAACCATTAATTTGTTTCGATTTTTGTAGAAGCTAAAACCCAAAAACTAAAATCCCAAAATAATGAGGCCATTATTATACACTTATCACATAGCACATGGTTGTGAGAGCACCTCTAATAGTGCCACTATAGCAGTCTCTTAGCTATACTACGTCATCAAATTCCTAACTGGAGGAGAGAGGAGGCGAGAAAAGAGAATATGCTATATCTTATACAAGAGACAATCTGAGTACATAAACCAACACAAATATTGTAGGATCAAGTGCGGTGACTAGAGGGGGGTAAATAGGCGCCCAAATTAATTCTGAGGCTTTTCAAAATCTTTTCCTTTCAGCGTAAACAAAACTTTTCACTCCAGTAGTTATGGAAGATATAAAGATTAGAGACAAATAATCACAAGGGAAGACCTGATCAAAACAGAGCAAAACATGCTTTGAAAACCTCCGGCGGTCTGACCTCTACGTACATGGTGGTCTGATATCCATGAAGGGGGCGGTCTGACCTCCAGGCTGGTCAAACCTCTGTTTCAATGGCGGTCAGACCGCTATGAACAGTAAAATCAGGGGATGCTATGGTAACCCTGGTCAGACTACTGTACGGTGCCGGTCAGACCGTTGCTACAGTGATTTTAGGAATGAACAATAATTTCAATGCTATTTCAAATCCGAAAATCCATGCAACTTTTGATTTGTTGATCCAAATTACTTAAAACTTTGCATGCACCTTCTCTAGGATGTTAGGAACCTATTCCAATCAATGATTAAGAGAATCATTGTCAAAGTTCCAACCTCTTTCCATTCGAAGGAAGGGTGCACCAAAACCGATCAAAAGAGGAAAATCTCGATCTTCTCTTGCTTGTGAGTTCTTGATGATCTAGATGACCTTAGATAGGTTCTCACATTTCATAGCAAGCTAGATCATAGCATGAACTCAAGCCAAAATGCTCACAACACCAATACTCCAAAATCAATCCTTCTTGAGCCAAAACCGAGCAAACATAAGAAATTGTAAATACAAGTGCTTAGATGGTTGAGATATGGTCTCTAAGATATATTTTCATTACTTACACATCCTTGGCACAAAGCAAGAACAATGGAAGAAGAGGAAACACCAAAAACCAAGCCAAATCAAAATTTTATCACTTGAGCATAAGAGGGAAAATACTTGAACGAATTTTGATCTCTATTGATACTTGAAGATGAATGTTTACAACTACTCTTTAGCCACACATAAAGCCTAAGGATGATAAAAAGCTTAGCCACAATAGCCTCTCACATCTCCAAAAACCCTAACTCATCTCTCCACTTGGCATGGATGGCTTAACCCTAAACCACCATCTCTACCTTTTTTATAGTGGAGGCATATGAGAAATCCTAATTAGCCCCTCTAGTTGGGTTTTATCCACTTACACGGGTTAACCCGTTAACCCAACACAATTTCGGGTTTTACACTTATACAAGCACACTTCTCAAAGTGCACACACCCATTAACCCATTAGTTAGTCAACACTTGATCTACTTCACATTTTCTCTACAATCAAGACTTAAACCACTTAGGCCATGCAGCGGTTTTGCATACCACCACTTTTTTGGTATTGAGAAATTTACCAAAATGCCCCTATACCACCCTCAACGAAGTTTCCCGCTTCCTTTGCCATGAAGCATCGCCCATACTTCACAGTCTGCCATATGGCCCCAATGACTTACTACCAAGCCTCTCACGTGTCTGGATCCTACTGAACCATCCTCGCTTGCAAACGACCCAAGTCTCAGATCCTCCTTGAGCCTAGTCTCACTCCACCTTGCCGTTGCCGATCACGTCCACTACCGGCAGCTTCCGCTTTGGTTCCTCGTCGTCCTGGCTTGTAACCACCCCACGAGCCTCAGACATCTTCGGCGTCACCTTGACTGTTCTAGACCTCATCACTTCCATGTGCCTAGTCCCGGTCCTTTTACGCCTCACCATGACTTAGCTCTGAAGTCTTATAACCAACAATGTTACAAGCAAAACGTCACATCAATTGGCACAATTAATCTAAACAATGCACAATGTAGGAAACTAAATTACTGATCCTAAATCTAGGACAAAACAATAAACCCATATGTACACAAGCAACAACACCTATATCATGACCACACTCCAACAACCCAATTCAAACAAATGCACGACCCAACAACTCCTCGGGCGGTATGACCGCCAACCAAAAACTGGTCATACCACCTCACCTTGGTAGTACCGCCCATATAACACCAATAGTACTGTGCCCCGGTCAGACCGCTATTCAAAATCAGTACTACCACACCTGGCCGATATGATCGCGGCCCCAATGTCGGTCATACCGCCAGCAACAGAATCAACAGAAGAAAACTTGAAAACTCTCAAAAACCAAACTCAAACTCCGCAAATACTCTAATCCAAAAGTTAATTACTCATCACAACCATGAGGTGACCTCCACATAGTTTCACAATCTCCCCCTTGATGAGTATATTCACAACACCAAAAAGGCATGAAGATGAGTTTGTTTTTGAAAAGAAAAGCAAGAAGTTGCAAAAACCACATATGGTCCATTTGAAAGAGAAAGAGAAAATCATGACCATGTTGGAAAAGTGTGGAATAGAGCAACACCAAGAAAGAATAAGTTTTTCACAAATGCTCTAAATCACACCTAAAACCTCACAAAAACTCAATCTTGCTCATAGTCCAAAGAAAAGAGCAATTCCTCATCATGACCATTTTCATAGCAAGAGGAAGAACCGAAAATGCAAAAGAGAGCAAATGATATGTAATGAAGCCCCCCTCACTAATACATCTTATTTTGGCATTTTTAGATTTCAATTAGCAAGTGTTGCTACTAACACCACTTATATCACTAAAAATCTATATTCCCCCATTTATGCAATTTTTCACCCCCTTAATGCCTTTTTCTCAATCACTCTCCCCCTTTTGGCAATATAGACATCAAGGGCTAAAACTCCCCTCAAAATATGCTTGGTACTATTTGGAGCACAAGAAGCATAAAAGAAAGTATGTATGCATGCAAGAAAATACAAAACTTAAAGAGTTTTAAAGACCTCTAAATGTGTTGTCCTTATCCTCACATGAGGTGCATGTACTAGTCTCAAGCAATCCTACTCATTTCTAGTTTAGCCAAGAGACTAATATTCTCCATCTTAACAATGTCAAGTTCAGAGGACAGACTATCATGCGAGGTCCTTAATTTCTCCATGTCACCCAACAGAGCACAGTATGTATCACATTCATCACGGGAGGAAGCAGATGTAACTGAAGTAAGCTCCCGTGACAGTCTATCTACTTCCTTCTCCAACTCGCTACACCTAGCTCTAGATCTAGCATGGAATCTACCTAGCTTAAGAAAAGCATCATTAAACTGGTTGTAGGTGAGGAATACCTCGTCGGAGTCGGAGTACAGCTTGCTGTCGCTCAGTTCGCCCTCAAGGGCCATGAAGCACATGCCGGAGAAGTCATCGCCGCCTTGGGATCTTGGTCATCCGTCCCATTGTCGTCTCTCCATCCCTCCACCTCGCTGAGGTCAAGGTCGTCGAAGGCGGTGAGGATACGGTGGAAGAGCTTCTTGGCTTTGCCAAGGTCGCGGAACTTCTTCTTTCCTTGGGCATGGACTGGAGGCTTCTTGTTGCGGTTCTTGTCGGTGTAGTCGTTCTTGCCCGAACGGCCGTAGTCGTTCTTGCCCTTTCCCAGCTTGGGGCAGTTCGCTCGAATGTGGTTGGGGCCACCACACTCGAAGCAGATCACATGTCCTCCTCTCTTTCCGTCCCTCCTCCTCTTGTAAGCATGGGAAAATCTCCGAGCTAGGAGGGCTAACTGCTCATCCGCAAGCTGCTCTAACTGATCATCAGTTATGTCACAGAGAGCAGCAAGGGAGAATCCGCAAGTCGACTCAGAAGAAGGTCCAAATGTGGGATCGGTGACTAAAGCCATCGACTGTGATTTCGACCTACGAGAGACTATGTCAATCTCGTGAGTCTTGAGGCGTGAATACAACGCATCAAGAGTCAAGGTCGAGAGGTCGGTGGTGTCCTTGATGGTAGTCACCTTCATCTCCCAAACGCGTAAGTTAAGAGCGCGAGCATCTGACGAGCGTTGTCCGAGTCGGGGTATGTGAGACCGACCGCTCGGAGGTTGCTCAAGATCTTGTGGAAACGCGCAAAACACTCATCAAGGGACTCGCCAGTGAGCATTTCAAACTTGCTGTAATCTCGCTTGAACTGGTCCTGTCGGACTGTCTTGATCTAGGTGGTGCCCTCATGGTAAGCATCGAGGGTCACCTAGATGTCGAAAGCCGACGTAAGATGAGAGATGCGGTCAAACTCGCTTCGGCTCAACCCCTGGATTATGATGTTCCTTGCCTTAGCGTTTGCCTCAACATCAGCCATGTTCCCGGCATTGATGTTCTCATCGGCATGAACAACATATCGTACTTTGACCTTCCTCCAGATGGCATATCCTTGGGCCTGGATGTAGGTCTCCATCCGGCTTTTCCAGAATGGATAATCGATGCCATCAAAGATCGAAGGCTTGGTCGAGTACTTGTCCGTCGCCATGGCTCTAGAGACCGGTTAAGATCTATTGAGAAGAGCTAATCGGCTCTGATACCAATTGTTGGACCAAAATGGCGACAGAGAGGGGTGAATGTCGATTCTTAAAACTTGCCCTCAAGAAGAATTCACGAAAAAGATTTCTCTCCAGTAGCTACAGAGCTATAAAGAGGGCTTTAAAAACTTGAGGAAATCTCAACCAAGCAAAGAAGAGATCTCACAAAAACTTTCCAATAGCTAACAAGAGCGATGAAACCAAGATTACATGCATGGACTTGATCTTACTGGAAAAACATAAAGTACAGAGAAAGAGGCAAACAAGGCATTCAAATAATAGCTAGAAAACACAACCAAGAGGAACCCAGCAAGAAAAAAATACAGAAAACGGCACCAAGCAAGAGGCTGGCCGGTCTGACCGCTCGGGCTGGGCCGGTCTGACCGCCCAGCCTTGTCTGGTCTGACCGCCTTCTACAAACCGGTCTGACCGGTTGCACTGTCAGCAGGGGCAGAAAATGAAGCCCGAAAACAGGATGTTGCTGTAGAATTTCAGATGTTGACAAAAGGGGAAATGCAATGGAATTCACCCATACTTTTCACAGCACAAGCATAAGACCATAAACTAAATAGCATCTAGATAAGAGAAGCCAAAAGATTTCAACCCAAGCTCAAGGATTTCAGATTTTGGCCAAGAAAAGCAAAGCTACAGGGAGAAACACAAAAACTCAAATTGCCATCTCTACTTTGATCCTTTGGCTATGAAATTTTGCAGATAGAATAGCAATAGCCTCAGGACTAGAGAGTCCAAATTTCATGCCATCACATAGAGGGAAACAAGAAATGCATCAAAACCCTAGAAATGAACAAGAAGAACACAGAAGGTCAAAAAGCTAAATCTGAGATTAAATGCGATTTACTCTTGGGAAAATCGATCAAATGATCTTGAGGCATCAACCCAACATAGAGCAACCCATTTTGGCCCTTCTCAACAAGAAACAACAAGAAATCGAAAAATCAAGAAATCATGCAGAGAAGGAACGAAGAACACAGGAGCACGAGAGATAAACTTCAGTGATTTCATTCATGGAAAACAAGGAATACAGAGGAGTCCCCATACGCATGGACATTAGAATAGGAGGAATAATTACAAGGGGCTCAATCCATCCTCTCCTCTCCCCAAACACAAGAACACACCCACTCTCTACATGCTTGGGGGAAGAACATACAGAGAGAGTTACGAAGGAGACAAGCTTCACAACAGAACTCTGTCTCTCCCAACAACTCCTCACCAACTAAAGTCTAAAGCCAAAACAAACTCTCAAAGCTTCTTTTGACTCTAGCAAACCCTAACTCTTTCCCAAAGCCATGTAGCCACAAGGGGAGATCATCTCCTATTTATAGCCCTTGCATACCGGGTTTCCAACCCGTTTTGCCCGCTAACTCCGAACGGAACCGGCTCCCGCTTGTGCAGCCTCGCGAAAATACCATTTCGCCCCTCCTGCATCTTCTGGGAAGCTTCCGCGTCCCTTGTCGTCCAAGCCTCGCAACCACCTCGAGTCTCCGCCGTCTTCGACACATCTCGACCGTTCTGACCTCGACACCGCCCGTGTCTAGTCCGATCACCTCGTGTCTCGCCACGACTCCGCCTCGACGTCCTGCAGCCATCACGGACAAGAAACATATCACATAGCACCGCTCGATACATGAAAGCATAAATAGCATTAATGAAGCACATTAAGCATGAGATAGCCCAAACCTGACAAGTCGACATAATATGCATCCTAACCACTTTGACCAGGTTTGACCAAGTCCGACCGAGCCCGATTGCACCACGCAACGTCAAGGTCCGAACCAACCAAATCAAACTCAACTTTCCTAAACCGATGTCAATTAGTCATCACACACATGGGATGACCTCCACATGGTCTCTCACTTCAAAATTAACAAGTTCAACTAAATATATCTAAGTATGAGCTAAGCCATGTCAAAAAGGCTAAATAGAACCAAGAAACTCAAATTGAATCATTTAAAGTGTTAGAAGTTCAATTTTAGCTAATTATGCTAAAGTACTATATAAAAGCTATTCTTCAAATTTTAGAAATCAATTAGGCTTATCTATTTTTGATGTTTTTATTTTATTAGCTATGTGCTAAATTTTAAACCTTACTATGACCATCTCAAGCAAGAAGTATAAAAGAGTGGTCTTGGTCATTCAAAACTCCCTCTTAGTTCATGTCTAGTACAATGGCAAGCCATCTTATGAGAAAGAATTAGTGAGATCAGTTTTTTCACATAAATCATTTCTATTAAGTTAGGCACTAGTTAAATGAGCAGGGCATGCTTTTCCAAAGAACTAACAAAGCACTTGATAAAGCTCAATAAGGAATTCAAGATTTAATAGAGTATTTTTGACATGACATATATCATAAAAGAATCATTAGAGAGCAACTAGTCAAAAGATCTATGCTTGCAAACTTAAAAGATATCAATTGCAAAAATTGATACCACTTGTGAAATTGAGTTCAGGTTGACAAGTTAAGCCAGCATGGTATGTACACAAGCATGACAATGCTAACTAATATGGCAATGAGCAATATCAAGTTAAGATTACATCACAAATGAGTAATAGTCAAAGCTCATATCTAAATGCAAGTTTACAATGCAAGCTATGTATGCATGATGCAAAAAAGAAGCAAAACGTGAAAATCCTCCTATCTACAAGAATTACTTACAAATGAAAAGACAAGAGCTAAAAGTAAGAAAAAGTAAAACACTTGCAAGAAGAAAAATCTCTCCACCACATGGTCTCTAGCCCAAGGAACACACACACACTGTTGTGGAGCGAATCTACCACATTAGCCACCCCACTATTAGAAGCTAGTGAAAGAAAAAGTAAGCTCAACTTGGACAGGTTAAGAGATCTTAGAGTTCCTAGTGAAGAAGAGAAGTGCCTAAGAAAGACACAAGTCAGAAGGTGTGACTCTCAACACCCTGAACTGACCTAAAAACCCTGATACTCCCAAATGCTATGTAATACTAAATATAGAAGCAGCGAATTAACAAAACTCAAGAAAGAACCTATGTCACACTGCTTGGTAGTGTGATACAGTCGAATTAGTCGAAGTTGAGCCAAGTTGCATCCCAAGATTGATAGCCATCACTAGATGCTAGAATAAGAAAGTGGAAGACTCAAAAGCTCCAGAACCAACGGGTCTGACTGCTTCCCTGGTACCCAGTTGTAATATTACACACTTGGTCTCCTATATCTCATGTAAAGTCTATATCACCAGAAAAGAAGTCGTGTGTACCCTGGAACTGGGGTTAGTGAAGAATGACATGTAAATCTACTTCCAAGACATATGACAAGTAAGAATGTTATAGCCTAATGTGAGAGGTAGACAATAGACATTCAATGCTCACATAAGCATAGTCAAATAATTTTGAATATGAACAAGAACATACATAGCATAGCAATAGCAAAACACGAATACTACATCTAGAGAGATAGAGATCAAACACTATTTATATCCATGGTAAAGAATGAAGCAAATAAGCAACAAAGCATATAGCATAGCAAGCATACAATCACAGACAAAACATGCAAGAAATGCTATGGCAAATCTCATCTATCCATAATTAGCAATACCACTTGTGTTGTCAACACCATGTAAGTATGATACATGTCAAGGAACATAACATGTCTAAATTATGCTAACAAGGACAAAGAGAAAGATATGCAAATATGGATGTCTAATAGATACATGCATACCTAGAGAACGATATTACAAGAGCATGATAGTGGATATATCAAGATAACATATGCTCATAATGACAAAATCAAACTCATGCATATATGATAATCATGATAAAAATTTTAGCCTATGCAAATGAGCAAGCAGAAAACATGACAAATGATGAGACTATAACAGCATATGCTAATGGCAATACAAAAAATCTCATGTATCCACAATTAAGATATCACAATACCAAATATACAGAAAATATGACATGCAAATATATAGTACATTGATATCAAGTAAGCACATGAATACATGAAACATAAGCAAGAGCATGATATAGAATATTGCAAGAATAATGTATATTCATGAGAATAAAACTCATATATCCATAAAAGATGAGCAATTAGCAAGCACATGGATATACAAGCAAAATATGCATAAAGGCATAACAAGAATAAAACATGAGTAATATATGCCAATATGATACAACTGAGCACATAGATAAGCACATGTCAATTATGATCAAATATGAATATAACGGTACGAAAGTATAAGTAGCTCACATGATCTAGTCGTAAAAAGCATCAAATGACTTAATCACATTTCAGACCTCCAGGAGACATTTGATAACCTCAGACAGCACTGCTTGAAACTCAATCCTAAGAAGTGTGTATTTAGTGTTTCTTCAAAAAAGTTGCTCAGGTTTCTTATTTCAGCAAGAGGTATCGAGGCAAATCCTGAAAAGACCAAGGCCATCGAGCAGATGCGCCCTCCGACCACAAAGAAAGAAGTTCAAAGACTCATTGGGTGCAAGGTAGCTCTAAGTCATTTCATCACATGATGGGGGAGAAAGGACTTCCTTTCTTCAAGCTTCTAAGGAAACATGAGGGTTCAAGTGGTTGAAAGAGGCTAAGGATGCTTTTGAGGATGTCCAGAGATATCTTACGGGTGTTCCTATTATGGTTTCTCCGAAACCAGGTGAGACACTCTTAGTATATCTATTTGCCACGCCACAGGTAGTAAGTGCAATACTGGTTGCAGAACACAAAGGCATCTAGCAACCGGTCTACTATGTAAGCGATAGAGTAAAAGCATAACGTATGCCGATTTAATTAATGCACCGCTAATTAAGTCGTAGCCAACGTATATGCCCTCCTCATGTCATCAAAGCATAACGTATTCTAGATCATGTGAGCCTGGAGCGGTGTACCACCCTCACGCAGACCCACCGAAAGCGACATTAACTGTTGGCTGGGGCGGTTCCTGACCATCTCCCAACACTCCACGGCGTAATATATCGCCCATCGCTCACCCGTTGCTGATAACGAACCAGTCTTGGGTTCTTGCGATCCGCCGCACCCGTTGCTGATAACGAACCAGTCTTGGGTTACGCGCGGCTGTGGATAGCCCACCTTGCTGATAACGAACCAGTCTTGTGGGTTCCACTCCCTAACTAATACTTACCCATGTGGAGAATATAATACTTTGATAGAGCTACTAGTCTGTCCGTCCTCAAACGGAATGTTGGTTGATACGGTTTGGTACGGTCTGTTCACACGGATGAAGTTGGTAATCCCTTATATTCTATTCCTATGCAGAGGTTCCACTCCTGCCCCTTTATCCCTTGCCCTGGCAACCTCTGCCCACCCTCTTAATTAACCTAGATGGCCAACTGCTCCATCAGTTGCCATCTATTTCTTTTCTCATATCTCTTCTGTCCACTGCTCGAATTAAATATCTTTTATTCCTTTCATGCAGGGTGAGATTAGAGTAATACAAAATACTTGTTTTTACAAAAGATAATCTGAAGCTTTGATCAAAGGAATGCTTGCCTGGACTTTAACCATATACTCGGATTCAAGTAGGATCAGGTGAAGTTGTCCCCGTAGCTTGGATTGTGGCCTGCAATTAAATACGTTGGCTACGACTTAATTAGCGGTGCATTAATTAAATCGGCATACGTTATGCTTTTACTCTATCGCTGGTAAATTATTTAATCTAATCATTATAAATACTGATTAGCGGATTTCTATTGCTTTGATGATTAAACCAATCTATCGCCAAAGAAGCGCAAGCCTCAGGTCCAAAAACTTTTATATGCCCTCCTCATGTCATCGAGGAAGCTGAGGCATTATTTTCTAGAATAGGGAAACAGTGGGACGCATGACAAAATGGTAGGCAGAGCTTGGGGAGTTTGACCTCCATTTTATGTCCTAAACAGCCATTAAATCCTAGATCTTGGCAGACTTTGTTATCAAATGGACAAATTCTAAACCTGTTCAGGCTCCCCAGTGTGCTTCCCATGATCAGTGGATGATGTACTTCTATGGGTCGCTTATGCTTAGTGGCTCAGGGGCTAGGATGGTCCTGGAATTTTCCGCGAGAGAGACCTTAAAGTATGTCATTCAACTACACTTTCTAGCCACTAATAATATGGCTGAATACGAAGGTTTGTTGGCTGGCATATGAGCCGCGAAAGTGCTCAGGATTTATCGACTACTCGTGAGAGGAGATTCTCAACTAGTCATGAATCAAGTTGGAAAGGAGTATCGATGCTCTAATTCGACCACGTCTCAGTACTTATCGGAAGTTACAAAGCTTGAGAAGCACTTTTTGGTTTCAAGTTATAGTATATCCCTCGGAAGCATAACTTTCTCATTGACCAGTTGGCTCGAATAACTTCTTTCTGATCACAAGTCCTGGAAAAAGGATAAAATATCAATGTCAGTTGATTTTCAGAGTGCCTTCAATTAAAAGATCATAATTAGGTATTAAAATATAATGGCTTTGGAACATCGGACATTGGATTAACCTCGCTAATGAATAATCTGAAGGACAAATGTAATATTATGACCAATAGTCGCAGATAAGTAGTAAATAAGAATATACTAAAATTTACTATTAAAACATCAATTAGATAATTAAATACCCCTGTGCTTCCATGACTTATTGAACTAATCATTCGGTAAATAAATTGAATAATTTGTAGATAGAATCCCATAAAATGCCATCGCTTAAATTGCTACGAATACAGACTCTAAAGATTAATTTAATAAACTAAATACATACGTATGTCCGTAAGTCTAACCTAACTCATGAAACTTCCTTGATAAATATAAAATAATAAAAGAAGTTATTAAGTAAAAGATCAATCCATGGTATTCTAATGTCGGCTATGCCTAGCCATCCACAAATCTAAAGTGGAATATTCTCGTGAGTATTCCTCTTGTCATGAAGGCTCATTGACATCTGTCTCAGCAGATTTCTCTCCTTCATTCTTCCCTTCGCTCCAACCCCTTTAACTCCGTCAAAACTTCGCACCCAATCAACCTTGTCTCAGAGCATCCATTAACTCATAATAAAGCTAAATTGAGTCTATTTGGATTTATCTGGACCTTTTGAGTTGTTTGTATTTATTTGGATTTAGTTGTTTATCGCGTAATTAGAAATTGGAGTCCTGAAGATTCAATGGATTAAGCGAGATCAAGATCCAAATGAAGATGAATGCCAATAGCTCATGACCATCGAATGAGAAAGCTTTGAGTGAGCTCAAGATCGCGGTAAAACCGCGCAAGGCGAGTCAATACTTTGATCATGTTGAACCTACATTTTCTACAAATTACTTTGGTTTAAATTATCAAATTGCATGCCGTTATTTCATATGCAAATATATGCTTGATTTAAAGATTCTAGTTATATGTCCATTACTTGACTTGTTAGTATTACACCTCCTTTGGAATGGTTGAACATTTGAGCCTTGTCACCCTAGGAAATTATAATGGTAAAATTTTCAAAATAAGTCTACAGTATTCGCCATGCTTAGTACTGCTTAGATACTCGGGGGCATCAAAATGTCCCAAGCATCACTTTTAATCATGAGAAACTGATTTGGAAAGCCATGGTGGAAATGACTGGTGCATTTTGGTATAGTTATTTTATCTTCCCAAAAACCTCAAATTGCTTATCTATCTGGGCGGATGGTTCGAGGGTGTGGTGCAGCGGTGCATGAGAGTGTGGTTAGTGGTAGAACCGCCCAGATAACCCTAAGGACTGAATATTGTCATGACCTCCTGTGTAAGACAAGTACAACCACAAGTCTGTAAATTACAACTTGGCTTAGTAGATTTACTAGACCCTGAAAGTCATCTCATCGGTGGAGGAGGTGAGGTAGTGCAAGTGGCTGTTTGTGTGATGACTTGAATAGGACACTCGTTGAGGGTGAAGTTTACCGCGGCGAGTTAGTTAGTGTGGGTAGTCCACCTGCTAATTGCATAGGAGTAGAATATCCTGCACAACTTATGGGACTCACCGCAAGTGGGAGAAGTCTATATGGGTGAGATGATGAAAAGGATGAGGTATTTTAAAAAGTTACTGTGATGATCTACTCAACCGCATGACTAAGGAATTGTATGGAGCAACGAGCGGATTGTCTCTTGTGGGTAAAGTGTACAAACTCTATAGAGTGAAAAAAATATTTGAATAGCCGTGCCCAAGGTCAAGGGCGGACATAGGAACTTAACCAGATATAGTTCTATTTCAAAAAATTTGTGGGTGGGATTGGGAAAGTGGTGGGCAGTGAAAAGCCCTGATTTGTGTTGCTCTAGGTGTCACCCCAGTGATAAGGTAAGTGGTTATAATGCTGAAAGATTAGCATATGGCGTAGAAACCATGTAACGGTGGATGGAATCTGGATCGCTATTATTATTGCATTCTTTCACACATTATGTTTTAGTTAAAACTGTTAGGTCTCAGAAAATTTCTATGTATCATATTTCAAAAGCAATTTATGGCAAATAAGATAACCCAACCTTTCCTTGATAAGACATGCATGTTATCTATTTGCATCCTGTGTATTGGGTCGTGGAGCACGGTGGTTTGTGCTCACCCTCGCTCACTCAATTAATCCAGAATTAGGAGTCAGATCACTATGATTCACCAATACACCTGGATATGATGGTGAAGAAGATGAAGATGTCAAGAACCGGGTTGCGAACCCCAGTTGGCTGCCTATGGGCACGTCCTGAGGGTCCCACTTGTGTGCTTCTTTTCAGCTGCTATATTTTATTGATTTCGGCCTAATCGGCCCATGAGTAAGTCTACTACTATATTTACACTTCTGCATGATATGTATTTTGATGTTTAGTATTGTATCTGTGAGCACTATCTATTGATCCAGGGAATAGGGCAGCTAATCACAGAGGATTCTGGGTTGAAAAATCCAGGTCCGACAGAGTATCTTCAGAAGGGTTCATACCCGACGATGATCTCAAAATAGATCGTCTATCCCGCATGGCCAGAATATATACTTTGGTCTATGGAAGTACTCTATAAATGGAGTACTCAAGGGGTTCTCATGTGATGCATATCACTAAAAAAGGATCACAACTCCTTAATGACATACATGGGGATATCTATAGAGCACATGCCTCTTACAAAACGCTGGTCGGAAAAGCCTTTCAACAAGGTTTTTACTGGCCAACAACCCTCAATGACGCAAAGAGCTGATTAAAAATGTGTACAATACCAGTTTCATAGCAGACAAATACACCAACCGGCTCAGGCTATTCAAATGATTCCTCTATCTTGGCTTTTTGCAACCTAGGGTCTAGACATCCTAGGTCCGTTCCAAAGAGCACCAGGAGGCTTCAAATTCTTTTTCGTGGCTATTGACACATTCACAAAATGGATTGAGGCCGAACCTATGACTAGGATAACAATAGAAACGTGATTACTCGATTTGGAGTCTCAAGACAAATAATTACTAACAATGTTAAGCACTTTTGAGTGCAAAATTTCAAGAATTTTATGACGAATTGGGTACCAAATTTTGCTATGCCTTGGTCACCCATCCCCAAAGCAATGGGGCAGTCGAGCGCGTGAATGGCCAAATAATGCAAGAAATTAAGACTCGAGTCTTCGATCAGCCTGTAAAGCACTTGGGGGCTTGGGTATAAGAATTACTTTCAGTATTATGGGCAATTCGTACGACTCCTAGTCGGACGACAGGAGAGACTCCATTTTTCCTAGTTTTTGGGGCTGAAATCATGATTTTCCTGGAACTAAAGATCTGATCGACAAGTGTCGAGAACTTCAATGACTCCAACCAAGAGCAACTTCGAGTAGATGACATCAACCTACTCAAACAGAAGAGGAATCAAGCCTTAATCTGATCAGCAGTCTATAAACAAGCCATGCGTAAGTACTACGATTGTAAGGTCCAACCTTACAGACTTGTTGTAGGTGAGTTGGTATTGAGAAAAATTCAATCCTAGTCTAATCGGAACAAGCTTTCTCCAAGTGGGAAGGTTCTTACACTGTGGTTGAAGTCACACGACCAGGCTCAGTACGATTTGCTATGGAGGATGGCCAGGTTCTCTCAAACTCTTGGAACATCGACCAATTGTGCAAATTTTATGTATAACATTTATTTATTTTTGTTTAAATATTTATTTTTGTATGTTCAATATAGCTTCTTTTATGTTTGTTTTACTACTTCTAGTACATCCAATTTGTTTAACTAGTTGGAGAAGGGAACACTACTAGTCGAAACCTCTCCTCTCTACATGTCGTCCTGCCTACTAGAAGGAGCTTCCTAGTGTCGAACCATTCCTGACGCTTGCTATCAACACAAAACAATTGAGTTGTCAACGAAAACATTGAACAGATGTATGAGAAGGAGCTCTGAGTGTTATCCTCTTATCGTTTATGACTTCGATTTGATTAATCTGGTCGAAGATAGGTAACATCACCTAGTCGAAGTCTCTCCTCTCTACACGTGATCCTATCCACTAGAAGGAGTTTCCTAGTGTCGACTTATTCCTCACTTTTGCTATCAGAACATGACAATCAAAAGTCAACAATGTTACACAGATGATCTCTAAGTGTTTATCCTACCCTCGTTTATGCCTTTGATTTGATTAACTTGGTTGAAGAAAGGTAACATCACCTAGTCGAAGTTTCTCCTCTCTGCACGTGGTCCTGCCTACTAGAAGGAGCTTCCTAGCATCGACTCATTCCTAACTTTTGCTGCCAGAACATGACAATCGAAGTCGACAATGATGATTGGATGAACTACTCTGCTCTTTGCATACGTTTCTTTGTACTATTTGCTTTGTTTATCCATATAAATAAAGTAAATACTCGGGGGCTAGGATAAAGTTATCAATATAACTGTAGTTTTTAGTCGTAATTTCATCTTCTTTCTTGATTTTCTATCTTATGATTACTAACTACTCAACGAGATAGATTGCATGAAAAGGGAGATGATTTCCATTAACAAAAGGTATGTTCTTACAAAGTTTCCTATTACAAACTACTCTAACGACGGAGAGCTGAGTTGCATCTCCTCCGCGATCTTTTGACCGATTGGCTCTAGTTCTTCGATCAGAAGGGCTACCTCTGCATCAGAGCAGTTGAAGTCATGATCGATCGGACGAAGGTTGGGGCTCTTGTCACATGCCTTGAGATTTTCCAAGGCATAGCTTACAGCACTCTTAATCGCGTCCCGAATTGAGTCAGCCTGGTTGGTCTTTAGAGTAGATAAGAGCTTCTCAAATGCTCTGACTTGCAGTCTGATCATACTCGCATAAGCGATTATGTTGTTCTTGGAAGGATTCATCTTCTCCACATCAAACCCACTGAGTAGATTGTTGAGAAGTACAACACTGTCTTGAAGGAGGGTCTTCGTTGACTTTGTTTCCTCCTGACTACGAGTCGAAGCTTCTACAAGTTGCTTTATTTTAACCATAGCCTCTGCAAATAGAGTAAGAATGGTCAAGAAAATACTTATCAAAAGACTAGTTAGAAGAACTGGTCAAAGGTAAAGCTTTTATTACCTGTTAGTCAAGCACCAAACATATCGACTTCAACTTTGTGCTATTCTCCCTGCAGGTTTATTCTCTAGTCTTTTTCTTTCTTGATAGGAGTAAGTTCTCTGATCACTTTGATAGGAGTAAGTTCTCTGATCACTTTGGCTTTCTTTTCGACCTTAATGCGGGGCTTAGTCGTTTCGACCTCTTTATCTATTAAAAGAAAAAGAGTTAGAGGAAGACAAGAAAGACAAATGAATAAACAGTCTTAAGTTTAGAACTTACTATTTATTTTCTCCTGAAATGTGCTGATTGCAGAGTTTGCCTTTCAGGAAACTTATTTATAAATTAGCATTTTCTTCTTTAGCCTTTATGTATTAACCTTTTTATTGTCGAGTGCAGTAGCCAAAACTTTTGCATCGCTCTTAGACCTACAAAGGTTAAAAGTAGACATGAAATGCTGGATAAGTAGTCGAAACAAAGTTTGACTACATGGGTTAGTATCTTTCCATTCCTCTGCCTTCTTGGAGAGTTCGTCATTTTGTTGTCGTAGGAGCGTGAGTTGTCTATGCTACTCAACCACAATTGCCATTTCTTCTAACACTCTCTAAACAAACAAGGATAGTGAGAGACCAGAAAAGACCAAGTATGAATGTTTAAGTATTCGATACTTACATTCATGCTCCGACAAGCAAACCTGGCAAGTACCTACCTAGAATCTTTGAGTTGATCGAGCTAGTCAACCTTGTTCCACCATAATTTCTCAACACATTCATCGTTGAAGATGTTCCCCTTGTCGAGAATGTCTTTGGGGTGTGAGACTTGGCTGGGAGGTCGATCGGAAGAAGGTCCTACACAAAGGCATGGTTACAAAATGCAGAGAAGAAGTTAGATTTTTGTTCTTCTTCTTCGGCTGTACCTTTTTGGAGATGAAAAGGAGACTCCTCGGTGTTTTCCTCCTCGACAGGGCTGGTCGGAGCAGGAAGAGGAAGGATGGCAAGGGGAACGGCAGCACTTGTGCTCCCTCATTTTCTTGTCAGTGGCTTTTGTCAGCCGACATCTCTTGGCTATAGGAGCCTTGGCTCTCTCCGCCTCTTCTTTTATGACCATCAGTTCGACCCCTTAGTCATCCTGACAGTTATTCATGCATACGTTCTGTGAGAAAGAAGAATACTATTTAGTCATTCTCTACGACTGTGTAGTCCTAAAGACAAAGTCGCTTTTTTGATTATCTTTAGGTGTTCTTCTTTTTCTTTGGTGGATATATCCACCAGAATGCGAGGTTCCTCCACTTCAAGTAACGGAGCCTTCTCACAAACGAGCTTGACCCAGGAGTCAATTTCGCCCAAATCAAGATCTGTTCATACATATGAAGTCGTTAGTACACAGTGCTCAGAATCTAATTATGAGAGCGAGTACAATGATCACTTATCGTTCTCATAGTCTCTAGTCATATATAAGGCTCCCGAGTACATCCATATAGGATGTGCTCATCGCTTCAGGGGGCTGTTACAACGGGTGATGAAGTCCTTCATCACAATGCAAACCGGTGAGTCCCTTGTCCCTTAGCTCTTTGATGGCTGAAATGTAGGGGCTCTCTGACTTAGGTCTTTTAGAACCAAGTTCTAGAAAGTGTTCCTCTCAGCACCCTTCCTTAGAAAGAAAAGGTTGTCTTCGCTGGTTGTCTCCCAGTAAAACCGTCTCTTCTTCCAGTTTGGACATGAAGACTTGGTGAACATATGGATGTACCGCTCCATCTTGCTGTCATGAAGCTTCAAACTGCAGCTCCCAGCAATTCCGATCTGCCTGGTCATTCCGTAGTAGTACCGAAAGAGCTCGAGATCTAGAGGAAACCTAGGTAGGCCTCACACAAGTACCAAAAGAGCTCGAGATCTAGAGGGTACCCAGGTAGGCCTCACACAAGTACCAAAAGAGCTCGAGATCTAGAGGGATACCCAGGTAGGTCTCACACAGGTACACGAATATACTTAACATGGTGATCGAATTGGGAACCAAGTTCACCTATTTGACCCCAAAGTGCTCAAGTACGACCGTGAGAAAGGGGTGAGCTGGAAGTCGAAGGCCGCACTCACAGTACACTTGGAACACCAAGATTTGTCCAATCTCCCTTGATGACCAGTTTTGTGTGGTAGTTTCGATCCATCTGATGAATTTTCAAGGAGGAATCTTCCCAGCCTCCTCCAATGTCCTCAATTTTGCAGCATCCATCTCCAATACTGGCCAATTGGATGAGGACTTAGTCATTTTTCCCAAGTGGTTGGTTTGGATTTGGAAGAAATTGGAGATAGAAGATGATTTGGTTGGCGGCGGAAAGCTGAAAGGGGATCGGAGCAAAAGGGGGAAGTAAGACTCAAGGGTTACCCTGCGGTAAGTTGTTATAACTGTGTGAACTAACTCATCTCGGGAAATGAACGGTTATTACCTCCTTGGGAATTACTGCAGCAGACAGATCGACAGAAGTCGATTGGAATTCTTTAATTCTTCTGTTTGAAGTCCGCTTATCTTCACAAGTTAAGCAAAATTACCTCCTTGACCAAGTTCGCTTCTAGTCAAAAGAGAATAGAAAAGGCTTTGCTTTTGACCATCTTTCGTCTATGACCTCTCTTTCTCAAGTAAGTTACTTTCACTTGAAGTTGGGGGGACTAGATGATGATGATATAATAATCCTCAAATATTACGTTATTATATTCCTTGAGTATACCCCTTATCGATAAGTGAGAGGTTTCACAGGGTCGTTGTAAGCTCTTTTACGATCACCTAGTCATAAGTCCTTCTACGACTACCTCATTGTCATAAGCTCTTCTATGACCACTGTTGTAGGGGTGGCCCCCACCTAAGCCCAGCAGGCCTGTTTTAGAAGTATAAGGCTCAGAATGGGACATGTATAGTGACATAGGTACCCCTGAGGGGGGAACTGGTACATAAGGGTATAATTGTAAAGGCACTCCCCATGTGGATGTAATATAAGACATAGGCCACAAGGAAAGGGGCCGAAGGCATTCATTTTACTCAACTCTCCACTACTACACACTCTCTCTGTTTGGTCTGTAACCACAACAGTTGGCGTCGTCCGTGGGGAGGACAAGAGCAAGCCTCCAGATTTGAAGGAGGATGGCACCAAAGAAAGCTTCACCGTCGGCGGCGAAGAAGAAGAAGGCGGAGGCAGCGAAGTCTCGCGTCAGCACAAGGGCTTCGGCTTTAGCAGCCGCAGGTACGAGCAGTGGCGTAGGTGCGACCGAGGACCCCGCCATCAGCGCGACGACCAACCCCGCCATCGGCGCGACGACCAACCCCGCCATCGATGCGACGACCCACCCCGCCACTGACACGACGACCGATCCCACCAGCACTGCTCCGACGGCCAACCCCGGCGATGGCAACGCAGGCGCAGAAACGGTGAATGACCCCAGCAGCGACGCGAACCTCGTCACCGGCTCTAGGGCCCTCCGGGGCAACGCGGCGCGCAGTCTGGGCGCACAGGCCGTGGTCACCACCATGCCGGTGGCACCGCCAAGCGCACCGACGGCCCCGGCCACGCCCGCGGTAGAGACGGCCCTGCTGGCGGCCCTCAGCGTGTTTCAGCGGGAGCTAACGGACCTCCGCGGAGCCGTCCGGGACATGCAGGAGGCTCGGAGCCAACACGCCCCTCCGGCAGTGGCATCCGAACCCGCCCCAGAAAGGGCGGATAGCCGCGATGCCCCCACGTCTAGCCGCGCCCCACTACGGCGCGTAGACCCGGAGTCCCCGCTTTCTGCGGGCCTACAGCAGGCGCCATGGCCTAAAGATTTCAAGTTCCCGAGCGTCCTTGAGGCCTACAAAGGTGACTCTGACCCGCGAGAGTTCGTGTGTGTGTACGAGACCGCCATCGAAGCCGCTGGCGGAGACGACACCACGAAGGCAAAAAGGCTCCCCCTCGCGTTACAAGGGGTGGCGCTGTTCTGGTTCTTCACCATCGAACCACAGTCCATCTACGCGTGGGAACAGGTCCACAACCGACTCTACAACAACTTCCAGGGAAACTACATCGAGCGTGTCGATGCGGACCAGCTCTTCGCAATCAAGAAAAAACCCCAGGAAAGGCTCCGGGACTACTTCAAGCGCTTCGCGAAAATGCGCTGCTAAGTCAAGGATGTCAATGAAACAACGGTCATCAACGCAGCAATACAAGGCCTCCGACCGGGGCCAATGGCCGAGTACAACGCGCGCAAGCCCATTAAGACGGTCGGGAAACTCTTCGACAAGATGGAAGAGTATGCCAGAGCGGAGGAGGACGCGCGGAGGCGACACGGTGATGACTCCGACTCCAACAAGGCGGAAGGCTCGGTCAAGAGCGAAGACTCGCCAAAACAGGGCTCTTCGAAAGGTAAGCGTAAGCAAGAGCAGCCGAAGGGCACCTCCGAACGCAAGGACCCCCAACACAATTACCAGCCAGGCGACAGGCCCAAGCGCGACCAGCGCAAGTCCAGGAAATCTTGTACGTTTTCGACATCGAGGGCGGCTCCGAAGACAACGCCTCCGCAGGTCGCGGAGGCAGAGGGCGCCGAGGCCGAGGACAGGGATGTGGCCGAGGTCGAGACGACCGGGGTCGAGACGACCGGACCCGCGAAGAGTACGACGACCAGCACCACGGGCAGTGGTGCGAAATCCACGGCCGGGGCAACCACGACACGCGTGCTTGTGCCACCATCGCAGCGCTACGGCAGAGCGTTGCCAGGGGCAAAAACCCGGATGCACGCGCGCCCGTTGTGGCTCATGTCCAACACCCCCAGGACCAAGGAGCACAGCCCCAGGAAGGCTTCCTGCGAATCCAGGCGCATGTACAGCAACCTCGGGAAGGCCTCCTACAGTTACAAGCCCCGGAGGGAGCCCAACGCAGGATTATCAACGTCATCTCCGGAGGCTCCTCACTGGAGTTCGCCTCGGCAAGACAACGGAAGGCTTACGCGCGGAGGCTGCACCACGTCGTGGCATACCCGGCGCAGGCGCCGCCAGAATGGGCGCAACATGAAGTCACATTCACGCCTGCTGACGCCGAGGGCGTGGAGTTCCCCCACCAAGACCCTTTGGTCGTCCGGGTCCTCATAGCCGGGTGCGACGTCAGGCGCGTCCTAGTCGATGGAGGAAGCTCCGCAAACATCCTGTTCGCTGCGGCCTTCGACCAAATGGGGATCCCTCGGAGCCGATTGGGCCCTTCAGGCATCCCGATGCAAGGATTTGGAGGGCAGCCTTTGCGCGCCTTAGGCCAAATATGCCTCCAAGTCTCCTTCGGCCAAAACGACAACGTCAGGAGCGAGGACGCCATCTTCGACGTGGTCGACATTGTATACCCCTACAACACCATAATAAGGCGGCCGCTCCTAAACACCCTCGGGGCAGTCTCGCATCACGGCTTCTTGTGCATGAAGCTTCCCGGGCCGCGGGCCATCATCATCATTCGTGGCGACCAGGTCATGGCCTGGCGCATAGAGGTTGGCGCCAGAGGTCCATGCCACGCGGCTCGCCAAGGCACCTAAGCTGGGAGGGCGGATGCGGAGCCCTCGGGCACCCCCCGAGAGCGTCCCGCGCTCCTCGCGCACAAGGTTGCCCCGGCAGCAGCGGCTCGTCAGCGGTCGCCCCGCCCCCATAGCGGTTAGTGGTTGGTATTCCTCCCCCTTTTGTAATGGCTCACCCGCGCAAACGGGAATTTAATAAAGTTCACGTTTGCACAAATTTCTGTTCTTTGAAACAAAGTCACGCGTTCGCGCGCGCACTCTCCGTCAACGATACGGGCATGAGTATAAACAAAGTCATGCGTTCGCGCGCGCACTCTCCGTCAAAGATACGGGCATGAGTATAAACAAAGACGAGCCGGGGGACGCCTCCGCACGCACTCTACGGAGTATAAATAAGACGTAGCGTCGAGGTTCGCCTCCGCACGCAATTTCACCGCCCGCAACGCGCGGAGGCTCGCCTCCGCGCACAGTCTACGGACTCTAAAATAAGGCGTAGCGTCGAGGTCCGCCTCTGCACGCACTCTACGGAGTATAAATAAGACGTAGCGTCGAGGTTCGCCTCCGCACGCAATTTCACCGCCCGCAACGCGTGGAGGCTCGCCTCCGCGCGCAGTCTATGGACTTTAAAATAAGACGTAGCGTCGAGGTCCGCCTCCGCACGCACTCTACGGAGTATAAATAAGACATAGCGTCGAGGTTCGCCTCCGCACGCAATTTCACCGCCCGCAACGCGCAGAGGCTCACCTCCGCGTGCAGTCTATGGACTCTAAATAAGACATAGCGTCGAGGTCCGCCTCCGCACGCACTCTTCGGAGTATAAAGAAGACGCGGATGCTATCCCTACGTACTCTACGGAGTATAAACAAGACGTGAACACCGCGCACGCACGGGCGTCGCCCCAGTGCGTACTCTTTGGAGTATAAATAGGACGTGGATGCCGATCCGACGCACTCTACGGAGTATAAACAAGACGCGAACACCGTGCACGCATGGGCGTCCCCGCAGTGCGTACTCTTCGGAGTATAAACAGGACGTGAATGCCGATCCCACGCACTCTACGGAGTATAAACAAAACGCGAGCACCGCGCACGCACGGGCGTCGCCCCAGTGCGTACTCTTCGTAGCATAAATATGACGTGGGTGCCAATCCCACGCACTCCCCAGAGTATAAAGAAGGCGCGGACGCTGTCTCCGCACACTCTTCAGAGTATCAACAAGGCGTGGGCATTGGCCCCCACGTACTACAGAGCACAGCTTACCCCGGTTAATTCTACAGCGGGCAAAGTGCACCACGGGGGCCCACTCCCACGCGCCGCCTGCAAAGTACCAAGGCGACGTGTTAAGAGGCTGGTTCCCGCGCGAGCACACTTGCGAGCGACAAACACCAGAGGCTGGTTCCCGCGCGAGCACACCCGCAAGCGAGAAGCACCAGAGGCTGTTCCGCTGCCACCACTTCGAAGGGTGGGGGACGGAGTGCTCGCGCGTCTACTTCGACTAGGCGCCAGTGTCACATCCCAAAAATTTGGCTTTTTGAAAAATTTAAATTCAAATAAATTATTTTAAGGTAATTGGATTTTACTTGGCTTTTATTTGCCTTTTTGGATTTTCTGGAATTTAAAAACTATTTTTAGAGCTGAAAAAGTAATTCAAAATATGAAAATTAAATATCAACAGTAGTTGGAAATAATTTTATTTAGTCCAAAATATGTCCAGGAGCTTCTGTGAATTTTTCTGGAATTTTTGGAGGTATTTTCATATTTTTCTGAGGCCTAAATAATTTTCTAGCCTTTTCTGAAATTAGAAATCAAATTCTGAAAAATAAAAATCTCCCCTCTCCCTCCAGCCGACGCGTGGACGGCCCAGGACCGCCCACGTCGCCGCTCGGCCTAATCCAGGCCGCACCTCCCTCTCCCTCGCTGCCAGCGGGCCCGGCCCAGCCAGCCCCGCCTTCCCCTTTTCCCCGCCCGACGCGTGGACGGCACGGATGAGCCGAGTCCCCGTGCTGGTCATCCAGCCGCCCGCTCCCACCTTTCTCTCGCCTCGCTGACCCGCGGACCCCGCCTGTCGGATCCGTCTCCCCCGCGGAATCGCCCCCTTCCTTTCTCTTCCCCCCTCTTTCCTTTTTCGCCGGCCGACCGAGACCGCGCCGGATCCCGCCTTGCCTTACCCGGCCCTCCTCGGTTTTGGAAGTCCCGGACGCCGCCGCGACCAAATCCCCCAATCCCCGCGCCTCCCTTCCTTCTGGCCCCCCCCTCTTTCCTTTCCTCCCCCAAACCTTCCTTCTCCGGCCGCCAGCAACGGCGAGCTATTGCCACGCCCCTGCTCCCCCTCAGCCCCTATAAATGCCCCCATCGGCTTCGCCTTCTCCCGCACCGCATCCCAGCGCACTCCACCGCAGCTCCCGAGCCCTCTAGAGCCCGATCACCGTGCCACTCCTCCCCTCGAGCTCCGCCCAACTCCGGCGAGCTTTCCTCGCCGCCTCGGTCATCCCCGGAGCCCGTCGTCGCCTCCCCGAGCTTCCTCACGCCCGGACGGTCCTCCCCGACCCCTCGGCCGCCCCTCCCCGTCACCGGAGCGCCGTCGCATCGGAACTCCCGAGCCGTCGTCGCTGCCACCTCGTCGCCGACCGTCTCCGTTCGTCCCCAAGCTTCGCCGACCCTTCCAACCGAACCCCCTCCGCGCCAGGATTACATTCTACGCGTCACCCGGGCACCTCCGGCCTCCCCTCGCCGCCGGCGCCGTCGCCTCCGATCATCTCTGCCCGGGACGCCCGAAGGTACCCCTCAAGAGGGTTACCTACCCTTATTGGGTAGGCAACGCCTCCCCGCTCCCCTGGCTAGCAGCGCTCACTCGTAACTCCCTCGGCGCGCGTTCGAGCCTCCGGCTCCGCGCGCGGAGGTTGAGTTTTTCGTTTAATTTCCGGGCTGACAAGTGGGTCCCACCCGTCAGCGGCCGCCGGCCTGCGCTGGCCACTGCCGCCTGGGTCCCACCCCTCTGTGCTGGACTCTGACAAGTGGGCCCGAAGACCAGTGGGTCCCACGTATCAGAGGTTGACTCATTGGGCTCACTGTCCAGTGGGTCCCACATGTCAGTGACCGCCAGTGGTTACTGTTCAGTGGGCCCCACCTGTCAGTCTCTCAGAATTAAAATAAAAGATTAAAATTTAATTCTCCAGTGGGTCCCACCTGTCAGAAATTTCCGAATTTCTCGATTTATTCAAATCTGAGATTTTCAAATGAGCATAACTTTCTCATTTTAACTCCAATTCCAGCCATTCAAATTTCTAAATTCATCTAAAATCATAATCTACCCAATTATGGCCTCTGTTGAATTTTTGGATTTTATTTGAATTTTCTTTTGTATTTATTTGTTTTGTTGCTTCGTCTTTCCTCGCGTAGATTCCAACATTGTCGACGATCCCTCTTCACAGCAGCAAGAAGACCCAGAAACCCTGCAAGAAGGCAAGTCTCCTTTGATCATTTTGAACCTATGATTTTGAAATGTTTTAATTATTTTAAATGTTATGCATTGCTATTTACATAAAATGATAATTCAAATCTTAAGGTAGTAGTTAATCCAACCTTGTTATGCCCTCCATTGGAATTGATTGTCATGTACCCTTGTCACCATAGAATTTCCTTTGTCTCATTAATGAGAGTATTATAATTACTTGTTGATGTTAGTATGGTAGGATAATGCTTAGTCATGCTATCTAATAACTTTGGAAAATCTTGAAAATGGGAAATTATGATTTATTATTAAATCCTTGTGTTTGAAAGTGAAGTGGCAATTGGAGTTGTCACTGTGATTTTAAAATAAAATAAAAATGTGAAAGTTGGTTTAGATTAGGGTGGATGGCTGTTTGGGTTGGTGCAGTAAGCACGAGAACTTGTTAAGTGTATGTTCCACCCTAGTCAATTAAGGACCGACGCTTGTGTTTGTCCAAACTGAGCATTAACCGTACAACCACAAGTCTATATGGGTACGACCTAGCTAACTAACCTATAAAGGTGTAGTTTAGATATCACCAGTGGTGTATTGAGTGCCAGGGCGTACTGGTTACTCATAGTGAGGGACAGGGTTACTGTACTCATATGGCGCAAGAGGGGGCTTCAGATTGGGCGGATTTAACCCTTCTGCGGTGAAACCTCAGCGGGTGGTCTCTAGCTATACTGGAGTAGGTGAAAGGCTTTGTGATATTTTATCTGGGTCTCATGCCAAAGGAAGCATGTTGACTATTAAGATAATTTATCTCTTGTGGGTAAAGTTGTACAACCTCTGCAGAGTGTAAAACTATTCGAATAGCCGTGCCCACGGTCAAGGGCGGGCAAGGAATGCATTCACATGGTAGATTTCTGGTTTTGATTTAAAATCAAAAGTTTTGTATTCCGAGGGTGGAGGGAACTCTCGGAAGGGAATCCTGGCGGATGGAGCCAGAGAGGGTGGATGGAACCCGAAGTTTAAAATTTGACCAATGGTAATTGGTTAGCTAGTGTTGGTAGTTGGAACCTTCACTAGAAAGTTAATTCTGTTAAAACATTTACTTCATTAAAGTGATGCCTTCGAAAATAATTAGTAGTAATGGAGATTTTAAATATTGCTTTGTGCAAAAGAACCATATGGCCTTCCTTTGTTAAGCCTTGCATCTATGCATTTTTCCCAAGACTTGCGGAGTACTTTATGTACTCACATGCTACACTTAAAAATAACATCTCAGAGGAAGTTGAAGCTCAAGAAGGTGACTACGACTACTGCTTCGCTTGTGGCTGTGATGGATTCTTCCCGGAGGACTAGGTCGCGCTTCCCCAGTCAATTGCCTGTGGCGAATTGATGGGTCGTCCTCGAGTTTTATTTGCTTCCGCTCTATTTCTTGTGTGCGAGGTCTTAAACCTCCTTTGTAATAATGAGACCCGGTGGTCAGTACTCTTATTTATTGTAATAAATCGTTGATGGTGATGTTTTCCATTCTGTTTGACTGTGTGCACTAGCTTTGATCTGGGACTAGTGCTGTAATACACAGAGGGTCCGGGTTTGATAATCCGGAGGCCCGACAGAGATGGTATCAGAGCCAATTTGACTGTAGGACGTGACCTAGATTAGGAATGGCAAACCATAAGGACTTATATTTATAAAAAGAGTATATTAAAAATGTGTAAGCTTCTTTGCTTCTACTCTCTTCCTACCTAGAATCTCGTTCTTGTCTCCAACTCCAATTGTTAAAACTTTTACTAATCTTTTCTTTCTCTCAACTTTGTAGATGGCTGGTTCATCCTCCGCTGCCCCGTGGGACTACTACTCACATGGAGAGGATGCTGGAGCATTCGCTAGCCTTCTCCGGCAGCTGATGCAGTGTCTGGAGTACCGTCAGCCGCCCATCTTCAGGGGTCGGAAGACGCGGATCCTGGATCGAGACTCTTGGACGATGGAGGTATTCCTGTATGCACGGGAAGAGGAATTCAAGTCCCACACCTACCCCATCAAGCACCCTCGGTCCCGCTGTTTCGACGCTGTCCAGGACGCAGCACGCCTCGCCATTGACGAGTTGTGCCACCTGCACAAAGATGCTGTACATCAGTCCCCCTTTTGCTTCTTCATCAACCCTCGCCCAGGACAGAGGTATCCAGATCCCTTTGATATTCCCGCTGACGATCCTCGACTGTCACATCAGGTGCAGCTCACCCAGGCAATGGCCGTCACTTATGCTAGAGCTCAGGAGGAGATTGGACAACTTCGGATGCTTCTCACCTCCAGCTACCAGCATTCGGACACATTTCGCGCACAGCTTCTCCAGAGCCAGGCAGCTGAGTTTGAGCTGGGACGTCTCAGGGCCGCAGCTAACTACACGCCGTCTTCACCCGTAGTTGACTACACGCCGTCTTCTCCAGTACCAGCTGTCATCCCCAACAACCCGGCACCAGCTCGACTCTCGGGACTCCGCATCAGGATGACAGCACGCAAGAAGGTGCGACGCCCCAGTCCGCCACCTGTCATTACTCTCAAGAAGCGCAAGCCTTCTCCTTCCCGTTCTCGGTCGACTGCCTCCAGTCGTAACCGTGTCTCGGCCGAGTGTGACTGTTCACGTCACCACGTGAGAGAGCGCCAGGAAGACCCGGAGGAGGATCCAGAAGAGGACCCGGAAGAAGACCCTGAGGAGCGCATCTTTGGAGAGGATTAGTAGTCTTTTGAGTCCGTAGTACCCAAATAAAATGTCCGCGTCCTTAGAACGCTTATTGTTATGTTTTGGTGTGCTAGATGGACTGTACCAGGCCTATGCGCACTTGTGGTACAGCCATCCTTGGAGTTATCTTGATTTTAATAAAAAGTTTCCCCTAAGTGGTTGCTAGTTCTTTCTTGTGTGTTGGCTTGGGATGTGGTTTAGTTCCCCTAATCTCTTACCTTTGCTATTTCCCTCTTACCTTCTGCTAACCTAAACCGCTTCAGATGGTGAACACGAGGAGCAACCCTGGCAGCAGCCGTGACGCCAACAACCAGCCGGAGGACAACATTCCACCACCTCCCGCTCAGGCCCCCAACTTGGAGCAAATGATGGCTATGCAGCTGCAGTTACTTCAAGCTCTCGCCCAGAACCAAGTGCAGCCAGCCCAGCAGGCGCCCAACCAGGCACCCCAGTCTAGATTGGGGGAATTCATGAGGACAAGGCCTCCCACTTTTGCTGGATCAGTGGATCCCTTGGAGGCAGATGATTGGATCAAGGATGTGGAAAGAAAATTGGTCCTAGCTCAGTGCAACGATAATGAAAAGGTGTTGTACGCTGCTCATCAGCTCAAGGGAATGGCTGCCAACTGGTGGGAAAACTACCGCGCCGCCCATCAAAATGCACAAGCCATCACTTGGGAGGAGTTTGTCGAAGCTTTCCGCACTGCCCATATCCCTACTGGGATAATGGAAATGAAGAAGAGAGAATTCTACCAACTGCAGCAGGGAAACCTCAGTGTTTCCGAGTACCTGAACAAGTTCACCCAACTGTCCAGGTATGCATCTGAAGAGGTCACCTCGGAGGCGACCAAGATTTGGAGGTTCACGCAGGGACTTGACCCCAACCTCAAGGTGCAGCTGGTGTCCAATGACTTCCCAACCTTCCAGCACCTAGTGAACAAGGCCTTTGTCCAAGAAGATGCTCAGCGCCAGCTGTACGAAAATCGGAAGAGGAAGTTTCAAGCCCAGCAAGGAGCAAGCAGCTCTCGATTCCGCCCCAACGCACCTCACTATCACAAGCTCTCAGAGTCAAGCGTGCCGAGGACTCCCTTTTCAGGACCCCGCCCAAATCCACAAACTCCCCGGGCAAACAATGGTGGCCAACCCCCGCAGAACAAGACTTCAGCAGCAGGAGTGCAGTGCTTTAACTGCAAGAACATGGGGCACTATGCCAGCAACTGTCCCCAGAAACGCCCAGCAATGACTCCAGTTCGTTTCAATCTGGGGACTACACCAGCAAGAGCTCCGAGTGCAGGTCAAGGCCGTGGGGCACCACAAACCCCAAGGACTCCACAAGTGGTGAGCAGAGGGCATCTCAACCATGTGACCGCGGAAGCAGCCCAGGATGCACCTGACGTAGTTCTGGGTAAGTTTCTTGTCAACTCAGTAATTGCATCAGCATTATTTGATTCTGGAGCTTCGCATTCTTTTGTGTCAAAAGATGTGGTTGAAAGGTATAATTGGGATGTGAGTAAACTACAGAACCCCATGCTAGTCCAGTCCCCTGGAAAGGAAATAAGGACTAACACAGTTTGCCTTGACGCAACTGTGGATATAAATGGAGTTAAGTTCTTAGCAAATCTTATTATAATAGACTCCAAGGGTTTAGATGTAATACTTGGAATGGATTGGTTAACCAAGTATAAAGGGCAGATAGATTGTGCTGATCGAGCTGTTACAATCACTAACTCTGATGGGATTCAAGTAAGGTATAAGTCAAACTCCCCTACCCAGAGCAGGTGTAGTTTGAACAGTGTAAAGGGAGTGACTCTGGAAAAAGTACCTATAGTGAGTGAGTACCCAGATGTATTCCCTGAAGATTTGCCCGGAATGCCGCCAGACAGGGAAGTAGAGTTTGTCATCAACCTAGTACCTGGAACAGCTCCAATTTCCAAGAGACCTTATCGGATGTCTGCAAATGATTTGGCGGAAGTTAAGAAACAAATTGAAGAGCTGCAGGATAAAGGATTTGTAAGGCCAAGCTCGTCACCTTGGGGAGCACCAGTACTGCTAGTAAAGAAGAAAGATGGTAGTCTTCGCATGTGTGTGGACTATCGATCATTGAATGATGTGACTATTAAGAACAAGTACCCTTTACCCAGAATAGATGATCTGTTTGATCAGTTGAAAGGATCATGTGTATTCTCTAAGATTGACCTTCGATCAGGATATCACCAATTGAAGTTAAGACCAGAGGACATACCCAAGACCGCATTTGCCACCCGTTATGGATTGTATGAGTATACAGTGATGTCTTTCGGTCTAACCAATGCCCCAGCATACTTCATGAATCTGATGAATAAGGTGTTCATGGAATATTTGGATAAGTTTGTGGTTGTATTCATCGATGACATTTTGATATATTCCAAGAATGAGGAAGAACATGCCGAACATTTGAGGATAGTTTTGGAAAAGCTCCGAGAAAATCAGTTGTACGCCAAGTTCAGTAAGTGTGAGTTTTGGTTGAAGAAAGTAGCTTTCTTGGGCCATGTGATTTCGGCAGGAGGAGTATCCGTAGACCCGGAAAAAGTTAATGATGTGCTCAATTGGACACAACCAAAGTCAGTATCCGAGATCAGGAGTTTTCTTGGATTGGCTGGTTACTATCGTCGATTTATTGAAGGATTCTCCAAGCTCGCAAGACCTCTGACCCAGTTGCTGAAGAAGGAAAAGAAGTTTGAATGGAGTAAACCATGTGAGGATAGTTTCCAAGAGTTGAAGAAGAGGTTAACTTCTGCACCAGTGTTGACGCTTCCGGACATTAGGAAGGATTTCGAAGTCTTCTGTGATGCGTCAAGGCAGGGACTAGGCTGTGTACTGATGCAAGAAAGAAAGGTAGTAGCATATGCCTCAAGGCAGCTGCGACCCCATGAAGGAAATTACCCAACGCATGATTTAGAGCTCGCTGCCGTAGTGCATGCACTGAAAATATGGAGGCATTACTTGATTGGTAACCGTTGTGAAATTTACACGGATCACAAGAGTTTGAAATATATATTCACTCAACCCGATCTCAACATGAGGCAAAGGAGATGGCTTGAGTTAATAAAGGATTATGATATTGGAATACATTATCATCCGGGAAAGGCTAATGTGGTAGCAGATGCCTTGAGCAGAAAGAGTTATTGTGCCAAGCTGTGGATTAAGGACAGTATGCCTGCCCTTCAAGAAGAGTTCCAACGGCTCAACCTAGAAGTAGTGGAGGAAGGATTTCTAGCCACTTTGGAAGTTCAACCAACCTTAGAAGATCAAATCAGAGCAGCTCAAAAGGAGGACAAGTATGTCCAGGAGATCAGGGATAATATGAAGAAAGGAAAAGCTTCGGGATTTTCAGAGGATGAAAAAGGTACCCTTTGGTTTGGGAAAAGAATTATTGTGCCTGAAAAGAAAGAGGTAAAGGAGCTAATATTGAAGGAAGCCCATGAATCTGGATATTCAATTCATCCTGGGAGCACCAAGATGTACCAAGATCTCAAGGGAAGGTATTGGTGGTCAAGTATGAAACGAGAAATTGCAGAATACGTAGCCTTGTGCGATGTATGCCAACGGATTAAAGCTGAACACCAGAGACCTGCGGGACTTCTGCAGCCATTGCAGATCCCTGAGTGGAAATGGGAAGAAATTGGTATGGATTTTATAACTGGATTACCAAGAACCAAAACAGGGCACGATTCAATTTGGGTTATAGTGGATCGTTTGACAAAAGTCGCCCATTTCATTCCAGTAAAGACCACATACTCCGGGGATAGGCTTGCAGAGTTATACATGTCAAGAATTGTGTGCTTGCATGGGATCCCAAAGAAGATTGTGTCAGATCGAGGAACCCAGTTCACTTCGAGATTTTGGCAAAAACTACATGAACTTTTTGGCACAAACTTAAACTTCAGTACAGCTTATCATCCACAGACAGATGGTCAAACAGAAAGAGTAAATCAAATCCTGGAAGACATGTTGAGAGCTTGTGTACTGGCAAACAAGAGTAATTGGGATCAGAGTTTGCCCTATGCAGAGTTCTCCTACAACAATAGTTATCAATCCAGTTTGCAAATGTCTCCCTTCGAAGCCCTATACGGCAGAAAGTGTAGGACTCCATTGTATTGGAAGGAAACAGGAGAAGGACAAGTGTTTGGACCAGATGTGCTGAAGCAAGCAGAAGAACAAGTTCGTCTAATCCGAGACAGATTAAAGACAGCACAAACCAGACAGAAAAGTTATGCAGACAATCGACGTGGAAGCTTAGAATTCGTACCTGGGGATCATGTTTATTTGAAGGTGTCACCTCTCAAAGGAATGAGACGTTTTGGAGTCAGTGGAAAGCTAGCTCCCAGATTCATCGGACCTTTTCCTGTTGTGGCGAAACGAGGAGAAGTGGCTTACCAGTTGGAGCTTCCACCTCAGCTGTCAAAGGTGCATGACGTCTTCCATGTGTCTCAGCTAAGAAAGTGTCTCAGAGTTCCAGAAGAGCAGATGCCTCTAGATGAAATAAACGTGAAGGAGGACCTCACCTATCCAGAGTATCCAGTCAAGGTATTGGAGGAAGCAGAGCGCCGTACACGCAGCAAGGTTATCAAGTTCTGTAAAGTGCAGTGGAGTAACCATTCAGAATCGGAAGCAACTTGGGAGCGTGAAGAGGATCTAAAAGAAGAGTTCCCCGACCTTTTTCCCAGTCCATCCGAATCTCGGGGTCGAGATTCTTTCTAAGGGGGGTAGGTTTGTCACATCCCAAAAATTTGGCTTTTTGAAAAATTTAAATTCAAATAAATTATTTTAAGGTAATTGGATTTTACTTGGCTTTTATTTGCCTTTTTGGATTTTCTGGAATTTAAAAACTATTTTTAGAGCTTAAAAAGTAATTCAAAATATGAAAATTAAATATCAACAGTAGTTGGAAATAATTTTATTTAGTCCAAAATATGTCCAGGAGCTTCTGTGAATTTTTCTGGAATTTTTGGAGGTATTTTCATATTTTTCTGAGGCCTAAATAATTTTCTAGCCTTTTCTGAAATTAGAAATCAAATTCTGAAAAATAAAAATCTCCCCTCTCCCTCCAGCCGACGCGTGGACGGCCCAGGACCGCCCACGTCGCCGCTCGGCCTGATCCAGGCCGCACCTCCCTCTCCCTCGCTGCCAGCGGGCCCGGCCCAGCCAGCCCCGCCTTCCCCTTTTCCCCGCCCGACGCGTGGACGGCACGGATGAGCCGAGTCCCCGTGCTGGTCATCCAGCCGCCCGCTCCCACCTTTCTCTCGCCTCGCTGACCCGCGGACCCCGCCTGTCGGATCCGTCTCCCCCGCGGAATCGCCCCCTTCCTTTCTCTTCCCCCCTCTTTCCTTTTTCGCCGGCCGACCGAGACCGCGCCGGATCCCGCCTTGCCTTACCCGGCCCTCCTCGGTTTTGGAAGTCCCGGACGCCGCCGCGACCAAATCTCCCAATCCCCGCGCCTCCCTTCCTTCTGGCCCCCCCCTCTTTCCTTTCCTCCCCCAAACTTCCTTCTCCGGCCGCCAGCAACGGCGAGCTATTGCCGCGCCCCTGCTCCCCCTCAGCCCCTATAAATGCCCCCATCGGCTTCGCCTTCTCCCGCACCGCATCCCAGCGCACTCCACCGCAGCTCCCGAGCCCTCTAGAGCCCGATCACCGTGCCACTCCTCCCCTCGAGCTCCGCCCAACTCCGGCGAGCTTTCCTCGCCGCCTCGGTCATCCCCGGAGCCCGTCGTCGCCTCCCCGAGCTTCCTCACGCCCGGACGGTCCTCCCCGACCCCTCGGCCGCCCCTCCCCGTCACCGGAGCGCCGTCGCATCGGAACTCCCGAGCCGTCGTCGCTGCCACCTCGTCGCCGACCGTCTCCGTTCGTCCCCAAGCTTCGCCGACCCTTCCAACCGAACCCCCTCCGCGCCAGGATTACATTCTACGCGTCACCCGGGCACCTCCGGCCTCCCCTCGCCGCCGGCGCCGTCGCCTCCGATCATCTCTGCCCGGGACGCCCGAAGGTACCCCTCAAGAGGGTTACCTACCCTTATTGGGTAGGCAACGCCTCCCCGCTCCCCTGGCTAGCAGCGCTCACTCGTAACTCCCTCGGCGCGCGTTCGAGCCTCCGGCTCCGCGCGCGGAGGTTGAGTTTTTCGTTTAATTTCCGGGCTGACAAGTGGGTCCCACCCGTCAGCGGCCGCCGGCCTGCGCTGGCCACTGCCGCCTGGGTCCCACCCCTCTGTGCTGGACTCTGACAAGTGGGCCCGAAGACCAGTGGGTCCCACGTATCAGAGGTTGACTCATTGGGCTCACTGTCCAGTGGGTCCCACATGTCAGTGACCGCCAGTGGTTACTGTTCAGTGGGCCCCACCTGTCAGTCTCTCAGAATTAAAATAAAAGATTAAAATTTAATTCTCCAGTGGGTCCCACCTGTCAGAAATTTCCGAATTTCTCGATTTATTCAAATCTAAGATTTTCAAATGAGCATAACTTTCTCATTTTAACTCCAATTCCAGCCATTCAAATTTCTAAATTCATCTAAAATCATAATCTACCCAATTATGGCCTCTGTTGAATTTTTGGATTTTATTTGAATTTTCTTTTGTATTTATTTGTTTTGTTGCTTCGTCTTTCCTCGCGTAGATTCCAACATTGTCGACGATCCCTCTTCACAGCAGCAAGAAGACCCAGAAACCCTGCAAGAAGGCAAGTCTCCTTTGATCATTTTGAACCTATGATTTTGAAATGTTTTAATTATTTTAAATGTTATGCATTGCTATTTACATAAAATGATAATTCAAATCTTAAGGTAGTAGTTAATCCAACCTTGTTATGCCCTCCATTGGAATTGATTGTCATGTACCCTTGTCACCATAGAATTTCCTTTGTCTCATTAATGAGAGTATTATAATTACTTGTTGATGTTAGTATGGTAGGATAATGCTTAGTCATGCTATCTAATAACTTTGAAAAATCTTGAAAATGGGAAATTATGATTTATTATTAAATCCTTGTGTTTGAAAGTGAAGTGGCAATTGGAGTTGTCACTGTGATTTTAAAATAAAATAAAAATGTGAAAGTTGGTTTAGATTAGGGTGGATGGCTGTTTGGGTTGGTGCAGTAAGCACGAGAACTTGTTAAGTGTATGTTCCACCCTAGTCAATTAAGGACCGACGCTTGTGTTTGTCCAAACTGAGCATTAACCGTACAACCACAAGTCTATATGGGTACGACCTAGCTAACTAACCTATAAAGGTGTAGTTTAGATATCACCAGTGGTGTATTAAGTGCCAGGGCGTACTGGTTACTCATAGTGAGGGACAGGGTTACTGTACTCATATGGCGCAAGAGGGGGCTTCAGATTGGGCGGATTTAACCCTTCTGCGGTGAAACCTCAGCGGGTGGTCTCTAGCTATACTGGAGTAGGTGAAAGGCTTTGTGATATTTTATCTGGGTCTCATGCCAAAGGAAGCATGTTGACTATTAAGATAATTTATCTCTTGTGGGTAAAGTTGTACAACCTCTGCAGATTGTAAAACTATTCGAATAGCCGTGCCCACGGTCAAGGGCGGGCAAGGAATGCATTCACATGGTAGATTTCTGGTTTTGATTTAAAATCAAAAGTTTTGTATTCCGAGGGTGGAGGGAACTCTCGGAAGGGAATCCTGGCGGATGGAGCCAGAGAGGGTGGATGGAACCCGAAGTTTAAAATTTGACCAATGGTAATTGGTTAGCTAGTTTTGGTAGTTGGAACCTTCACTAGAAAGTTAATTCTGTTAAAACATTTACTTCATTAAAGTGATGCCTTCGAAAATAATTAGTAGTAATGGAGATTTTAAATATTGCTTTGTGCAAAAGAACCATATGGCCTTCCTTTGTTAAGCCTTGCATCTATGCATTTTTCCCAAGACTTGCGGAGTACTTTATGTACTCACATGCTACACTTAAAAATAACATCTCAGAGGAAGTTGAAGCTCAAGAAGGTGACTACGACTACTGCTTCGCTTGTGGCTGTGATGGATTCTTCCCGGAGGACTAGGTCGCGCTTCCCCAGTCAATTGCCTGTGGCGAATTGATGGGTCGTCCTCGAGTTTTATTTGCTTCCGCTCTATTTCTTGTGTGCGAGGTCTTAAACCTCCTTTGTAATAATGAGACCCGGTGGTCAGTACTCTTATTTATTGTAATAAATCGTTGATGGTGATGTTTTCCATTCTGTTTGACTGTGTGCACTAGCTTTGATCTGGGACTAGTGCTGTAATACACAGAGGGTCCGGGTTTGATAATCCGGAGGCCCGACAGCCAGCTCCGCCGCCACCGCTTCGAAGGGTAGGGGACGGAGCGCTCGCGCGTCTACTTCGACTAGGCGTCAGCTCCGTTGCCACTACTTCGAAGGGTAGGGGACGGAGCGCTCGCGCGTCTGCTTCGACTAGGCGCTAGCTCCGCCGCCACCGCTTCGAAGGGTAGGGGACGGAGCGCTCGCGCGTCTACTTCGGCGTCTACTTCGACTAGGCGCCAGCTCCGCTGCCACTACTTCGAAGGGTAGGGGACGGAGCTCTCGCGTGTCTGCTACGACTAGGCGCCAGCTCCGCCGCCACCGCTTCGAAGGGTAGAGGACGGAGCGCTCGCGCGTCTACTTCGACTAGGCGCCAGCTCCGCTGCCACTACTTCGAAGGGTAGGGGACGGAGCGCTCGCACATCTACTTCGACTAGGCACCAGCTCCGCCGCCACCGCTTCGAAGGGTAGTGGACGGAGCGCTCGCGCATCTACTTCAACTAGGCGCCAGCTCTGCCGCCACCACTTCGAAGGGTAGGGGACGGAGCGCTCGCGCGTCTACTTCGGCGTCTACTTCGACTAGGCGCCAGCTCCGCTGCCACTACTTCGAAGGGTAGGGGACGGAGCGCTCGCGCGTCTGCTTCGACTAGGCGCCAGCTCCGCCGCCACCGCTTCGAAGGGTAGGGGACGGAGCGCTCGCGCGTTTACTTCGGTGTCTACTTCGACTAGGCGCCAGCTCCGCTGCCACTACTTCGAAGGGTAGGGGACGGAGAGCTCGCGCGTCTGCTTCGACTAGGTGCCAGCTCCGCCGCCACCGCTTCGAAGGGTAGGGGACGGAGCGCTCGCGCGTCGACTTCGACTAGGCGCCAGCTCCGCTGCCACTACTTCGAAGGGTAGGGGACGGAGCGCTCGCACGTCTGCTTCGACTAGGCGCCAGCTCCGCCGCCACCGCTTCGAAGTATAGGGGACGGAGTGCTCACGCGTCTACTTCGGCGTCTACTTCGACTAGGCGCCAGCTCCGCTGCCACTACTTCGAAGGGTAGGGGACGGAGCGCTCGCGCGTCTGCTTCGACTAGGCGCCAGCTCTGCCGCCACCGCTTCGAAGGGTAGGGGACGGAGCGCTCGCGCGTCTACTTCGGCGTCTACTTCGACTAGGCGCCAGCTCCGCTGCCACTACTTCGAAGGGTAGGGGACGTAGCGCTCGCGCGTCTGCTTCGACTAGGCGCCAGCTCCGCCGCCACCGCTTCGAAGGGTAGGGGACGGAGCGCTCGCGCGTTTACTTCGGTGTCTACTTCGACTAGGCGCCAGCTCCGCTGCCACTACTTCGAAGGGTAGGGGACGAAGAGCTCGCGCGTCTGCTTCGACTAGGCGCCAGCTCCGCCGCCACCGCTTCGAAGGGTAGGGGACGGAGCGCTCGCGCGTCGACTTCGACTAGGCGCCAGCTCCGCTGCCACTACTTCGAAGGGTAGGGGACGGAGCGCTCGCGCGTCTGCTTCGACTAGGCGCCAGCTCCGCCGCCACCGCTTCGAAGGGTAGGGGACGGAGCGCTCGCGCGTCGACTTCGACTAGGCGCCAGCTCCGCTGCCACTACTTCGAAGGGTAGGGGACGGAGCGCTCGCACGTCTGCTTCGACTAGGCGCCAGCTCCGCCGCCACCGCTTCGAAGTATAGGGGACGGAGTGCTCACGCGTCTACTTCGGCGTCTACTTCGACTAGGCGCCAGCTCCGCTGCCACTACTTCGAAGGGTAGGGGACGGAGCGCTCGCGCGTCTGCTTCGACTAGGCGCCAGCTCTGCCGCCACCGCTTCGAAGGGTAGGGGACGGAGCGCTCGCGCGTCTACTTCGGCGTCTACTTCGACTAGGCGCCAGCTCCGCTGCCACTACTTCGAAGGGTAGGGGACGGAGCGGTCGCGCGTCTGCTTCGATTAGGCGCCAGCTCCGCCGCCACCGCTTCGAAGGGTAGGGGACGAAGCGCTCGCGCGTCTACTTCGACTATGCGCCAGCTCCGCTGCCACTACTTCGAAGGGTAGGGGACGGAGCGCTCGCGCGTCTGCTTCGACTAGGCGCCAGCTCCGCCGCCATCGCTTCGAAGTATAGGGGACGGAGCGCTCGCGCATCTACTTCGACGTCTACTTCGATTAGGCGCCAGCTCCGCTGCCACTACTTCGAAGGGTAGGGGACGGAGCGCTCGCGTGTCTGCTTCGACTAGGCGCCAGCTCCGCCGCCACCGCTTCGAAGGGTAGGGGACGGAGCGCTCGCGCGTCTACTTCGGCGTCTACTTCGGCGTCTACTTCGACTAGGCGCCAGCTCCGCTGCCACTACTTCGAAGGGTAGGGGACGGAGCGCTCGCGCGTCTGCTTCGACTAGGCGCCAGCTCCGCCGCCACCGCTTCGAAGGGTAGGGGACGGAGCGCTCGCGCGTCTGCTTCGACTAGGCGCCAGCTCTGCTGCCACTACTTCGAAGGGTTGGGGACGGAGCGTTCGTGCGTCTGCTTCGACTAGGCGCCAGCTCCGCCGCCACCGCTTCGAAGTATAGGGGACGGAGCGCTCGCGCGTCTACTTCTGCGTCTACTTCGATTAGGCGCCAGCTCCGCTGCCACTACTTCGAAGGGTAGGGGACGGAGCGCTCGCGCGTCTGCTTCGACTAGGCGCCAGCTCCGCCGCCACCGCTTCGAAGGGTAGGGGACGGAGCGCTCGCGCATCTACTTCGACTAGACGCCAGCTCCGCTGCCACTACTTCGAAGGGTAGGGGACGGAGCGCTCGCGCGTCTGCTTCGACTAGGTGGCAGCTCCGCCGCCACCACTTCGAAGGGTAGGGGACAGAGCGCTCGCGCGTCTACTTCGGCGTCTACTTCGACTAGGCGCCAGCCCCGCTGCCACTACTTCGAAGGGTAGGGGACGGAGCGCTCGCGCGTCTGCTTCGACTAGGTGCCAGCTCCGCCGCCACCGCTTCGAAGGGTAGGGGACGGAGCGCTCGCACGTCTGCTTCGACTAGGTGCCAGCTCCGCCGCCAACGCTTCGAAGGGTAGGGGACGGAGCGCTCGCGCGTCTACTTCGGCGTCTACTTCGACTAGGCACCAGCTCCGCTGCCACCACTTCGAAGGCAAGATCTGGTCAAGACTGTTCTTTGTTTTCGCTAAGGACGCTTACAAAGGCACACAGACACCCCCGGTGCACTAGGCTGCTAGTCGGCAGGCTCATCCTTAACATGTGCCCGTACCGTCCGTACCGAGGTCCCTTTCGAAGACGCCCGACTCGCCCAGAAATCCAACGCTTCCTCGGCTCGTTGCCAGCACCGAAGACGCCGTCGGGTCGCGAGGTCGGAGATCAGCAGCCAGCCCCGGTTGGGTAGCTGCTCGGGACAAGGGGGCAGGAATCAGAACAGCAGGAAACAACTCCGTATTTTTGCAAACATAAAACAAAGAAGATGACCCGGGCTTCGGTTACAACGCACACCAACACGCGACAACCTCCTATCACACCTGTGGATCCACGGTGTCCTCCGGAGCCGCGGCGCCATCGTCGTCACGCCAGGGGACCTCGTCCAGAAACCGACCAAGGTTCCCCTCGCCGTACAAGTTGTTCCGTAGCTCGACTAGGGCTGCGGCCTCGCCGTAGTATTCCCATATCCGCTCATGGAAGAACCTCCCTGCACGGCGTACAGCTCGCACGGCGCCGGACATTACGCCGCCTCCCGCGGACATCTCCAGTCGGGAATCGGCTAACCCCACAACGTGCTCACAACCGCGGTGTCGCAGTATGCGCAGTGGCTGCCAAAGATCGCCGCGGCGCCACGCGCAACGCCGGCCGCCTCTCCAATCCACCGGAGTGACCGCGATAGGTCCTCGGGCCCGAAGTAGCGCGCCAACACTTTGGTGACAAGCCCCTTGAGAGTGTCTTCCAGGGCCAGCATGGCGTCCCAGGCGGCTGCCGAAGCGTCGCCCAAGGCTTGATCTCGCTCCGCGAGAGCTCGATCTCGCTCCGCGAGAGCTCGATCTCGCTCCGCGAGAGAGGCAGCAAGCTCGCTGTTTCTCCCCTCCAGAGCAGCGATTTGTTGTACAAGGCCGTCCCGTTCTGCAGCAGCCTCTTGCCGCACTGCTTCCGCGGCCGAGGCTCGCGCCGCGGTGACGAGCCCATCGGTGTGCGTCTTCATCTCCGCGCACTCCAACTCCAAGCAGCGTATACGAGCATCCTGGGCGGATCGCCCTTCCACAGCCCCCTGCAGCTCTTCTTCGGCAGCCCGCAGCCTGCTCCGCATCGCTGCTCCCTCGCAGACGTGAGCACTTTACAGGGCCTGGGCCAGCACGAGTGTTTGTGCGACGCAAGAGTTAGCAAATGCGAAGCGGCTGCAAGGGGGTCTAAAAGACAGACGCTTACCTGCACCCCCGACACCTCCAATGCATCTCCAAGGCGCCCTGACCCATAGGTCTGCAACACCTGTTGTCCGATGCCGGAGGCCGCGTCTTTCGAAATTTCGCGCCATGCCCTCAGAGTATCCGGCGGAGGGACGAAGTCCGCCGGGCTTGGCCGCGCGGCACCTGTGTCGCCAGCACCGGAACCCCTGCGCTCAAGGAACGGTTCCTCCTCCGGGATAAGTGTCGCTGCGAAGAGAAATTACACATGTCACGAGGTGTAAAAAAAACGAAGGAGTACCATCATAACCTACCTTCGGTTGCGGGCGGGAGGCTTCGCGGAGACGTCTCCCTAGCCGCAGGCGGGAACGCATCCACGCCGGCCCCACGGACGGCGTTGTCTCGGAAGGCCTGGGGACCACCGAGTCAGGACCTAGCGCTAACCGAACCTGCGCCACGGTCACCGTGGCCCGAGGGGCTGGGAGGGCGCGGGGTGGAGGGACCTCGATGCTCGAAGCATGGTCCCACAGGCTCCCAACACCGGTCACCACAACGAACCCTCGCGAAGTCCGCGGAAGGGAGGACTGCAGGCGCGCCCGCTTTGCTTGGGCGGGAGATACCACCGCGGTACCCACCACAGAAGGGGCCCCTCCGGCTGCATCATCCGCTGAAGGGGTCTCCATAGCTACGACGATAGAGGTCGGGGACGTCACCCCCATGACTTCCGCGGGGGTTACCCCCACCTTTGCGGGAGACACCCCCGCCTCCGCGGGAGACACCTCGGCCTCAGCCGCTGTGGTTAGCAAAGGCAGCGCTCCACACGCTCCCGCGGAGGGCAGCCCCGCCAAGGCCATGCTCGGAGACGAGGACTCCGCACCGGTGTTGCCAGCCGGCACCACCACCTCGGCAACGGTCGCGGGCAACGGGGCCTCCGCGGCACGACCTCCGCCACCGGTGCCCCCGCCCTCAGTCTCCGCACCCTCTAAATCTGAATAGGCATACCTCGCCGAACTCGACCCCGGGCTCGCCGCGCCGGCAGGAGCAGCGGCAACCGCCGTACGGGCCATGGTCGCGGTGCTCCGGGTCCTTTTGCGGGACGGCGCCTTCGTCTTCGCGGCACCATCATCCTCGTGCTGCTGGTCCGGAGGGGGGCGATCCGGCACAGGAAGCCCTAAGGCCTCACACACGCGGTTTATCCGCCCCAGTCCGGCCTCCGCGGTCGCAGCTGCGCGTTGCCCGTGCTCTCTACCGGTGTATGGCCCGAGGAACACGCGCGCTCCGCGTCCTCAAGGCGAGGCCCTGCCCCAGACGACACATTTACATAAATGCAATACATACAATTGAAGAGGAAGATATGGTTCAGACTTACGAAGGCCAATCGGCACGGGCAACGAGCAAACGGACGGGCGAACGTTGTCATCCCGACGTTCACCGACTGTGAAGCGCCAACCGTGGGAAAGCGGCGTTGCACCGAGCATCATATACTCCTTGGCGAGGTCGCGCATATTGAAGCGAGCGGCGACCCCCACAAGTCTCCGCGCTCTCAGCCTATCTTCCTGGTCAAGCGCTAAGCCGGGGGCGGTCTTGAATGTAATCGACCCGCCTACGCATTCAAGGCCGTTGCCACTTGTTACACGATGGTAGAACCACCGCCTCGCCCAGTTGACCTCCCACTTCCCTCGGGTCGCGTTCGCAGGGAAGAGCTTCCCACATGACGCCCGTAGGAGGAAGTTGACGCTGCCAAATTTGGACAGCGTACCGTCCTTCCGCTCCTTCGGTTGGCACCGGGCCTCATGCAGATACGCGAACAAGGAAGCGCTGGGCCAACACCCCTCCAAGCGCAGGGCCTAGCTGTACACGGCGAGGCGAGCCACCACGTTCGGAGTCAATTGTGACAGCTCCAACTTGAAGGTCCGCAGCACCGCCCCGACAATTGCCGCGGACGGAATGCGAAGCCCGGCTTCGAAGTAGGCAACGAAGACGATCGCCTCCGACTTCCTAGGGCGCGGCTCCGTTTCGTCATCGGTAGGCAACCGCACAGCGTGGCGATCCGATAGCTTCCCATCTCGCAGCAGCGACCGGATGGTGTCCTCCGTCACGAGCGTGCGGCCCAACTCGCCGGAGTACGGACCCTGACTCTTCTTCGCCGCCCACCACTTGTCTGCCGCCGGCGGATCGCGCTCCCCCAGCGTGTATTTCACCTCCAGAGGTGAGGACCGCCTGCGGATGGCGTAGCCGCCCACCTGGGTACGCTCGTCGCAAGTCGCCATCAGCATCCACGGGGAATTTGGCAGCAGGAAAGGAGCGCGGGAACAGGGCGAGTGAATGTGGAAAGCGACGTGAACAACCAGAAAGCGCGAGGAGGCATGGGCACAACTCCACGGGGGGTCCTTAAAGGCCCCCCGCCTCCCACCGTGAGTAAGCGCAAACAGCAAGCGGCAACCGCTCACCTCCCCATGCGCGAAGTCGAAGCGTCGCGGCGGTCCACATAGCCAGCACGCGACAGTGGTCGTACAGAGTCCTCTCACCACGCGACGTGTCACTAACGCAGGTCGTGACCCTGGCCACACCTGTCCGAAGAAACAGCCACAAGTCCGTGCGGCATGCGCAACCGCTCGCAGCCGGTGACGCGTGTTGGAAGGGGGGCAGCCAGCGGGCGGCACGCCTACAGCGCCGCGCCACGTGCCCCGCCCCTCGGAGGAACGAACTTGACCACGGGCGGCCTGTTGGCACACCAATCATGACCCGCCGCGTGTTCACCCCGAATGGACAAGTGCGTACAGATATAGCAGCCCGACTGTCAGCCCGGGGGTCGGCGCGATTCCCGGAGCCATTAAAGCGCACTACCACAGGCCAGCTCCGCTACCACCGCTTCGAAGGGTAGGCGACGGAGCACTCGCGTGTCTACCTCGAGTAGGCGCCAGCTCCGCTGCCACCGCTTCAAAGGGTAGGGGACGGAGCGCTCGCGCGTCTACCTCGACTAGGCGCCAGCTCCGCTGCCACTACTTCGAAGGGTAGGGGACGGAGCGCTGGCGCGTCTGCCTCGACTAGGCGCCAGCTCCGCTGCCACCGCTTCGAAGGGTAGGGGACGGAGCGCTCGCGCGTCTACCTCGACTAGGCGCCAGCTCCGCTGCCACCGCTTCGAAGGGTAGGGAACGGAGTGCTCGCGCGTCTACTTCGACTAGGCGCCAGCTCCGCTGCCACCGCTTCGAAGGGTGGGGGACGGTCTCCCGCGTCTACTTCGACTAGGCGCCTGCTCCGCTGCCACCGCTTCGAAGGGTAGGGGACGAAGCGCTCGCACGTCTACCTCGACTAGGCGTCAGCTCCGCTGCCACCGCTGATGGAGCGCTCGCGCGTCTACTTCGACTAGGCGCCAGCTCTGCTGCCACTATTTCGAAGGGTAGGGGACGCAGCGCTCGCGCGTCTACTTCAACTAGGCGCCAGCTCCGCTGCCACCGCTCAGCATCCCCGGACCACCTTGCCAACGCCTGCCCTCCGCGGTTACTATCCTCCAAGGCAGGAGAACAGTAGTCTCGGAACACCACCCCACTGCTCGTCTTGTAGGCACCGCCTCCGCGGGGTGGCACATCCGACGGCATTCCCCACACATCGCACTGGCGCAAAAATACAGAGCGAGCATAGCAACTGCAGGCAGTTGCCGTAAACAGACGCCAACCAAGCTCCCAAGAAAAATAGGCATCCATCAGTACATCAACATCCCCCGAGCGGCGTGGTGCCGCCATGGAATGTGGATGTACTGAAGAGGCCCATTTTAGGGGAGCAGCGCCTATCCGCGTGCGCAATGCAGCGTCCTGCTGTCACAATGCTCCAAGACCCGCGTTGAGAGAAGGAGTGTCGCCACATGGCGTCACCACGCCCCCACCCCCTCAAGTCTCGCGTCGCGCCAATCAAGCTCCGCGGTGTAGGCTGGCAGTTGCTTGTCGTCGAGGGCGCTCGACGCCGGAGACGCGCGTGCACGATGGCTTACGACCCGCCCCGCCTCATACGCTGACACATTTGACTCCGCCAACATCTCCACTCCGGGCGACGGCCTCGACCCCGCCACGGAAGCAGTAGGTGGGTGACGAAGCCTTCGACAAGCCGCCCGGCGTCACGCCTTCGCAAAAAGGCGAACACTGCACTTCGAACGATGAAAAAGCTCACAGGCCGCAGGGACGGAGGGGGCCAAAGGGCTCGGCAACATGGTTTCGGCCCGTGAAGCCCTTCACCATGAGAGGCTCCTGTTGTAGGGGTGGCCCCCACCTAAACCCAGCAGGCCTGTTTCGGAAGTATAAGGCCCAGAATGGGACATGTATAGTGACATAGGTACCCCTGAGGGGAGAACTGGTACATAAGGGTATAATTGTAAAGGCACTCCCCATGTGGATGTAATATAAGACATAGGCCACAAGGAAAGGGGCCGAAGGCATTCATTTTACTCAACTCTCCACTACTACACTCTCTCTCTCTGTTTGGTCTGTAACCACAACAACCATCTAGTTGTAAGTCCTTCTACGACTATCTTATTATCGTAAGCTCTTCTATAACCACATAGTCATAAATTGTCTTGCGACTACCTCATGGTCGTGGACCTTCCTGCGACCAGTCTATTTCCATCTACGATGACCTACTACATCATGAGTTGGTCTGACAAGGCGGTTAGAACGTGTGTTTATTCTTAATAACCACGCATGATCTCTCTCTGACAACAACCGCCGCACGATGAACATGCCATTATGTCTCTCTGATAATAACTCTCATTGGACGATTATCATCCGAAGTGTTAAGGCATCTTTTGGCATGGGACAATGGCTATCGCTTCGCCAAATATATAAAGGTTGACGTCGGAGAGAAGAAGAGACCGGACAAGAGAAGATCGGACATAGTCCAAGCTAGGCTTAGTGCAAAGCATTTTGTATTACTCTCTCAGTTGTAATCAATAATCAATTCTCTAAGCAACAGTCACACAGGATATAGGGTTGTTATTCTCCTAAGAGAAGGCCCGAACCTATATAAAAATTTATGTGTCTCTCCTGTGTGTGATCGTAGTCCAGGTCTACAAGAGTTTCCCCCGAATCCAAAAAATTATACTAAGATCGGTATTAAAACAGCAACAAAATTAATCTTAGAAATGTACTGTTGAAGATGTTGTCACTAGTGTTATCTTCAAGTGAGGTGAAAGCCTTATAGACGACTTTAAGAGACATATCACTATTGTACATACTCTGATGCTTGAGAACTCATTCAATATGGTGGCCCCTGATGAAATACATATAAAGAACATAAAATGATCACACAAATTAGGGACCAACTAACGCCTGTACTTTTGATGGGAGGCTTCCCATCGGACACTCCGGAGCAACATCGGTTAACAACCTTTGCAACATTCATAACCAATATTTCCAATAAATTGCATAATAATAGTGGAATGTTGAGGAAAAACTACAAAAATATTACCTTCTCGGCAAAAAAGAATCAAATGAGCCATAAATGTAGAACTTAGCTAAGTGCTAAAATAAGATCAAAAATTCCAAATAACAAATTTATGACTTTGCGACATTGCAACATTTTATAATATGATGATGCAACATCCTGAAGTCCCAAACCTAGCATTTCGAAATTTTATTGCGACAATAAAAAAATAAATAGATGAAACATCTCAAAATTCTTATTGCAACAATTCAAACAACATATTACAATATCTCACATCTTTTTAGGGGTGAGCTTTTATTCCTCATCAACCATGGTCACGATGCTCATGAAGTACGTACTCTAAGCCTGTCTACGATGGAGCATGGTTGGCTTCGTGAGGGATTCTCTGACGTAACAGAGCAAAGTCACAGCGTGACTTTGCTCTGTATCGACGCTTCATCTTCCAACCAACGGCCCAGATTAAATCTAGCTTTTTTGATTTTTTACTTATAGCTTTTAGTTTTTTTACTTTAATCTTTTTCTAGCTTTTTTCTTTTTTCTTATATTTCTTTATATTATATGTTTTAAAATAACCTATTTTTAAAATTAAAAAATAGATTATTTTAACACATATAATATAAAGAAATATAATAAAAAGAAAAAACCTAGAAAAAGATTAAAGTAAAAAACTAAAAGCTATAAGTAAAAAAATCAAAAAAAGCTAGATTTAATCTGAGCCGTTGGTTGGAAGATGAAGCGTTGATACAGAGCAAAGTCACAGCGTGACTTTACTCTGTTACGTCAGAGAAGTTGCGCCGGGTTGGCTTATGCAATGCTCATAAGTACTAGCGATAGCAATCTCGAAAAGGGGAGGCATCCACATGGGTTCCGACCGCGAGTGGCAAGAATGGGAAGGAGGAGGGGCGGTGCAATGCAGCCCATGGGGAAGTGAGGAACACGGCAATGGGGCGACCTCTTTTTAGCATCGTCTTAGGCGTTGGTTACGATGGACTCAACTTGAGGTGCTTGGTGTCTTCGAGATAGCTACCGTGGGGTCAGTTGGTCAAAAACAAGCAGCCAGAAGCAACGGGCTGCGGCCAAGAAACGCAGACGCATAGTAAAGCACGTAGGCGAAGGAAGGCATCATCCGATGCTTTTGATCGCCATCGGACGTATTGTCCCAAAGCATTACCCCCACAAATTAACCTTCTTGTGGCAACAGCAAATTAACCTTCTCGTGGCACTAGGACCTTTTCCAAAGCTTCGATATGATGGCATGGCACCTGTGCCGCGCGCTGTGTTTGCCTCATCGCATGCAGCCCATGTGCCGCCGCCGAGCTAGATAGCCATAGCTGCCAAGTGCGGCGTGGATGCAAGCTCCTAGTCACATGCGGGGTTCTTCTCCCGGGGCCACGGCGGCTATCCGGTGACCGGCCAGTTTGCTGTAGCAATTTTCTTTAAAACTGTGTTCCTTTTTCAAATTCGTTTTGAAATTTCTTTCTACAAAACTCTAAGCAGCACGTAATAAGAATATTTGAGCAAAAAACAACAACACGTAACAGTAAATCTACCCAAATCAATAGAAAATGTCCCGGTAACTACAGCGCCACAGTGCTACCGGTGCCCGGGGAAAACTGGGAATCCACCTGTTACCGCCCAGGCGCCCACGGAATTTTAACCCTGCTCATATGCATGCATGCAGTCAAACACATACATCGGTCCTATTCTTTTCAATTGCGGCTAATAATTTATAGTTGTGACTGACATGTTCTGGTCTTAATGTAAGTTTTTGTGTGAATAAACCGAATACTGATAAGATGTTTTGAAAAGATTATCCCGATAAGTCGCTTCTAAACAGTGACAAAAAACTGTCCTATTTATTTCTTTATGAAAATTCATAAGCCATAAAACTAAAATAACCAATTGCGGCTAATAATTTGTAGCTGTGACTGGTGAGTTTTGGCCCTAATGCGAGCTCTTGTGCGAACAAACCAAATATCGATAAGACGTTATGAAAAATCTATCTTGATAAGTCGTTTCGAAACTGTAACAGAGAAACCATCCTATTTATTTCTTTACAAAAATCATAAATCATAAACCATAAAACTAAAACAACTAGACCACCTTGTCACGTCCACCCACCAAACCATGGACAACCCTCGCTTGCATGCTACCTGCACTGCCCTATTCCTTCCTACTTATCCATTCACACACACTTCAATTCTCCATATTTCTAAAAGCTGTTTTTCTATAGTAAGTGATTTCTCTACGGTATCTAGTTTTCAAACAGAGCGTCTTTTAAAGATGGGATCTGCTACTCAATTGTATTATATATTGTAGTAACTTTATATATCGGTCAAAATTGAACGCAAGTTTCTCTATTCATACATCTCTCTACAAGCTATTATCATTTATAAGTTAAAACCAAAAATCATCGATAAAAGACAAAATGAATGGATCCATAATATAAATAGGCACCCCCTCTCCAATCTTCCTAGAAACTCCATTGCTAGCAGTGGTAATCGCAAAGAGCCAAAGCCACCCTCTCTCTGGACCTCTTCATGGCAAAATCATCACTCCTCTCTCTCCTCCTGATTGCTCTGGCCATCTTCTCCAACGCATTCCAAGGTAACGACGTACCCACTCTTTTAACTCCTTACCATTTTCACACTTCTGTTGTTCTGACACGTGTGTCGTGCGTGTATGTGTCACTGACTACATTCATCCTCGCGTCCGTTAGCAGTCGCCGCAGGGCGAGCAGTCGCGGCGCCAGTGGCAGGGCCGGCGTCGGGGTGCAGGCGCTCGGACCTGGTGGTGCGGCAGTCGGCGACGGGGCGGGTGGTGGAGGGGAAGCCCGAGTACGCCGTGGAGGTGAGCAACCGGTGCCGGTGCGCGCTGTCACGGGTGCTGCTGCGCTGCTACGGCCTCAGCAGCGTGGAGGCCGTCGACCCGCGCGCCATCCGCCCCGTCGACGACGAGCGCTGCGTCCTCGGCGGCGGCAGGCCCATCGCGCGCGGCGCCGCCGTGCGCTTCACCTACGCCTGGATGACGCCGCAGGACTTCCCGCTCCTCAGCTCCCAGACCCACTGCTAGCTAGTGATCACCCGTTAATTCATGGACTCAACCGGCTGAGTGGAGGATTAATATCTTCTATTAATGCGTGTGCTTGGTGTCTTTTAATGGCTTGATTTGTGCTTAATAATCTGAGGTTGCAACTGATATATCAAGGCAGCTTTGCGTCTGACACGCCGTGATGTGCGCCAGCTTTCATGTGGCCGGCCGGCCGCATCACATGCCGTGTCCTCCCGAGCTTTCTCACTCCCTGTTACATGCACTCTTACACCATCGTGATTTCTGAGTTCGTGACCGTACGCACCCCCACATGTTCATCTTGCATCGTGCAGTGTTAGCAGTTGCTGGTACCAGAGTACGTAGTTTGACTTTGTTTGCCCTGAAAGTGTGGCTTAATTATGTATTACAATGCTGTACAAATTAACGAAGCGAAAGTGATCTATGAGCTTTCTTAGGTACAAGTCACATTTTTTAGCCATTCGATAGAATTTTTTTTTTAAAAAAAAAAAAACAGGTGCATCTTAAAGCTAATGCAAAACACAGGAAGAAAAGACTGGGAGTCAAGTTAGTGAACCTACAGATAGCCAAACCGTAGCAGGTTACACTCGTCCGAGACAAGCATGTTACTTCTGGGCTTTGGAGGCCCAAATTACTTATACCGCTCTCGTGTGGGTTCGCATGTCTGGACTCTCGTACCCTGGCCTCTTGTTCTCTTGACCCTCCCAATTACTTCTCTTCCTTCCATAGTAGCAACCCAACACAAGACTGTATTAAACCTTAAGCAATTAGGGTTTACACGCATTACCACAAATCCGCAAACCAACACATCTATCTATTATACACTAAAAGTCGATGACAGGTTTTTTAGAGTTGCTAAGAAAGAAATTCAAATATGCTAGAAAATCACACAAAAATCAAAACAACTGACCCTTAATTTGGTGGATCATAATTTTAAAGGATTAGATTTGATAGTTGTTTTGGAGATATAAGAATCTAACTATATCTATACTAATTATACACTTAGAGAAAGATCTAACTATCAATCTGGCAGACCCGAGTTATAACAGTTCAGATTAAAAGAAATAAAGTACGACCAATATGATTTCCAAAGTAACATACATCAATAACTAAAATTTGCAATAATAATTAAATAAAAATTAGCACATTAAAAGAAAGCTTTCATGTCAAACGCAATCCAAATTAACTAAAATTTAGAATAACAAATAAAATAAAATTAGCAATTTGATTTTCATATGAATTTCAAAGTAAATCCCTAAAATGACATAATAATTAAAAGAAAATAGAAATTGTTTTTATACAAATTCCAACTTAAAACTAAAAAGAAATTAATGGCAAGTATGATCTAAAAACATGCAAATTTGGAATAAATTTAAAGGATGATTAGATATTTGATTCGTAAATTAATTTGAAACCAATCAATTTTATGTACTAAAAGTGATGATAGGCCTTTTCAAGTTGCTAAGAAAAAATATAATAAAATTCTCAAAAAAAGAGAGAAAAGCATCAGTCTCTCGATTCACTGGACCCTTATTATGGCCATTAAATGACTACCATTGGATGCCTTAAATAAACAAGGAATCTTATAAGAGAAGGCTATCCATTATAGATTTTTATATGAATCAGATAAATAAAATAGAATCCTTGATGGCCGACACTAAAAGCCATGTACAAGAGGGAAACAAGGATGTGGATGTGCAAAAAAAGTAAAAGCTATGCATAAGAAGAAAAAAAAAGAAAAAATGGCACTTGGCAAGAAAAAAAGAGACAAAAAAGACAAGACCTATTCTACTTGCATGCTTCCTAAAACCATGAGTTTTACATCATTGATTTTTTTGCTAGAATTACCATAGATGTGATGGATTATAATTAAAGTTGAACGATATCAACCATTGGGTGTTATTTATCATACAATAAAAGTTTAGGATGATTGATCATATCAGCTAAGAAAAAAGAGAAATATTATAGAAATTTCTAAAAATTCTCACAAAAAGAAAAATATCTAGCTCTTAGGCCAAGTTCTTTTTGGCTTATGGATTATAGCTTATGCCTTATAACTTATCTCAAACAAACAAATGGGACGGCTTCTCCACCATCATTTCGATGTGGTTTATCGGTGTTTGATTTATTCACACAAACGCTCTTGTTAGGGCCAAAAATCATAAGTCGTAGCCAAAAAGAACCCACCCTTAATTAGGTGGACTCTTCTTATGATTACTAAATCATAACCAATGATTTTTCTTGATCTATGGAAGTATGCATGAAGTTTATTTGCATTATGTTACACATGCATGTATAGTTAGAGAACTCTTGTATGAAATTAAGACGCGAGATGCTAGAAATAGAATTGAACTCAAGTAATCCACATGCAGACACAAACTTGCTTACAATATTGCATTTTTAATTTTATTAATATGGATACAATTATTGTCTCTATTATTGGAGATGTCGATTAAAAATTATGAAGAACAAGCATTTTCGCCCAAAGGTATAATCTATATTCTTTGTTTTAATATATACTACTATAAATTAATACGACAAATTAAACCAATTATACAAACATTGAAATCAAATTGAATTGATAATATTCTAACAATTCTAATACTTAAATTCTTTTATGTGATTAGCAACTCTTTATTTTTCGCATATAGTTTCTTTATTATCCATCACATATGTACAGTTAAACTAATTAAATATGCTCTAAGAATGATACCTACATAGGTGCGCGGGCACCGTGCTAGTTTGGGAAAAAGCAGTTAACCACGTGCATTCCAGAATCTATTTTTTCCTTGATGGCCTGACTGACCTGCACCTGTTGTCATGGAAATGGTAATCCTTAATTGGTGGTATGGCAGTATGGCTTAACCATCAGGAACAGGGGTAGTCCCACCATAATTCAAGGATATTCAGTTGAATACCCAAAAATTTTAGCAAAAATCCCATATAAGGTATAATACATATGTATACTAGTAGTTGAGTCAAATTCATCTTGTTCATACCTAGTCAGCCAAAATTAGTGCTAGATCCTTTTGGTCCATTTCCCTCTCCCAGGCCCAAATTGGCGCTGTACACTAGCCCAGGCCCACTGTTGTGATTCACACGACACACGGTAGAAACTCTAGGTCTCACTCAGTCTCTCCTCTCACTCAGTCTCTCCTCTCTGGCTCTCTCCGACTAGTGGCGCAGGAGGCTTCTGGTCTTCTGGACTCTAGACTTCTAGAGGTAGGACTCATGGGGCTGCATAGAAGCACTCAAGCGGCCGTTTTGCAAATCGCAAGTCATCGCTCGTCGGCACGAACAGCCATGTAGGTTCATCCTCCCTGACCCGGTGACCCCCATTACAGCATGTAGGGGTGCAAACGAGTTGGGTATTTTTCGACCGATCCGGTATCAAATCCGGTTGGTTCTGAATTGGGAAGGGAATTTGGTATTTGATCAGATTCGGCACCAGATCCGGATATCTTTAATCAGATTTGGTAATGAGACCGGTATAGCTATTATCCAACCGAATAGCATTCGTATTCGGTAATTCGGATACTATCCAAACGGATATCTGGTAAATCTGCCTAGCAGCTGGCCTAATGGCCCAGCCCATTGACATCTCCAGGCCACCCATTGACCCACCGATCTGTCTACCACAAACACATGAAGGGACTGGACTCCACCGCCACCGCTGCGATGAGCCGCCTCCAGCCCGCCGTCGGGAGCCACCACCTCCGGCCCTTGCGTCGGTATCCTCTACCCCACCGTCGGCAGCTACCACCTCTGCCCCCCCCCCCCCCCGGTCGTCTGGATCATCCGTCAACGCTGTTGGGAGCCACCCAGTTCGGCTTCACCGCCGAGAGCTGTCGCCACCGGTCCCCACTGGCAGGATCTTCCGCCCCAACGCCGGGAACTGCCACCTCTGCCCCCCTCACTGGCGGGATCATCCCCCCACGCTGTCGTGGGCCACCCCCTCTAGCCCCATTGCTGGGAGCTGCCGCATGGGATGGGCATCGAATACATGTGTCCATACTCTTTTCTTCTCTTTTCAAGGTCCAAGAAAATTTTCATGATGAAAAGCTTCAAGAAATTGCACAAACCAATATCCTGTTGGATTTCGGATTCAAAAACTGCACGAAACAGAGGGAGCTAGAAGAGGATTGATCTAACCGGCAATGGTGCACATCAGGGGCGACGGCAGTGGTGGACCTAAGGCTTGTGGCGGCGCATCATGGGATTGGTGTCGTTGGCCATCAGATCTGGTCGATGGTGCACCAGCCAGAGCTGTGGAAGACAAGATGAGCCCATCCACGCTGCTGGATGCGGTGAGGGTGTCTTTGGGACCAGCGGGCGGCGACGTTCTTCAGGTTCACCCTCGTCGACGTCCACGGGGGAGAGAGATGAGATATACAAGAGCGAGATGAAGAGACAAGAGATGAGAGATGGACCGTATAGAATACGTATAGACACATGTATTTGATCCCCTCCCCAAGCGGAGGGTGGGAGCAAAAGAAAATGGATTAGTCAAATTGGATGAAGTTGACACCAATTGCTACCGTTTGGCACCACAGCGCCTTCGTCTACTCTATTGGTGCTAGCCTCCACCTGAGAGGCTGCCCCTCGGACAGGTTCACCATGCCCCTCAGTTGTAGAGGGAGGCCGGGGCAGCGGTGGCCCGGTGATGGGCGGCGGTGGTGGGTGATGGGTGACAGTGGAGGGTGGTGGATAGCAGTAGAGGGTTGGATGGCGAGACGAGGGTCGAGAGAATGTTAAGTTAGGCGGGGTGGTTCAATTTATGTTTCTTTTTGTATGTCTGTGCTATCTATTTATATTATTCATTTTCGATTCGAAATCGGTATGTATCCATCCTGACGGTATCGTATCTGAAACTCTAAATTCGTATTTGTATCTAGTCTTACTGAATCCGACTCCAAATTTGAGAAAAATGTTGGTTAGGATATGGTATAAGCAATATCTGTTTGAATCCAACCCAATTGCACCCCTAACGGCATGGCCTCATATCCCTAATCCGGTAATCTCTCCATCTCCTTCTCCTCCCCTGGTGATCTTCGATTTGAAGCAAAATTATGTGTCTAAATAAAGACGTGAGTTGTATTTTGTTAAAGAAGTGAAGCATCTATAATGATTCTAAAGTTTTTGCATAGTAGCTGGTTATATTATGATGACTGATGTATTAATTATTTAGAAACTATGCAGGTGTTGTCAAGTTTTTTCTTGTAGCTTGATGTGTTGGACACTTGGATGATTTGATCCCCTTTGGTGTTTGGCTATCCGATCTATATTTTGTTTAGCAGTTTATGTACTACTTCTTAAGTTGCTCAGCTAGAAACTGTTCAACAAAGTTGTTGGGGGGGGGTCCCTACACTACCTTGGGCCCAAGACCACCTCGAAGCGACGACACCTGTTGGAAGGTCTACCCCAAGCTAAGTCCACAAGTCAAACTTGGCGAGGTTTGTGACACCAGCCCTGGAAGGGTCAGGAGCTGATCGTAGGCGAGATACGAAGAACTGGCCTTGAAGAGATATGAGACCAACCCCAGGCGAGGTATGTAAGATCGGCCCCAGAGACGTTCGGGCCTAACCCTGAGCAAGTTGTGCAAGATCGGCCCTAGAGGGGTCCAGGGCAGCCTGCCATGAACCAATCCTAGAGTCCCGGACATGGCGAGGCTCGTGCAGGGAAAAAGACGTAGATGCCCCTATGAGTAAGCTAGGGTGGGCAAACCTGTAACTTTACATGCCTGCCTCTTTTCCTCTATAAATAGGACCCCTTGTGATGGGAGAGGGGAGGCCATTTTGTAACCCTAGACTCTCATATTGAATACATTTGATAGTTGTGTGCTTCCCCTTGGGTCCCTTTGCACCCTCAGCGGTCTTCGCATCCGACAGGGGGTGCCTCTAAGTTTATTGTCTGGATTTGTACCGATGACAAAAGTATATTCATGATGAAAGCACTTTTGAACTTCTGCTTGTGGAACACAAAAATCTGACAAAGAGAATTGTCTTTTCACTTAATTAAAGTAACTAGTTATGATTGTACAAGTCTATTGTAAAATTATTCAGATTTGAACTTTGATTCATGTTAGTAGTCCAGGAAAACAATTCATCTCCAATTCCAACTATCATGTTTAAAACTATTAGCCTTTGAGTACTATTCTTCATTTATTGCTGAAGTTGCTTTCTTTTACGTGCTTGTCTGCATAATATTATATCTCGCTTTCAAGGCATGAAGCATCATCACGTTAATTTTTAGTTATTTTATAATTTCTTTATATTATCTGAAATATTGTGTCCAGTATGAACAATTGTACTTTAATTTTTACTATTATGAATATTTATATTTTCTATTAAATAAATATTTTTTATAACTTCGAATATTTATTCTAAAATTCTTAGGTCCGCTAGTGATCAGGAACACAACGATTATCCTTGACAGTTTTAGAATAAACGTCAGGAATTTAGTATTCCTACATGAACCTCACGTGGCCTTACACCAGCCATGCATGTATTTTTCTTAGAGCAAGTATTATAAGAGGCTGTAAGCTGGCTGTATGTTGAGGTGGAGGAGAGAGAGGAGGAGAGAGAAGAGAGGTGGGATGTAAGCTTACAGCCAGCTGAAGCACAAGAACCAAGAAACTTTGTGAGAGGAAGGGGTAGATCATACAGCCTTCAGCTGGCTGTAACTATTATATGAGTAGGCTGATAAGTGGGCTGTAAGTATCCATACAGCCAGCTGAAGACTGTATTAGAGCAAGGCTAATAATACAGCCTTCAGCTGGCTGTATGGACACTTACAGCCCACTTATCAGCCCATTCATACAGTAGTTTACAACCAGCTAAAGGCTGTATGACCCACCCCTTTCTCTCACAAAGTTTCTTGGTTTTTGTGCTTCAGCTGGCTGTAAACTTACAGCCCACCTCTCTTCTCTCTCCTTCTCTCTCTCCTCCACCTCAACATACAGCCTACTAACAGTCTCTTATTATACTTGCTCTTATAAGACTTGCTCTTAGGCAAGTGAAATAACACTTGTACCAAATTAAACAAGGCCACAATTATAACACCATTATTACACTGATTACCAAACTACTAGCTTTCTTCTCCTAGACGATCAAAGGAGCAACGCTATTTATTTATTTATGCTAATGATACAGCGAGCAAGCTTGCTTCTCCTAGATGATTAGGGCCCGCTCTAAAGTACTTAAATTTCTAGCTTTTGGCTTTGGTTATTGTTTTTTGGTTGAAATTATACTGTAGCAACTTTAGTTTTTTTATAAGTCATTCAATTAAAAGAAATTAAAACAGAAAAAACCATTATATCGTCATGGACAATATAAAGGAATAAGGGAAAAATAAAAGATAAAAAAGCCAAATTAGAAACCGATATGTTTCAAGTGATTTCTAGCTTAAATAAGTCAAAATCTAAAAAACCAGAAGCTGAAACTGTTTTGAGCGGAGGCCAAGAACCATGCATGCATCTTGCACGATAATACCTTCTTACATACTTCTTCCTGGGTGTGGCTATGACCACTATTATCATATTTCTTAGTTAGTAATTTTGTCAAGCACCTTGTTAGCGTATAGCACAGCGGAAGTGGAGACCCTTGATGGCCAAATCGGGATGCGACAGAGGCCAGGGTTCTAGCCTGGAAGGGTGCCAGCGAGCGCAGAAGAAGGATCAAGGCGACCGACGGCGACAAGGCTGGTGGTGGGGCTCCGACGGGTGTATGGCTGTATTGGAGAAATGGAGAGTGGGGCACAACAAAGGGAGGGCTCGAGATGCGACAAAGGCCGAGGCTCTAGCGCAGAAGGGCAACAACGAGTGCGGCGTGCATCTGGCGTCGGCATCGTGGGGGAAGGCATCGGAACCCACGGGATCAATATCAAAATTATTGCCATCTCATTTGACATTATCGACTTTAGCTGATGCAAATTCCACAGGATAAAAATTTAGGCTTCCAGAGACAACACAATTTTTTTGTTCTATATCAAATTATCTTTATGCAATACTTTCTTGGGCACATGTTGTGTGAACTAGTAAAAAACATGCCAGCAACATGCTTGTCAAAAACAACAACAGTAAATGGTTTGAATGGTTTGAACAGAAACGACAATCAAAGAAATTGAATTGTTTCTTTTCATCTACTAAAACATGCAAAGTATAGCTTAAATATAGTAGCATTAGAACTTGAAATTACTGTTGAAAATATAAGCACATGTAGGTTCAATTTATTCCATAAATTAATCATGACATCATGCACGCACAATAACAGAACCATCACAGGCATAAAAGATCTAGACATGTAAACCAGGAAACTGTACATGAACAGATCTAATACGGAGAACATTACTGTTACGTACCGATGGTTCTGTTCTGATCGGTTTGCCGATGTAGACGCCGCAGGCACGGTGAGGATTACACGAAGTCGATGACGATTCGCCGAAGCCGAACGACGAGGAAGACGAGCCAGAGCTACAGCGAGCAGTCGCGCAGAGCGCTTCCCAAAAACCTTATTCGCCCTCTCCCGGTGCAGGACTTCGAAGGCGACGGTTCCGGAGACCTGCTCTCCCGAACGACAGTGCACGCCGGCGGACGGGACGGAGTAGACTACGTGGGACGGCGCAGCACAATGGATGGAGGAGGCAAAAACCCTAGATTGATTTTCGCATGTTCTGTATGAAGGCGGCGGCTCCGTATTTATAGAAGACCAGGACGCGTGATCAAGACGCCTGCACGTTCTCCATAACTCGTAACCGAACCGGATTAGCAACCGTAACCGATCCGGATTCACCGCCACTCAAAACAGCAAAATAAAACTGCAAAAGGAAGCCGCGTCTGCGCAAGCACCTGGAGCGGATTTTGGCGGACCATTCACGCAGGTGCCGTGCGCCCGCGCCGCCCGCCCTGCCCAGCCCAGCCCAGCCCAGCCCGGCCCGGCCCGGCGAGGCGAGCGAGCGCGCGCGTGTTATCCTCTAGTTCTCTCCCACACATGCCTCAAGTGGCTAGGAGTGCACCATCCCTTTTAAGGTGGTCTTCCTCTCCTAGAACTAGCAATATGGTACTAAAGGTCACATGCATGCCTCCTTTGCATGAGTGGGCCTTTGAGATTTAATAGGAATTATTCTTATTATATGGGCTTGGCCCACATATAATCCAACAATCCCCCACCAGATCTCAAAGTCCCACAGAGATTTGCCTGAATTCCAATGTACTGTTTATATATCAGTATTTCGATGGAGACCGATTAAGGTTGAACATCCACCTAGAACTCCAAGCTACACTTACTCACAACTTGAACAATGGACTATGCCTTGAATTGCAAGTTTGGTGCAAGCAAGCTTCACTTAAAGACTTAACTGATACTAGGCCGCCAGTAGGCTACCCCTCGGTTGGAGCGTATAAGTTATACTCCTTGGTCTCTTCATGAGCTTAGTAGGAGATTACCCAAGATCTCCATAGATTGCGACTAACAGTCGGGCTCATATAGGTGTGTTCTTTCAAGAACGCTCTGCAGGATAGCGTCTTCGCTTCTAAAAGCCAATGGAACACATTAAGACCTTAGTCAACCTGCCTTGCAGTTTCTGAGAGTATTGCATCTTCACATAGAGAGGGTTGAAATTACTCTCCTCCAGTTAACTAATGGCTTGTTTTTCCCAGATCCTAATTCACGGGATCTCCGATCACATAGGTTGGGTTACTACCATAGATAACTCACATGGGTCTCATACCCATCTCCTTCGATGCACTATCTATCACATTCCGTGATAGTCCCTTTGTAAAGGGATCTGCCAGGTTTTTATCTGTTTGGATGTAATCCAAGGTTATAACTCCGGAGTTTCTCAATTTCCTGACAAACTTCAATCGTCTCTTAACATGCCTAGACGATTTCATATTATCCTTAGAACTGTTCACTTTAGCGATAACGGTTTGATTATCACAGTTCATAAGGATAGCTGGCACTGGCTTTTCCACCGTAGGTAGATCCATCAATAGATCTCGTAGCCATTCTGCCTCAACAATAGCAGTGTCTAGTGCCGCAAGCTCTGCTTCCATGGTTGACCTCGTCAAAATGGTCTGTTTGCAAGACCTCCATGAAACAGCACCACCACCAATAGTGAAAACATATCCACTAGTGGCTTTGATCTCATCAGCATCAGAGATCCAGTTGGAATCACTGTAACCCTCCAGCACCGACGGGTACCCAGTATAGTGAAGTCCAAAGTTCGAGGTACCTTTCAGATAGCGCAACACTCGCTCAAGCGCCTTCCAGTGATCATCTCCTGGGTTAGATGTAAACCGACTCAATTTGCTCACAGCAAAGGAGATGTCTGGCCTTGTTGCACTAGCTAGGTACATTAGTGAGCCAATTATCTGGGAGTATTCCAGCTGATTCCTAGCAATTTTCTTATTCTTACGAAGTAACACGCTAGGATCATAAGGTGTTGGAGAAGACTTGCTGTCAGAAAAGCCAAAACGGCTCAAGACCTTTTCCACATAATGAGATTGCAAAAGTGTAATCCCATCCTCACCTCTAACCAATTTAATGTTTAGAATAACATCAGCCACTCCCAGATCTTTCATATCAAAGTTTTGAGACAAGTATGATTTGACCTCATTTATCACACTAATGTTTGTCCCAAAAATCAAGATGTCATCCACATACAAACATAGAATAACTCCCTCACCCCCACCATAACGATAGTATACACATTTATCTGCCTCATTGACAGCAAAGCCTGCAGATGTCAGTGTTCTATCGAACTTCTCATGCCACTGCTTAGGGGCTTGTTTCAGACTATACAAAGATTTCAACAGTTTTAACACCTTGCCTTTTTGACCTTCTACTACAAATCCATCAGGCTGTTCCATGTAAATTTCCTCATCCAGCTCTCCGTTAAGAAAAGCTGTCTTAACGTCCATTTGATGAATGAGAAGACCATGTGAGGCAGCCAAAGCAAGTAGTACTCGAATTGTGGTCAGTCTAGCAACAGGTGAGTAAGTGTCAAAGAAATCTTCGCCTTCTTTCTGAGTATAGCCCTTGGCAACAAGCCGAGCCTTATATTTTTCAATAGTACCATCAGGCCTAAGCTTCTTTTTGAACACCCACTTGCACCCTACAGGTTTGCACCCATAAGGTTTATCTGTCAGCTCCCAGGTTCCATTAGCGATAATGGAATCCATTTCACTACGGACAGCCTCCTTCCAGTAGTCTGCATCAGGGGATGCATACGCTTCTGAAATAGACTTGGGAGTGTCGTCCACAAGGTACACAGTGAAATCATCACCAAAGGATTTGAATATCCTTTGTCTCTTGCTCCTTCTAGGAGCTCCACTGTCATCCTCCTCATTGACAAGTTCATGTGTATGTTCAAAAGGTTCAGGTGATGTGATTGAACTGGGAATTATTTCAGAAGGTTGACTAGTAGTGTTATGTGTATCCTTCATAGGAAAAATATTCTCAAAGAATGTTGCATCTCGAGACTCCATAATTGTACCAACATGCATGTCAGGTACCTCAGTTTTAACTATCAAAAATCTATAGGCAATGCTATGATTAGCATATCCCAGAAAAACGCAGTCCACAGTTTTAGGTCCAAGCTTGCGTTTCTTAGTTATTGGCACATTAACTTTCGCCAAGCACCCCCATGTACGCAAGTAAGAAAGTGATGGTTTTCTCCCAATCCATACCTCGTATGGTGTTTTGTCCTTATTTCTGTTAGGAACTCTATTTAATACGTGATTAGACGTTAGCAAAGCCTCCCCCCACCATGCCTTAGGTAATCCCGCAGTATCTAACATGGAATTCACCAAGTCAGTCAACGTGCGGTTTTTCCTTTCGGCAATCCCATTTGACTCGGGGGAATAAGGAGGCGTCCTCTCATGTATAATGCCATGTTCCTCACAAAATAAGTCAAATTCGTTTGAGAAATACTCTCCACCACGATCTGACCTAAGTCTTTTTATCTTTCTATTTAACTGGTTTTCAACTTCTGCCTTATAGATTTTAAAATAGTCTAAAGCCTCATCTTTCGTTTTCAATAAATACACATAACAGAACCTAGTTGCATCATCAATCAATGTCATGAAATATCGTTTTCCACCCTTCGTCAACACGCCATTCATCTCAGAAAGATCTGAATGTAGGAGTTCTAGTGGTGCCAAGTTTCTCTCCTCGGCAGCCTTGTGAGGCTTACGAGGTTGCTTTGATTGCACACAGCTATGGCATTTAGAACCTTTGGTGATGGGAACGTTTGGAATTAAATTCATACTGGAAAGCCGAGACATCAAACCAAAATTAATATGACATAGACGTGAGTGCCAAACATTAGCCTCATCATCCACACTGCCACAAATATGGTTTACAGTCTTATTGCAGAAATCTGATAGGGAAAAGCGGAACAAGCCTCCGCACTCATAGCCTTTACCAATAAAATGTCCATGTTTAGACACGACTACTTTATTAGACTCAAATACCAACTTAAGCCCGTCTCTACATAAACGGGAGCCACTAACGAGATTCTTGTCTATAGAAGGGACATGCTGCACGTTCTTCAGCTGCACGATCTTTCCCGAAGTAAACTTCAGATCTACCGTGCCAACACCATGAACAGTAGCATGTGACCCATTCCCCATTAGGACGGAGGAATCTCGGGCGACCTGATAAGAAGAAAACAACGAAATATCAGCACACACATGTACATTAGCTCCTGTATCAATCCACCAATTGGTAGATTGACTAACTGAAAGAACAGTAGGTAAATTACCATACCCAGTCCCATCTCCAGTCTTGCCAATGGTCACGTTGACAGACTTAGAAGTCTGTCCTGCAGGTGCCTTCTTTCCTTTGCGTTGTGGGCACTTTTTGGCCATGTGACCAGGCTCACCGCACACAAAAGCAAGTTCTATCATCCTGATTGTTGTTGTTGTTATTCTTCTTGAAGTTGGTTGTCTGTTGGGCTTTAACAAATTTCCCTTTGTTCTTGCTTGAGGGTTTCTGTACCACATTGGCACTAGACTGCCCTCCATCACCCTTAGACACAGCGTCCTTTTCCCGAGCTTTCTCCTCAATTTCAAGAGACCCAATCAGATTCTCAACAGAGTATTCTTGTCTCTTGTGTTTGAGTGCTGTTCCGAAATTCCTCCATGAAGAAGGTAATTTCGCAATAATACATCCAGCCACAAACTTGTCGGGTAAGGCACACTTCAGGAGTTCGAGTTCCTTGGCAATGGCCTGTATCTCATGAGCCTGATCTACTACAGAACGGTTATCAACCATCTTGTAGTCATGAAATTGCTCCATGACATACATGTCATTGCTGGCATCAGTAGCACCGTATTTGGAATTCAGTGCATCCCATAACTCCTTCGCGTCTGTCATGTGCATATACACCTCGCACAGACGGTCAGCAAGAACACTAAGAATGCATCCAACAAAGAGAGTAGTGGCAGTCTCGAATTCTTTCTGCTTTTCAGCATCAAGAACACCTTCAGGCTTGCCATTACTAACCCAGAATACATTCATAGCAGTAAGCCACAGAGTGACCCTGATCTGCCATCTCTTAAAGTGCACACCGGAGAACTTATCCGGCCTCAGTGCATCGGCAAATCCAGCCATAGTAAAACCACAGTGCCTACAATAAGGTTTTTGGATTGTTGAAAATATAAGCACATGTAGGTTCAATTTATTCCATAAATTAATCATGACATCATGCACGCACAATAACAGAACCATCACAGGCATAAAAGATCTAGACATGTAAACCAGGAAACTGTACATGAACAGATCTAATACGGAGAACATTACTGTTACGTACCGATGGTTCTGTTCTGATCGGTTTGCCGATGTAGACGCCGCAGGCACGGTGAGGATTACACGAAGTCGATGACGATTCGCCGAAGCCGAACGACGAGGAAGACGAGCCAGAGCTACAGCGAGCAGTCGCGCAGAGCGCTTCCCAAAAACCTTATTCGCCCTCTCCCGGTGCAGGACTTCGAAGGCGACGGTTCCGGAGACCTGCTCTCCCGAACGACAGTGCACGCCGGCGGACGGGACGGAGTAGACTACGTGGGACGGCGCAGCACAATGGATGGAGGAGGCAAAAACCCTAGATTGATTTTCGCATGTTCTGTATGAAGGCGGCGGCTCCGTATTTATAGAAGACCAGGACGCGTGATCAAGACGCCTGCACGTTCTCCATAACTCGTAACCGAACCGGATTAGCCCGCGCCCGCGCCCGCGCCGCCAGCGCCAGCGCCAGCGCCCGCGCCCGCCCCGCCAGCCCGGCCCGGCCCGGCCCGGCGAGGCGAGCGAGCGCGCGCGTGTTATCCTCTAGTTCTCTCCCACACATGCCTCAAGTGGCTAGGAGTGCACCATCCCTTTTAAGGTGGTCTTCCTCTCCTAGAACTAGCAATATGGTACTAAAGGTCACATGCATGCCTCCTTTGCATGAGTGGGCCTTTGAGATTTAATAGGAATTATTCTTATTATATGGGCTTGGCCCACATATAATCCAACAATTACATGAGTTGGTGACTCATGAAAGCAACAATGATGAAACCTGTAGTAAATCCCAACCTATAATAAATAGTACCATATGGCAAGGGGCATACGCTCTTATGCAGAGTCTTAGGAAAATTCCATCATTGATAGCTATGGTGGATAGCTTTTGATGATAACGTAATTATTTATATGAACAAATTAAATATCGATAAATTGTTTTAAAAAATTTATATCAATAAATCGTTTGAAAAACATAAAAAAATTAATATATTTATTTGTTCTAAGAAAATTATAAGTTAGCCGAAAATATCAAAGCCTTATCGTTGCAATGGGTTGGTACACACGTACAGCGTGCGAGCGTGGTACGGTGGAGCGACGCAGCCAGCCAGAGGCCACCACCACTCTTGTGCGTCTTTAATGGCGTCATCGGCATCAGCTCCCAGCAGGTTCGTGTCCCCCCTTGCCAACATCTCCCACGCCCTCCTCACCCCTACCCCAACTGTAACCGCAACAAGGAGGCGGCTGCTGCTCTCCTCCACCACCATTTGCGCCGCCGCCATGGCCGCTTCCCAGGAGGGCTCGGCCGGTGGCTCTGCTTCTTGCAAGGTCGTAGACTCCCACCTCCACGTCTGGGCCTCGCCCCTGCAGGTAAAAGATAAGATACTCCGTACATGGACATGTGCTCTCGTACGTGTCCCATTTTGGTTTCTTGATGGGTTCTGTGAATCGTGATGTTGCCGTCTCCGCGCAGGCTGCGGAGAAGTTCCCGTATTTCCCGGGCCAGGAGCCGACGCTCCGGGGCGATGTGGAGTTCTTGCTCGAGGTCAGAGAATTGCGCATCTTGGTTCAACTCTTGAGACTGTCCTGAACCTTCTTCTTTGTTTGTGGAGGTAGCTGTAGATCGCTGCTTCCTGTGGCTGTGGGAGGATTGCATTATCTCTGACAATTTGGACCGAATTGTGGTGCTAGTGATGGATTGTTTTTGTTTGGGTGCCCTTTCTTGTTGTTATGGACTATGGGCAATTTATTGGCACGTACGCACTCTTTTAGAATTAGAGTGTATACTCAATCCTGCCGAATTGGTATCATGAAACTGTTGTAGGAAAGAAACACATTGCGCCGCTTTTTTTTTTGGGTAGATGGGGAGAAATTGCAGTTGGGGGTTCTTGGGTTTGAAGGCAAGAAGGACCTATTTGCAAAACAAGAATTTTGTAGTAATTTTTTAGGGGTCCTGTGTATCAATGAGACCTGAAGTATACTTTAGTTGCTAACTTGTTATTGCAAATTTGAATTTGAACATGCAGTTTATGTTACTTTACCCCACTGCCCTTTTGTTAACCTGTTGCGACTTGCAACAGTTGACATGTGTGGTGAACGGGTGATCCTGATACCAATTATAAAGTTGTTTAGAACTTTGTTCCACTTTTCTCTAGTGTATGGATGAAGCTGGAGTGGATGGAGCTCTCATTGTTCAACCTATTAATCATATGTTTGATCACTCTTTGGTAACTAGGTAAAATTTTCTTGCGTCTATCCCACCTTAATTAGTCGTATCATTTAATCTATACACAAAGTTCAATTATAGGATTCCTGTTCTCATATTTTTCTCATTGATATGCTTATTCAATACCGACGTACAAATCAGACTATGATTCTTTGCATTTTGGTTCTACTGAAGTGTGTTGAAGAAATACCCATCCAAATTCATCGGCTGCTGCCTCGCAAATCCTGCTGATGATGGGAGCGGGATTAAACAGCTCGAACATCTAATTGTACAAGTACATCTCTTCAAACTTTCTTAATCATAAAAAAAAATATCCAACCTCCTTTCTAACATGTGGTCCATTTGCTTCTCACTAGGAAAAATACCGTGCTGTCCGGTTCAACCCCAACTTATGGCCCTCAGGTCAAAAGGTTTGCAAATGGACTGCTATGCATCACTGTCTAATCAGTTTCTTGTACTTTTGAATTTTGATTCATAATCATAGATGGCCTGAGAATGCAAAACATCTCAAATAAAACAGATGACTAATGAGGTCGGGAGGTCATTGTTTGCTAAGGCTGGAGAACTTGGAGCACCGGTTGGAATAATGGTGATGAAGGTAGAAGAAGAAGCATTCCTCTACTAGATGCATGTGGAATACATGTTTTTTTAGTGGGCTAACAATATGTATAGGCTACAGCAGAATTTGAGGTTCTGGATGATGTCTTTCTGTTGCTATGTTGGAATAATGGTGATGAAGGTAGAAGAAGAAGCATTCCTCTACTAGATGCATGTGGAATACATGTTTTTTTAGTGGGCTAACAATATGTATAGGCTACAGCAGAATTTGAGGTTCTGGATGATGTCTTTCTGTTGCTATTTGTATGTTATAAAGAGAAGAATAGTTCCCAGCTGGACAAAAGAATTGCACGCCTGAAATTGTTGGTTGTCACTTCTGAGCCAGACCTGATGCAAATTTTATAAACAACCAGTTACACTTATGCATTAATATCCACATAGATGCAAATTACGTCCGTGTTAAGCATAGAAGTTACCATTTTCATGAGCTATATGCAAATCCTTACTGCACCTTTTTTTCAAAATCTTTTTGTTCAACTAAACTACTTTTGAAAATTAAAAAGGAAATCATTATGTTCTGTTTTGCCAACTTCATATGTTTCCCTGTTCTTCTGTATTCTTGCACATGCAGGGTATCAGTTTATATATTCAGGAAATAGAAGAGCTGTGTACAGATTATCCTACAACTACTGTTATTCTGGATCACATGGCTTTCTGCAAGCCACCAACGTAAGCTTGTGCTCTTGCTTGTTCAAAAACTGCGGTTCTGTAATCCTTATCTGTTGTTGTCTCTAGACTATAGTAAGTTCTTTCGCACTGATATACAGGAATGATGAGGAAGAGAAGGCCTTCTCTTCATTTCTAAAACTATCCAGATTCCCACAGGTACTGCCTGAAACCTGCTCCCTTGTGCACACATGGCTCAAGAAATCAATGGCTTGTCTAAGTCTAGTTATCTATTTATATCCATATCTTGCATGACTATGAATAGCTTCTGATAAAGATTCTTGTGCAAGTAAGCTGTTTTCAGTATTTGTTGAAGCTAGCATTCTTTAGTGTCTGTTATCAGAGATCAATAGTACTATTTTCTGAGGCTCGTTACCTGCCATGATTCTATAGTCAAGTAATGGTTGTGCATTGTGTAGTTTCAATTAACTGAAGGAATTATGCCAAACAGATAGAATGATCTCGGGTGCCTGTTCAAATATTGTTGTTGAATACTGCATTCTAAAAGAAATTGCTTAGCTAGAGTACTGTAATCAATTCCTTCTGCTTTGGTATCACCATGCTTACACTGATGCCATGATGCATTATTTTGACAGGTTTACGCCAAATACAGTGCTCTTTTCCGTATCACAAGAGAAGCATATCCATATGAAGACACATCTCAGCTTCTTTCCCGTGTGATCTCCAGCTATGGAGCCAATCGAATAATGTGGGGAAGGTGAATTCACATAACCACTGAGAGTTTCATTGGATCAGAGTCTCTTTAACTATGCTTATGAGAAACTGCTCTAGATTTATTGATAACAATGTGAAAAGTGTTGAAGTCCTACAAAAACCCCCCAGTAACAACTAACAAACACACTCCTAACTGAGAAGTTTGAAATGGAATACAAAATATGATGTTCTTTGCAGCCTGCTGTACCAACCACTATGAATAGGTTATGTTCTGGACTTTTTTTTATTTTGCAGTGACTTCCCCTACGTTGTTCCTGAATGCGGCTACAAAGGAGCAAAGGAGGCAATCTCTCATGTCGCGGGCAAGATAGCTGTTTCATCATCGGATTTGGAGTGGATCTTAGGCAAAACAGTGAGCCAACTATTCCAAGGTGCATGGGTTAGTCCATGAGGGAGATAACTTTGATCAGTGTAGTGTGGCTGGTATGACAATGTATTGGTGAGCAACAAACTCCTTGTATTCGATGAAAAGGATCTATCTGGTTTGGTACTATTTCTTCAGTTTGGTACTCGTGGTCAAGTTTGTCCTGTGAATCTCTGTTCACCCAACAAAGTATTCAAGAGTTCGGTCTTCTATCACCAAAAACGACCAAATTTGTTGGTTATTTTTTTTCAGGCTTCTTTATTGAGGCTACCTATGATGTTAGTGACCAAAATTTCTGCTTCTGTGGTGTTAAGATCCGTTTGGCATTAGGTAATCTTTTTTCGTGTTACTTTTTTAGAGTGGCATTGTTACTTTTCATATAAGAAGGTTATAAGAACACACTCAAATACTGGCTCTTGTCAATCAGTTATAAATGTCCTAGAACAGCATTATAACCAGCTTATTATCTATTATTTCGGGGATTTGAACTACTACAACTCTAGAACAGAACTACATTTACGATAAGATTGATGATCCTAGACTCCTAGTACACACAACGTAGAATAGACACAAAAAAAAGAAGCCAAATTTTTGTATAAATCACCACCTAGACACAGAAAACTGGCAAGTATTAGCTACTATTTTATCACTTTGCTGGGCTGGCACATGAGGAGCGTAGAAACACAGTTCAACAACTGTATGCATGTTAGTCGAAGTCTCGAAATAATCCTCACCAAATCATGGTAATTACTTTCCACGTTCATACCATTGTCCATTAGAGATTAAAGATGATCCATCTATGATAAAATTTCCAATTCTCCAACCTACAGCAAACCAGGATATGTACAACTGTGACAGAAAGAGGGAAACAAGAAGGCAAGGAAAAAATATACAAAAAAATGGAAGCAATAAAACCACAAAACAACATAAATGAAATAATAAATTATCCGCTCCCATGGCTAGCCATTCCCTTCGACAAATATGCCAATACTGAATGCTCTGCATGGAGACTCCAGTTAGCACCAAGCAGCATACGGCTCGTTACTTTGAGCTATGGCAAATGGTTTTTAGCTGTGGCTATTAGATTTAAAAAATAATATTGGTTGATAAAAATCGAAACTAAAAGCTAACGGAAAAGCCGAAAAGAAGAAGATAGCATTTGCTGAGAGCATGTTTTTCTACAGTAAAAGCCAATACCACTTGCAATAGTACACAGGTTGCATAAGCTGTATTGCTTCTCACATCTACAGCACGGTACCAACACTACGGCCATTTAACACCATATATTTTTTTTGTGTAAAAGAATAAAATGCAGTAATGCCACCGATAGTAATCCACGGTTTCCGTTGTGATTTCTTGCCGAATGACTCCCATTGCAGCAGAATGATATACCACATATTGTGCCAGATTTCTCATTAAACGACCTCCACATTTACAACATGATGCCAACCTCTACGGTCATGCAAGACACCTTATATCTTTGCACAGGGGCATACCCAGTGTGGCGCCAGCCCCTCTACTGCTGATCAGTTGTGTGTATCTCTCTCATCCTTTACAGCTTCACGCTAGCCATATGAATGATCTTGTTAGGTTTAAAAAATCTTTGCATGATGAAGAAAATTGTATTTGTAGTGGTGATTACAAGCCACAACGACATCTTGGCTCTTGACGTGGAGTCTCTCTCCCTCTTGTGTCTATAATTATATCTTAAGCTGGCAACTCGACATTCAGCAAACTGGTCAGTAAGTTCTATTAATCGCTTCTAAATTTTGATCATAGCTCTATCACTATCTTTGCACCGTGTACCTTATATTTTTGCACGGCGTAACCAAACAAGAAGAAAAAGGAAGAGAAGAAAGAGAGAGAGGGGGTGGCAATGTCTGACCCCACTGACCAGCGTCACCCCATCTTCCAAGCCCTACAACAACAGGAGCAGCGGAGACGAGTAATTCCGCGACAGCAGCAACCGCCGCAACTCGCCATGCAGCAGCAGGCGCAGAAGCTCCCGGCGCGGGCGCCGCCGCCGCCGCCGCAGCAGCAGGGCTTCGGCGGCGTGGCGCTAATGCCGCCGACGCAGGGGGTCGGCCTGCCGGCGCAGGCGGCGGCGAGGGCGCGCGTGGCTGAGCAGATGGCGTTCGAGGACGCGTGGAAGGCCAGCAACCCGGACTTCATGACCCCCTTCGCCTCCGTCGAGGACGCCGTCAGCAGGTGCGTGCGTCCGTACCACGTCGATCTCCTCTCCTTCGCCGCCGTCTTCGTGGTGTCGTCGCTACGCGTTTTAGGGCGTCTTGCTCTCGTGGTTCTTGGATTTTTGTAGGTTTTACGGTTCTTTCTTGCTTGGATCTTGCGTTGAGAAGCGTCTTGCTCTCGTGGGTCTTGGATTTTTGTTGGTTTTACGGTTCTTTCTTGCTTGGATCTTGCGTTAACCTTCTCAGGAGTTCTGGGCTAAGTTCTTCGCCATGGTGAACGCGACGATCGATTTGTTCCACTGATTCCATGTTATGGCTCGAAAAATTATGTCCTGATTAGATTTGATGCAGCGAATTTGATCTTCCGTGGACACCATATTTTTCTTTATCATGGTTTTGTCTGAACAGAGGCATATGCAACAGATTTTTATGGCAGGTGTGCTGCAACCTGCTAAGAAATTAAATCTGTCCATGGACAAAACAAATCCAAGCGTAGTCTGAGAAAAAGCAAACATTGCGGACTTTCTGAATCGTTGGATTATTTCCCTATGGTAAATAGGGAGAAGAGCCGAAAGAGAACTGCTTGATTTTCTTTTTCGTGTTTTCTGACAGGATGTTCTGAAACGTGATATTGCTTGCCTGGCACAATAAGGATCTGGATTATGTATTACAACACGTTAGGACATCAGGATCAGCCCTTGATAGTAGAATTTTAGTAACCCTGGACCTCAGCAGATATGAATTTCTGAAACCAATATTTCAGCAGATGAATTCTCTACTCTGACCAAAACAGTCCATCTTTTTGTTGTTAATTTCACCGCATTAGATATCGTCAAATACATTGCATTACTGATCTCTGGTTAGCCTTAGAGTGCTTTTTTTTTTTTGCATACCTTTTTTCCATGTTAGCCTATAATTTCTAGTGTTACTATATGTACTTGTGCTAAGCGTTGAGTAAGAAATGTCCAGTTGTTGCAATCTTCTACTGATACTTCAACACATTTGTTGAAATGAAACAGTGTAGAAACTCAACATGCAAGCATATTCTACTATTCGATTCGGAATAGGTGAAGATAGAAACATTCCAGTGAATTTTGCTACTGATCTTTCTATTCTGCCCATTCCTTTGCAATTGCTTTGATGCTAAACTGGGAAGAGCTGACACTCTTACGACATACATATTCTAACAATGTTGTCCGGCCGTCTCATGGATGGCCAGGCTGCTTCCATACCATGTCTTCGCGGAGTACGAAGAGGACGACTTCTCCCACGTCGACGGCACGACGGAGAAGTCATTCGTGCAGAAGTGGAACGACGACATGGAAGCCTTGGAGTTGGAGCTGGTCGCGGAGTTCGAGAAGCACGTGGTGTCCTTCAACGTCATCAACCGGCAGCGCAATGAGGGCACCGACCGCGGCGAGGAGCGGCTCATGCTGGAGCGCACGCTGCTCGAGCACGAGCGCTGGCAGTCGGACCGCCTGCGCGCGGTCGTCCTGCAGGAGCAGCGCGAGCAGGAGGCGGCGCGCGCGCGCCTGGCGCTCGCTCAGGCGCAGGCGCAGGCCGCCAGCGCGTGGCCGCTGATGCAGCCCGCCGCGTGGCATCCGGCGCTCGCGGCGGCTTCGCGCGGCGAGGGGATCTCCGGGGCCGGGCAGATGGCGGCGCCGGCCGTGGTGATGCTGCCGCAGCAGGAGGCGGCCAGCGCGTGGCAGCTGCAGCAGCTGGGCATGTGGCAGGCGTTCGTGGCGCCGCGCGGTGAGGGCAGTTCGAGCGGGCAGGCGGCGGCGGCGGACATGCTGCAGCAACAGCAGCAGCAGCAGCAGCAGGCGGAGGGGCAGACGACGAGCGGCGCGGCGGCCGCCGGGATGGTGCAACCGTGGTGGGGGAGCAGCGCTCAGAGGAGAGAGTAGTAGGGGTTTCTGATCTGTCGACGTTGGTAGTGCTTTGTGATTCGCGCGAAACATAGACCCGCGTATTGCGACTTGCTTCTCCGTTGGCTTAGGCCCCGTTTGGCACAGCTCCACCACCAGCTCCTTGGAGCTGTTTGGAGCTGTTTGGAGCTGTTTTGTGCCAAACGGGGTAAAGCAAAATAGCTCCACCCAAGGAGCTCCTTAAAATCTGCTGAGACAAAAAGAGCTCCACCCAAGGAGCTGAAAAAAGTAGCTTCACTTGGCTCCACTTGTGAAGCCAAAAAAAACAGCTCCACTTGTGAAGAGGAGCCCTGCCAAACAGGGCCTTAGTATTGTGCATGTGAACTTGCTTGGAAGAACAATACCAAACATTCGTCTTTCCAAATCTTGTTTTTAGAAATAGTAATATCAGTATGGTGTACTCGGGGCAGATTTGGGGTACATGGGATGCAGCTGTTCCCCGAATTTTTTTAAAAGAAATATATATATATATATATATATATATATATATATATATATATATATATATATATATATAGACACACACACGGCTACGCTATTCTATGTCTATGCACACTATACGTGCTGAAAAATTACTACCGTGCGTGAGTGAAGCTACTGCTAAATATATTTAGAGTTACTGTCAGTTATAACACTATACAACTAACAATAATTCTATATATATTTGACAATAATTGTACTCAAGTATCACAATAACTTTTTGATGCGCATTTTACACCGACAAACATAATAGTATATTTATGGCAACATTCGATGTGCACTCATGCACTCCAAGACATCTCCCATGTTTGTGCTGCAACCAGCGTGCTGGATGGAGGCGGGCGAAACGTCTATGCATTTTTTACTTTGAGGCCCTGCGCTTACCTCCTAGAAGCTTTATGCTTTATTCCCCCGTGTGGCTCCAGTACACAGTTCCCCGATCCGTGTAACCCTAGAACCCAAGGTTGATGGCGTTTGCCCGAACCCGTAGCCAACAACGGCGACATGGAAGGCGGCTGTCCGAACCCGCAGCCAGCAATGGCAACAAGGGAGGCGGGTTCCCGATGGAGCTGCACTATAGGTGGCCGAGATTGTGACCAGGCGGCAGTGACGGTGACGGCACCCTCCCCCGCGGCAATCCACCAGTTGAAGTTGAAGGCGACGGCATCCTCCCCTGCGGCCCTTCGATGGCGGCCATTCGACAATGGCTCTCCTTGGACGGCGCTTGAAGGAACAACCCAGTGACAAGATCGGAGACATGTTATTTCAGATTTTTGAAAGTTTTGAAACTTGTGCTTTGAGATATGTAATTTCAGAGTTTTATGTGAATTTCTGGCTGAATGGAAACTGAATTAATGCTATTTGTGAGCAAATGTTGTGTTGTGATGAGAAGCTAAAATAGGTTAAGCTTTGTTGCTTCACAAGATTATGAACAGTATCAGGTCTCCAAAAGGTTCAGTGTTGTTATGTCAGAATTGTATTTGAATTGCAGGTCTCACAGCTGAAGGAAAACAATAAGAGCACCTTGAACAAACTGAACTCCTTTGGTGTACAATAAGAGCATCAGGTCATCAAAGATGAAGCAAAAACCATAAAGTCATGAATAGCATCACATCATCAAACCATAAGGGAAAAACCATAAGTTCATGAATAGTATCAGGTTGTAGGGAAAACCTAGACTGAGAGGATGCTTCCATGCTCTCCAAGTGAAAAAAAACTGAATCACCTGGACAGTTGTACCCTAAAAATGAAATCACGGTTTGTTGAAATGTGCCATAACATCTTCCTGGAAGGTATTACTACACAACGTACTTCCCTTGGAATTTTTTAGGTAGGTTTTTTGAACCGATGCTAGGCGCTTTGTTCAGATCAAGATGGCCCTCAGTAGCCATAGGCTTTGGTTTATCCTTGAAATCATCAGGACCAAGTAAATTCGGAACTGCCATAACATTGCTGGTACTAATTACTATAGATGTCTAGCTTCTTTCTGAGAGAACTATTCCAATTATTCTTTATAGAATTAGCAGTCCTGGAAACAGCAACATACTATCAGTAGGGTTCCAGAGTCTTGTCAAGTGAATAGGAAGTTCACCTTTTAAGGACATAGTCATATGAAGAAACAATCAAGAGTTGAAGACCATGACAAATATATTAACAATTCAAAACAGATTAAAAATCGAACATACTAAATTGCAATGATGCATTCAAGAATCATGATAGTGATACATGTATTATAAATTTATAATAGTAAGTAGAAACAGAATGGTATTCACATAGTACTATGAAGCATTCTGATTTTTATTCAGATATAGAAGCCTAGGATAGTTTTTGGGGTATTGTATTATTTATTCAGATCTGGCAGGTGCACTGTGTTCCATTATGATTATCTTGTAACTTCAATTCCTTTTTATCAGGGCAAATAGGGAATTTTAACAGCCAAAACAGTAGAAGGCCATGTCATTCAAGCATAGAAATCCTAGTACATTCCAACTGATATATTCAAAAAGAAATCTTGGTACATTCCAACCATATATTTCGAAATGAAATCATGGTTTGTTTGGACAATTTCGACTATCATGAAACCCAATATGCTTGTAGCTCTTGCACATGCATGACACTTGATCAATCTTCTTTTTCTTATTTTGTTGCACACCTTCATTCTTCATTTTGTTGTCCCCATGTCCCAATATTCTCTTGCATCTCCCCTTCGTACGAATGTCAGTAGGCGGGTGGATCCCAACCATAGATGGAATGCTATAACCAATAAAACCCTCGTGTTCTTCTTGTCTAGTACACGAAGTAGTAGGAACCAACTGGGACAAAGGTGGCCCAATGTCCTCCAGACTTGTTAATAGAAAGTCAATGCCTTCGTCCGAGTTTTTAGCAATTTGAATGAGATCTTCCATCTTGTTACGTGTAATACAAATCTTCCTTCTTTTTGCTGCATCAACAGAGTCAGTGGGTCTTTCCTCTAGTAGATTGCCTTCGGTATCATAAACATTCTCCTTGCAAAGAGGCCAATAGAAATTGTTTAGGTAGTTCAATAAAAATTCCAAAAAACCAATATTTACCTTTTGCACTTTTTCCAAATCTTTTTAGGACGCAGTGGCTTGGTATCTCACTTAATCTAGAACCCCTCGAAATGCATATAATATGGCAGCATGGGATTTCTTTAGACTCAAATAGCATACATGAGCATTTACTTATCGTTGTGGTTGTGTCACAATAGATTTCCCTAATCTTATTGGAGTTGTCACTGATGGGTACGATCTTCATCCTGTCCACCATTGCCATTTCCTGAAATAAACTAATAATGCAATGGTCTCTCACCGCAAGTACCGCTTCTTGAAATTTGTCAAAGACCTCATGTGTATATACCAATCTACTATGTCCCTCTATTTCCCATAATGTCAATAGTGTATGGTTTGTATGGATGCTTGTGTTATCAGCTATCAACTCTTTCTGGCATTGACATTGCAAAGCTATGTCAAACCTAAGCTAGAATTTAACAAATGCAAGCTTACGACCGATAAAATGGTTGAAAATGAATTTGATCTCTCCGATCGTGATGAGGTTCTAAGAATACTTGGCAGGAATATGTCCCTAAAGTATTCCAGGATCCATAACTCATAGATGTTATACCTCTTAACAAATCATATCCTTGTCTTGAGCATACATAATGTTTCCACTAAACTACCTCATTCAGTACCTTCTGCTGACCAACACGAACTGAAAACCCAACTTGATGTGCATATGCCTTGAAGAACACCTCCATCGAGTTCACATCATCAAATGTCATCCCTACTTTGAGCTTCAATTCCTCTGCACACTCGGGTGTGAATGATGAAGACTACAATAGCACAAAATTGATTGAATTAGATCGGCAATGCATCTCTCTATTAATTCATAAAGCACAATGACTACAACATCAAAAAATTACTGACCCAGCTTGGTATGCTTGCTTTCTTTTCAGGAGTACTAAATCCATCATTCAACCTTAGTGCGGAGTTCATCTCACTAACGCATTGGGATTGAGCATCACCAATTAATTCCATACTACCTACAATCACGGTTGGCCAAGCGTTCAACATGTGGACTTCCCATTTCTAAGCATCATAGTGGGATTTGACCAGGCTTTACCACTGTCCAAAGCAATAGCTAGTTAAATCCACCCATAAACCTTCTTAGGAAACAAGGACTTCCCCACAAGGCATAGATGAACCCTTTGTCTATAATGAAGCCATACCTTAACCACCTAGCCACAAGCTCGGCCGCCTGAAGTGCAGCTCCACCTGTAACCCGCCTCCTTCGTTGTCATTTCTGGCTGCGGGTTCAGGCAGCCACCTCCCACATCACCGTCATTGGCTACGGGTTCGAGCAAGTGCCGTCGACCTCGGGTTATAGGGTTACATGGATTGGGGAACTGTGTACTGGAACAGCGCGGGGGAATAAAGCTTCTGGAGGGTAAGCACGGGGCCCTCAATGCAAAAACACCTGGGCATTTCATCTGCCTCGATCTAGCCAGCTGGTTGTAGCAGAACGCGGGAGATGTCTTTGAGTGCACAAGTGCACAGCAACCATGATTGCACAACAAATCATACACACACACACACACACACACACACACATATATATATATATATATATATAAATAATAACTCATAGTACACTGTACACAGCATGTAATAACTTTTCTCACAATAGGCAATAACTTCACTCACAATAGGTAATAACTTTCCTCATGACCGAATCTACTAAATTATCGCATGCATGCAACAGTACAGTTGACGTGGAGACTTTTTTATCTTGTTTACAAGCTAAAAAAATACAATAACTTTTCATGAAAAGTCCGATCTGTGATCTGTTTGCGCCATTGTGTTCAAAATTATGAGCTTAATAAAACAAGATACATGTTGAATATGTTTCGATGATATGAAATTCATATTTTTTATACCAGTCGTAAGTAAGTAACTTCATGTTTGACTAGTGGTAACTTCACGTATAATAGTTACTGTCAAACCAACACAGCTTACACTAGGAAGCTAGGTAGCAGAACCTGCGCGTAGCATGTGTGCAGGTGCTAAATAGCACTACCGTGTGTGTATAAGGTTTTATTTGCAATTCTTCTTTGATTTTAGCCTGAAAGCATCTTTCTTGTGGATCAACCCATGCCCCATTGGCGCCAGTTGGCCCATTGGAAAAAACCTAGCTATTCATTTATAGACCAGTCAGCCGGGGGTAGTCCCAGCTACTCACTGTCCTAGCCCCCAACCACCATCCCTAGGTCACAGCGGCGCACCGTGCAGGCGTGCATGCTTGGCTCGGGCCGCTTAGTGAGTTGGAGTCGCGATGGTTCATCTTCTTTTCCAACTTGATTTATTCATTACCAATGTGCGTAGAGATGAAAATTTAGATAGGTGAAGAATCTTGATGAGCTTTCTGTGATGCTTGTTGAAACAAAGAAGTGCAATAATTACAAACTTATCTTTTTGCTTCTCAGGTTGGTGCTAATCCTTCTCGTAGCAACTGCAAGTGTTGATTCTTTTCGGCAATGAATTATGTGAAGAGCAAACTAAGAAATAGCATGAGTGATCAATACTTGAATGATTATTTGATTGCATATATTGAGTGTAACTTTTTTCTATAAGTTAGTGATAATGATGTAATCAACCGCTTTCAATCCATGATTACATATATTGTAAATTCACAGTTTTGCATCCCCATTATTCAACTTCTAGATCCGCCACTGGGTGTACTTAATTAATTATGTTGTAGTCTTGTAATATGCAAATTTGAAAAATAATAGCATTAGTGTGTAAATACTAAATTACGTGCCACATCAACATGTTTGACCACCATCGTCGTATCCGAACATAGAATGTATGCATGCACCTGAGACATCCTAACTTTGACCGAAGTCAGGGATGGAAATAATAGGTCGGCCGCCATGGCCATCTTATTGAATTTCAAAATTCAGGTTAGTTTCAATAATCACCGCTTTATTATTTTAAGGGAGCGTCTAGGTATCACCCAGATGTTTTCTTCCTAATTATCATCCAAATTTATGACCTTTGGATTAGAGATCAAAGGATCCCTTGTTTTTGAAGGGGGAAGATTTTTTTAAGGGGGAGAGTGGAGAATTCATGGCCATTGGATCTCTAATCCAATAGTCCAAATCTGGATGATAGTTAGGAAGAAAACATCTGGATGATGTTTAACAAAATCCTTATTTTAATATATAACATTGAATTTTATGGTGTTCCATCAAAGAATATGTAGAATTTTCGAGTTTATGCCAAACAGGCACTTTTCGCAGCTAATAGGTCATTTTCGTAGTCCACAAATCGACATTTTCAATTCTCTTCACTGTAGATGAGTTCCCATTCAGATTTTTGCAACTGTAGATTCATTTTTGTATTAGTGCAAAGTGAAATTTCTAATGGATAGAACATAGTAACTTCAGCTTACATGGACACCGACAAACATACATTATTTGTTGACTTGCTACCCCTACAAATTTGTTTATACCATAAAGAGAAATGGAGCTATTTAAGGATGTACTATCCAATTAGTTTGTGCAATCTCATTCATCCAAAAGACTAATCTTGCAATCATCGCTCCATGGACTGAATTGATCATTATGCGCAATATTCTGCAAAAACAATAGTCTAGATACTCTAACTTTGCAAACGATCTCGTCATGCTACTTAATTTGTTTTGTTAGTAGCCTTAGCAGTACGAAACTCCATGGCCCTGTGGTATGTTACTTAAGTAACCATGCTATTTTTCCCATCATAATTAACCAGTAAAGTAAAAAGTAGCTCACGGCAGAGAGCCTAATGGATCTCGTGCTTCAACAAGAATCGTGTCGACAAACAATGAATTTGCCTAGATTATTATTACAAAATCAAACAAAAGGTACGAAGCTAATTACCTGTGAACCAGAAGGAAAAAACCCATGCATCAGAGCTAAGCCTTCGGGATAGTTAGCACCCATAACTTGTTTGGAAAGATCTGCAGTTAAATAAACAAAAACATGTAAACTTAGTGCTACAATCGCATATAGATCAAACCAACTGAAAAAACAACAGCATTGTTATTTAGATTAATACTCGTGAAGAGAAATGCCAAGACATGTCAACGTAAATGTGGCGCATCGTCACTCACCATCCCCAACACAATTCATATTCTATCTCAGGTGTTCAGTAGTTCAGGCTAGAATCGTTGGCAAAACTCAACATGTCAGGTTGGCATCGGCGTGTTTCAACTATCCTCCCTGGAGCTCACTTCACCGCCATCTTCTCTCTCGCGCCAAATTATTCCCCTCCGATGGCGGCGGAGGCGCAAGGGAAAGATGGCTGAATCACTCACCCTTCTTTCTTTCTTTTTGGGTTTTTACTGCAACTTCTTTAGTCATAAAATATCATTATCATTACTATTATAAAAGAACAAGTTAGTGGTTGTACGTCCATTCTACTCCAACCGCTCCATTCTCTCAACTTCTCACCATTCTTCACTTTCCAACCAATTAGAGCAACTCTCTTCTATAGCACTATTCTCTATATATTCAATGAGTTTCATTGTAACGTATGAGTATATAACTAGTCCTAAATAATGTTGCTCTTGCCGTATTGTCCCATTTATTCTACTTTGTCACTAATGACAATATTATACGATTTGGAATGAATGTCCACATTGGTCCAAAATGATTGCAGTTTAATGTCCCAAATAGTAATTAAATGGAGGATTTAGATAATTGTCATTTCAAAGAATGGTGTTTCAAGGATTGCAAGTCCATGTGTCGAGTATTAGTCCTGAGCCTACATGTCAATAACCCATGGGGTGGCACTTTGTGCAATGCCACTCTCTGGAGTGGCATGTATCTAAAAATACCTAATTAAAATGTCTAATTGCATATTTGACACAATTAGTCGAAGTTAAAAGGTCATGAGAGATGTTGTACCTCTCCAACAAATTTTGGAATAAGCACATATTCCAACAAATTCAAACAACAATGCGATTTCAAAATACTTGACACATGGAATACAATTGTCTTTTCAATCTTATTATTGCACAAATCTTGAGGAACGTTGGGATGGCTACCACAGCGTGAGAGCACCCAAAATCCATGTATGCCCGCATAAGCATCTCACTTAAAAAGATACAAAAGCATACCTGGGTTATCATCAAAATATGATTTGCCCATCAAACTGGTGGGTAAAGGTGAACAATATTTTGCATTTGTTATCTTCATAACTGGAGTACCAGTAGTAGCCATGTTATGACCCCGATCAACTCGGCTTCGGCTTCTGGCTTCTGGCTTATTTTTCACTATTCATAAGTTTCGTCTTTTTCTGAACTTTTGGCTTTTTGTTGAGTTTTTTTGCCGGTTCTTTTTTTCCGTATTTGTTTGTATTCTACGTAATGGGCTAACATATTTTTTTATTTTTAAATTTTTTTAAATTTAATTATGCTAAATAAGCCTCTGTCAGCTACAGTGCTTTTTTTCAGTCAGCTACAGTGTTTTCAGCCATAAGCCACGAGCTTTTCAGCCGAACCGATCACCACCTATATCCTTCCTAGCTAAATGGTTTGCTAAGTGCATCCATCAACCTACGGTTGAAGTCATAACCAGGCATCTGCATAACATGTATAGGCTATAAAACACATTTAAATTCCCAGGGTGGTCGAAGCCCAGAAATTAAGTGGGGGCACTTTATAAATTGAATAAACTGTAAGGTTATTTTTTTTTCAAAATACAAGGGATTGATGCGTAATTTCAAAAAAATGAGTTGGGTACATGCCCCCACTAGTCCCAACGTGGGTACGCCACCCAAGTGAAAAATTGGGTAGGGTCATAACCTTTAGGCCGTGTTTGCTTTCGGGTTAAAATAATCAGATTAGTTAATCATAATATAACTAGGTTAGTTTAATGTAATTTTTATGTTTGGTAATAAACTTTATTAATCTAAAATTACTGTTTGATTAGATTAGGGGTTAACTGGGTTAGCAATAGAAAAATAAAATTTATGAGAGTTAGTTATATTGGGTTAGCTTATTCCACTAATTTAGTGAGTTAATATAATCTAGGATAGAAGGGTTAAAACATTTTAACTAGGTTAAATTAATTCTTCTTAACCTAATGATGTTTCGCAGATTAAATCCCTAACCCACCTTTAACCCTAAACCAAACGGAGCCTTAAAAATTAAACAAACAACAATGTTGTTCTACAACATACAATATGCTAATATGTAATTTCTAAATTGAGTAATAAAGTGGGGGCATGTGCCCCCACTAGTGACAATGTAGGCCCGCCCATGGTGATTCGTATGAGTACAAATTTGTAGGAAGTACGAAGATAAGTACAACACGATACATATATAGGAATCCTCCTCCCAGCGTAGCAAAGGCCATGAATCCTCGGCTCCTCGCCCTCGTCATAGATAGATTTCCATCCGGTCCATCACATATTTCTCTCTCCCTGCACCTCTCACAAACAGAAGAAATTTGTAGGAAATTTATTTAGTGGTCTTGTTGTAAATAAGAAGATAAGACCATTAATTTGTAGTGATCTTAGCTACAAATTTGCAGGAAATAAGAAGATAGACCACTAAACAATAAAATTTATAGGGAACAATGTAATTCACACAGAAAATCACATGAAATTCTACATTCGAAAAGGTACTTTTTTTTTATAGTTGTCTTAGGATCTCTTTTTTCGGCTTCTAAAAACTATTTTTCAGCTTTTATATAGTGACTAACTTTTAAACGAAGTGTTTTTTAAAAGCGAGGTTTATAAGTTTATTGTAGTACACATTGTAACAACTTCATTTATATCAGCTAAAACCAGACGCGAGTTTTTTACTCCATACTTTCTCTCACAAACAACATAAAAAGTCATAAATCACAGCTAAAAGACATAAGCTAAAGCTAAAAAGAAGCGACACTTACATATTGGTGACTCATATGACATAGAAGGGTTACCACATGATTGGGGAGTGTTACCCCATGAGTGGTAAGTATATGACTAATTTTGGTAAGTATATTCGTGACTCATGTTTGGTTCGCGACTGATTTTGCCAAAACTTCGTGTGGACTACAATTTTTTGGTAACAAAAATGACCGCCCCAAGTGTGCAAAAAAATTAAAAATTTGAGTTTATGACACGTGGAACACAAGGCTAAGAGCATCTTCGGTGTGCTCCCACACCGGTATCAAGCAAGGAGAGAGAAGCCTTGGTACCTGTACTAAGTATCGAAGGGTGATGGTGCCAAGGAACTTTTTCTAGTGCTGGTATCAACATTTGCTTCGGTACCAAACCATGCAAAAAGGTTTTGTACCTACTTGTTAGTGTAACAGGGAGGGGGAGAGAGGAAGTGGAGTAAAAGAAAAGAAGGTGATATTTTATTTAGTCATAGGTCCCACCTTAAAGAGAGAAGATGCTCTAAACGTTTGAAGGAAAAAAAAATCAAACTCTAGCGATTGTCTGATGTGGTATTTCTTAGCACTGGTTCATGTAACTTACAATATGGATGCCCTAAGAAAATATGATAAGCCATAAGCCCACAGCTGTGGGGATAAACCAAACACTCGTCTATAAAAATGTGGCACACGCCCAGGCTAGGCTTCGTCTAAACACCCCCAAAATTGCAATAGGTACCACCTTGAAAGATCAACTATGGAAGAGAAGTTTTACAACAAAAAAAAAGGGATAAACCAAACAGTGTCTAAAAAAATGTGGCGCACACCCAGGCTAGGCTTCGTCTAAATTGCAATAGGTACCACTTTGAAAGATCAACTATGGAAGAGAAGTGTTGAGTTTTACATTAAAAAATAGTGGAAAAGTACAGCATGAACTCGAAGAAACGGCGCAGCCTCGCTTTACATATCATCCATTTTAGCCTTTGACTGACCATTACAGGTTACAACCAGCTCAAATCAATACAACTTGATCGGATTCCAAGCAGAAGAGTACACTGATAAATGATAATACGACATCAACAGATGAACTAGAGATTGGAAACGCAACATCATTCACGGAGCATCTCAAGTGAGAATCAATCAACACAAAGTTGACTCACCCAGCAACCTCAACTCTGAACCAAACTTGACACGGTAAAACAACAGCTTCTCCCTCCAGATCATGTGCGTATATCTTGTACAACATATAGAAACATTTTTTTGGGTAAAACAGACAAGCAACCGAATCACAACTATTTCTCTAGCAGCAGAGGGACCAACTCTGTAGTATCTAGCTTACAATTACAATAGCACCTCATAACACATGGAACTGGCACCAGAGTTCTTCAATCTTTCTGTCCAGTCATCTCTGCAGAATTTTGGTGAACATATAAATTATTGTCGACAGAGTAGACCTGACCTTCATAGTATGCTACAAGAGCAGCGAGTGGTCTTAGGCAACTTGTTAGTCTTCTTGTCTGCAACAAACAAGTAACAGGGGAAGCAGAATCCAAATCAGATTAAGAATTGATAATACACCTAGCAAGTGTTGATTGAGCTCTCAAATCTCAGCTCCACAAGGCTTACTGTACTGTTCCTATTTTCAAAATTACTACCACTTTGTTCAATGATTGAAATGCTAAAATATTGTTCGTATAGTTTCTGTAAATGAGCATGCTTAGCAAACAGTTGGTTGTCAAAATTCAACCACCTTAGGTATACAAATCACACAGCACGTTGTCTCCAGCAACTGGAAGGCAACGAAACACTAAAATTGGTTCATAAAAGGAACATGATAGATTATGGTAACCAACAGGTATCTTAGCCAAGACCATGCTTTTGAGTCAGGGTTGTCACGCGGAGTCGGCAACCACGGCGAGTGAGGGGCGCCCGGATGCCATGGTGACGCCTAGGCGAGCGCCGCGCTGTACGTGCACGTTACATATGTGAATACACAGTAACTCATACTACGTATACACAGTAATTCATACTCTGCATCGCATATATCTGCCGACCGACTCCTCTCCCGTCCTCTCTCTCTCACGCCCGCATCTCAATCTCCCACACCCACTCCTCTCCCCCCCCCCCCCGGCGCCTCGCCTCCTCCACCCCCAACAGCCTTCGCCCCCCGCCACCCCCCCCCCCCCCCCCCCGCCTCCCCCCAAGTCGCGGCGAATGTCTATGGCGTCCACTCAGCTCTGCCGCAACGCCTAGGCGACACCGTAACAACCATGATCCTGACTGCTACAGAGTTGGAGAAATCAGCAAGTTAGTCCAAGTTATGGCCAATTCAGGTTAGCTTTTGATGATCAGTGCCTTATTCTTTTATATATAATATCACATTTCATGGTATTCTATCAAAGATGTGAAGAATCTGAAATATTCCCAATTTTCACGAGACGTGAGGTTTGCAGTGGCTTGTGGCCAATTCCTGTTGCACTGGTTACAAGAAGAAATTAGCCAGAAACCAAAACCTGTGACCTGGTGGAAAGAATCCTATGAACAGCTTCTTAAGGCAAGCCCTACATTCTGACTACAAATTTTAGGACACTGAACAGCTTGCTTTGCTGACTCCCTAAGAACAGAAAACCTGAACACTTAAGAATTTCATGTCAATACTTCATATTTTCAGACACAAATTTTCTCTTCAGGAAATCTATTGAATACACCTTTTGCATATAAAGATTCAACAAAATATGATGGAACATTGGTACAAGCATGAACCATAGAAAACAAATCCAAAGCAAACTAGAGAAATAGTGGGCACTCTGATCAGCACAATTGCAATTTTAAGACACAAGTTGCGAGGTTCAAACAATGTTAACCAGTCTAAGAGAGGTGCAAGGGAAGACTCAGCAATTCATAAACAATGATTTGCACAAAATGTTATGAAGTTACAGATCACCTGGTTTTGATTTGGCTGAAGATGGATGAACAACGACATGCATTGTGATAGCAGTACTGGGAAGATCACCAAAAGGCGCTCTGCACTGTCCAACGTTCTTGTCATTTTCTAGAATTTTGCCTCCACTGATCAGTTTCACATCATTAGCAGTCTTTGGGACAATTGTTTTATCTACAGCCAGAATCATTACAGGCATTAGAAACATTGCACAAACATCAGCAGAAGATAGAACTATACTTGAACAAACTCAGAAGTACATGAACTTACATATATAGGAAAACTACAGATACATTCCAAAGTTGGGGGAACTAAAAGAATTAACAGAGCCAGCCAAATATTATAAAAGGGCTTATCTTTACTGAAACTCCGTCGATAAAAGAAGAACACATTATGACACCTCATATGCCCAGTGTGCAGGTAGGGCAATAAACATGTCTTGCTCAAAATCAGAATTAAACAACAAATATGTGGCAGGCCCTAGCCCCTAGCAAAGCTGCCCATGTTCGGTCAGCTAGCAACTAGAGTAAAATTTAAAGGTTCATGCGGAAACTAAGTTTATCTCAACTATGCAGTTCGACAATATCCAATCCTAGCAAACTTTCTCTCCGGTTTGGCAATATTGCCTTTCGAGATAATTCATAATTGCACATTGGATGTCTTAAACTCTCAATGATCAACTGGTTCATAGATCCATCAGGGACTGCAAGCGTGCAGGCTCAACAGACCTCAATGATAGACAAAATAAAGATAAAAGACTAACAAGTCAACAACTATATGGCACAAAGCAAAGACACGTGGCATTTGTTGCATTGCACAGCACAAATGCATGCACTGAATTTTCACTCCCTACCAAAAAAAGGTAGTAGAGGGTACAGTGTTCTCTCTAATCCTCCCGTGGATGGGAAGAGGATTTGATAAACATAGGATGGTTGCCAACAATGCGATACACAAGCTCAGCTTGAACACCATAAGCTTCTCCGAACTTTGTGGCCTCTAGAGCGTCATGGCGTACCTGCTGGGCTCTATGTGGGCTACTCCACAACCTTTCTCTTGGGCTATCCATAGACGATTGTCTTGAGCATTATGGAGTGTGGACTCTCTCGCACTCTCTGACCTTTCATTTTCCTAAGCTCCATTAGCTCTTATCTCAAGTTAACGGCATCCTATTATGGAATGGTGCGGCCATGCCCATTCAAGGAATTCATGAGAATAGTTGCACATTTGTAGGAAGTTAAGAGTTAAGATGTGCTGCACAACTTTGCTTGTTGATGTGCCAGTATGGGTGACACCATGAGGGGGATTGGACTAGAACTTAGTCTAAATTTAAACTAAATCTCATACTAATCCTTAGTTTAAATTTAAACTAAATCTCATACTAATCCCCATCATCTAAATGGGCTATGGTAAACACATTACCATGTCTGCCATACATTATGGTTCCAATCACAGCCGCTCGTTCCCACAACCAATCCTGTCAGGTATCAAAGACCGTCCTAGATTATTACGGTAAAGGCAGACATCTATGCATTCAATACCTCTAAGTTAAACCTCAGTTTAGGATATTTATAAAAAGAGTGTTCGCTAATAATGGACGCACGCCCATTTTTTCCCCAAATCAGACAAGCACCAAATCTTGTAGGCACCAAGCAAGCAAATCTAAAGAAGCAAGAAGCTCCCTCAACCCCCTTAAAGGTCTCATTCCTATCTCATGTCGTCACGCACAGGCAAAGAATAGCAACCAAGAATTCCTTTACAAATTTAGCACTACGGATCACACGGGCACAACCTAGAGCTTGCACAAGGAGTCAGGGACACTACACCATAAGCATCACGTCACGTCCTGCAAGAATCTCAGAGCTCAAAATAATGGAATCTTTAGGACCTTTGGGCCAGTCGGCGACGACGCGGTCCTTGAGGGCGGCGACGGTTGTGGCGGCGGCGTTGCAGCGGACGGGGCCGATATCGGAGCCGTCGAAAAGCCGGAACTTCACCTCAACCTCCTCCTCCTCCGCCGCCGCCCCCTCCCTCTCCTCCTCTTTCGTCCCCTCCACCTTCCCCTCCTCCTTCTCCGCCATTTCTTGGCCTCACACCAAGAACTCGAGTTTCCGGGACCCAACTGGAACCCGGGGGACTTTGAGCTCGGCCTGGTCGCTCCGAGCAAGAACTTGCCAGCTCGGTGGGGGCGTAGATGGGACTTGGGAGGGATTGGGCGCTTGGGTTAGGGTTTGGTGGGACGGAAGGGGGTAGGAGAGGAGCAGCAGGAGAGGGGAGGAGAGGAGGCTCTGCAAGTTAGGAGATGTTCTTTATGCTTTGGAAAAAGTCGATGGCTCCTCCACTCTCAAGTTTGTTTAATTTTTATTTATTATTTATAAAATTGGTTAGAATTTATCATCTATCTTTCGATATCAGATAAATCTTATTTCTCCGCTTACTTAACCATGGTTTTGACCTGATAAAGTCTGATTTTATTCTATGTGGCGACTACGTCAAATTTCAGTCTATCACGGACTCAGCCCATGTGGCTGCCACATAGTCTCTTCTTCCTCATACTCTCTCTTGGTTGTTGCTTCCTCATCGCCAATGCCCTTCATCAGACGCCGTCACCGCTGGCCCTCTCCATCTACGCGCCGATGTCATCGATCCCCTCCACTGCCGATTGGTGAGGAGGTAGGTCAAGAAGAGGCCACGAAGACTGCCCCCTTCACCGTGTGCCATTGCCGTCGACCCTCTCCACCTACGTGTCGATGTCATCAATCCCCTCCACCATCCCTCTCCTTAAGTGTTCGCTATGACAGTAGCCTGGGGAGGCCACTAGAGGCAAGCTCCCATCCCAAGCCATGCCCAAACAAAAATTCCTAAATTTGTTGTCCACATTGTTCTGCTCTCCAAATTGAAACCACCACCATCTTCTTTTTCATCCCTTGAGATCGTGCCAAGCCGTCCCTTCTTTGTCTTCTTCACCCAGAGCCCTGTCGCGCCATGGCCATGTCCTCTCCTCGCCGCCTCGCACTCATTCTTGCTGTTCCAGGCCTCCCCCAACTGTGTCGTCTACGTCATCACTACCGCCTCCTCCTCATGAACTCTACTATGCCCTTGCCTGTACCAAACCCTCGCCAGAGCTTGCCGCTGTTGAGCAACCACCGTGGTACCATGGACCTCACTGTCGACAACCACGCATGTGCAACCATGGACCAAGACTCCACCATAGGAGGGATCCCCTGAGCTCGCGACGTACTTGTGCACTTGCCATCCGGGGCCATATACCATCGGAGTTCACCACCGACGAGATCCTTTGATCACGGCCACCGCCTTTGCTTTCCCTGTTCCAGTCACCACCGACCTCCCCATCCTCACAAGATGCTGCAAAGAGCCAGTGTGCCTGATAACACGTCGTGCTTGCCCATTCGCCATTGCCCAGCCGCTGTAGCCTGCTGCCTCCTCTCTTGCTCCCTCTGTTACAGCCAAGAGAGATACACATAGAGTGTGTGCTACCTAGTGAACAAGAATATGCTAATGAGGATCTAAGTCAGCACCACACCACTCAAACTACTTGCAAAACCGGCTTTGGATGTGATTTGATCTGGTTTTGCCAGTTGGAGGACAAGTTCTCCCTGTTTTGTAAATGAGGGACGAAAATTAGACGAACTAAAGAGTTGAAGGACTAAAAAAGTGGAGGGTTTTATTGGTGGTTTGCCTTATGGGGTAATCAGGTTTGATGTTAGGATTGGATATACCACTTGTTTCGAAATCGACAAAATAAAGCACAAAACAATAAAGAACAATTAAAAATACAAGACATAGATTTAACATGAAAAACCCTTTTGGGTGAAAAACCACAAACGCACAATAGACAAAATCCCTATATGAGGAGAAGTTACAAGCATGAGCAACTTCGGCGTGTCTTAACTGTGTGACTATAGGGTGTATATTATATGTGTGTGTGTGTGTGTGCACGCTAGGGATCAGAGTTGATAGCGAAGAAAAGAATAGAGTCCTAATTGGCAATGAAACAAAGACCTACTCAGAAACTGAAATAATAACCTTCTTAGAGACGGGAACAGCACCCCATTCAGAGAGTCTCAGAAGATAATGGTGTAGAGTTGTAATTAGAAGACGCCTTAAATAGCCACATCTAACTCCAATCGGTGTACGCACCTTAGAGAACCACGTCTGATACAAGTTGGTGTAGTCCATCTTGAAGATTATCCTAATCATGACTTACGATCGGTTCGCATTACTTTCTGATCGAACTCTTCAAGCGGGCAAAAAAACTAGTAGTGGTGGGATTTGTCTAGGTTCGGATCATAAAATACAACAATTGATAAACTTATTTTTGGTTTAAAAAAGGTTTGATATACTGTATTGAAGATAAGCTATGAAAATAGTCAGTTAAGTTGGTAGAAAAATAGGACAAGAATCGATGATCTATTTTACACAGTTGAAATTACTAGCTCGTTATTTATTTTTTGGTTACATAGCGTGCCAAATTTAGTTGTAAACTAGTATCGTCGATATTCTTGTACTGTCGATAAAGGACTAAGTTGATTTCACACAAGTACAAGAGTTTGCCTTCTTCTACATACATTACAAAACGGTTAAACCTTTCTTTCTTTTTTAATATTCCGACAGTAGAAGAACTTAAACACTGTTAAATCAACATTACAAATTTCAAAATATGATCACTCTTGCAAGCTGCAGCTTATTGAAAAAAAATTGACCCAGTCTATTAACTTTAACCTCTTTAATAAATCCGTGTCTTTTACCGGGACCTTTTGAGTTTTGAGGAAGTTTAACGTGCACTTTTGTTGGCACTTGGCAGGCTCAGGCCCTTTGAAAAAGTCCTGGGCTGGGTTAGCACAAAAGCGCAAGGCCGTCCAGCAAATCAGCAACTTTCTATGGACACCGCTTGGACCGGCTACAGACCATGCCCTTTGGGGAATACATATAACTTGGTCCGTATGAGCATGCACATACACTCGAAATGCAATACTGTTTGCTTCTCAAAGAAAACAAAAAAATACAATATTGTTTGACTTTGTTATGCAAGGTAAACGGTTAAGTAGTAGTTTTATGGATTTATAGGTTGTTAAAAAAATAATAAGGAAACACGATTGAACGTCGCCTGAAGGCTGCAGGTGGCCAAATTAGCTTTTCTGATGAATAGATCTGGAAAATTGATTCTGAACAGAAGTGGTCACCGTAATACTGGCTATAGCACGCGTTCTTTTTTATTTTATTTTTTTTTGAAGGGGCATAAGCACTGCCCTACTTGATTTAGGCCGCGATCAACTCGGCTGCGGGCTGCTGGCTTTTTGAAGCTGCTACAGTGTTTTTTGCGGAAGCCGCAGCTTCTAGGCGAAGCCGACATGCTCCACGCGAAGCCACCGACGGAAGCAGTATGAAGCAGCTAGCGTTAGGGTTGGACCGACGCTCCCCCAAATCGAACCCCCCTGGAATGCGAGTGCCCCGTCGCCGCCACCCGCGAGTGCCGGCTATCCGCTCCCGCCGGCCGGCGTGGCGAGCGAATCGCCGGTGCCCAGGTCGCCCCTCCCCCCCGCCCTCCCTCCTCCGTGGCCATGCCCCTCCGGTGCGGCCTCCCGCGGCGGGGAACGCAGATCCGCGAGGACCTAGTGCCGCGCCGGATCCGCAAGGGCGACGGCCCGTCCCCGTGCGAGGTCCACGTCGCCGTCGCCGTCCAAGCTCCGCATCGCCATCCCCGTGGAAGGTCCCCGTGCAAGGTCGCCGTGGAAGGTCGCCATCCCCGTGGAAGGTCCCCGTGGAAGGTCGCCGCCTCCGAGGAGGGGAGGGCCCAAGCGCGCAGCCCGGCGTGCGTGCTGTCAGGAACAAGCGGCGACGCTTGAAGCACCGATCGAGCTCCCCCCTGCATCGGCGCACCAAGGAACGGCGGCTGGAGGTATGGTCCTTGCCGAGATGTAACTCTACTCCTTGTACCAATACAGACTTGTCTCAGTATCACTTTGCTTGTAATTTGTACACTTTGTTCCCCTTAGTATGTGCGTAGGCAGGAATGAGTTTGCCTCTTAAACACAACATTATTGCTATCGTAATAAACATCATCTCCAGAAAAGAAACGCGCTTAACTTCCACCATGTAAGTAGTTTTGAGGATCAATGGTGGCAGTGCAATGGTTTTTTCGGTCTATAGGGTTGTATTATGGTGAGCAGCTGCGGGTAGAGTAAGTATCAATTTTAAAGTGCGCTTCTGCTCTCATTACACCTGTGAGATGACATCATGCATTGCAGGGAAAGACCGAGATGAGAAAGTTCAAGTCCATTGTAGACAATCACGAGGCCCTCCTAGAAATTGTGTTCGGGAACACCACCATCACTAGTGACTGTGCATTCGTGCCGGGTGTGGATGACCTCGACGTCGACATCGACGACCTCGACGACAGCCAAGGAGGAGAGGGCAGCAGCATGCCTTCCCCTTTGCAGACCCCTGACAGCAGCAGGCCTTCCCCTTTGCAGACCCCTCGCAGCAGCAGGCCTTCCCCTTTGCAGACCCCTGGTGCGTCGGGGCGGTCCTCCGGGAGCAAGCGGCCATGCCCTGCACCGTTGCCCCCTTGCAGCGCATGTAAGCGCACTGATCGTGACACGACTATGAAGCGCATGGTTGACCTTTACGAAGGAGAGCTGAGATTGCGGTCCGGAAGCGGAGGCTCGGCCACGACTGTGACATCCCCTACACTAGACCCCGAAAGGCAAGACTTCCATCATTTGATGACACTGGTGGTAGAAGCAGGTGCGCACCAAGGAAGCGATGAGCTCTACTACGCTTCGCAGCTTTTCATGAATGCCTAGTGCCGCCACAGCTTCTCCTTCATGACCACGAATGAGGCTCGTCTCGACTGGATCAGGCGTACTTGGGAACGACTTCGAGATAAGCTGTGAGGAGTACGGTTTCGGTTGAGTGTTTAGTGGACTTGCGGAGCGTTCTCGGTTGAGTGTTCAGTGGTATGGTCGAGCGTTTTCGGTTCAGTGTTTAGTCGTATTGTTGAGCATTGTCGTTGCGGAACATTTACGTGCATGTATTGAACAATAATGCTACCTTATGTCATGTATTGAACTCCTTATGTATTGAACTTCGTATGTATTGAACTCCTTATTTGTGAACTTCTTTTGTGAGTGCCAATACTGCTGCTGCATGCTGGATGCCTGGGTGCTGGCTGGCCGTGCTGGGTGCTGGGTGCTGGCTGGCCGTGCTGGCTGCTGGCTGGCCGGGCTGGCTACCTGGCTGCTGGCTGGCCGTGCTGGCTGCTGGTTGCTGCCTGGCCGTTTTTGCTATGTGTGCAGTCATGGTTCCATTTGTAACAAATGTTTTTGCTGTGTGTGCACTCATGGTTCCATTCGTAACAAATGTTTTTGCTGTGTGTGCAGTCATGGCAGGCGACGGCATGGCTTTCCCCTATATGCTAGCAGCGGCTGCCATGTACTACGCTGACGATACGAATGATGACGAAGAGGCTGTTAAGGTACCAAGCATGCCGAAAGTAACTGGAATGCAGTGGGTATCGGGACAACTAGCGAACACGAAGCGATGCCACGACATGTTCAGGATGGAGCCACATCTATTTGAGGCACTGCATGACTGCTCGTTGCAAATTACGGTCTTCGCTCAAGTCGGGAAATGTGCTCTACGGAAGCATTAGGCTTGTTTTTGTGGACTTGCGGATCCCCGCAACCGCAGCGGACGGTATTACAACAGAAAAGGATTCACTAGTCAGAATGTGCTCGCCATTTGCGAGTTGGACTGTCGCGTCACGTTTGTGTGTGCCGGATGGCCGGGGTCGGCGCATGACGCTCGGATCCTACAGGACACCAGGGACAAGTACGGTGCCCGCTTCCCACATCCCCCCAAGGTTGTATGCCAGTTAGACATCTGAGTAATGCATGCTTTCTCACTCTTGTACTAACCAATATTTTTGGTTGCAGACAAGTACTACCTTGTGGACTCCGGTTATGCCAACCGGTTGGGTTACCTAGCTCCGTACCGCAGCGAGCGGTACCATGTAGGCAGCTTCCAAAATGGTGGCGAACCGCACGGGATGCATGAGGCTTTCAACCATCGTCACGCGAACGCTGACCTCATGACCATCACACGTGACTTCATAGCATCGTCGTTCGCGGTTTAGACTACTCGTGTCGCCTGTCTGTTTTATGTAGTTGTTCGTTCTTATGTCGTGTCGTACCAAATTGTTTCGTAAGCTATTTCCATGAAATATGAATGTCATGATTTTTTCCAAAGAACGTCATTAGTCCATGCAAAAATGTTGCGTTCCTAAGTATCCGCTTATCTCAGCATTACTTGCACCATTTCAGCAGCTACAGTACTATCCTTCAGCCGCTACAGTACCTTCTTCAGCCGCTACAGTGATTTTTTCAGCCTCTACAGTGTTTTAAGCCATAAGCCTTCAGCTTTCAGCCATACCGATCGGGGCCTTAGAAGAGGAAAGATTGTGTATGCAAGGACCTGAAAGGTTGCAGGCGAAAAAAGGAAACTACGCTAAGAATTTACAAAAACAAGGGAAAGCTTTGCAAGCCTGTTGCCTCCTGCCCGAACCCAAGTTCTGGTTTTCTCTTTTATGCGTGCAATCAAGAAGGTCAATGTGGTTACCGTTGATTGGAAAACCCGTTGAGGAGGACTGCGGAGGTGGAGGTGGAAAGGAGGCACGAGACCCAGTCTCTCCATCGGGGAGGGAAACCTTAGTTTTGTAGCAAGTCAAGGAGATAGTCCCAGCTGATGGAGTCAAATGCTTTTGCGATGTCGAGTTTTAGGAGTAGGGACAGTGTGTTGTGTCGGTGGTATCTCTTGGCCAGGTTGTGGGCATAAAGAAAGTTGCCCTGGATGCATATGCCCTTTATAAAAGCACTTTGGTTTGGGGAGATCAAGTCATTCATGAAGGGCGTGATTCATAGTGCTAAGATCTTTGCTATGATTTTGGAAAAGCTATGGATGAGGCTGATCGATTTGTAGTTTGCCTCCAATTGAGATCCTTCCTTTTCAGCACCAGGATTAGATTTGCCATGTTAGAGTATGGGAGGTTTCATGTTCTCAGGTTGAAGAAGTTGTACAACATTGCCATGAGATCACTCTTTATTATGGTCTAGTAGGCCCGATAAAAATTCCCATTGAAGCTATCAGGTCTTGGTGCTTTATCAGTAGGTAACTCGAAGATGGTGGTATGAACCTCTTCTCCTATGAGAGGGGCAACAAGGGCCTAGAGGTCTAGCCATGATAGTTGTAGAGTGTTCCAGTTGAAGGTGGTTGTTGTAGGCGACAAGCAGATAGTCAAAGTGTTGAAAGAGAACCTCCGCCTTGTCATCATGTGTTAGCGTCACACCATGCTCCTTGGACAGCTGTTAAGTGAAGTTTTTGTGCCTACGTGAGTTTATACAGATGTGGAAGAATTTTATGTTTGCATCTCCCTGTTTGAGCCAGTTAATTCTGGACCCCTGTTTCTTTCAGGATTTTTCGACTACCGTAAGGCCCATGATCCTTTTTTTGAGGCGTTGAGCAATCTCTAGGCGAAGGATGATCTCTAGGGCCATGAGGAGCTGTAGCCTTGAATGCGGGAAGAGAGTTTTGCTCCAAGCTCTTAGTCTTTTTATAGTGGTAGCCAATTTTTTACTTAGAAGGAGAATGGGGTCTTGGCCATGCGTTGGTTTCGCCCATGCTTGTTTGACCACGTCAAGGAATTGAGGGAGCCAGATCCATGAGTTTTTGAAGCGGAAGAATTTAGGCAGGCATGGTCCATCGGTATCTGAGAGGAGAAGGGGGCAGTGTTCTAATATGGAGGTGGGTAAGGCATGCAAAATATGGTAGTTGAAGGTGGTGTTCCAATCATTATTACAAAAGAATCTATCCAAGCGAACTAGCATTGGGTTTTTCCTTTCTTTACTCCTGGTGAATATTCTATTCTATAGGCGGATCTCTTTAATCTGGCAAGCATCAAGCACATTGCGGAATTGGTTCATGAGTCACTAGTAGGGGTTGTGATTGTTTTTGTTTCTTGCTTTGTATATAAGGTTGAAGTCCCCTAGCAGCAACCATTTGGTACCACTCAGAGGCTCTACAAGGCACAATTCGGCTAAGAACCTCGCCTTGTCTAAGTCTATAGATGGGCTAGAGACCATCGTCAAAACAAACACGGTGGCGCACCTCTTGATCTTAACATCCACGGTTAGAGAGTAGTCATGGCTGCAACAAATTAGAGATGTCTACAATATGCATGTTCCAGAGGACTAAGATGCCTCTGTGCATGTTTTGTGCTAGCAAGAAAAGGAAGTCCTGCAGCCTATTTGCAGCCAGGACGCTAGCCTAAGCTCGGTCTATTGAGCTTAATTTTGTCTTCTGTAGGCAGGCGATGTGGCACAGGTTGGCAATAAGCATCTCATAAACAGCTACCTGACGAGTAGGAGAATCTAGGCCCCTAACATTCTAGCAGAGGACTGCAAGGTTAGGTCCCACATAGCAATTGCAAGGGCTCGAGCCGACCGCAGTAGAGAAGGAGAGGCCATGGTATGAAGCAGTGTGAGGGGCGAGGGTCTAGAGAGTCAGCGATAGGATAACAATGCAGTTGAAATGCAGATAGCATTAGTAGAAACTGGTAGCATTGTCCACAACAAGGGTGCAGTCCACGATGGGGAGCTACGACAAGTCGCAAGGTCCACAAAAGCTTAGACGGTCGCGCATTACATAGCCGAGCTGAACAGCAGGGCAAAAGCAAAAGTAGTAGTGGCCAACTGGCCACGCCTGAGAGTTGAAGTGAAGAAGGCTTCAGCTGCTGGGCCAGCCTTCGAGAAGCCATGTCAGCTTACATGGAGGCGACACGTTGCTACAGAGCTGGTGCATTTGCAGCCTCAAGGCGGGCCGCCTCCCCCTGTAACGCAAGGACATCGTCAACGTGGACCACTTGCTCAGAATTAAAACTGAACAAGGCAGAGAGGGCTTGGATTGCTTCCTGTGGTAGCGGGCCCGTGAACAAAGGCAAGTAGTGGTTAAACGCCTCATCGGTCATGGATTGCTCCCCATCCAGGACCCCAAGTCTGCGAGCGAGTGTCTCTTGTGCACGTCTTCAAAGTGGAGTAGCTTATAGCTTTTGGCTATGAATTTTTGAACTAATAAGGGGGTGTTTGGGACTGCTCCACAAACTCTACTCCACAAACTCTACCGTGAAGCAGCTCCACAAAAGACCTGGAGTTTGTGGAGTACCCCTTTAGGTGCTCTCACAACTCCACCTTTTTTTCCTCGAACAGAGTGCGTGGAGCTGAACCTGTTTGGCTAAAAAACGTGGAGCGGAGCTGAAAAACGTGGAGTGGAGTAGTCCCAAACACCCCCTAAATAGTAATTGCTGAAAGAAACTGAAGCTAAAAGCTAGCTGAAAAGCCGAAAAGAACGGGCTAGCTAGTAAATGCACATTTCTCTGATAGTTGATTAAACGTAGTTTTATTACCACGTAGGATCCAGAGCGAGAAGATACTCAAAACTAAGAGCATCTCCAACAGTGACTTATGAGCTAGCTCTAAGCATATTATTTCATATTTTAATAGAAGAGAGAGAAAAGCTATCTCTTGATTAAGAGCTAGTCTCATACACACATTCCAAGATTATGTGAGAGTGTCATGTGAGGCTATTTATGTTATGAGCTATATGCTAAAGTTAGTACTATTAGAGAAGTTGTCTTAGAGCTAGTAACTAGCTCATACTGTTGGAGATGCCCTAAGCATTACCTCTTGAATAAATATTGCTGCCTGAATGTGCTCTTGTGAATTTGTGGGAACGTGTGGCCACTTATAAGATGTGATTGCATAGTTGCGTTGAAGGCTTGATCTCTTAGATGGATACTTAGTGATATATATAGCTTGCTAGCTAGGGGCGTTCGTTCGATTTTTTCGGATTTTTTGGTTCGGTAAATAGATATATACGGGATTGTTAGTTCGGTAAATACGATATTTTTAAAAATACGGTTCGATTTCAATAAATCCTAATTGTTTTCGGTACAGTATTGGTAAATACCATATTTACCAAAGTTAACACAAATTACGAACAATGACGTTGCACATAGCGGGTAGCGGCAGCAGTACACTATGCAATATGGATTGCATCGCAGCAAGATGCTCCTAAACTATTTCTTTCGCATTGGCTGTGTCGCAGCTCTGCTGTCGAACACCACCACCGTAGCAGCGTCGGCCAAGTATAGGCTTGTCACGTTGGCATGCACCAACTGGACGGCCGACGACCTCAGTTACTGGTACTCCCGCTAGGAGTACATATCTTCAACGAAAGAAACTATCCCATGCTCTAAACTTTCAATGATGTGGCTGTATTCAGTCCATGATCCATATTCCATTGATCCATCACAGTAGTTCACTACTACACCATCAATCATTAACTACATCAATATTCAGTCCATTGATCCATATTCCATTAATTCAACAGCAAGTTGACAAGGATTAAGGAACTACAAAGTAATAACCATTAAGGAACGACATTTCGGTTTTTTTGGTTTTTAGCTGGTGTTTACTGAAAAAATCAAAATCCCAAAAACCCAGATTTCTTAATCCAGTACCGAATACCAGCCAAACCGAGTTGATCAGTACGGTTCGGTATTTTCGGTACGGATTGTTCGGTTTGGTATAAAAATGGAAAGCCCTATTGCTAGCTCACTCTACTAGGCACCTTTCTAAACACTTCTTGCATTGGAGGAGTGCTATTGCAAATTTGTGGCTACCATCACTCTGCTCAAGGTGTACAATCTGAATTGCATATGTAGATGTTCTGCATCATGTTTGATCACTCTACTATGAAACACGATATGTTTCTATCCGGACGATCGAGACGAAGATCTATGGCCCTGTTTGGATTCTGAGGTCTAAAGTTTAGTTGGCTAAAGTCCAGGACTAAACTTTAGACAACTAAACTTTAGCCACTAAACTTTAGACCACAGGGTTGTTTGGATCATGGACTAAAGTTTAATTCTGGTCCAATAAATGGACTTTTGTACCCCTGTGATTTTGAGCCGTTGTTTGCTTGCTAAAATAATAATCAACCCAATTGGTATTAATAAATAAATAATTTAAACTTGGTACAACAGATTCGGCAGGGGCGGAATGCGCGGCGGTGCGAAGGCCGGGCGGCGGTGGGATGGCTGGGTGGCGGCGGGTTCGGCGGGAATCGGCGGGGGAAGTAAGGAAGTTGCCGCCCGTGTGGATTTTTTTCGTGCGGGTGCGTCGGGAATCCGGGCCCGTAGAGACTTTTTTTCGTGGGAGGAAGATTTTTCACGGGGGCAAAACCGTCTTTTGCGTGCGGGAGCCGGGATAAATCGAAACTTTAGACCACTTTAGCTCAGTTTTGTGGTCTAATGATCTAAAGTGTTTTTTAGGGATTAGCTAAAGTTTAGATCTAACTTTAGACCACTTGTTTGGAGACTTTAGACCTAAACTTTAGACGGAGGGATCCAAACAAGGCCATGTCATGTCGTTGAGGCGCTCCATATGTGTGGCGTATTCTCCATTTTAAGAGTTTTGACTGTGGCATACTGTAATTTATAGTGGCTTTTAAGAAAATAGATAAAGTTATATATCTATAAAGCCTTAATTAGCAACTCGTATTTGTCAATACATACTTGTTAACGTGATGTTCCTTGATATAGTTTGTTAAAACGCTTGGAGCTAGCTACTTTTTTCTAACCATAATATCTGCCACACAGGCCTACATCTTTCTCTTGCCAGCCTTTTCCTTTCTTTACTATGATTATGCCCCCTAGCTAGCTTGCGCCAGTTCTAGAGAGAATGATTAATGGAACAAGATGATCAAACCCCCATGCATCCATGCATGCATGAAAACCCTTCAATTGAGGCACTTCACCTGATCCCATTCTACTTTTTTTTGTAGGCCAAATCTACTAGCTCTAGGGCATCTCCAATAGTGACTTATGAACTAGCTCTAAGTATATTATTTCATATTTTAATAGAAGAGAGAGAAAAGCTAGCTCTTGATTAAGAGCTAGTCTCATACACACATTCCAAGATTATATGAGGATGTCATGTGGGACTATTCATGTTATGAGCTATGTGCTAAAAATTAATATCATTGGAGAAGTTATCTTAGAGCTAGTAACTAACTCATACCATTGTACATGCCCTAAGTATATTAAAAACCCCATTGGGCCCTAAACTAGGAGAAGCTGTCCTTTTGTCCTTCCAAGAGAGAACAAGACTGCTTTTTGCCCTAAAAAAAGAGCCTCCTTGCTCTCAGTCTCAAACACCATGGTTTCTTGGTTCCTAGCTTCTCTCGAATGTGAAGGGATCAAGCATAGGCACTACCTAGGGCACAGCATGATGTGGTGGGGCCCACTGGAGCATGAGTGATGACATAGGCAGGCACACCACTGTGTGTTGATTTGGTTTGGTCCTCCGATCTCCTATCATGCTCGTATGATTATGTGTGAGTGTAGCCGTTGTTTAGGCTTTGTGCTGCTTGTTTTTGTTCGCCTCAGTGACTCACCGGGTTTTTTTGGTATACGGGTTATGATTTTTGGTTTATATTACAGTAATTAGCTTTTAAACAGTGTCTTTTTAAGGTGGTATTTATAAATTAAATGTAGTAGACACTGTACCAAATTTATCTATATTAGCCAAAATCACATGTGAATCTCTTGTGAATAGCCAGAATTCAAAAATTAAAGGCAAAAACGACGTCCAAAAGAATTACAGTAGACACTTGTAAACATTGCATAGAACTACAGTAGTGTGTGTGGAAGAAACTGTTTGGTTGATTGCCTCAGGTACATCCACGCACACTAGATTTTAATTATCCACGCACAATAGTCTTTAATTAGTCCACCCGTTTCCAAATAAATGTTGTTTTAGAACGTTGATATATATGAAACAACGGTCCTCCTTTTTTAATTCTAAAAAATGTTTTTTGTTTTTTTCAGTAACTAGCTTTTAAATTACACGGCGTGTGTGAAGAATACAGAATAGAGAGAAAACTGCCCCCATCTGCTTCAACTGCTGCTCAGTCTTCCACCTCGCTCTCACGTGAGTTAAAAACCACGGTGTTTGTTTAGCGACACTTGGGGCCTGATCCAACAGGCAGCCATTATCTCGCCCACATTTCCTGTCTCGGAGATATAATTTTGGACACTCATGCATGGGAAACTACTTCGACAGTTGGTGACAGTTAGTAAAGAAGATAGTAGTAACACTACATGGCAGCTTTGCATAAACAATAGCGTCAACTAGCGTTCAAACTTTTGTTTTCCAGCTTACATGGTCCAGGCACACTCACAGAGAGAGAGAGGGGAGTCCAAGATTTGATGGGGGGGGGGGGGGGGGGGGGGGGAGAGAGAGAGAGGGGGGGGGGGGGATGAAATCGCCGCATTCTGTATTTTCTGTTGGAACTCTGATCTCACCTTTCAATTGAAACACGGAACTCGTCTCATATATGTTGTTAATTCTTTGGCGTCAACATGCTATAGCAAGTTTATTAGAGTCTGTTTGGTTGCCCGCATAAGGGTGGTTCGCACCAGCTTATGCAGGGAGATGGTGTTTGGTTGCCTGTATGGAGGAGAGAGCCTGCATGAGTAGATGCAAAAAATCAACTGGAGCCAGGCTGAGGAGAAACGTGGCTGAGGAGCTTCCCTCCTCAGCCTGACCACGCTCATACAACTGCATGAGCACATGCAGGCAACCAAACAGCCCCTTAGGCGCTACGTAGAGATGGTATCTGATCATCACCCACTTTTTTTGCACAACGCATGATGAGCCAGGTGGATGTTAATTGGGTATATATGCACATTACAGGAAAAAAAATCCCTTTTTCTCTAACAGATGAAGTAACTCGGACTTTATTCCAACTCAACGGCAAAACGATGTTCAAAACGTTTGAATGACGAAGCACAAGCTGAAAGCCGGCCTGAGACCTGCATGTTAGTGGAAGCAAAAGCCGGTATTTTCTCTCACCATCAAATTCTTGGACAATTCTTCAGTAATGCTTCCCCTTTGAATAGATAAACAGGAAAGGCTGTGCCCAAAAAAAGAAGTCCTGCGTGTGCAGAAGCATGCACGGCCGGCAGGGGAGACAAAAGAACATCACCGTGATGTAATACACTTGAGGTGTTCGAGCGATGCCATCAAAAGTACGCTCACTTCTTGCAGATATTTATCTCAAAACGTAGCAACATGAACATGTAGATATTTTCTAGATATATGGGTGTTGTTCAGTTGAAAAATATGTTAGAAATTTGATTCAGAACCCCTACAGAATTCTGCGTATACCCTTGTTCAAGGCTGGGATGATGCTAGAGAAATCAATTTCGAAGGGGTGTCTATACATCGGCGGCTGATTTTATTTATTTATTTTTGTTAGGGATAAGTCAAATTTTCATAGATTTGCTATTCCATGAGTGCCTAAACACCTTCAGATTGGCCTGAAGATTCGTGCTCCAGCAAGCTTATCTTCTTTCTCTCTGGCGCCATCGTCTTCCTCTTAGGTTCACTAGTTAGGGTTTGGGTTCACCAGAGCCCTGAGCTTACAGGGAGGGAGGGGCAGTGGAAGCACGGTAGTGGCACCATCGGCGCTGAGAGTTGGAGAAGGGTAGTGGGCAGCGGAGGTCGACAGGGACGACGAGGATGAGCGGTTAGGAGGCAGTGGCAGATCTGACAGTGGTAACCGGCGTGGAGAATTTCACTGGAGAGGAGGGAGAAGGGTGTTGGTAATGACAGCAGCGGGACAAAGGAAAGGAGGTGAGTGCCGGGGGAGAGATCTCGCTGCGGGCATCATTGGCATTGGAGGTGGTGCTGGTGAGCAGCGGGAGGCGGCACGGGGGCAGGGGTGGGGGAGGCGGTGGCGGTGGCTGGGTGTGAGTGAGTGGGATAGGGTTAGGGTGTGGAGGGAATTATATAGGTGAGAGGGAAAGGATATGAGGTACGGAATTTTGATCCAACGGTGAAAAGGTGAAATAAATAGTCCCAATTTTGGTCTATGGATCAGTTGAAGCACATTTGTCTTATACTGTTTCTTACTGAATACTTATGTTCCAAAAAGGCACCTCTGGTTAGTGTTGCTTGCCCATCTTTAAACAGCACAACAGTGGAAACAACTTTATCTCCGAGCTGCGTAATCAATAAGATATCTGACAAATATCCAATGTCGAACTTTAGACCTACCAATGTATGTCCTATGCTAGCTCCAATCAAGCATGCATGAAAAAAACATATATACATTTGGAATAAGTTTACTTTACCCACTGAACTCTTGTAGAAATCTAAGTTTCAACCTTAAAGTACAAAATCAGATGTTTTACAACTATCATGTCATAATACCAGATATATTATCCCCTGAGGCCAATTGAAGACAGTTTTAACTAACATGACGCCAACGTGAAAGCAGTTTTGACACATAAGCTGATTTTCGATATAGGATTGTGACACATAAGCAGCCTAGTCAACAAATAATTTTTTTTAAAAATGGTGGGCCCACGTGTCATTATCACATACCACCTTCTTCCTTCTCTCTTCATCTTCTTCCTCTCTTCTCTCTCTCCCAACGGCCATGGCCATCTCTCCTATCCAACCTCCTCCCTAGATCCACCCATTGCTACTAGCGACCGTTACAAAGATAGCGCAACTCCCAGTGACCATCCCCCAAGTCTCAGTGGAGGAGGTGGCACGGCCCGACCGGCTTGTGGACAGGGGAGGTGGTGGCGCACCTCCTGACCAGGGGAGGAGACGGTGTGGATTCAGTCAGAACCGAGCCGCCAACGTCGTCCTAGGCCTTCTCTTCCTTTTCTCACCGGCTGGCCATGTAAAGAAAGGCACCCTAAGCATAACTCCGCCACTACCATCGCTGGTCAGATTTATTGCACCACCACCAACTGCGAGTTCCACCATCAGCATCGTCCTCAGCCACCATGAGCTCCACCACCATATCGTCGACCAAATCTGCTTGCAACCGAAGGAGGCGGTGACACAGCTCCCAACAGGATGCGGTGCGCAGCTGGGTGAGGCAGCGGCGCGGATCTGAGAAGGCGACTATGGATCCAGTCGAAGCCGAGCCACCGACATAGACCTTGGTGTCCTCCTCCTCTCTCATTGGTTGACGCCATGAAGAGCTCGCTTCTCTTGCTTAGGAGGAGGAGGCAGGTGCTCAGGGAGGAAGAAGAAAAAAATGAGGAAGGAGAAGGAAAAGAAAGAGGAGAAGGAAGGGGAAAAAGAATGTTTTCCTAACTCAGCTGTACACATACATGTAATAGGATACCATAGCAACAAAACTTATCTATATAGATGCCACAATAGCTAAAACCAGCTTCCATCAATCTGAGAGAGTAAAATAAATGGTATTAACAATAATGGGGTAAAACATCTAGTTTTACACTTTCGTAATAAAAGTTAGACCATCGTAAGAGTTCAAAGAATAATAATAGACTTATCATATACATTTACACCAGGAAAAGAAAAAAAAAACCGAATCCTTCTTTTCATGACGACGCACTTTGCCCCTAAAAAATTACCAAAATGTCCCTAACCTTGTTCTATATATACACCCACCTCCTCTCACTTGTAGCTCGCCAAACCCTAAAGCAACTCACGCTAGCTCTCACAAACCACACGCTAGCTACTTAATTAGCAGTGCTTTAACCAGCTATAGGTACGTAGCGATCGCGACAATGCAGTACGGTGCGGCGGCAGAGGAGGTGTGGTCCGTGCCGGTGATGCCGGCCGTCGCGGCGGCCTCCGTGGCGGAGACGGCGGCCGAGCGGGTGGAGCGTCTGGCGTCGGAGAATGCGGTGGTGGTGTTCAGCGTGAGCAGCTGCTGCATGTGCCACGCCGTGAAGCGCCTCTTCTGCGGCATGGGCGTGCACCCCACCGTGCACGAGCTGGACCTCGACCCGCGCGGCCGCGATCTGGAGCGCGCCCTCGTCCTCCTCCTTGGCTGCGCCGGCGCCGGTGCTGGAGCTGGATCCGGAGCCGCGCCTGTCGTGCCCGTCGTGTTCATCGGCGGCAAGATGGTCGGCGCCATGGACCGCGTCATGGCCGCGCACATCAACGGCTCCCTCGTGCCGCTGCTCAAGGATGCCGGTGCGCTCTGGCTCTGAGCGGCGACGCTGTCATGCACGCCGCTATGGCAATGCATGGCACGTACGTACGTGCTGCCATTGGCGCTGCTGCATGCTGCTGCTTGGTGCTAATAGTAGGATAGATTAATACATCCACAGAGATATAGATCACTGTGTGATTCCAGAGCGAGCGAGAGAGAGAGAGAGAGGTCGGTGCTTTTTTTTACTACTACTGCCTCCGTCTTGTGTGTGTGCATGCTTGCTTGTTTGGTGCTAAAAAGAGATCTAGTGTTCAGCTCTTCCATCTTATTAATTATTTTGGCTTGCCTTATTTTCCTTCGTTCTCTTGTGTTCGAGCTTTTGACATTTTATCCTATATTGCGTTACTTGAGCCATGCCATGCATGATGGTATCCATTGTCGAACTGTGTTGATGCTTCCGCTTTTGGTTGCTACTTATTCTAAAATGTTGGTAATATGCTAAGAAAATACTTACATGTACGCTTTCCTTGTAAATTTAATTAACAAGAGATGTTAAAACAACGAGTTAATATAAACATGATTTTATGACAAGTGGGCTTCGTGCTCGAAGTCGGTGCTTGCCCAGTGTGATTTTTTAGGGCTCCTTTTTGAAGGGCTCCTTTTTGAAGGCATGCATGCATGCTCATCTTTTTGCATGAGCTAGCTAGCATTGCTAGTGTGCTATCTTTATGCTTTGTTCGAGATAACTTTACACTGTTTGCTTCGCCTGTGTCTGCTTGCTGCTTTCTTTTGCCTTCTATCCATGGGCTAGCTCATGGCCTCCTCGACCCATCTCCAGGACTTTTGTTACGATGCATTGCATGGGCGTGTAAAGTGTAAGCAGATGCTGTACTTTAAACAATAGCTAGCTGCAAGACATCGATCCGTGGCGGGGGAAAAAGGTGTTGCTAACTTAACTGTTTTCTTAAGAGAAAAGGAGCTGGCACTGTGACGAGTATTAAATAATTCACTAATTACAGCTTTAATACTCAACTAAAACCTTAAGACCCTGACGGTAGTAAGCTTTCAAAGGCAATTACCTGAGTATCCGGTCAGAGGTTTGTTTGTACATTGTACCCGACCAATAGACCACTCAGAGATTTCATGAACTGGTATAAGGGTCTGTCTCCAGGGAATTCCTTCCATGCGGTGAATAAAGCATACTTTATTCACTCCAAACAGCACAATGATTTGGTGTTGCATCCCAAATGTTGCACATTCTTCTGTTATCCAGGCGTTCAAGACTAGACTAAGGAATTGACGATTTATAGAGGACATTACAATGAATCATCCACTGACAATCGTCAAACTATTCAATATGCCTGATAAATATGTTGCTGCTAGTGAAGTAGTCAAATGGAATAAAACCGTCGATCGGATTGAGAAGATTCCTCAACCAGACCTGGAGAAGAAGGAAAAGATGGTTAAGAAATCACCAAAGGATAAGAAGCATAGCAAGCCCAATACCAAAGAAATCCTTGCAATTATGGAGAAATACACCAAAAAGTAAAAATGATTATTCCGATTGAAACAAAGGAAAAACTCCGACCAATGAATCCAAGAAAAGCAAAAGATGGTGCCCACTCCACGAAACGGGCAGGACATGATCTCCGTAACTCCGGGCTTGGCAAAAGAAGCTTCATGAGGATTACTATTTGGGTAAGGGTCCTCTCCCTTCTATACGGGAAGTTAGAAAATGGAGCACCAAAAAGGATAAGGATGGTGACAAAGAAATAGAGTATCAGGAGTCAAAGCACACCGTCGATATGATCTTTGGCGAATCCTTCTTCTATGAGTCCAGACGATAACTAAAGACCATAAAACGTGAGGTGAACCTCGTCGATGCATCAGCCACTATCAAGCCATTCGGATGGTCAAAAACAACCATCCCCTTCGACCGAGAAGACTACCCATCCCTTTAACTCGACAGGTATTTCCCTATTGTTGTGGAACCTAATATAAATAACTATAAGGTTAATCGAGCTCTAGTTATTGGAGGTAGTTCTCTTAGCATTTTATTTACAGGAGCTATAAAAGAAATACAAGTTCCCAAGTCAAAAATAAAACCTATGAAGTATACCCTTCATGGCATAGTTCCGGGATCTTCAACCAAAACGATCGGGCAGGTGTCCCTACCGGTTACATTTGGAAGTCCTAATAACTTTCTAATAGAAAGGATCACATTTGATGTAGTAGATTTTGAAACTGCGTACCATGCAATCCTTGGCCGACTGGCTTTAGCCAAGTTTCTAGTAACCACGCATTAAGTTACCAAAGTCTCAAAATGCTAGGACCAAAAGGGGTCATAACGGGTTACCAAAGTCTCAAAATGCTGGGACCAAAATGGATCATAATGGTTCGAGGGGATAGAAAAATCACTTATGCAGGTGATCGTAAGTCTCTCAAGCTGGTCGATGAATTGCCGACCAGGAATGCCAACCCGCCTTCTATGCAGGTAAAGCACTCGAGGCCAAAGGTGACTCCAAAACCCTTAAGTCAAGGAGGTACCCCTTAGCAAGGATAGTCCTTTGGGAATTGTCAAAATGTTGTTTGGACATAAAAATGCTGGTGCTACTTTTCAAAAGTTGATGTAAAGAAAAGATTTAATCCATAGGTTGGTCAGAACTTAGAGGCCTATGTTGACGACTTGGTAGTAAAAAGTGTCAACATTGAAGACCACATCTCCAACTTGCAAGAAACTTTCACTAACTTAAGTAAACACAACATTAAGTTAAATTCAGAGAAATATGTGTCAGAGTTTTCTTTGGAAAACTTCGTGGTTTCTTAGTTTTGGCTAGAGAGATTGAAGCTGATCTAGAGAGGATAGCGGCCATCAAGCATCCTCTGACCACAAAAAAGAAGTACAAAAACTAATTAGTTGTTTGGCAGCGTAAGTCATTTCATAGCATAGTTAAAAGAAAAATGATTACCTTTCTTTAAACTTCTTCAGAAACATGGGAGTTTCATATGGACTAATTAAAAAGGCCAATAATGCCTTTGAAGAAGTCCAGAAATACTTGACAAGTGCCCGGGTCTTATTCTCTCCAAAATCAGGTTAATCTTTAATCTTATACTTGGCTACTATGCTACAAACAGACAGTGAGATACTAGTTATTGAACATGACAATATCCAATAACCAGTATCTCTACTAACATAAAAGGGAGTTTGTCCGTTCACCCACCCCACAACAATCCTTCCACCTAAAAACCACAACCCTGGTTACCAAAATATCCTGGGAGTTGGAGGTAAATTACCCACCAAATACCACTCAACCCCCCCCAAATTCTGCTCTCCTCTCTCAACTCCCTTCCCTGGTCCACTCAAAGGCTAGAGGCGGCAGCGCATGGAAGACTCGGTGAGCTCTCTTACGTTGTGCGCCCCTCTTTCTCCTACTGCAGCAGAGATATCCTCCCCGGTGGAGACCACGTGGTGACTATGGCAAGCGGAGACCACGACAACGACCGGCAATGACTAGCGATATTGGATTTCTTCTTGGGCACCTTCTCCCGTCAAAGTATGGTGCCGCCACCTCTAACACTAACCTCTGCCACCCCAAAAATCTATGTGCTTCTGGCATCTTCATCTTCCATTTCCTCGTCTTCCTGATCTCCGGCCGACTGTAGCGCCATTTTCTTAGCCTAGATCTAGATTTTATGGTTCGTAGCCAATGTTTGGGATGCAAGAAATGGCTGTTACTTCCTGGGATTTTTCAATGAGAAAATGGTGTAGCACTTTGCTTCGTGTCCTCTTGCTCCACATTTATTTTGCAAATAGTTGTGGCTCATGTGTTCTCTTGTAATATGGGACTATACATTGCGAATGTGTTTTGCAAGTGTGTAAAGTCCATGTTTTTATTCTTTGTAGTATGAGGCTTACATTTGCAAATGTGTTTTGCAAATGGTTGGAGCTCATATATATAATCCTTATCATGATTCTAAAAATATGCAAATATATTTTGCAACTTGTTGGGAATCATGGATAATCCATGTGTGCATGATACTGTAGTTTGCAAATATGTTTTACAAAATCTGTTAAAATATATTCACTTCTCAATGTATGACCAGAAGTACCGGCATTGTAATTATGAAACTACCACGTCTGTTGGTGATCAGAAGACCTGTGTGGTCGAGAACCAACATGGTCGATGACCTGTGTGGTCGAAGATTGACATGGTCAAAGATCATAGTGGTCAAAACTATCATGGTCGAAATCTATGTGATTAAAACCAGTCTGATCTAATCTGACGTGGTCGAGATCTGTGTGATCAAAGACCAGCGTAGTCGGAACCGACGTGGTCAAGATCTGTGTGACCGAAACTAGTGTCGTTGAAATCGACATGGTCGAGACCTGTGTGGTCGAAATCAACACGGTCGAACTGACATGATTAAGACAACATGGTCGAAGATCGACGTAGTGGTCGGAGATCTGTGTGATCGGAGACCAATGTGGTTGAATATCAACATGGTCAACGTGGTCGAGACCTGAATGGTCGTAGACCAGCGTGGTTGGAGACCAGTGTGGTCAATCCGGACAACGTGGTCGGAGACCAGCGTGGTCATAGACCAGTGAAGTCGAAGAACTGTGTGGTCGATCCGAACAACGTGGTCAAAGACCAGTGTAGTCGACGATTGAAACTTCTGACCAGCTCTATGTGAGCGGTCCGATCGCCTCTATGTGAGTAGTCCAATCAGCGAGCGGAACTACCAGCTCTATGTGAGCGGTACTTCCAATCTGTGGAATGTCCGGCTTGTATAGTGGTATATTTTTTTCCAGAGAGGCACTTGTGTGGTGGTCTTCTCCTCTCCGCGAGAGCAGTAGTTCTACATGTGGTAGCGGTACTTCCGATGATCGGAACTACTAGAAAATGTATAGCGGAACTACCAGATTTGACTGGTCCTTTGCTTCTAACGGCTAGTTTTTTGACCGTTGCGAGGGGAGTGGAAGTACTGCAGTTTTCTACTGGTACTTCTGATAACCTTGATTTTTCAGAGATTTGGCTCCAATGGCTAGTTTTCTTGTATAGGTTATAAATACTTCCTTATGGCTGGTTGGAGAATAACTTTTGGCACTCTATTTCACTCTCTTGAACTAATGTGAGGCCCTCCCCTCAATTATGCATGTGTTGCACATTGTGGGTAAGGAGGAATATTCTAGATTGCATGTGTTGCATCTAGAGGTGGATTGTGTATCCACTCGAGCTTGTGCATTCATTGCATGTGGTGAGAGTCAGACGAGGGGCTTGACTTATTACTCTTGAAGTTTGCAGACTCCTAGACAGCATTGGAGGCGTCATGTGCGGTGATCTTCTCAAAGAAGGTTATGAGAAGACATGGTAAAGTTGTGAATGTGAAGGTTGGAGCTTACCTACTCAGGGCAAGAAAGAGCTACCACTAGTGGATTGAGGTGTTTCAGCTCAATTCGTGGAGTCGGTCCAATTTGTTTAGACTAACCTAAGTCACCGAACACACGATAAAAAGATACAGTGTCTTTGTGGTTTATTTTCTTGTGCTCAATTTACTTTCAAGCAATTTATATTCATAGAATTAAATTGATTGCTTGTCATCCTAGGATTGCAAATCTTTGACATAGACTTAGATTGTTGGTGCACTTAGGTGAACCTAGTTGATTTAGGCTTTGTTTGTGCTAGAACCAATTTAATTTAAGCTCCGCATTGAATTATTGATTTTAGTCAAATAGCTTAAATAAAATTAATTAAGAAGAAAATTTTTAGAAATGACTATTCACCCCCTCCCTCTAGTCAGCCTCCTTGATCTTACAACAGGACAGTAGAAAGAGCCAATGGTATATTAATACAAGAGATTAAATGTCAAGTGTTTGACCAATTAATACAATGGTCAAGAGCTTAGGTATAAGAACTTCCCTATGTATTATGGGTTGTTCAGACCACAACCAGTCATGCGACTAGATAAACATCCTTCTTTCTAGTTTACGGAGCAGAAGCATGCTTCTTCCTGAATTGAAAATTGGCTCTGCTCGAACAGATCTTATAATAATAACGATCAAGAAGATCATCGGGTTGATGATATTAATTTCCTTGAAGAGCGATGAAATGCAACCCTAATCTGATCAACAATTTGCCAACAAGCCATGCGAAGGTACCACAGTTGTAAAGTACAGCCTCGCAGTCTAGTTGTGAGATATTTGGTTTTCAGAAAAATTTAGAGCCAGGAAAATCATAATAAACTTTTGCCTAAATGGGAAGGTCCTTACACTGTGGTTGAAGTCACAAGACTAGGCTCAGTACGACTAGTCATGTCGGATGGGTGTGTTCTTCTAAATTCTTGGAACATCGATTAGTTATGTAAGTTTTATGTATAATGTATTTTTTTTATTTTCATAAAGTTCCATTGTTACTTTGTCTTTTTTTCCAATGAGTATTTTTTATTTGTACTTTATTATCCCAATTTTGGTCACAAATTGTCATTGTTGTCTAAACTACTTAGAGAAATATCCATATTTCTCTCGAATTTCCTTCTTAGGGATGTTATTACTTTATTAGCTTTGACATTTTTGTCGAATGCCATGTGGATCATTATCATAACCTCCGTAGCTAGGGTTCCTATGATAATCTACATTCTTTCCTATGAGGAAATCTAATATGAATGAAAGAGACAAATGACATAGTCTTTAATAGCTTGGGGGGCTAAAAGGCTTCATTTCTTACTTCTTCATTATGTTCTTCTCTTGATTAACCTAGTCAGGACACTACAAACCTCCTAGTCAAAATCTCTCCTCTCTGCATGTTGTCACGCTCATTGGAAGGAGTTTCCTAGCGATGGTCTTTTTCATACAATCTTTGCTACCAGTCCAAACTCGACATTGAATATGTTTCGAGAAGTTTTATTCACACCTTTCATCCTCCACTATCTTATGACCAGTTCAGATATGATTACAAATAAAAACACTTGTCTTCTTTTACATACATTCTTATATAATTTCTTATCCTACATAAATCAACAAATTTATGTCATAGTATATGTTTTGTTATTTTACAACTAAGGTATATCTCGATTATGGCAAATGCATCTAAGACTAGTTGAAATCTTTCATTGGCTCTATCCAACGTGATTTCTTAGTGCTACTCAATCCTTTCGCAATCATAATCAAAATGTATTGATATACTAAGTCTACTGATCGGAGGAAACTGTAGTACACCTTTCTTCTCTACTATTTACTTAGTATGTTATACTACTAAGCAAGTAGTCGGGTGCTCTGTTCAAAGTTTGAAGAAATGGCATAAATTTTATTACCACCAAAGGTAAACTTTTTATATACAAACATAATGCATATAAATTACATAATTGCTAACTACTGATTGGAGTCTCCCAACTGGCCACTGTCTGATGGAGACTCGACCTTCATTTCTTGAGCAATCTTGTTCCTAAGGGCTTCACCTCTTCAAAGAACTTAGCCAATTCTTCCTCTGATAAGTTGAATTCTACTTTGAGTGCTTGAAGGTTGAGAGAAGGGTCGGAGGCCTAAAGCTTTGCTAAGGTGAAGCCGACTCCATCCGCAGCAGCATCCCTCATGATTCACATGCGGTTGCTCCTAGAAGTAGCCAACAGGTCTTGAAGGGTTTCAAGTTGTCGACAAAGAAAACCTACCTCCTCAGCTGGTTCCTCTAAGGAGGAGGCAAATGCTTTCACGCCCATCTCGGTAAGCATGTTGTTGAAAAGAAGGATTTTCTCTTAAAGATTTCCTTGAATCTCCTTCTTCTCCTCCTCCTTAATACCAAGAGCTTTTTTTTATTTCTTGAAGCTTCAAAGCTTGCTCTGCATGAGTAGCTTTAAGTTAATTAAGACATGTTAGAAACAAAACAAACTAGTCAAATTAATGATCAGTTACCTTTGTTTTTCTTCTCGTGAGCATTGATCATCTCCTTATGCTTGAGGATGCTGTTATTTAACCTAGTCGACTACTCTTCGATCGACTTGTCTTTAGCTTTGCATGATTCTTCAAGCTTGACAATGATAACCCCTTTTGCCTCTACTTCCTTCTCAAAGCTTTTCAATTTTGTCGACCACAACAAGGAAGGAGATAAGAAAAGGAAATAGCGATGATTCACAAGCAATAAAAGGAAAAGATCAAGAAGTAACTTACTTTTTAATTGGAGATTTTTCTCCTCAAGGGACTTAAGAAGCTATTCATTCTCAGTCAACATTGACCCGAACAACTTCCTCTCCTTTTTGAGGGTATCCTCAAGTACCTTTACAGTGCTTCCCCACTTGTAAAGATGTTTGAAGTATTATGAGAGATAAAACATATATATTTCATGACCAGAATGTAATAAGAAGAGAAAATTCATTACCAATCATCAGCTTATTGGTGGAGGTTAGCCCTCTCCTTTTTGAGGACTAATGAACGCCTGGTCGCTTCTCCGACTAGGGCAATTCCTTCCACCATGTGCTAAAAAATAAAAGAAACTCAAAAAAGTTCTGATAAAAAATGCAACAAAAAGTGGTCTTAGGAACTTACCAAGATCGCTTTACTAGCAAATGCGAAGTAGAGTTCCTTGGGACTGGTCTTCAACTCGAGGTCTGACACCTTCCTCCACCAAAGCTCCTCGAGTCTTCAGTTGTTGAAGATGTGGCCCTGATCGGGGATGTCCCTCAGATGAGGACACTTCCTCGTCATTTAGGAACTCCCAACTTCTAGTTCTCCAAAAAAGGGAGGAAGTATTTCTACTTCCTCCTCTTCGACCACCACTTTCCCAGCAGAAACAAGAGTCTACTGAGACATCATCACCACTTATGGATCCTTTGATGGTGTCAGAGTTACAAAGGATCCTTGGTCGTAATAGTCCCTTTTCCCTCTGTTGATGACACTACTAGCTGAGGGGTTGCTACGACCACTTCCTCCTTTGATGCCTCTTCAATAAAAGCACCCGAGAGGAAAGTGACCAGAGTGGTAGAAGTGCAACAAAACTAGAAGAAGAAGAAAGAAGTAAGGACTTCAAGGCATAAAGAAATAAAAAAGGTATGATTGTTTGCAATTTTTTTACAACTAGCACATACCTAGTTTTCTTTATCTTGAAGTTGAAACGCCTTGGAGCACAAACTAGAATGCTTGCCTTCCTTTTCTTCTTCTCGACCAATTTCACCAGTGTAATATTGGTAGGGATGGTCAGACCCTTGGTGCTTTCGATTGGGTGCTTTCATTCTTAGTCGGCTCCCCCTCGAAGCGATTCAAGATTGCCTCTCTAGTCCCCTGAACCTCCTCAGAGGGTTGAGCTTCCTCGACCACCAAAGCACTTGCCTCTGCTAGTGTCGTAAAAGTCTTAGGGGTGACCACTGGGTCTTGGATCTTCTCGGTGTCGATTATCTCGGTGCCCATGACGGATGGATCTGATGCCACCATAGGCTCCACAGTTGTGGTACCACCGATCAATGGCTCCTCTCTTGCTCCTACCGTGTCATCAATCAAGATGAGTTCGACAATGCAACCCTTCATCCAAGAATACATTCCTGTCGGTGCAATTTGTCTATTCTTCATACAAGAGCGGGTGTGGGTTTGTACGAAAAATTCTCAAAGTCATAGTAAAAGCCTACCTCTGAGGGGATTTCTACCTGCTTCTTAGGGGCCTGGGTAGTCGGAGGAGCACGAGATGATCCCGACACCCATACGACTTCTTGACACTTCGTCGTTTCTTGGGGTTCAGAGCAGCTTCCTCTGAACTCTCTACCAACTCAGAGCCATCCATATTGACCATCTGTATGTACCAAGAACATTACAAAGACACCGATCAGAAAAACAAAATTCATGTTGAAAATAATCATCTGATACCTTAAGTCTTTTGATCCTATCCTCAAGAGAGGTACTCATTAGGATCAAAGGAACTCCTTCCTTTTCTCGGGTTCCCCCTAGTAGATTGCCTTTACTCACTCTCTCTCTCGCCTTGGAAGGGGATAAGAATACAAAATTAAAATAGATGGAAAAGCTTTAAGTCAAAAAAGTGTACCAAACAAAAAATGATCCAATTGGTCAGAATTCTCGATGCTTATCTTCCAAGGAGTCCCTAGTCGAATCTCTTACGCCTTCATACCATAGCATGATATGATCGTGCAATTTCAAGAGACTAATTTGGTGCATGGAGAAGTCCCTCATCACGTGCCATGAAATCAGCCCCTTGTCTTAAAGATAGACAATGGCATCAACCCATCGCTCTATTCTTCCTTCTTTCTTCGAAAAAATCTCTATCTTGTGTTTTCAACTACTATTCATCTCGTGAAGGATAGGCTACATTCTTTACTAACCATCGTATAAAACCAAAGTTTTTTTCCATGATGACCACAATGATTTGGAGAACATCGGAATGTACGCCCTCATGTTTCCATCATGAAGCTGCAAAGAGCAATTCCTAGGTGACACGGTCGCCTTTCCAGCCCTTCCAATCATCATGTACTAGTGTCTGAAGAGTTTCAAGTTCACTGGAATCTCCATATACGCCTCACACTGGTAGACGAAGATGCTGAGATTAGCGATTGAGTTGGGGGCCAGCTTCACCTACTCAATCCCATAAAACCTCAAGAACCTCTGACATGAAGGGATGTGTTGGCAATCTGAATCCACACTCTATGTATACCTAGAAAATTGGAATCTCACCATCACTCCTATTCGAAAAATTCTCCCCTATTGTTGATCGCTAAGGGATCAAAACCTTATCGGGGGATTAATCCTGCCTCTTCTAGAGCCTTCAATTTTGTTGATCCTAAATTAGATTTTGGCCAATCGGTAACCAAATCAAATATTTTTGATTGAAATGGATAAAGATCTATCTGTGGATTGAGGAGGTTCAAAAGCAAAGTTGAAGAACACAAGGGCAAAGAGATAGAGGAACTTGAAAAATGCGAAGGGTTTCTCTGGAAAGCGTTAAGCCAAAAGGTACCATGCCGATTTTTATAAGGGTTTTTTAACTACAAAAATAGTAGTTGTTGTATTTGAGCCCAATGGCAAAAAAGCTTTTCAGTTTTCCTAGTTACTTTTCTCAACCATAGGTGAATAAAAGGTTCTTCTTTACTCCTATTAATGAGTACTCTCCGACTTGAATTCTAATCAGAAAAATTCATATTATAAATTCACTTAAAGTTCGGGAGTTAGCTAACAAGGATTGAATAATCCATTAAATACATCTTTAATACTTAATTAAGGTCTCAAGACCTCATGCGGTCGTAAGCTTCCAAAGGCAATTACCTAAGTACCCCTGGTGGAAAGTTTGTTGTATATTTTACCCAACCAACAAACCACTTGGAGATCTCATGAATTGCTAGAAGGGCCTGCCTCCAGGGAATTCCTCCCATACGACGAATAAAGCACGTGTTTTATTGCTCTAAACAACACAACGATTCAGCCTTGCGTCTCTGACAACAACCGCCATGCAGTTGTCTCCACGATTATCTCCCACTAAGAATAACTAAAGATCAGTTATTGTTAGATCTCTCTCACTCTGACAGCAATTGTCCGCTCGATTGAATAGGACGATTTGACAAGGTGCCTTCCCCATGTGGATAATTGACACCCCTTCAACGCTATTTAAGGGTTGACGAGAAGACACAAGAAATGAGATAGAAGACACAAGAAATGAAAGAAAAGACACAAGAATCGAGAACAACCGAAATCACAACTAGAACTAGAAGAACACCGGACAAGACAATCATATCTTTCAACCAATGGGAAGATTATAAAGATTAGGGCTTGTTACATCTCTTTATAATCTCTTAGTTTGATCATCTTGTAACCAATTCATAGCAACAAAGATCATCCCCATTCTCTTACAAAATCCTTCCAAGGAATCCAGCCTTTTTTCTCACATTTCATAAGATTGATGACTAGATTGTTGACACATTGCAATTTCCTACCATTCGATCCGCCTCATGATTCATGCCTTCGACAATCGACAGTGGAGCTTCGGTGGCATTTTCAGCATTTTGAAGTGCCATTGTGAGTTACGCCACTCTTTGGAGAGGGTTATGAAAATAAACCGAAAATCACTAAAAATCCGTGAAAATCGGTTCTACCAGGTGCCCTTGGTTAGACTACAAACTGATCTAAAATTTTTCATTTTACTCTAATTTGTCACTGATTTTTGTTTGAAATTTGATTTTTTGGCCCAAAATCTATCAATATTTTCTGAAAATAAGTGCTATTGCCCCCCTCCCCCAGTAAAAAAATTCAAAATTGGTTTTAATGACCCTACGTTGGAGTGGTCTCATACAAATTTTCCCATTTCTTTTATCTTAGGGGCCTCATCCTTAACAAAAACCCTAATGCAGTGGCAAAGTGGTGTGATCAGGAGGCGGAATCGCCACCGGTCATGGTCTTAGAGCCAGAGGAGTGTAGTGGGTGTCGATCAATGAGTACGATAGGTTTTTAAGGTGACAATCAACGGCGATGGTGCACAATTTGTCTTTAAAATCATTCATAACTATTTATTGTCATTTTCACCGCAACTTCTTCCCTCACACTCCCTCACTATTTGCGATAGTTTGCATACCCAGGTTATCTCTTGCATAAGAGATAGCACATTATCTCTCTTTGCCTCCTCTTTCCTTCAACTAGAATTTTGGGTGACATGATAAGAAAAAGACATCTAAGTGGCCACTATTGGAAATTCCCTTAGGGCGCAAAACCTTCTTGCTAGCTTCTTCAATTCTTCTTTTCTTGGCTTCTCGCCCGACTTGCCCCCATAGAACAAATGGGCACACCTCACTGCCCACCTCGTCGGCGGCGGCCTGGTGCCAAGAACCCAACCCAAGGTCCCAAGTGCAAGCCAACGAGATGCTCGAGTAGGCGCCCATGACTCGTCTTGCCTGGGAGATGCCATGTTCATCCCTTCCGCCGGGAGGCAAAGCTCAATGGGGTTCCGATGGTGACTCACGGGCGAGCCCGAGAAGTCGCCCGCTCTATCCGGGAGGTGGCTTCGCCGTTGGCAGTATGGTGGGGATGTGGAAGGGGAGGAGAGAGTGAGAGAGCCCTTGATCCGAGATCAGGTTGTAGTCTGAAGTGTTGAAAATTTGAGTGCTTTTAAGAGGAAAAAAGGTACTCACATGCTTCCTGGACTCAAAAAATCAATTGGAAAGAGAAAAAAAAGGAACATGTGAGTTTAATGAACCAACCAATCCGGACACTTGATAGAAAGGAAACTCCAAGGGAATCAAATAATTTAACTCTCTGTGGACTGCTTTACATCCAATGGCAAAGTCTTGCTGATTTAAAAATGTGGATTGCTTTTACATGCGTGAGTTAATTTAAAAATGTGGAGCCAGGCCAGGTTCCTACTTTGGTGGCCTGGTAGTGAATCAATCCTTCCTCGCCTGGGCCGCAATTTCGGCCCAGAGAATCCGGGCCCTGTCGTCAGTTGGACCTTTGGAAGTTTAGATCAAATTCGGAATCTATGCTTTCAAAGCTCGATCGCTTAATTTGGATCCAGTAATTTCTCTCCCACTTTTTTCGTAGCCGATCCATGTGCTCTGGGATCTCTTTATCCTTATCTTCATGCGTTGACTTGATGCCTCGGAGCCCACGTGAAGTCAGGTACATAGGATCTTTCTCAAGTTGATGTCATTAACCATGTTATTTTGGTTGTTTAGTTTATCTAAAAGTCAAAATAAATGAGACAGCTATTTAAAATAGATTTTTAAATGGTTTTTTGAGTCTAAAATTATATGTACCATTCGTATCGATATCTCCGCTATTTACCACCGTATCAAAAAACATATATAAAAGATATTAGCTATAGCTAAAAACAATCAACCATAGTTAAAAAAAAACCAACGCCGTTACATGCTCAAGTGAACACTCCATTGCAGCACATGCGTATAAACAGGGAAGAATAGGAGATATAGATGCCATTAATTTGAACTAAACTGAAGCCTTTGCAACAATCACATGATTAAAATAACTGTTTGGTATATTAGGTTTTGCTAATGGCTTTTAGTTTTAGTTTATGAATAGTAATAGTTTGTAGAGAGCCGTACAGAGAGAGATCATCATGTACGATTTTGACTAGTAGACCTTACTTTAAAAAATACTCTATTTAAAATATAAATATTATAGAAAAACTATTTATTATAAAAAATAGATTTTAGAAGCCAATATTAACATGCCATAGTCGGACCATCTTGGCACACCGATTTTCTGACGAACAGCTAGCTAGTTATTTAGCGTTCGTTCGATTATCACTAACAACATGCTAATGCTAGGTGGGTTATACGCGTGGGTTTTCCTATTGTTTTCGAAATGTATATAGTGCAATGTATTAAGTATGGCCTGGGCAGGTTTTTTTTTAAAAAAAAATTATAGCATGGACAAGTGTGTATAACTGTATAAGAAGATAGCGTACATGGTTAGCCATGGTGACAAAGACTGTGCTTGTGGATAACGTAGAGATAGTGGAGCGTACACCCTTTCGGCTGCAACTTGCAATTGTGAAATCAACTGTACGTTGAATGCTGCAGCCCATATATTTATGTTTTACTATTAAGGAGTCGCGTTCGATTAGTGTGTGTGTGTGGTATTCTTTTCTTAAAAAAAGACGGGTAACTAACACTAAACAATCTCTTTCTTGAAACGTCCACACTTTAGCAAGTTGTCACTGCACTAACAGGCTCCATAGCTAGTAGAAAATAACCTATTAAAGCTGTTTGTACGATGCTAACGTTGATCTAAGCTAAAAAAAAGTCAGACGTGCCGTCTTTCTCAAGAATTAATTAGCCATAGAAATAGTGTTTTTAAAATATAGAAAGGTAGACAACTAGAGAACTTAGATGAGCATAGTAAGGTTCCCATTCCAAACGATTTCAGCTTCTGCCTTCTTAATTTTATTTTTTGATTTTTTGATTTTTTTTTTGCTTTTCTTTTTTCCTTAGCATTGTGCATAATGATATAATTTTTTTATTTTTAAAATTTAATTACTCAAAAATTATCATCAACTAACTAGTAGCTAGTTGCATTGCCAATGCAAACCGTTACCAACTTAATTACAACTACCAGGGCAAAAAGGTCCTAAAGCCAAGCTACTTGGGCGAGCATCGGCATTGGCCCCCTGACATTATTAATCAGAAGGAGTTTACTCTTCAGTCCCTTCCACCTTGTTTTTTCAACCGAATGTGAAAGTGTGAATTGGAAGTAGGGTAGGAATGTCCAAGCAGGAATCCAGCAAATTGACCAAGCAGGAATGTCAAATGAATGTGCAAACAAATTGCAAGTGGTGATTCATCTAATAATTTATACGAGAGTCTACTTTTAGCTACTATGTTCTATGCAACGTAATAGATTTTCTACAACTGTTTTTTTTTCAAAGCAGCTTCGAAAAATAAGCACGCAACATAGTAACTGTGAACTGAATTTAAGCAATTACTTGATGAAAAAAATCGCTCCTTCCCGTTTGATAATTTTCATTTCGATGTAGACAATAACCTTCGGAGGTGACTTGGTCTTTAGTCACACGACTAACGGTTTGCTGTCATTCTTGACCAACTAATCATCTCTTTCAACAATAGATTAATAAGTTATAAATAATTAAATCGATCGTAAATCCGCGTGCATGAAAAGAGTCGACGTGTGACTTTGACATCGCTCCAATTGCGAGTTGCCAATCAATAATTTTATTCGTGCATTGATTTTATTTTTTTTGGTGCTGAAGGCATATGTATCTATTCTACTTATGTTGGTACACTTGAATTGTTCAGTAGTCATGTTTCCTGTTTAAGTTCTATGTATAATTAGGGGTATCAAACAGATCCAAATTATCTATTTTAACTGGGATCCGTATTTGGATAGTAGCGAATGTAGTAAGCAAATATGTATTTGTATTGTAAAATGAATCCAAATCTACATAGAATCTGGATTTTGTTTAATATAAATATGGTATGTAAAATAGATGTCGAATCAAATATGAATACGAATAATATCCGGATTTAGCAGATATAATACCAGCAACTACTAGCTAATATATATCTTTTATATTTAACCATCAAATTAGGCATATTATATATACATTTTGATCAACTTGATGAGCCCGTCGTTATGGTGAACTATAATTTAGCATTTTATATTTTTTTTATTTTAGCACATCCCCAATAAAACTTTTTGTATGCTCTTTGTAGACAAATTTGGTATGTTTATAACCAATTTGTTTACAATATATCTAGAATTAGTAGCAAAATAGCACCAATGATCAATGAATACGTGATAAAGTAGAGGAGGTGGGTATAAATATTACTATGAAAACGATGTCAATTTGCTAAACGTCATTATACCATAGGATATTTGCATCTGACCGAATTGAGTAGATAGGATATTCACATCCAACTGAATTGAGTAGGTATTCAATTCGTATTTATGTTCGATATAATATTCAATTTATATTCGCATTTGAGTATATTCAAATCCTTATTCATTTAAAAATACTAATACAAATATGAGAAGACCACTATTTAATTCGTATTCGATCCTATGGCACACTTCATTGTGCATGGGAACGCTTAGGTCCTGATTCAACGAGTGCGTGTTTCGGACCTTTTATTTCCCTTTTTTTTGGGTTTTTTTTAGATTTTTTGTCTTTTCTTTTTTATATTCCTTTGTATTGTTCGTGATGACATAACTTTTTTTCTATTTTTTTAATTTTTTAAATTCAATTATATTGAAAAATCTAACAACAAGCTACAGTGTATTTGTAGCCGCTACAGTAAAAAAAGCTAGAAGACTAGACTCATAAGCCCAAATAAGCACTACCTAAACTACCATGAGGTTATCTGTTGGATTAATTGGGCTTGGTCCATTTTAATTTAGCAATTAATCAAATGAAATTCCTAGGCCCACTATTAATGCTAGGTGTAAAAACTGTTTAGTCCCATATGGAGAATTGAATGTGAGTTACACCACTTTAAAAGGTGGAACGTGGTAACCCCCTTGTGGAATTGGAGAGAGCCAATACACGCGCGCGCTCGCTCGCTCACCTCGCCACGCCGAGCCGAGCCGTGCCGTGCCGTGCGTGTGTGTGCGTGCGTGTCGGGTACGGGCGCGTTTTTCTTTATCTATTCGAAAATCGAAACGCACTGACTCCTGGCAGTAACGGTGCAGTTACTAGTGTATTATGGCTGCGGTTACTTTCGAGTAATGGATGCAGTTACTAGTGACTAATGGCTGCAGTTACTCTGGCCTCTTCATTTTTTGCTGTTACAAAAGAACTCTCCACTCCATACGAGGGACAGGGGAGAAGAGTATTCTTGTTCTGGGTTGTTGCTGTTCTCTGTCATCTCCGGTCCAGAGCCTTGCGCGCACAAGTTTCTGGGCGAGTAGGCCTCCGGAACTTCGTCCGTTTGTGTACCTGCACGGGTAGGCGGGCGATCAAGTTTTTGGGGAGCGCATCAGCGCGACTACTCAATCTGCGACGTCTACTTCCTGGTGGTGAATTGTTCGCGGGACTGCACTGCGAACATCTTCCTGCATCAAGCTTCGTCCTGCATCACGCCTCGATCGACTACATCGAATAGGCCATCATGTCGACTGATGGTAACGGCGCCTCCGATGTCTCCGGCACTGGCCCCGCCCGAGGGTATAAATTGAAAACTTTTCTGGTGTATTTCTTTCTGTGCGCTATGAATATGTTAATAGATGTTTCTGTTAGCTTGTTCGTTAGCGAATATGAATACATCGTTGATAGATCTCTCATGCATGTTTATGTCATGTTTTATATGCTGAATTTCTGGATTAAAATATGCCGAAAATTGACTAGATTTCCAACATTATCTACGTACATCTACATTGTATTGGTGTCTCCTACTCACCTATAGCATAAGAATACTAGCATCTAGTGGCGTATGTGAGGTCAATTGCATTACCATTTTTATAATTTTTAGATTTCTATGTAAATTTTTGCAAACGATTAGGCTGCTATGTAAAAAGCTGTAGGTCAAATGACCCCACTGCTTTTACGTGGCTACGCCTAGCCACTGCTAGCACATATTTCTAGTTCTATACAGAGATGATTTCCTCAAACTAGGTATACAATTCACTGAACAGCTAACATCAAAATACCTCATCAATTTAATAACAAACATCTCTTTTCCTTACACAGATTGTCTTTTGTTTATTCCATGCGCGTAAGGCAAACGAAGATGCTTGTTTTCTCTTTATGATATCTATTTGTAAAAGGTGATAACACAAGTAGGGTTTCTCAGGACATGTTTGAAAAGCCCCGAAATTTCAAAATCCGAAAATTTGTGAATTTTTGCCGGTTTTTGAGTGATTTTTGAAAACTTTCCTTTTTGGGAAAGTTTTCCCCGCCGCCGCTTTCCCTTTTCGGCCTGGCGCTTTCTCCCTCGCGTTGGCGTCTTCTCCTTTCCCGTCTCCTCTCCTCCCCGGCGCCTCCCGCTCTTCTCTCGCGTTGGCGCCGCCCCGATTCCGCCTTCGCATCGCGCACGCGCGGAGCGCTGCGCGCTGCGCCCGCCTCCCTTCGCGCGGACAGCGCCGCCGCCGGTTTCGCCTCGCCCGCGCGCCGTCCCGACCACCCCGGTCCAAAACCGTGGGCGCTCCCGCGCCACGCGTCGCCGCTCCTCTGCGCCTGGTCCCGCCTGGCAGCGCCGCCCTCTCTCTCTCGCGCGCGGACGCCCTCCGCTCGCCGCTCCTCGCTCCTGCCCCGCTGCGCTGTCCCGACCACCGCAGCATCCTCGCGCCACGCGGCGCCATCCCTCTGCGCCCGACCCCACCTGGCAGCCCCGCCCGTCACTTCCCCGCGCGCGGACGCGCTCCCCTCCCATGCCGCAGCGCCACCCCCGCCCGTACTGTCACCTCGCCATTACGGCCGCTCAGCGCCCGGTCACCGCCCCGTCTGCGCGGAGGAGACGCTCCCCCAACTCCCCGTCATTCCTGTTGACTCCCGTGCCCTCCCGTTGCCTTCTCCCCGAAGGAGCTCCTCCCTCCGCTCGGGGTATAAAATTCCCCCTCCGGCTCCTCGCTCCTCCTTTGCTTCCCGAGCCACTCCACCACTTCCACTCGCCTCCCCAGCCTCCAGAGAAGCTCCCCGAGCGGCCGATTGAAGTCTCGCCGCCCGGAGCTTCCCCTTTGCCGTCCTGTGAGCCGGCGGCACCCCGAAGCCAATCTCCCTCTCCTCTCCCTCTTTCTTCAATGGCATTCGCCCAGAGCATCCCCTCCGTGTACTAATCCTGTTGGTGGGTCCCCTTGGCCAGGTACTCTCCCGTGGAACGCCGCCGTCGAAGCTCCTCCCCGGCCGTCGCACCCCTCCCGTGGCCAGCTCACCTCGCCGCCTCCCAGCTCCCACCGCCACCTCCAATGTAAGCCTCCAACTCCCCAGATGGTGTAGCCGCCCCCGATTGACCTCTCTCGCCGTCGGTGACCCCCTCCACCGCGGACGGACCGAATCACCCCCTTCTCTCTCCTGCCATCCCCGTTGGTCCCCTCACCCTCCAGAGCCCCAAAATGGACTCCCCTCACTCAGACCTACCCGGTGGTACCCTCCTTTGCCGTCGGGACCCTTCGCCGTGGCCGGAGAGCGAGGGCGCCGCCGTCTCCGTCCCTCGGCTGCGCGCGCGCGGCTGGAGGTAGAAGACGATGGCGTGGCCCCTCCTCTGCCTTCGGATCCGCCCGTTGCCGTTTGACTTCGCCCGTTGGATCCTCCGTACCGGTTCGCCGCCTCCCTTAAGTCCCAGCCGTCCGATCCTGTAAAGACATCACCCCTCGTCCGTCGGATCGCCCGCGCGTACCGCTTCGCCGCCGCATCCGGGCCGCACCGCGGGGACGCGTGTCGCCCATCCGCCGCTCGCGGGCGCTGCGCAGCTGGGCCGCGGCCTCCCGGCCCGCTCCGCTCCCGCGCGCGCGCGCGTTCAAACCCCTGGGCCGGGCCGCACTGTAGCGACCGGACCGGCCCGATGCTGTGTATTTGATTTTCCCCGGATTTTCCAATTTCCAATATTCCAGAAAATCCAAATAAATCTTAGAAAATCACAGAAAATTCCAAAAATTCCCAAATTTCACCACTTTGCTCCAAATAATATTCCAGACCCTCTGGTGAACTCCATTCCCACAGATTCTCCCCAAATAAATTCCTAAAAATCCATTTGGGGTGTTTATGCAATTTACTCCTTTTTAAATAGATTATTTTCCCTCGCTTGATTAGTCTCAAGCTGGATTTAATTCTGTTTTGTATGTTTGCGCTAGTGTCGGAGTCTCCTGAAGTTCAATTGCAGCCCCAGGAGCCAGGAGGTTCTTCGTTCGAGCTAGCGGAAATCATTCGGATTGACGGCAAGTCCCAAATCCTTTGATCATATTGGAAACCCATGCTGTTTATATATGTTAATATGCTATTTGCATTGAGCTAGTTGTGAAATGTTAGTTTGAAATAAAATAAAATGTTTAGAATGACTTGTTATGTAGTTAATCCTACCACCGTTAAATGCCATGTTTAATTTGTAGCCATGCCCTTGAAACCCTAGAATTAATTATCTGTTAATCTAGATAACTGTAGATTATTATCATCATGCAAAGTCTTGTACTGATAAGGTTGTGGCTGCGGGCCAATAGAATTTGGAAAACCCGACTCTAAGGTAGGGTGGTATGGGACACCGTATCTTAGAGCGGAGAGTGCCGGCGTGCACAAGGTAGGGTAAGGAGTGGGGAGCCGCGAGACGGCCTTCGCCCATCTTTACCCTAGGGTTTGGAGTAGGGTAAGGGTGAGTGGGAAATCGCGAGACGGTCTACGCCCACCGCTTACCTTAGGTTGGGTCGCGAGCCTGGCGAGGTTGTGGACCATGTGAAAATATAAGGACTGAAACCCTTATGCTGAGCAAATGTCATAGAACTCGCTCAAACCACAGGAGTTGACTTGTCAACACTTGTCTAGTAGCTGCTCAACTCGATTGAAACTCTACAGGAGGTTTAGCAGTGAGGTTAGACAAGCCGTGTTTGGGTGCCTAACAACGGTAGAGTTCACTCGAAGCGGACACCGTCTTTTCTTGTGTGAGTGTGTGTGTGTGTGTGTGCGTGTGAGAGCCAGACCCGAGTGAATTCTACCGGGTAGAGCCTATATAAAGAGTTGAGCAGTGAAACGACCTGGCTTTCTTAACTCTTTAGCGGGAGTTAAGGGATCGTGTGGGTAAAGCTGAGCAAACTCTGCAGAGTCAAATAAATGGTATTCGAATACGCCGTGCTCCCGGTTATTGGAGCTGTGTCACTTGGGTGATTCCAGCAGCAAAGCTTAAGTAGTTTTGTACATGCTTTAACTTGTTTAGGTTGGTTAATGAACTCTTATGGAAAACCCCTGAGATCTTAAGAAGTAAGTTTTGAGTCCGTTTTATTAGAATGATTGCAAATAAAACTGCATCCACTCAAAGATAATACACCAAATATATTTCCCTTCCTTGAAGTTCCGTGCATGTAGTAAGTTAAGATCCCTTTGGGATTTGCTGAGCCGGTTGGTTGGCTCACGGCTTGCTTAATTCTAATCTTTAGAAGATCAAGACGAAGGAGAAGGTCTCCCCGTTGAAGAAGTCCCGGAGGACCTTTTCTTCGACGAGGACCCTTGGCTGTAGGTCTCGGCCGCGCTCAAGCGGTTTCTGGAAGTCTTTTGGATTGTAATTATACTTTGGGCTTGCACGCCCCGCTGTCAAAACCCTGGATGTTAATCCTTATGTCAAATATATGCTGGACTTTTGTTGTAAGCATGCAATGGTATACTCTTGCGCGACGTTCCATAACTGTTCATGCGTGAATAGTTGCGGAATACCGTGTCCGTACGCGCCCCTGGAAACGGGGGTGTTACAATGTTGGTCTAGCCTTATCTCCAATGTTGTCTATAACTTATGGACAGACCTATAGCACGCCTTCCAAAAGGCGCACATCAGGATTATCTATTGAAAGATTTATTAGTAGTAAGCAACCAGAATCATATGATCCCTAAAACAAGGAGTATATGACTAATGCTTACTTTAGCTCCATGTACCCACTATTTTCTCAATCTACACATGCAACTCACTGAGCGGCTCACATTAAGACTCTGTTTTAAACGACTTCTGCTTCTACTTTCTAAAACATATTGGTTTTTTTAATTCCATCTTTTTTGGTTTTTTTATCTTTTCTTTTTCCCTTATTTCTTTGCATTGGCCGTGATGTTATAACTTTTTTATTTTTTTATTTTAAAATATAATTACCTAGAAAAAGTTACAGACGCTACAGTGCTTTTTCAGCTATTACAGTGTAAAAAAGCCAAAAGCCTATAGCAGTTTGGAGCACTGCCTAAAAGAGGTTGCCGGTTTCTATAAGGGTCTTACCTCCATGCACGTAAGGCAAACCGACTGATGCATTATTTTCCTTTTGTAGCTCTATGCGCACAAGTAATAACAAAATTAGGGTTTCTTTTGTACACACGATATCCTAGCCCTAATCCACCAATGTTATCTATAGTGTGGGAACACATGTAAAGCACGAAGAGGCACACAGGATGATGACCTGACTCGAAGATTTTTAGGTAACTAGTCATCTGCTCGTGCGTTGTAATAGAATTTATTGTATATATAGAGAATTATACTATAAAAGAGGGCTACTCTGATCAGTTAAAAAATGGAGAGTGGCAAGAAGTTAAGAATAGAGTAGTTGAAGAAGAAGAGACGTATAATCACCAACTCATTCTTTTATAATAGTAATGATAAACAACCAAGACTACGTGATAATCTCTAGAAAAACAAGTGACGGCGTGGCTTATATCTATATGGTGTACTAGGCCGCGACCACTTCTATCTCCAATTATGTACCATTGCTCAACTTGCACGCAGGCATCACAAGAGTAGAGATCTAGATGGGACAGGGCGCCGAGCAGGGTGAGTTTTGGCTTGCCTTGGCTCTAGTCAGGTCGGTCGGGACAGAGCAGGGTGAGTTTTGGCTTGCCATGGCCTTTAGATTACTCATATTTAAAGACCAACTCGTAACAATAATAACATATGTCTTGAAATAGCAAATACTAGTTAATATTGTATTACCATAACTTGTAGAATAATATTAATCTATACAAAAAATACAAAGCATTTATGTGATGCTTGCCCCACATTTGCCCCTGCTATAGTCGGGGTCGGGTAGGACGGAGTTTACTAGTCAATGGTGTTTTTTCCAGGTCGTGGCGGATTTCAATTTAATGTATTCTAAAAAGTAAGAAACATAGTATGCACTCAACTTGATTGACGTATTAATGTAAGCCATTGATATTTAAAGACCAACTTGTAACAATAGTAACATATGTCTTGAAATAGTAAGGACTAGTTAATATCGCATTATCATATCTTGTAGAGTAATATTGATCCTTACAACAAAACATAAAACATTTACGTAATCATGGCAGAGCGAGGCGGCCTGGGGCAGGACGGCATCTAGAACTCTACAAAAGAGCCTGTCAAGTAGCTCAGGAACAAACATAGGTTCTCCTCGCACTCCATATTTCTTCACAGCCCAACGATCGCTTCACCTTTTTGTTCTACATAGAAAAAAGCAGGGCTAGAATTAGCATCTCCCTCGCTCTGTCGCTGTATTATACTTTCATCCACCGTCGTCACCTTAGTCATCGTAGGAACGCCATCAAACCACGAAAAGGCAAGGCACACATGATTAATTATCTCCTGCGTCGTTACCATCCAACCATAAAAAGAAAGGCACACATCATTAAGGTGCCGTTCGATTATACTAAAATAAATTAGCTTATGACAAAAATTATACTATAGCTGATTAAAATTACACTGTAGCTGATTGTGGTTTATTTATCTAACTAAATTTAAAAAAATAAAAATAGAAAAAACAGGTTAGTACAACACGGACAATGCAAATGAATATGAAAAAAAAGAACAGGCAAAAAAGTTAAAAAAACTAAAAAAAAAACGAAATTTATGAATAGTGAAAAAAAGTCAGAAGCTAAAATCTCAAGCCGAAATGAGTGGAGCGTAATTATTATGTGACTCAGATTTTTTTTGGAAACCAAAACGACAGTGAAGTCCCCGGAAGAAACCAAAATGACAGTGAAGTCCTAACCTCCATGCTTACCCGGTTCTTACCATACCAACCCGGAGCCTGCTATAAGACGCCTCGGCGCAAACGGCAGCTGCCGAACCGCCGAAACCGAGCCGACGCCCCGGGCGGCTCACGGAGTCCACCACCACTCCCCTCCACTAAGAACGCGCCTCGATCGCCTCGCCCCGAGGGATCTCGCCTCTCCGGTGCGCGCCACCGCTGTCCTCCGCCCGCTGGCTGGTTCCGCCTGTCCGGGAGGTCCTGGGCGACCCGAATCCCCTGGCGTTTGGTGCGGAAATGCGGGTTCTCGGCGCGGCGGGGCGTTGATTGGTAAGCCGCGATGGGTTGCTTCCCGTGCTTCGATTCGAGGTCCGAGGAGGAGCTGTACTACCCCAAGGGGGGCGGCGGCGGCGGCAATGGCGCCGGCGGATGGGCGGCGGCGTCGTCGTCCTCCGGGGTCGGCGGCGGCCGGGAGGAGACGTCCATGGCGGCGCCGCGCGTCGAGAAGCTCCCCGCAGGTGCGTGCGTCTCTCGGATCGGCCGTCCGGTAGGTTGGTAGGATCGGATCCGTGGATGGTTTGATGCTCTGGTGGGAGCCTCTGTTAGTCTCTTCTTAGTGGTCTAGTTGCTTGGTGACGATGGACTGGGTGACCCTCGTGGATGGGATTGAGGAAAAAGACTGGAATAAAGTGTGCTGTAGTGATTCCCTTAGATCTTTCAGTAATAGAGCGGACAGATATGAACTAGTATAACAAATTCCGCGGATTTATATGATGATAGCTCATTGGATTAGAAGCGGAATTATTGTTTTGGGATTATGTTGTTGGCTTGTTTCGTCATGATTGTGTCTTGATCCGCATGGTGATGTGAATGTATGCAGTGGCCGAGAAAGGCAATGCAAGCATGAAGAAGGAGCTTTCAGTTCTCAAGGACGCCAACGGCAATGTCATCTCCACGCAGACGTTCACCTTCCGACAGCTTGCCGCTGCAACGAGGAACTTCAGGGAGGAATGCTTTATTGGGGAGGGAGGGTTCGGACGTGTCTATAAGGGCCGCCTGGACGGCACGGGCCAGGTAACTCGTTTTGTTGGCAAAGCGGGGCTTGACATTTTCTTGTTTCTTCCAGTTGGAGTGGTACTGGAGTTGCTCAGTTGTACCAAGGTGCTATTGATTTGTCTAGGACATTCAAGAAAAGCAGTGTTTGCACATGAGTGTTGGATGCCCACAGGCAAAAAAGTCCATGTTGTTCACTTATAGCAGATCCCACTTATGTTGGCCTCAATTATGGACAATGTTTAGACTGTTTGTAGGCCCTTTTGTTAATTGAACAAGACGAATCATATGAAACAATTGATACATGCTGTTTGAATTGAATTAAGTATTTTAAATCCTCAATCATGAGATGAGGAGCAGCACTTCTATAGTTGAAATATTTGGTGCCTCTGTTGCAGGTTGTTGCTATAAAGCAGCTCAATAGGGATGGTAATCAAGGAAACAAAGAATTTCTAGTGGAGGTCCTCATGCTCAGTTTACTGCATCATCAAAACCTTGTTAATTTAGTTGGTTATTGTGCCGATGGAGATCAACGCCTCCTTGTGTATGAGTATATGCCCCTTGGATCATTGGAAGATCATTTGCATGGTAAGACTGTTCTTTTGTTTTCTACATTGGTCTAGTGCATATTAGTGCCTGTTAAGTTCCTATTGATGTTTCTGTGTGGTACTGTGCGCATCTGTGCAAGTAGTTCTTTTTCACATGTTTGTTTGAGTACATGTTGTCAATCTGCCATGCCGTCTGTCCCCATCTGTCCACCAATGTGTTTCGTTTTGTCCATGTGCATAATTCTTTCCATGATTATGGGACATTTTGCTCTTTCAAGTCCCTTTATCCTTGCAGCGGTACATAATGTGCACAGTATCCAGTAGGTTTTGTAGTCAACACAGTTCCCACCTTTCCTTTTTTCCCCCAGCATTACCTAATCATATTAGGTTGAACTTTTCATATTTGTATGTTGATTCGTCCCATGGTATAACTAAATCTAGTAGTAACTTAGTTTTGCCAACCACTTGAGACTTGCTTGTGTTCTATTCTGGGAAATCTCCCAAGAGAGTAAATCAGGCAATTCTATCCTTTTTTATGTTGACCTTGTGTACTGGTCTGTGGTCGAAACTTGGATGTTGCTCATGTGTATGTAGTTTTAGTATTGGTGATGTATCCATATGCCTTATGTGCTTTGAGTGGAAGATGCAATTCCTTTTCACAAGGCAGAAAAGATTGGTGTTTGAAAATTGATTTTATTCAGGTCCATTTTGTTACCATGGGGATAGCTTATTTATTTTCCCCTTCATAATTGCTTGAAATGAAATTGAAGGATTATTGCTATGTGACAATTGATTGGTGTGCCAATTAATTTGATTATTTGAATAAACGGATAGTGTAAATTACCGAATTGATGAACATTGTGCACTTTTTGTGACCAAAGAATAAAAGAATAAATTATTACTAGCTAGTCAGGCGTGGCAATAATTGGAGCCTAGCAAAGAAAGGGATTGCTGACAAAATAGTAACCCAGTTCAGGACTCCATGAACCCAGTTCATGACATCATTGCACTATAACATGTGATTTCAGCTCAGCTATGCAACTGTGCGCTAGAAACATGTTCTTTTGGACCAGCGCTCCTTCAATTTGTCTCTTCATGGGGTCAATGCTGGGAATGGGAACCAGTTGTCTTTTAGTAAGTGTTGCAAGTGCAAATAAGTAGTTTTAAAAACTTTGTGCAAGGAAATGCATTCATATAACACTTACTTTTTAAAACCTTATTCCAAGAAAGTAAACACGCAAACTGTACTATGAACAGTGAAATATTTTCGATTGGCTAGAATTAATTTTTACTTGTGCTTAACACATGATGCAGATCTCGCTCCTGATAAAGCACCCTTGGATTGGAACACTAGGATGAAAATTGCAGCAGGTGCTGCTAAAGGGCTGGAGTACCTTCATGACAAGGCACAACCACCAGTTATATATAGGGACTTCAAGTCATCAAATATTCTATTGGGCGAGGATTTTCATCCAAAGCTATCAGACTTTGGTCTTGCTAAATTGGGTCCTGTTGGTGATAAGTCTCATGTCTCTACGCGTGTGATGGGAACATATGGTTATTGTGCCCCAGAATATGCTATGACAGGACAACTTACAGTTAAGTCAGATGTGTATAGCTTTGGAGTTGTTTTGCTTGAGTTGATTACTGGCCGGAAGGCCATTGATAGTACCAGACCGCATGGAGAACAAAACCTTGTGTCATGGGTAAGCTATGTTTGAATTATTTGTAAATCATTTGTTATTTTCTTTATCCAATATCTGACTGTTAGACAAATGATTATCCAGTGTTTTCACTTATTGATATCGATATATCAGTTTCTCCTAAAGATTTGTTTGGCAAGTGAACATCTTTGGTGTATTTAGAAATAGCTAAACTACTGATTAGTCAGTGTTTTCACTTATCGATATCGATATATTAGTTTCCCCTGAAGAATGGTTTGGCAAGTAAACATCTAATTATGATGGGAACTAAATGTAGGTGTATTTGAAAATAGCTACTAAGTGTCTCCTGTTTATGTAGAAATTATGATAGAGGCATGACCATGATAAGGCTTTTCAATGCTATGTTGAAGTGTCGGAGCTGATTGTGATAGAAATTATATCAAACTCTAGAAATGAAATTCTGAAGTTGCTATTAGTGCTTTACATATCTTACATATAATACTTGTCCATGCTAAATTGCTTATATATACAAGTAGATACTATGTTTAGGACACCACTCTAAATGAGCAATGGGTATACTTCATACGATGATTACGATCTTCCATTTTCTATCTTGCAATTGATTCATTGCACGTAGTAACACTGTTATTCATTGGCAGGCACGGCCTCTTTTCAATGACAGGCGGAAGCTCCCAAAGATGGCTGACCCAGGGCTGGAGGGACGGTATCCCATGCGTGGGCTTTACCAAGCGCTCGCAGTGGCGTCAATGTGCATTCAGTCAGAAGCTGCATCCCGCCCGCTCATCACCGATGTTGTGACTGCTCTTTCTTACCTGGCATCCCAGTCATACGATCCTAATGCGACCCACGCCTCAAAGAAGGCAGGTGGTGACCAGCAAAGCAGGGTTGGCGACAGCGGAAGGGCACTCTCCAAGAACGACGAGGCAACCAGCTCTAGCCACAAGTCGCCAAACAAGGACCGGGATGACTCCCCCAGGGATCTTGTGGGGATCTTGAATGACAGGGAGCGGATGGTGGCTGAGGCGAAGATGTGGGGCGAGAACTGGCGGGAGAAGAGGCGTGCCGCCGCCAATGTGCAGGGGAGCCTGGATTCTCCAACCGAAACCGGTTAGCCACATTTGTCAAGGTCACGTGTCTCTCAGCCTCGACTGTGTTTGCTTTCGAGTGGCAGGGAGAGGAAGAATTGGGTGCAGCTTTCCGGTGGTGTTAGATGTACATTTCTAGGGGTAAAACAAAAAACAAAAAAAGAAGAAGAGAAGGATTATGTGCTTTGTACTGGATGTGGTCGTACCTGTAAATTCTCGGAAAATTTTGCGACAATGAAGGACAAATCTGACTTCAGTCTGTCGTTCCCGTTCGCGATTTCTCGTTTGTTAATTTACATTTTTTTTTTTGCGATTTTGATAAATTTTGGGTAAATCGATCTGCGTTGATCAAGAGTGAGGTAGCTGCAGCGTAGTTTGGTGTTTGGCTTATTGACATCAATTTGATCTTGATTTTGGTGACAGGCAGAGAAGTTAATGTTTGTTCTAGCTTGTTAAACAGCATTTCATGATTCAGGCCTTCAGGGGTTCGATTGGCTGGTGGTTGGAGAAGAGCTGTGTATTGTCTCTTGGATATGCCTGAGTGGCAAAACGTTCTTGTTCAGCAATATCAGTTCTTTTTTTGTTTGTTTGTTTGTTTGTTTATCAGGGAAATCAACAGCAGTAAGCAGTTAGACTGGTGCTACTAAACATGAGAAAAGAAGTGAACTAGTAATACTAGTACTACGATGCGCTAGTTAGGCAGCGATTGGCATGATGGCTCGGTAGTTGGTCCACGGCCGTAGCCAATCAGAACCGCTGGGCGCGGGAGTACGTCCGGCGGAGACGCTCCTTGGTGTCCGCGTCGCCGGCGCCGGCGCCGTCGGCCTCGACGAAGGCGAAGGCAAATGCGAGGCACTCCACGAGCCCCCTGAGCGGGCGGGCTCCGGCGAGGTTGACGTCCGACGGCTGCACCCGCTCCTCCGGCGGCTCCACCATGCGGTCCTTGCTCGCCTCGCGGCCCGCCGGCGCGGGCGCAACGTCGCTCATGCTGACCGCCGGTCGCCTCCCCGTTCCGTTCACTCTGCTCTGCGCGTTAGACGTACGTGACTGCGTCAGGCGAGACGGACGCAGCGAACTCACCACTTCACCAGTCACCGCGCTTTTTCATGACCTGAGCGCAGTGATCAGCAATCCTTCACCGTGTCGGACTCGGACGGACTCGTCCTCACGGCCTCGCTCGAGTCCCGACTCGGAGTTGGATCCAATGATGGAGTTCCCGTCCATTAAGCAGCGCTCCCGACCACCGTTTGACGTCGGTCACCGGATCGTTTCCACGGTCGGCGGCGGGTTTGATGGCGCAGCCAAGCGCGCGCGGCCTTTCTAGTTAGCATACTGTGGCGCACGCGCCATTCCCACCCGCCGCCATGACCAGCGACCGTCGATGGCGAGACGGAATATCCCTTTCTGTATCGTCCGAGAACACTGGAAAGGAATTAATGCTCCCAGCTTGGCATAAACCTCCCAAGTGAAGAATTGCACCCCTCGAATATTCGCCTCCTTTTTCTTGCTTCGACTGCACGCTTAACACGATCCCAAGGGAGTGCGCGCGCGTATATGTGTATAATATCTCATTTTAGCGTCCTATACGTACATGTATGTATATACACAGGATAGGAACTTGAACGAATGTGATTGGAGTTCACCATTTTATATATACATATAACATCATATATAATTTTGAAACAACGTTGAACTAAATAGTTATGTGTTCGATAATTTTTAGCATCAATAAGTTAACATAACCGATGGTAATGTACAATGTTAAAAAAGCAGCGATCAGAATACTTACCAAAATAAAGAAACCCACTAATATTATTGGTTAATTGCAACAAAGTGAAGGAAATAAGAGTGAAATCACGGACAAAAAATGATCGACATGGCAAAATATGTTATCTAACCTCAATGGGCCACAATAAAAAGAATAAATTAAATTAAAATTTTCTAGAAAAAATAGTAAAAATGATCAAATGAAAATAAATGTACTACCTTTTAGTATTTACATTCTTTCAAGTTCATGAAGCGATGAATCGCTGCATCATTGCAACTTTCTTCATTTCTTCTTTGTCCACGTAACAAATTAGACTATCACTCATAAAATCATCACCGATGGCGATTGCGCAAATAAGTTTTCACAATTTTTATCGATGAAAAGCACCTCTCAACTGTAGCAGTGACAACATACAATACTAGTATTAGCTTCAAAAGTTAATAAACCAAAGGATAGGTAAGATGCTTGTAACACCCTAAAAATTTGAGCTTGGCAAATGTGTAGCCTTGGAATTATTTTTGAAAGTATTTTTCTTGGTATTTGAGCTCTGTGGAATTTTCTTGAAATTTTGGTTTAAAGTCTAAATAAAGGAAAAGTTAAAACCGTTAAGAATTTGGGGGGGGGGGGGACATGAGAATAAATAAATAAAGGAAAATATAAAGAAATAATAAAGAAATATATGTAGAGAAATTTTACATACAAAAATATGTATAAAAATAGGCATAAGAAGAATGTGTATATATATATGTGAAAAATAAAACAAATGAAAAAGACCTTTTGGCCTGGCGGCCGGCCGAACCGGCCTAGCCAGCCCAGCCGGCCCGCCCCCGCGCCCCTGTCTCTTTCCCCCCTCCCCACCCCGCGGCATTCAGACAAAGGGGCTGAAGCCCCTTCGCTCAGACAACGGCGCCGCAGCCCGCTTCCCCGCGCGCCACCCTTCGGACCGCCGGTCCCCGGTGCCCTCCGCACGCGTCACCCGGGGGCCCACGCCATCTTGTCGCCACGTCGCGCCGCGTCACCCCCCTTCAGTCCACCGTCACCCGTCCCCTCCGCCACCCCGTCGCACTGCACCAACCTGCTCTGCCGCGCCATGCTGCCCGCGTCAGCCGTGAAGTGCCCGAACCACAGCCCTGCTGCACGCACCCTTTGTCCTCCCTGCGTCAGCAGCGCCAGTGACCGACCCCGTCCTTCTTTCCTGTAGCCATGCCGAGCCAGCACCGCCGCCCCATGACCGGCCAACGGCCCTCCTCGCCGCGCGCGCTTTTTCCCTCTATAAAAGCCCCGGTCGAGACCTCGAAACACAACGCCACACCTCCCTCATCCTCCCATAGCGTGCAATTGGCCCCTCATGCCCAATTTCTCGCCGACGCACCTCACCTTCTCCAAGTTCGGTTGCCAGGGAATTCGCCGAGCCGCGCCACCATATTCCAATTCCTCACTCCTCCTCCTTCCCCAGGACGCCGTGAAGACATTCCTACCCTCCACCGAGCTTCCCGGCCCAATGTTCAAGAAGGCGCTAGGCGCTAGGCGGGCGGCGAGGTAGGGCCTAGCGCCCAGGGGGCCTAGGCGGTTAAATCAAAAATAAGGACAGCAGACAAAGATAAGCAATCATATGTATGTATTTGATGTTTAAATGAAGAAAATTAGTACCTTGAGCAACAATGATAGCTCTCTATCCATTGATGTAAATTTTTGATGTAAATGCTTGATGTATAATTGTAAAACCTGCACATTAAGCAATGTGTGAGTTTTTTGTATTGAATAACTATTGTGCATTTGTGCTTCAAACTTGTAAATTGAAAAGAATAAAGGAAATGATAGCAATATAATAAAACATACGTAATGAATTATGAAGTTCATAACAAAACACACATAAGCATTGTTCTCGAATCTCAAATACACGCAACTAAACACACATAAACATAGTTTTTCTCACAAGTTACAAACACACAACATAGTTAAGGTAGCAAGCATGATAATGTGAACATGTGATGATGAAATGAGTCAATCTTCGTCCTCTTGTCCATAATCCTTGGTTGGCACCACTTCATCTTGGTCAGATTCAAATTCAATATTTTCAAGATCCTTATTGACCTCCTCTTCTTCGGATTCGGAATCAAAATCATCTTCATGAAGCTCTCTCACTCTAGTGCTTCTACGAGGTTGCATGGCTTCATTAGCTCCCATCGCCTCATCAATTAGATTCCATGAAAGACCTGTTTCGGGATCAACATCATCATCCCCGCCTTCAATCACCCACCCTTGAGCATTACTAGCATGTGAAGCTAGAAGGACATCAATGTTCTTCTTGTTACTCTTTTCTTTTTTGTTCAATAATCTCGCATTGAATTGAACATAAACTAGATTATTGAGACGATGAGCATCTAGTTTATTTCTTTTCTTTGTATGTACCTACAAGTTACATAGTGAAGTTTAGTGCTAGACTTTCTTGACCACTTGAGTTGAAACATGTAAATAGCAAGAGTAGAAAGATACCATGTCAAAAGTGCTCTAATTTCTTTCACATCCCGATGAACTTGAGGTCAAAGAGAGGATTCTTATGGCAAATTTTTGCAAGTGAGGAACATGACATCCATATTTCGACCACCAATTAGCTACATAATAATAAGAATGAAAGATGAGTTATTATAACAGATGAAATGCCAATTTATTAAATATGTTTAATTAAGAACAAGTTTACTTTACCGGGAATAAGATCTCTTTTTTGACATCCAAGTCGGGCGGGGGTTTTCCCAAATGTCTCCTTTTTACCCTTGAATATATCAAAATCAACATTGAGTACTTAATCCATTACTTCATCATTACCATGATAAAATATTTCAACACATTCAATAAACCCATCCATAATATCTTGTTCCAAAAAAATAGATCGATCACCATAGCTATAATATGGGTTTAATAGATATGCCGTCAAATGCAATGGAGAATCAAGCCTTCCCTTCATCTTTCCATCAATAGCATTAATGATTAAGTTGTAATTGCTCTCTGAATTATTCAAGGCCTCTTTGATTTTCTTCTTTGCCTCTAAAATTTGTCCATAAAGAAAGGCCATAGATGGACCATCCCCGTCAACCATGCGAAGAACCTTCACTAATGGCTCAAAAACCTTCAAGCAAGGTAACATAACATGTTAGCAAATTGAAAAAAATCAAATACATAACATAATGGACATCACTATTATTTATACCTTTAAAGCATTGTTCACACCATTCCAAAATGATCTACTAATGAGTGTTGCGGTTGCCGTGACGCCTTTGCCTTTTTTAGTGTGGGCAGATTCTTCCCATTCCTTACTAAGTGCCATCGCCCTTAGTTCGACTTTCTTTTCAATTAAACTTTGCAATGTAAGAAAGGCTGAAGCAAATCTAGTCACCCCCGGCCTTATTATATCTCTTCTCTTTGTGTGTTTTCTCATCAATGCCAAGGTCTTGTGGTGTGAGTAGATAAAAACCGTCAATGCTTTTGCTTGTTCAAGCGTCTTTTTGTACTTTGGCATATTGCCAATTCCTTGTAGCATAAGGTCGATAGTGTGAGTTGCACATGAGCTCCAAAAGATATTTGGCCTTTTAGCCTTCATTAATTCCTTTGTTCCCATATTATTTGAAGCATTGTCCGTTACTATTTGAACCACATTTTGATGACCAATAGTGTCAATGCATCCATCCACATACTCAAAGATATACTCACTTGCGTGCGCATCATCCGACGTCTCCTTTGATCCTATGAAACTTGTTCCTAAATTGAAATGAACACATAAGTTCATAATACTTCTCCTCTTTTGATCCGTCCATGCGTCGGTCATGAGGGAGCACCCAGTCATGGCTCTTTCTTCTTCATGTGCTTTCAACAACTCATTAGTTCTTAACACTTCCTCTTTCAACAACGGCTCACGAACATCGTATTGAGAAGGACCTCTAAAGCCCGGGCCAAAGCGACCTATAGCCTCCAACATTTGTTTGAATTCATCGTTGTTGATAGCATTGAAAGGAACACCTAAAGAGTGAAGAGCAAATGTACAAGCCACAATGTAAGATTAACAAAGAATGAATTAATAGCATACAAGATAATAAGAATAAAATGAATGATAATTGCAATCTTTACCGGAAACATAAAGCCATCTTGCCACATATTGCTTTACTTTGTGATGTCTCTCTTTCCAAATTGCTTCTGTGATTTTTTGTTGCCGCTTAAGCTCTTGAGTGCTTAAACTACTACCATGAGGATCAATTGGATTGGCAAATTTATCCATAGGGCCTAACTTTCGAGGGATTGGCTCTCCAATTTCTTCGAGCCCTTCATCATCCTCACCATCACCTCGAATGGTCACATCTTCCCTAACCTCATCTTCATGAGCTTTCTTACTCTTCTTCTTGTTCTTTGCCTCCGCAATAGAGTTTCGACACTTCACTTGATCTTCCTTTGTGGATTTAGGGCATTTCGCAACATTCCCACTAATGTGTGCAATATGTTGCTTAATCCTATAAATCCCACCGGAAACAACCTTATCACACAAAATACATTTGACTTTGTCCAGGTTGTTCGGATTCACCAACACACCATAGTCCCACCCTACGTCGCCCGATTTTCTTTTGAGACTATCTTCTGTGTTGGTGTTGCTCACCTCCGGCGCCGAAGCAACAGATGACATGCTAGTTGCTACACATATATGACAATATGGCATAAAGATTTAAAAATTACCAAAGTATTAATAAAGTGTATACGATGCATCATCAAATTAGTTCACTAATCAGTAAGCAGTATAATTAAAAAAAATGGGACAGTCTCCTCCTTCCCGTGCCGACAGCCGGCTCCAGCCGCTGCCGACACCTTGCCTTGCACAGGCCGTGCGGCCGAGCCACGCCCACTCCCTCAAGTCGCTCGCCGCTCTCGCGTCTCCCTCTCGGTCGCTCCCTCCGCTCTGCCTCTCCCTCTCCCTCTCGGCCTCTCGGGTCTCCACTCCGCTCCCCTCTCAATCTCCCCAGAGCTCAGCCGGATTCATCGCTGGAGCTCCCCAGCGGCCCAGCGGAGGCGGAGGGGAGGTCAGAGGCGGAGGGGGAGGGGAGGCCGGAGGGGAGGCGGAGCCGCGGAGGAGGAGGCGGAGGCCGGAGGCGAAGGGGGAGGCGGAGGGGAGGAAGTGCAGTACCTGGGTCGGTGGGTCCTGACTCCTGAGATAATCCGGGCCGGATCCGGCGAAGGGGGAGGCCAGAGGCGGAGGAGAAGCTCGGGGCTGCTCCGGCGAGGACGCGAGGCGGAGGGACCCGGCGGTTCGACGGCGCGCGGAGGTGCGGCTCCCCCAACCCTAGCTTTTCCCCAACCCTAGCTTTTCTTTTGCGCGCTCTGTCGAAATGTCACCGCCCGCACCGTTTATTTCGTGCTTCTTATGTCTCTTCCCACGCCTAGGCGTCCTCGGCGGCCGCCTAGCCGCCGCGCCGCCGCCGCGCCCGCCTGGTTTGCCGCCGCCTGGCTCCCGCCTTTGACCGCCTAATCCCGCCTGCGACCGCCCAGCCGCCTGGCATCCCGCCGAGGAGCCAAGTCGCGGCGGCCGGCTGCAGCCCACCGCTTAGGCGCCGCCTCGGCGGCCGCCTAGGGCGCCTTTTAGAACACTGTCCCGGCCCCTCTCCAGTGTCGGCGTCAATCCTCTCCCGAGCCCGCTGCCGCCGCACGCCGCCGACCCCACTCCAGCACCCCCCCCCCCGTCCGCCGCCGACCTCACCGTCGGCCTCCTCGTGACTCCGGCAACCCATTTTGGCTGCCGCCCCCGACCCTCCGGCAGCCACCGTCTGCCGCACCGCCGTTGCTTCCCCGCCCTCAGCCTTCTCTGCCTCGGCCCCTGCTGCAGAACTTGCTTAACTACCTTATACCCCCTCTGTAGGCAGGTAACACCCAAGAACACACTGGTTATCAGCGCTGGCGCTAGCCTCGGCTGCCCGCGTTCGAGCCCCCGCTCCGCAGCGCTGAGGCAGTGTTTTGGCTCATTTTTATTTTTAGCAAATAATAGCACAGAAAAATTCGGAAAAAATTAGGAAAAAGGTCTAGAATAGATGCAAAATTTATGTAGGGTATAAAGGAGCCTAATAAATATTTAACCTTTTGTATTAGATCTTAATTCCTAACTTAAGGTATAGTGATATATTAATTATGAAAAATCAGAAATTAACCCATAAGTAATGCAAAAATTTATTTAGTATATAAGTGATGCTTCTGAAACATTTAACCATGGATTAATCATCACATGCTAGTAAATAATATGCCTTGAATATTTATTTCAAATCTTTATTAACTAAAGGCTTAATAGAAATGTGTTTAAAGATATGCTCTCATGAAATGATAACTTAGTAAATAAAGAATGACTAAATAATAGAACTTAAACCCTTGCATAGTGATAATTGTTATGAAATCAACTATTATCTTTATGCCCTAGCAATTAGGAGAATCCCTTTTGCCTATAGGATAATGTGAACATTAAGCTACAAACCTTTAGGCTATGGTCTCCAAATTAAATTAGAAGCCATAATGCATATAATTGATTTATGGTTGAGTTACAAGTAAATATAAACAATTCACTCTAACCCCGAACTAAGTGAAACACATCTCTAAATTCACCTAAAAATCAAAGTCTACCTAATGGAACTGAAATCATGAGTTTTGGAGTTATTTGGATTTTCTTGCGAATGTTTATTTGGTTTGCTGATTTTTATCCAAATTTTTGCGCACGTAAAAATAGCGTATGAAGCTCAAGAGGTGGAAGCTGAAGCAGAAGCCGCTCAAGACAACCAAGACCAAACCCACTGTGACCAAGGCGAGTCAATACTTTGATCATGTTGAACCTACATTTTCTGCAAATTACTTTTGTTTAAGTTATCAAATTGCATGATGTTATTTTATACGCAAATACATGTTTAATTTAAGATTCAGTTATATGCCCATTATTTACCTTGAATAATATTACACCTCCTTTGGAATAGTTGAATATGTGAAACTTGTCGCCCTAGTAAAATTATAATAGTAACCTTTCGAAAATAAGTCCGTAATTATACGCCATGCTTAGTACTGCATGGATATTCGGGGGCGCTGAAATGCCCAAGCATCACTTTTAATCATAAGAAAATTTGGTTGGGCAGTCATGGTGGTAATGACTGGTATATGTTGGATGTGATTATTTTATGCTCCCCAAAAATCTCAAACTGCTTATCTATCTGGGCGGGTGGTTCGGGGGTATGGTGCAGTGGTGCACGAGAGTGTGGTTTGCGGTAGAACCGCCCAGATAACCCTAAAGACTGAATCTTGTCATGACCTCCTATGTAAAACAAATGCAACCACAAGTCTGTAAAGTACAACTTGGCTTAGTAAAATTATCAGACCTTGAAAGTCATCATCATCGGTGGAGGAGTGAAGTAGTGCAAGCGGCTGTCTGGGTGGCGAGCTTGAATGGGACATCCGCAGAGGGTGAAGTTCTTCTGCGGCGTGCTAGCAGTGTGAGTAGCCAGCTGCTAGGCGCATAGGAGGGGAACATCCCACACAACGTATGGGACCCACCGCAAGTGGGAGCGACCCATAGGGTGAGATGATGAAAGGGGCGAGGTACTTTGAACGGTTACTGTGATGGTTTGCTTAACCGCATGACTAAGGAATCGTGTGGGGCAACGAGTGAACTGTCTCTTGTGGGTAAAGTGTGCAAACTCTGCAGAGTTAAAACTATTCGAATAGTCGTGCCCACGGTCAAGGGCGGACATGGGAACTTAACTAGATATAGTTCTATTTCAAAAATCTTGAATAGTGGAGTGGGAAATGGAGGGCAGTGGGAAGCCCTAATTGGTGTTGTCCTGGGCGTCGTCCCAGTGGTAATGTAAGCGGCTATAACGCTAAAGATATAGCATATGGTATGGAGACCATGTAAAGGTGGATGGTCTGTAGATCACTGATAATAAAGCATCCTGATACCCACTTTAAGTTTTGGTTCAAACTGCTAGGTCATAGAAAATTTTCTAAGTATAATATATTTCAAACAGCAACTTCTGGCAAATAAAATAAACCAAGCCTTCTCTTGATAAGCCCTGCATACTACCTAATTGCATTCTGTGTATTGGCTCGCTGAGCACGGTGGTTTATGCTCACACTCGCATTACCAAAATCAGATTCAGGAGCCTAAGATCATTATGCATATGAAGATGCCCCCGCTGCAGAAGGAGGGAACAACGCCGAGAACTAGGGCGTCTCTTGCGCATTTTAAGTCCTAGGTAGATAGACTATGGTGTAGTGTGCCTATAATTATTGCCTTAGCTTATGTAATAATCATATGGCACATATTTACCCCCAGTCGCTGCCAGTCGATTAAAGGTTTACCTTGCTTTTGCTTCCGCTGTTATGCTTTTGTAATGTGAACATTTGGCTTGATCAGCCCTTATGTAAAACTGTTGCCCGATGTGGCATAATTCAAACCCAGTTATGTAATATTATTATGAGTTGTTATGATTCATGCGATGTATGAAATGATGCAGCAATGTACTTGTGAGCACTATCTACTGATCTAGGGAATAGTACAGTGGTTTCACAGGAGATTCTAGATTGAAAAATTCGGGTCTGACAATGCTTCAATTAGTTGATGCTTCCCCTTTTTTCTTTTATAAGAAAAGCTTAATTTATATTTTGGATAGAGGGGTCAAATGAGCCTTTCATTGTCTTGTTTGGTTTGATCCAGTCCGATTGGCATCTCTCCTTTTGGTACGCGGGCTCTAAACTACAAGTAGCAGGATTGCCGATTTGATTGGGCTCACGTAAAAATTCATGAAAAATTCAATCTTTTCATGGGAAAACTAGTTACAAGCTACAATTTGATAAAAAACAATAATCATCACATTAAAATCATAAATTACAAATTTAGTCTCTTTATCTAAATAAAACAAGAATTTAGAGAAAATTACAGTTTTATACTACCAGGAATCCTGGGCGAATGGCGACTTGCGAGGGCGGTCATCGGCTGGCGAAGTGATGAGGGTGTCGCATGACTTGCGTTGGCCCTTGGGCGTCCAGCGTCGGTAGGTCGGCTACGAGCCTACGACCAAGCGAACGCGGCTTTCCTGTTCCAGTCTTGGTGTTCCCATCTGTATTCCCTCCGTATGGCAAACATCTGTTGGCTGTGTACTTCCCAAAGTGAATGCTAGCAATTACCCACCAATCCGCTACGGACAAGTTTTTAGTTGCTTCTGCATTTCTTATTGCACTACCTTCCCACGTGGATATACTCCATACACTGGCTTGGTCCATGTTTCAAGAAGCAAAAAACACAGCCAATAGATGTTTGCCACGCGGAGGGAATACAAATGGGAACACCATGACCGAAACAGGGAAGCCGCATTCTTCCTTATTCCAGTCTTGGTGTTTCCATCCGTATTCCCTCTGCGTGGCAAGCATCCATTGGCTGTGTACTTCCCAAAGTGAATGCTGGCAATTACCTACTAATCCGATGTGGACAAGTTTTCAGTTGCTTCTATATTTCTTATTGCACTACCTCTCTACGTGGATATACTCCATACACTGGCTTAGTCCATGTTTCAAGAACAGATGTTTACCACGCGGAGAACGGAACAGGGAAGCCGCATTCACCACCAGGCGGAGCCGCGGAGGTGGTGAACCGACGAGTGAACCGATGACTGATGTGAATTGATACGGCAACTCGAGGGGAGCACTCGCAGCTCACTGCACGTCGAGCGAGGCGACGGGCTTGCCATTTGAAGGAAGTCCAAGCTGCATGGCCGAGTGGGACCCGGGAGTCAAGAGGCGCACTCGTGACGCCGGAAGCTTTGGAATGCAGCCCACTGCACGTCTGCACGGCGTGGCGTGGCCTGTGTGATGTCACTGCCATTCCGTTCGAACTTGAAGTTGTAGCTAGCAACTACTCAACTGCTAGTGAAGTAGCCCGTCGGTGTATTGAGTAGGACACATCAGGAGTAGCATAGCCTTTTATGGTCCTGTGGAGTGGACTGGACCGTGAACAGCCTGTGATGTCTAGAATAGACGTCTGGACTGATGGCAAGCCGAGAAAATCCATGTGCGCTTGGGCTTCTTGGTTTATTCGACGGGCTACCGGGTGTACAGTTTTTAGGTTAAGGGTGCACATATGATGCCTATAAGCTAATTAGTATTGAAATTTTTTTTACCTAGTATCCTATAATACCAGGTGGGTATATACATACATACATACATACATACATACATACATACATACATACATACATACATACATACATACATACATACATACATAAATGTATGTATGTATGTATGTATGTATGTATGTATGTATGCACATATACATCCAAAAGTATAGCAAGGGATATCAGAAACTCATACTATGTATGTATGTTTAAATTTAGATTCATATGGGAGTTAGTAACCCCGATGTGATTAATAGAATGTTTAGATAATGTAATGGGAATTGTCTGGTCAGTGGATTACATAAACGATTATACTCGCTGTTTAGAGTCTCAGACAGCAATCAATAAAGAGAGTGCATCTTCGGTGGTTCAAGTCAATTATGGTAATCGTTGTGCGGAGTTTTAGGCAGCAACAATAACACTATGATTAAATAATAATAATGCTACTAAAGGCGTTTTTTGCAAATAAAATAATCCGAGCCTCTCCTTTGATAAAGCCATGCACATTATTTACTTGCATTCTATGTATTGGCTCGCGGAGCACGGTGGTTTGTGCTCACATTCGCTTTCACAACAAATCCAGAATCAGGAATCAGATCACTACACTTCAGCAACACTATTGGTCATGGTGGCAAAGAAGATGAAGATGTCAAGGGCTAGGTCGCGAACCTCCATTTGGGTCATGTCCTGAAGGTCCCACTTGCGTGCTTCATTCTTCCGCTACTGCAATTTAATGATTTCAGCCTAATTGGCCCATGAGTAAGTCTACTATTATATTTACGCTTCCGCATGATATGCACTTTGATATTCATAACTGTAAACTGTGAGCACTATCTACTGATCCAGGGAATAGTGCGGTGGAATCACAGAGGAATCCAGATTGTAAAATTTGGGTCCTTACAATCCGCCTCGCCAGTCCAGCCTCGGCTCGAAGCCGCCTCGCCGCTTCGACCCCGCCCCGACCGTGCGCCACCTCGGCCTTCTCGGCACCGCCCAAGCCCGTGCTCTTGAAGACCGCCACGCCGGCCGGTCCCACAGATCCGCCGTCCCCGCCGTCGAGGCCGGCCGCCTCGCGCCCGCTCGAGACGCCGCTCGGGTTAGACGGCCACCGCCGCCGAGCTCAGCTCCGCCAGCCGCCGCCTTTGGGCCCCGCTCCCAAAACCTCCGCCGCTCACTCACACCCGAGAGCGCCGCCGACGGCAGTGTTGGGCCAACCGGTAGAAGAAGGCCGGGAGGTAGGCTGATTGGACCGGGAGAAGAAGGCCGACGGCAGTGTTGGGCCAACCGGTAGAAGAAGGCCGGGAGGTTAGGTCTCTCTCATCTGGAGATTTTTGAACTCGCTCCGTAAATTCTGGAGCCGCACCTCCTTCACACGATCAACTCCCGTACATTATCTACGGCGTCTCCCACGCTTCCTCTGCCATCTCCTTCCCGATGAGCTGATGAATCATCGAATCTGGCATCGTCTGATAGATCGTAGCAAGTGTCATCTGATCTATTTTGTCATCCACCTCTTTGTCCTTTCCCTTTGGATCGACTATATCTAGACTCACTGAGCGTGCATATTCATCTTCATCTTTATTGCCTATACTGAGTAATTGTTGGTTGTCAGAAGAGGATACTGGAGGAAGATTAGCCCATTCCAGGTCGTCATCTTCTCACCTATAATCTTCTGGTACCACCAAGATCAGCAGGCTCTTTGCTGAAAATAATTAATTTCGGTTGGAACTAATTATTCCTTTTCTCATCATCTATCCTGTCGCCGCTTCTTCAGAAACTCCCGCTGGCGGGAAATTTAACTTTTTGCCACCCTTAAGGATGCCACCTATCCAAATGCCATCCTCTTCGTTGCACTCAACAATTTGCCACTCTTAAGATATGCTTGACTAATTTTTTGCCACTTTTGAGCCCACCAGGCGCCAAGTCCACTGCCATGTCAGCGCCCGCGCCATGTCAGCACCCGCGCCGCCGCCAGCCTTCCCGCGCCCGCGCCGCCCGGCCTCCCCGCGCCTGCGCCGCGCCTCCCCGCGCTGCCGCTCGGCCTCCCCGCGCCGGCGCCTGCGTCGCCCGGCCTCCCCGCGCCCGCGCCTGCGTCGCCTGGCCTCCCCGCGCCACCGCCCGCGCCAGCGCCGCCGCCCGGCCTCCCCGCTCGCCCGCGCCGCCCGGCCTCCCCGCGCCACCGCCCGCGCTCAGCGAAATCTTGCGGGGAGGCGGCGGCGAGCGGGGAGGTGCGGGTGGCGCAGGCGCGGGCGAGCGGGGAGGCCGGGCGGCGGCGCTGGCGCGGGCGCGAGCGGTGGCGCGGGGAGGCCGGGCGACGCAGGCGCCGGCGCGGGGAGGCGCGGCGCAGGCGCGGGGAGGCCGGGCGACGCAGGCGCGGGCGCGAGAGGCCGGGCGGCGGCGCGGGGAGGCCAGGCGGTGCAGGCGCGGGCGCGGGGAGGCCGGCGGCGGCGCGGGCGCGCGCGCGGGCGGCGGCGCGGGTGCTGACATGGCGCGGGCGCTGACATGGCAGTGGACTTGGCGCCTGGTGGGCTCAAAAGTGGCAAAAAATTAGTCAAGCATATCTTAAGAGTGGCAAATTGTTGAGTGCAACGAATAGAATGGTATTTAAATAGGTGGCATCTTAAGAGTGGAAAAAGTTAAATTTCCCCCCGCTGGCCGCTGGCCCCTTCACGCGACGTGACCTTCCGTCTGAATGTCTGCGTGATGCGCCGACGCGATCCACCTGGTCACCATGTGATGCGCCCGCGTGGCGCTTGCCTCCCGTTGTGACCGACGATGGGACACAGCCGCTTGCGCCCACGCAAAGTTGGAATAACACGACGTCTGTGCTCTCACCTATCTACTGTTCACGTGATGGAACACACGAAGCACTTTTGCTCTGATGTTGAAGCAATGGAATAAAGAAGCATGCACTTGATCGATTTTTTCCGGGAGCATAAGCACTTGCGTTTTTCTATTCTCTCTCCCCATAGCTTGCTGCCTTGCTTCGATACATATCTCTGCATGCCTATTTAAAGGCTACCAACACATCTTGCACACGGACTGTACACCATACGGACTTATACACGTATACGACAACTAACTTGGCAAACTCTGTATCCTATCTAAAGTCAATCTTTTCTTCCAAAACCCTCACGCAATTACCAAAAATAAATTTTTTAAAATAAACCAAACCTAATTTAAGGGAGTGTATCGGCATCACCCGGATATTTTCTTCTTAATTATCATCTAAATTTGTGACTTTTGGATTAAAGATCAAAGGGCCCCTTGTTTTTAAAGGGGGAGAGGTTAGAATTCAAGGGGAGGGGGAAGAATTCATGATCATTGAATCTCTAATCCAATAGTCCTAAATTTAAATGATAGTTAGAAAGAAAACATTCGGAAGACGTTTAACAAACCCAAAAGGAAATTAACTCTAACACAGCACGCGGCTCGAGTTGAACACCCTCGCCGTGTACTCCTCGCGGAAGCGGCTCGTGTCGTCATCGGAGTAGCGGAGGAAGCAGACGTCGTACCAGACGGCCGTGGCCGCACAGACCGCATCGGCGATGAACTGCAAGGACGCCTTGAGGCACGCGGTGCAGTCGGAGATGGGGATGTCAGGGCGGCACTGCGCGACACCGTACATCGTCCTGTTCCTGGCGACGTACAACGACATGTTGTAGGACATGTCGACGACGTCGCTAGTCGCTACCATTTCCATAGGCGCCGGCAGAGAGGGTGTTGAGGAAGTGAGTGAGTTCACCTTGTCCGACGTGAAGTAAGGGGGCACGCCTGAGCAGAAGATGAGGGTGGGCTTGTCGGCGTCGGAGCCGGCCGCCGCCAAGGAGATCAGTGGTAATCGGAGAAGTGCTGCTGCGAGGAATATTACGAGGGTGGTCGACGACTAAGAGGGCGCCATGCATGCATTTAGCTAGCGACCTTATCGATGGTCCATCCATGGATCCACGCATCCCTGTCCGGCCATTACTAGATTATTCTTGGCGCAGAGAATGGTCAACTGGTAACCATGTCATGACTGATGCCTGACTGTCCCGGTGATTGGCAGGTCAAGGTCGATGCAATATAATGCCAAATAGGCAAGCAATGGCGAAGTGATATGAAGATTGTATAATTCCACAGAAAATAATCATATGAGGTATTCACGAGTTATTGTCGCTCATTTAGGTTAAAAAAATTACTTATGGTTAAAATTTCATAGTAGCTAGCTAAAATTGCACTATAGCTGATAGTGGCTTATTTGACGTAATTAAATTTTAAAAATTTAAAAATAAAAAACAGGTTAGTCTATCATGGACAATATAAATAAATACGGGAAAAAAGAACCAGCAAAAAATCTCAAAAAGTCAAAAAGACAAAATTTAAAAATAGTAAAAAATAAGTCAAAAATCAGAAACTTAAATCAAAATAAGTGAGGCCTAAATACCATGTATCGTGCCCCAACCTTAAATGCATAGGATCCGGGTCTTACGAGTTTTTTTAGTAAATCCACGACGCGCCTAGCGGGAAGAGTTGGTCGTTTTGGTCATACGTAGAGCATAGCCGCGTTGGGCTACGAAGAGGACTTGCTCTGATATCCCCTCCTCACACGCCACTGCTCTCCTAAGTCTTCTAAATTCCTAGCTATGATCTCTTTCGTCATTAATGCATCCTTGACCGATGGCTCAGAGCAAGGCTAATAATCAGCCTTCAGCTGGCTGTATAGGCACTTACAACCCACTTATCAGCCCATTCATATAGTAGTTTACAGTCAGCTGAAGGCTGTATGACCCACCCCTTTCTCTCACAAAGTTTCTTGGTTCTTGTGCTTCAGCTGGCTGTAAACTTACAGCCCACCTCTCTTCTCTCTCCTCCACCTCAGCATACAGCCTACTAACAGCCTCTTATTATACTTGCTCTCAGGGATGTGGCGAACTAGGAAAATGCAAGAGTGGCACGAAGAGAGAGAGAGAGAGCAGGGGAACATTTTACTATTGCGATGCAAGAAATATATTCGTAAACCTCCTCCAGTCTTCTCTATCTGGATCGATGTCGTTGTGCACATATATTTAGGCCCCGTTTGGCACAGCTTAGCTTCACTAGTGAAGCTGTTTTTTTAGATTCAGCTTCACGAGCAGCTTCACCGGTGAAGCTAAAGCTGTTTTAAAAAACTGTTTGGCAAAACAGCTTCACCAATAGCTTCATGCATGGCTGAGAGAGGTCAATTGTCCAAGATGCCCCTGTCTACCTGACTTGTTCTAACATTTGGAGTTGTATATTTGTATATAGTCATATGAATTAAAAAATAATATATTTGAATGAGTATGAATTAAAAAATTAAAATAATAAAAAAATTAAAATACGTGAACGGGAGAGAGCGGTGCGTACGCGAAAGAAAAAAGTGAACGAGATTTTTGTGAACTGAGCGGTGCGTACGCCTAAGGGAGAGAGTGGCAAATACGTGTAAATTTTTGTGAACTAGAGGGGCATTCGCTTCCTTGGAATATGGGCCTGAGGGAGAGAGCTGTGAAAAGCTACTTTTTTCAGCTTCACCTCTCCCTATTCCTTTGTGAGAGCACAAAAAAAGGAGCTTCATGGGTGAAGCTATTTGCAAAAAAGGTATTTGGCAAAAAACAGCTCACAACAGCTCATGAAGCTGTTGGTGAAGCTGTGCCAAACATGGCCTTAATTTGCCTCATGGTTCACAGGATTTAATCTCCATATGAATGAGTAGAGCTTTCTTTGACCATGGTTTTTCTCTTATCTTCTGTCTATTGTTTCCGTACCGACTACTACCCCGTAGCCGTAATTAGAGACGCTACAGAAATTGGCATTTTGTACGAGATACTAGATGTTAACCGAAATAAGTAGTATAAGGGCATCAAGAGTGTATATATCGCGATACGTCTTAAGGTGTGTCCTATCTAATTGTTAAGGTCGATTCGTTATGTTTAAGATCACCGCTTGGCTGTAACAAGAGTCCCACTCGACAGTAAAAAAATATCTCTTGTGGCCAGGTGGTAGTTGGCTGATGGGGGGAGAGAGAACAACAGAATTAAAAGAAAATTGTATTTTAATGCTTGTGATCAGGTCTTTAGCTTGAGGATCGGCCTCAAGCCTTTTTTACTTATGACTTGCTTAAGGTCTATCCTGTAATGTATAAGATCAATCTTAAGGTGGCTTATAACCCCTATTTTCATACACTCCGATGCCCTTACTACATGTTATCCATTAGTAATTAGAGAGTTGCGACTGCTATACTACCATAAGTAGCATGATGTCAGCTTCGAGAGAGAGAGATAGCAAGAAATAGTAGCCAATACCTTCAGGTGGCGCTGCCGGAGGACGGGTGCTCGGGACCGTGCTGTTCGTGCCGGCCGGTAGACCGTGCGCAGCCGGAGGAGGGCTGATCGGCGTCGTGATATCGATCCCAATGACGGCGGGCGAAGGGAGCACGTAGTTGGGGTCTGCCGTGGCGTAGGCGAGGTCTGCCGTGGGCGACGCAGGCCCCGCCGACGTGATCACGTCGGTGTCCGGCGAGACTTTCCCGTAGAAGCGGTAGCTCTCATACCTCGCCGTGCAGTTCAGGAGCAGCACCTGCATCCCGGCGCTGCCGTTGTAGTCCCTCTCGGCCACGGCGAGCGCGCCGCGGAGGCACCGGACGCAGTCGGCCCGCGCGATCCCCGGGGCGCACTGCACCGCCCCGTAGACCTGTCCCGCGGAGCTGTTTGCCGCCCCCCAGCCCCAGGCGACGCCATCACCCGCTCGTGTACTCCCCAGAAGCCTCCTTTTCTGCATGCGACGATCCAGTCTATCCATGGCGGCGGCGAGGAGGCCGGTCACGGCGGCTCTCCCGTGCCTTGCCGGCCTGCCGCTCGAGTTGAACACGGTCGCCGCCAGCTCGTCCTCGCGGAAGCGGCTCGTGTCCCGGTCGGAGTAGCGGAAGAAACAGCGGCCGTACTCGTGCCAGACGGCGGCGTCCGCGCACGACGCCGCTCCGGCGGCCAAGAACCAGGACGAGGCCGCAAGGCAGGCGGCGCAGTCGGAGGCGGGGACGTCGGGGCGGCACTGCGCCACGGCGTACATGGTCCGGTTCTGGGCATCGATGTGCAGGGACGCGTTGTAGGATCTGTGGAGGGAACTGTGCGCGCCGTCGGAGACCGCGCCGAGGAACCGTTCGACTTCTCCGGTCGTCACGGTGGGAGAGGACGTCCGGGTCCGGCGGCCGAAGCAGAAGGTGCGAGTGGGTTTGGTGCCGGACGACAGGCTTGCCGGATGTGCTAGAGCTGCTAGGAATATGTAGGGAATGAGTAGGGTGGTGGCCCTGCAAAGGCAAAATGCAGAGGACGCCATTTTCGCGAGCTCGTCACGGCAGTCGGAGTAGATCTACTCTCTCTCGGCGAAGGGTTTAACAATGTCAAATTCCTTCGGGACTACGCTAAGGAAGAGCGGGGCGGCCGGTCAAGCCCGAGTGGGCCCAACCAAGTCAATGGCCTCACGAGTCATTGTCACGAGTCGTCGGTCCGATATGGCGACGACGACGACACCAGTGGTGTGCATCAAGGAGGCAAGGTCCTCCTCACGGCGGAGGAATGGATGCGTCTGCGTAGAGGAAAAAGGACGGATGCTCAGATTGGAGTCCATCTAGGTCCGCCTCTTGCACATACAGTCCAAGTTTGCGGGCGCGATCAGCGACAGTGGGGACATCGTCCTCAAAGGCAGGGTCAAGTGCGACATCCCTCACCTCACCGTCGTTGGGCCCTACGAGATTGACGTTAGCCTGGAGGGCAACCTGATCCTCTGCCGACAGATCGACCAGCCCGGGATGATTGGGAAGGTTGGGAACATCCTTGGCTAGAGGAACATGAACATTAGCTTCATGAGCGTCGGTCGAACTTTTCGGGGCAAGCAGGCGATCATGGACATCAACGTCGACGAGGAGCCGAACAAGAAGACGCTCGAGAAAATTGGGAAGATCTCGGCGATAGAGGGGGTTCGTGTTCCTCGAGCTATGATGGATAGGAAGTCTTCGGTAGGATATGTAGTAGCGTTTAATGTGGGTTTGATGACCACCGGGAGTAACGTGATCCTTGGTCTGCCGGTAGCGCTTGGTATTGCGCGGGGCGATGGTATGGTTGAGTTTAGATTGTACTTGATATGTACTTTTTTTTTAAATTTGAACCGTTATGACTTAGGTCTACTAAATAAACGGCGAGATATTTTGCTTTTTTGTGAGAATTTCTATTATATTTCTCTTTTTTTAGCAACTCGCATATTTCTTTTTTCTTAATAACTCTAAAAGACTTGTTATCGACTTTTAGTAATAAATAGATATCAAAACAAACTCTCCAAAAATAAACCAAACTTACTAAAACAAGATTAACTCTAACATTCACCTTTTAATCTTGTTTTTTTATCTTAATCACGCCGATCTTCTCTTTTCCTCCCACACCTACGTTGTACCTTGATTTAACACCTCCTACTCGCCACTTTGCTACGCTTCCACTTCTGGTGCTCTCGTCGACTTCTTACTCCTGATGCTCTTCCTACCACTCTATGCCTTTCATCTTCCACTACTATGACACTGGCATCCGCATCTGCTCGTTCTTCCTCCACTCTATCTTTATGGCCACCTCTGCCGCCTTGACCACTCTAGCCGCCTCGCCCACGGCTGCTTGATGAGCCACTGCTCCTTATATCTCCCTTTAATAACAACAACTGCTGGTTATGAGACATGGACTCCTACTTGTTACATAACTGAAACCCCAGTAGCTCCTCATGCGTCTTGAGGGAGCAGGTGATCTCCTCGATCTTCTTCTTGTCCAGATCGGAGGAGTACACGAGTGTGGTGATGATAGGTATGCACTTCTCCGGAAGCACGCGTAGGTATTTCTTCACAGCCAAATATTTCTCCATTTTGTCACCAAGAGAGTTAATTTACTTGTATAACGAAGTCAGTTTGCCGGTGAACTCATCCACCAACTTGGTCTCTCCTATCTGAAGATTCTCGAACTTACTCCGCAAATTCTGGAGCCACACCTCCTTTACACGATCAACTCCCTCATGCATCTTCTGCAGCGTCTCCCACGTTTCCCGTGCTGGGTCTTTCCCGATGAGCTGATGCATTTAAATGTCTTCTTCTAATTCCCCATGTAAGAATGTGGTTTTCACATCTAATTGTTCAAGCCTATAATTATGCATAGCCACAATGCTGAGTAAAGTGCGAATAGAACTATGCTTCACAACATGGGGGAAAACATTTGTAAAAATCAATACCTAGAATTTAGTTGTATTCTTTTGCAACTAGACTTGCTTTGTATCTAAGCTCTTCGATTGGTGAAACTCATTCTTTCTTCTTGAAGATCCATTTGCAACAGATAGGCTTTTTCTCAATTGGCAACTTGACTAGCTCTCGAGTGCCATTCTTGTCAAGAGATTCCATCTCATTATACATGGTAGCCATCCATCTTTCTGAATCACTAGAAGAGATAGCATCTCAATAAGATGAAGGTTCTGCAATACCTTTAATTTCTTCTGCTATATTTAAATAATAAGCCACAATATTAGATTCTTCAATCAATCTCTTAGGAGGCTGAATGTTCCTCCTCTCTCTATCAATTGTAACAGAGCGATGTGTTGGCGGCTCAACAATAGGGACTTCTGAAATATTTTCCTTATCGAATTCTGGTATAGATCCTGAATCAATAACATGCTCCACCTGCACGCTTGATTGCTTCTCAACAGGAACATCAACAGATGGCTTATTATGCAACATAGTAGACTCATCAAAAGTAACACTTTTGCTAATAACCACCTTTCTAGTTTCGGAATTCCACAATTTATATCTTTTTACACCATTTTTATAACAAAAAAATGCACTTAACTGCTCTAGGCTCTAATTTACCATTGTTAACATGAGCATAAGTAGGACAGCCAAATATTTTTAAGTTTGAATAATCTGTTGGAGAGCCAGGCCATACCTCAATTGGAGTCTTCTTATCAATAGCCAAATTTAGTGATCAATTAATTAAATAACAGGCAGTAGAAGCGGCTTCAGCCCAATAACTATTAGATAATCCAGAGTTTGACAACATGCAACGTACCTTCTCTATGATGGTTCTGTTCATGCGTTCGGTCACACCATTTTGTTGAGGAGAGCCTGGGATAGTATAATGTCTCATAATACCCTCTGACTTGCACAAAGTTTCAAATTCTCTAGAACAAAACTCCAAGCCATTGTCGGTACGCAGCTTCTTGACATGTTTGCCATTTTGTCTTTCAATCATAATCTTCCACTCCTTGAATGTTTTGAATACATCTAATTTGTGCTTGACGAAGTATGCCCAAACTTTTCTTGAGTAATCATCAATGATGATCAACATGTAGCTTGCACCTCCAAGTGACGGAACGTGGGATTCTCCCCACAAATCAGAGTGTACATAATCTAATATGCCTTTTGTAGAGTGAGTGCAGCACTAAATTTCACCCTCTTTTGTTTGCCAAAGACACAATATTCACAAAACTACAACTTGTCGATGCTTTAACCATTAAGAAATCCTCTTTTGCATAATTCCATCATTCTAGCTTCACTCATATGCCCCGGACACATATGCCAAAGATTAGTAGTATCAGAATCAGATGATTTATTTGAGGCAACAGTAGCATTATCTGCAATTGTAGAGCCGTTGGTAGCCCTCATATCACCCTTCATCACAACAAGAGAACCTTTGGTGACTTTTAGAACTCCATTTCCACCTGAATACTTGTACCCTTTAGCATCAAGAATACGTAGTGAGATAATATTTCTCTTCAAATTCAGAATATGATGAACATCCGACAAAGTTCTGATGGTGCCATCAAACATCTTGATCTAAATAGAACCAATGCCTGCAACTTTGCATGGTGTATTATCATCCATCAACACTGATCTACCTGGCGTAGCTTCATAGGAAACGAACCACTCGTGGTTCGGGATCATGTGGAAAGTACAGGCAGAATGAAGAATCTATTCATCACTGGTTTGGAATCACCGACAAAGGCAACGAGAACATCTCCATCAGAACCTTCTTTGGTTACAACGGTGGCTCTAGGTTCATCATCTTGTTGACCCTTCTTGAAATTGTTATTCCTCTTCTCCTTATTTTGCAACTTTCAGCACTTGGATATGTCATGACCATCCTTCTTGCAATACCTACATGACTACCTGTTTCTGGATTTAGATATGCCTCTATATATACTTTTGCTTTTACCTTTTGAATTGCTATTTGAACCCTTCTCGTATTGCTTACCGTGGACAGACAAACCTTCTGCAAGCGTATTTGAACTTTCACCTAGAACCAGAAGTTTCATCTTTTCTTTAGCATACAGAGCTTCATAAACTTTACTGAGAGTAAGCGTATCTCGGGTATGTAGAATAGTATCTTTAAAAGTAGAGTACGAGCTAGGTAGAGAGCATAGAAAAATAAGATCTAAATCTTCATCATTATACTTTACCTCTAAAGCTTCGAGGTCTGCAACAACTTACTTGAAAACTGTCAGGTGGTTCAACAATTAGGCATCCTCCACCAACTTATGGGAATAAAGCTTCTTGGTCACGCAAATCTGCTCCAGCTTCAGTTATAATGCGGCAGCGGATGTCTCCTTCATAACCTCTTATAAAATATTATTTGATAGATAAAGATGAATTTGAGATCAGGTCTTATGATCTTTACGTTGCTTCTCATCAGCGGGCAATGTGGCTGGCATCTTGTCAATCCCCAAAAGTGCATCATCCAATTAAGTTGTGATAAAACAGCTCGCATCTTGACTTGTCATAGAGAAAACCTCGTGTCGCAATCCATTAGCGGAGATCATACTTCAGCGTCGCCATGCGAAAGAAAACCAAATTTTGCGGGTGCGGTGCGGGCAATGATATTGATGAACCTAGTACTAGAATAATTATTGAGGTAGAATGTGGGTCAATGCTCGATATAAAGTTGAGTTGTCGCACAAAGTTGAGATGAGTCGGAACGCCGAGTTAAGGCCCCGCTCATTTTGGTTTGAGCTTTTGGCTTCTGGTTTTTTTACTATTTCTAAATTTCGTCTTTTTCTAACTTTTTGGCTTTATGAGCTTTTTTGCTGGTTCTTTTTTTGTCCGTATTCGTTTGCATTATCTATAATTGGCTAACTTATTTTTTATTTTTAAATTTAATTATGCTAAATAAGATACCATTAACTATAATGTAATTTCAGACAGTTACAATGTAATTTCAATCATAAGTCACTTTTTTCAATCGAAATGAACGGATGTAAGGTGGCTAAAATATCTTTATACGTTTCCTTGTGTGCACTTAGCAAAATGAATTTGCCGTGATCAACTCACCGAATTCAGCACTGTGTTCGGCCTGCTGCTGTTTTTTGTCCATAGTGTGCAACAGTGACACTTTGGAGTCGTTGGCGCGTCTCGCATGGCAGAGCGCGTTATTCCCTCGGGGTCCGGCGTGGCGGGCGCAGAGGAGAGCATGACGTCCCGAGGCTATGTTGTCGTTTTAGTATAAACATGGATGACAATAAATTTGACAGTACAATGGAAATGCCTACTTCATGTACTAGTAGATGATTACTTGAAGTACCAGTAAATTTCCTGTCAGGAGCTCTTTTGCTCACAAGCTATTTTTTTTCTTTTCAGGAGCTCTTTTGCTGAATTTTCAGGGAGTGAGGTTTGCTCTAACAGCAGTTGTGAAAACAAGCCATCCAAATCTTCAACTGATTTGCTGGATCTTCATAAATTGTTTAGACCATTGTGATGCTTATTTGGTATTTGCGAAGGATGATGATTGCCAGTGTTGTTTGTATCTGATTATCTGAACTTCTTAGAGTTGTTTTTGTACCCTGTAGTCAAATGTTTAGTTTTGTTGTTAGCACTGAAACAGATTCTATCTTTTTTATAGAGGAAAACAGATTCTATCTTATGCATGCAACGGGGCATCTTTAGCCCATCTCATAGGTCCATCTTATGCATATAATGGGCATCGTTACTTCTTTAGCCCATCTCCCTGGTTCCACTGCAACCATCCTTATTAGCCATTGCCAGTAACGGGCCGATCCAGAAGCATCTCACGTTCCAGCCTTGTTTCCACGTGATAGAGGGTTTGGCCAACCCTTTACCCTCACGTTTCCCCCAACGGGCCATGGAGCCATCTGAGACCATGTGAAGGTTGTTTTATAGTTGTAATGAGTAATTGATTTTTGGTTTAGAGTTTATGTAAAGGTTGAGTTTGATTTTAAGAAGTTTTGCAAAAGATTGCTTCTTGATCTGTCGACTTCCTTGTCTGTCTACAAGTACCGGAGCTTATGCTTTTTACGACTTGGTGGTCGGCAGATCCGATCGGCAGAACGACCATGGGGTGGTCAAAAGATCTAGTGTTGAACGACTATGAGTGATCGATAGTCGTAGCTCTGCTTGGTCGTGATCGATAGTTGTAGCCATTGCAAGCGGCGGTCGTAGCGATCTACTCTGATAGGTCGTAGCTCTGCCGAGTCATGATCAATAGTCGTAGCCTTTGCAAGCGACAGTCGTAGCGATCTGTTCTGGTAAGTCGTAGCCTATGTGAGCGGTGATCATGACTATCGGTTGTGGTAGTCGTAGGTCGTAGCGAGCCGTTCTGGTAAGTCATAGTCGATGTGAGCGATAGTCGTAACGATCTGTGTGATGGTCGTAGCGATATGTGTGGTGGTCGTAATGGTCTGTTGTGTAGTTGTAGGTTGCTAGTAGGACCTCGTGGGCTACGAGTATCTTATTAGTTGTGCATCCGAGTACTCGTAAGACATATCAGACCAGTTAATGTGCTAAGATTGTTCACTGGAATATATTTTGATTGTGCAAATTGATGATCTTTGTGTATCGTGCGGTTCTGCATGATGGTGTGCTTGTTAGTATTGGTTGCAGGACTTCGGAGCTAGGTCATGGTGAGACGTGGAAGGACTAGGACTAGGCACAGGAAGGTGTTGCGGTGCAGAATGGTCAGGGAGACACCGAAGATGACTGAGGCTTGCGGGTGGTTGCAAGCCGGGACGACAAGGAAGCGGGAAGCTTTAAGGAAGGCGGTAGAGGGGCATTTTGTTAAATTGTCTAATACTGGGAAAAGTGGTGGTGTGTGAAACCTAGAAAAGTTCGAGTCACGCTCATCTAATGGTATTTTCTGGGTTACTCGACTTCTTCACGGGGCTATAAGGTCTGGAACTGTGAGTCTAGCAGGATTATAGAGACTTGTGAGGTGACTTTTGATGAGGCCAGTCCTAGCACTAGGCCTGACATCTCAGGTCCAGTAATGCAATCCAAGACCATCTTTGTAGATGATGAGGAGGATGGAGATGAAGATTCTTTACCTGATCCAGTCTATTCATCCCTTGAGGTGCATGTTTCTACCACTGCGCCTTAGGGAGATCAGCCTTTACCTTCCAGTTCTTCTAGAGCTAGTGGCTTCGCTCCTACCTCTACAACTCATAAGGTAGAGGCCACTTCCTCTTCTCAACCAGGGCCTCCCCATCATATTCAGCAATGTCATCCTTCGGAGCAGATCATAGGAGATCTTTTTGAGCGTGTCACACGTTCAAAGTCTAGCTTATCTCATTTCTATCTTCATTCTGCCTTCGTCGCCTCTTTTGAGCCCAAGGATGTCTATCATGCACTCTCTGATGAGTCTTGGGTCAAATCCATGTAGACGAGTTAGAAAATTTTAAAAGGAACAAGGTTTGGTCGCTTGTTGAGCTCCCTAGTGGTCATAATGTCATCGGGAACCAAATGGGTATTAGAACAAGCAAAGTGAGCGTGGGGTAGTCATTCAAACCAAGGTTAGACTAGTAGCTCAGGATTTCTCCCAGGTTGAGGGTTTAGATTTTGAGGAGACCTTCGCTCCTGTAGCTAGGCTAGAGGCATTGGGATCTTGCTTGCTTTTATAGCGTCTAAGGGCTTCAAGCTATAATAGATGGATGTCAAGAGTGCCTTTCTCGATGGATATATTAAGGAAGAGGTCTATGTTAGATGATCTTCTGGTTTCGAGAACCCCAAATACCCGAACCATGTCTTTAAGCTTTTCAATGCCCTGTATGGACTTAAGGAGGCCCCTAGAGCTTAAGTCCTATTTGTTGAGTCCTATTTGTTGAGTCATAGGTTTCAGATGGGTAAGGTAGACAAGACCTTGTTCATTCACAGGCATGACACTGACCTTCTACTCATCCAGATTTATGTGGATGACATTATTTTTGGTGGCTCTTCTCATGCTCTGGTTCCCCAGTTTTCTGATGTCATGAGCACAGAGTTTGAGATGAGCATGATGGGTGAGTTGAGCTTCTTTCTCGGCTTCTGGATCAAGCAGACTCGGGAGGGTACTTTCTTGCATCAAGACAAGTACACTTGAGACGTCCTGAGACGCTTCGACATGAGTGATGGCAAGCTGGTGTCAACTCCGATGGCGACATCAATCACACTCGACCCAGATGAGGAAGGCGAGCTAGTAGATCAGAAGGAGTACCATAGCATGATTTGTTCCCTCTTGTACCTCACTGCCTCGAGATCGGATATACATTTCGCCGTGTGTCTGTGCGCTCAATTTCAGGCCTCTCCTCGCGTCTCTCACTGCCAGGCGGTGAAGCGCATCTTCAGATACCTTCGAGCTAGTCTAGACTATAGTATCTAATACTCTTTAGCTCCCTGTCTTTCCCTTAGAGCCTTCTCCGATGTAGAATTTGTTGGCTGTAGGATAGATAGGAAGAGCACTTCTGGCACTTATCAATTCATTGGACTTATCTTATTTCTTTGTCTTCTAGAAAGCAGTCCAGTGTTGCACAGTCCACCGCAGAGATGAGTATGTTGCAGCTGCTAGTTGCTGTAGTCAGGTGCTTTGGATGGTTTCGACCTTGCGAGACTTTGGGTTAGTCATAGATAGTATCCCTCTCTTCTGTGATAACACTTCTACCATTAACATTGCCAAGAACCCAGTACAACACTCGAGAACCAAGCACATAGATATCAGATATCATTTCCTTAGAGACCATATAGAGAAGGCTGATATAATGCTTCAGTTTGTGGAGAGTGACCACCAGTTGGATGACATTTTCACCAAGCCTTTAGATAGCTCGAGATTCACAACCTTGAGGGGAGAACTTGGGTTGGTTTGTCCTTATGGCTTGATTTAAGGGGGAGCATCTTGTTCTTTATGTATTATATTGTTCATATACTTCTGTTTCATTCTGTTACATTTCATTGGGAGCATTTGGGCTAGTCTTTTTAGCATAGACTAGAGTGGTTCTCTTTCTCAGTTGCTTAGACTTTTTTCTCTCATCTTATGATCCTAGGATGCTGCTTATTAGTTGCTTCACTTCTTAGTAGGTTTAGTTCACTCACTTCTTGTAGGTCTAGCGAGGGTTAGGCCCCTTGGGTAGACAGGGAATGTGTTTACTCCCTAATATTTTAGATGACTAGCTGATAATCCTAGAGTCATATGGGGTAGATGAGAGCTAGTTTGAGCCATAGTATTTCCTTTATTTTGTCTATGCTATAAGGACTGCCATTTGTTCTTTCTGTGTAAGTTTTTTCCCTCTTGCTTATTGCTTTGGTTCAGAGGAAATTCTTTTGAGTTTTCTAGAATTTAATGATGACATAACACAACTTAAACCAAAATATTTCTGAAATTGACTCACGTGCTAAGGGAGAGCTAGGGTTTCTTTTTATTGCATCATATTGCATTTAATATTCAGTAATGTGCATTGTAATATAAATACATGGAGCCCTGATTATTATCCCTATATGACATGATAAGACTGATTTACATTTTGCCATGAGTTGTGCTAGGTTGCTAGATTTATCATGACTTTTTATGTGTAGCCTAGTTTTTGCCATGCTATCTTGAGTAAATGTAAACAATTTGAATTAAATCATATCTTGTTAGATCTTGTGACTAGTCTGGCTCTAGTGATCCTCTTATGATTCATACCATGTCAAATAAGCTAAGTTGAGTCTTGAATCTGCAATGAGCTTAAGATTGGGCTATGGTAGTTCATTAGTGAAGCATGAATTCGAATTACCTATTTGTTATTGAACTAAGTCAAGAAAATACAAAAAGATCTCTTTTTTTTGCGAAAAAATGACCTCACTAATTCTTTCTTATGAGATAGCATGCCATTGCACTAGGCATAAACTCAGGGGGAGTTTTGGATGACTAAGAGCACTTCCTTAACCTTATTGCTTGGAGTGGTCGCATAAGACTTGAGATCTAGCACATCGCTTAGAAAACAAACTCTTGTAATAAAAAATGGTTGAAGCCAACCATAAATTTTTGAAAAGGTCAAATGTGCTAAATTTTGCGTAATTATAAGTGATATCAAGTACTTGAACAAAATGTCTTAATTTCGAACTTATAGCACTCTAAATTGACTCAATTATAGCTTCTTAGTTCCACTTAGAGTATTGACATTGCTTGACTTATTTTTGGATACCTTTAATTAGACTATGATCTTGAGTGACTAGACATATTAAACAATCCATTTAATTTCAGATTATGGCTTATTTGGCTTTAGCTTGGTAATACATGGTTTGTCATGATTTAAATAGAGCTTTTACCTTTAATGGGTTGGTGTAATATTTGGAAAGTCACTTTGGATAATCTTCATGGCTCCTAATGGTTCAAATGAACAAAATGTAGTCACTCCATCTCATTCATGCTCTATCTTCTTCCTTGCATCTTGATGACTCTATTGCTAAAAGGGGGAGAACTTGATGATAGAGAAAAAGGCATTAAGGTGCAAAAGGCATTAAAGGAAGAATGCATGGTCATCTTACTATGAAAATGGTAATGGTGAGCAATTGCTCTTTTCTTTGGACCATGAGCAAGATTGGGTTTTTATGAGGCTTTAGGTGTGATTTGGAGTTTTTGTAGAAAACTTGTTCTTTCTTGTTGTTTGCTCTATTTCACACTTTTCCAACATGATCATAAGTTCCTTCTTCTCTTCTTGTAGACAATGTGTGGTTTTTGCAACTCCTTGCTTTTGTTTTCAAAAACAAACTCATCTTCATGCCTTTTCGGGGTTTGTCAATATACTCATCAAGAGAGAGATTGTAAGACCATGTAGAGGTCACCTCATGGTTGTAATGAGTAATTAACTTTTAGTTTAGAATTTGTGTGAAGATTGAGTTTGGTTTTGAGGAGTTTTGCAAAAAGATTACTTCTTGGTCTGTTGACTTCCTTGTCTGTTTGCGAGTATCGGAGCTTATGCTTTTTATGACTTGGTGATCTGCAGGTCCGATCGACAGAATGATCGTGGGGTGGTTGAAAGCTTCAGTGTTGAACGACTATGAGTGATCGATAGTCATAGCCTATGATCGATGGTCGTAGCTTTGCCTGATCGTGATCGATAGTCATAGCCTTTGCAAGCGGCGGTCTAGCGATCTGTTCTGGTAGGTCGTAGCTCTGCCTGGTCGTGATCGATAGTCATAGCCTTTGCAAGCGGCGGTTGTAGCGATCTGTTTTGGTAATCGTAGCCTATGTGAGCGGTGATCGTGACTATCGGTTGTGGTAGTCGTAGGTCGTAGCGACCCGTTCTGGTAAGTCATTGCCGATGTGAGCGATAGTCATAGCGATCTGTGTGATGGTCGTAGCGATCTGTGTAGTGGTCATAGTGGTCTATTGTGTGGTCATAGGCTACTAGTAGGACCTCGTGGGCTATGAGTACATCATTTCTTGTGCATCCGAGTACTTGTAAGTCGAATTCGACCAGTCAATGTGCTGAGGTTATTCACTGGAATACATTTTGATTGTGCAAATTGATGATCTTTGCGTATCGTGCGGTGCTATGTGATGGTGTGCTTATTGGTATTGGTTGTAGGACTTCAGAGCTAGGTTATGGTGAGGTGTGGAAGGATCAGGACTAGGCAGAGGGAGGTGTTGAGGCCAGAATGGTCAAGGAGATGCCGAAGATGACTGAGGCTTGCGAGGTTGTTGCAAGCCAGGGAGACAAGGAAGCGGGAAGCTTCAAGGAAGGCGATAGAGGGGCATTAGTAAATTACGCAATGCCGGAAAAAGTGGCGGTATGTGAAGCTACGGCGTTGGCCTAAGTGGTTTAGGTCTTGTATGTGCTGAAATTGTGAAGTGGATCAAATGTTTATTCACGAATGGGTTGATGGATGTAAGCCACTTTGAGAAGCATGCGTGAGAAAACCCGGTGTTAGGTGGGGGTTAACGGGTTATCCCCAGTTTGGCGAGCCTATAAAAGGGGATGGAGGGCTAACCATCCCCTGTGACTCTCTGGCATGTGTGTTTCTGTTTTAGGTTTAGGGTTTTGAGAGTGGAGCACATGATGTGCTCTTTGTCCTTCTAGATGGAGTGGCTGTAGACTCAATTTTCAGAGCAATACATCAATCTTCGATCTACTGCTTGTATATTGTTGTCTGATTGGTGTTGAGTTGGCTTAGGTCAGTTCGTCTGTTTCTCTGTTTTTTATTGTTTCTTTCCTTTCTTGATCTGAGTGAAAGTTCTTGCTTGTCTTGTTGATGATCTGACTTGCTGGATGTTGGGGAATCATACTCAAAGCCATTTTGGCTATTCTATTCCCACAAGCATGGTCTAATTGTCTTCTCATCCTCTCGGCTTTGACTTTGTGCGCACTCAGTGAAATCGTATAAAGCTCTCTATTTTCTTTCTAAGTTTTCAATTAAAGATTAGAGCAGCCTCTTAAGATCTTAACCATGTTGTGCATTTCATGGCCAGTTGATCTCTTAATCAAAAGTTATGTGGAGTTTGGATCTTGCGGTTGTGCACTGCTCTGTTCTTCCGATTCAGTTACGACCACGTCTAGTTTCGACCATGGTCAAGTTTCCGACTGCATCGCTTCGCTTTTCGACTACGTTCAAGCTTCTGATCACTACGCGTTCTTTGGTTTTTGTTTTGATCTGAAACAGTCGCACTATTCACTATCTGAATTCTTGATCGCCTTTACGATCATGTTGGTTTCGACCACGGTTGAGTTTCAGATCGTGTCACACTGTCTTCGATCACATTCGGTCTTTCAATTGCTTCACGGGTTTGCATCCACGCCGGTTGTTCGACCACCTGTTGGTTTACGACCACGTAGGTTACGGCCATGTTGATCTTTTGGTTGCAGTCTGGTTTCGACCACATTGGTTATTCGACTACCTCATTGGCTTATGACCACGTTAATCATTCTGGTTATCGACTAGTTCGATCACGTTGATTATGGTCTCGGTGGTTATCGACTACAGTGATTTCCATTTGGTAGTCGATTTTTGACCACGTTGAACTTCCGACTGCACTGGTTTCCAACGTTTAGTTAGTTTTCGACTACGGTGATATCCGTTCGGTGGTCGATTTTCGACCACATTGTACTTCCGTTTGGTAGTCAGATTTACGACTACTCTATCAGCTCTCAACCACATTGTTGAATTTACGACCACATTGTAAGTTTTTGACCACGTTGTCAGATTTTGACCACTTTGTTTTTCCTGCTGTATTTGACATTGTCTCTTCGATTTTCAAGTGGAATTTCAACCCTAATCTTTATAACTCTGTAGCTATCAGAGAAAAAGGGTTAAGTGAATACTTGGGGAGAGTTTGAAGGTACCATTCGCCCTCCCTCTATTGTTTGTCCAGTCCTACAGGCGAAGTAACGGCTGGCCCGCCCCACCCCCTTTACAACCCTGGGCGGGGCAGCAGCTATCTCGTTCGGCAGCAGCCATCTCACTCGCCAGCAGCCAGCAGTGCCAGGCAGGAGAGAGAAAAGAGAATCTGAGCCAGCAATCAACAGTAATGGTGATAACTGATAACCAACATTTCACATACTTCTGTTCCTACCAAATTCAGGCCGGGAAGCCATGGCTCCAGAAGTGGAAGGACGGCAGGATACTGAAATGGGACGTGCAGCCGGACGGCACGCTCTGCACGCTGCAGGAGGCGTTCGAGAATGTCGACCCGCGTTTCGGATTCAACGCTGAGCTCAAGCTCGACAACGAGCTTGTGTACCAGGAGGAGGAGCTCACCAATATCCTCCAAGCCATTCTCAAGGAATGGATATGGAACAATCACAATCTTCTTAATTACTGTAACATTCTGAAGGCACCTATTTCACTCTCTCTATTGTCACTTTTTGTTCAGGTTGTTTTTGAGCATGCCAAGGACAAGCCAGCCCATCATATTCTCCAGCTTCCAGCCTGACACTGCGCAGCTCATGCGAAAATTGCAAGGTAAATACCCTGTGAGTATACCAAGATACTACTACTGTCTGCAACAAACTTGCGTTGTTCAGATACCATGACACAAGTTTTCGGACCGTGAACAGTGACTGACTTGCCAAGTTACCTTGAAATCTGAATCAGGTTTACTTCCTGATGAACGGAGGGACGCAGATCTACGCCGATGTGAGGCGGAACTCGTTGGAGGAGGCCATCAAGCTGTGCCTTGCCAGCGGCCTGTAGGGCATCGTGTCGGAGGTCAGGGCGATATCAAGGAGGTCGGCCTCTCCCTGATGACATACAGGCAGTGGCGGATCCAGGAAAAATTTTTGGAGGGGCTGAAGTACCTTCAGCTCGACCTCAGCCCCTTCTACATTATACATCCATGGTTTAAAATTTAGGGGGGGGCTCCAGGGGTCCGGTAGCGATAGGGGGGGCTCGAGCCCCCCCCCCCCCCCCCCCCCCCCGCGCCCACCGCTGGATCCGCCGCTGCATACAGGGCGATATCCACTATTCCACTGAAACCTGCGAACTTGCTAGTTATGTGTGGTCTAAATTCTAGAAGATACTGAAGGTTGCAGCTAATGATGTTCTTGCAGCAATGTACCGGAGGCAGTGTACATGCAGCACCTGATGGGTGTGGACGGGGTGATCGTTGACCTTGTGCAGGAGATCACTGAGGCCGTGTCGGAGTTTGTAGCCGTTGCGCCTAAGTCGGGTTCTGAAGACGGCGAAGTTGAGAAGTTGGAGGCGACGGCGGTGAAGGGGGCCGTTGCGACGACGCCGAATTTCTCCCAGCGGTAGATTTCGTTCTTGCTGAGGCTCATTTGTTTTGCTGATTGTTTTGTTTTGCTCATTTGTCTCGCATATCAGCCGCCTGTGAGGGTTTTTGGGTTTGTCTGTGTAGCTTACTGGCAGTGATGCATCTTTTTGTACCAACGCAGATCATCTAATTGTTTGTACAAGTATGGAATAGACATTTTAGTGCTATCTGTGCCTGTGTAAGTGTGTACGGTGCACTTGTCCAGCAAAAGCACAGTATGGAAGAGACATGGAGCTCACGAAAGCTTCGAAGGTTTCTTTCTGGTATCCTATCTCGTGATAATTCGGATCAGTAAAAACTGCTACTCCCTCTTGTCACAGAAGTTGTCACAGAAGAGTGATGTTTTTAACTTTTCAAAGTCAACAAAATACTCTTTTGACCGCTAATTGTCGTGTTGCATAATCTAAAAAAGCTGTAAAAATACAATATTATAAAACTATTTTTATTGATAAATTTACTTGTATCATTTTTCATGTATGCATGCGAAACTTTTTAAATGATATCTTTAGTAAAAATTTATAGGATTGGACAGCACGTATTCTAGAGCGTCATTCTTTTATGATTAGAGAGACCTCAAGAGGTGGAGTTCAAGGCCCGACCCATTCAATTTTTTGTCTAGTTTCTTGTAGCCACTCTCTCATCATCCTTACTAGCAGATCAAATAATTATATAATTGGGGTAGGAATTATATCATTAGGTATAGGTGTACAAAATCTTATGACTTTTCTAACGATTTTGTGTTTGATACTACAATTTGTCTTTTGAAGGCGATGTTTGCTACACTATATTTACCGCTCGTGGTATGAGCACTTCTATGCTTTTTTCCAATAGACCACGAGCACTTTTATGCTTTTTTTCCAAAAAGTGAACAGCACAATTATGATTTCGACTGCTCACTACTTTACTACTAATAATATAGTGCCAAGATTCACGCAATTTAGTTTTTGTCCCAAGCTTCACTTGTTTTTCAACCCACAACTCCATTTGTTGATTGTTGCTAAATCCATGTGCACTTAATGTTGGGCCTGTAAAACAATAAAGGAGATTGATATTTATCAACACAAAGTGTCTTGAACTTAGGACCTCTCGGCTCTGATATCATATTGAGTTTTATGCACCGACCACCATGACCACGCCCTCGGCCACCTCGGATGCCTTGGTTCTGATAATGGTTAGCACGACCAGAACCACATCCAACAAAATTGGCTAATGGATACAATCCTCCAAGGTTCAACTACTAATCGGAGTTATTATGTTCCATCCTATGTTCGAAACTCATTAGATGAGCATAAACATCATTGAGGGTTATACCTTCTGTTCTTGTTGCAAGAGAGGTGACCAACGGGTCAAAATCTGAACCGAGGCTAGCAAGGATGTAGGAAACAACTTCATCTTCCTGAAGTAATCAGAAGCAAAGAGGTCTTTCTTCTTCAAATTGGCAAGCTCCATGCGGATTTGTACCACATGAGCACGCAAATGTGATGCAAACATCTGTTCCAAGGCTGTCTAGGCTTCACGTGAGGTTGTCATGAACATGACATGAGCCAAGATTTCTTCTGTCAGTGAGGAAAAAATCTTGCTAAGTACCGTCTGATCTTAGTTGTACAAAGTCAGATAGGCTGGATTGGAGATTTGGCTTGCACCTTGCTCTATTGATGCCAAGACCATCTGAGGTGGCGCTTGGCAGGTGCTGTCGACATACCCAAGGAGATTGAGGCTTCTCAGATAAGCAAGAAATTGTGCTTTCCAAAGCAAATAATTTTCCTTGCCAAGCCTAATGGTGATGGCATGGCTGATCGCATTGGTGTCAGTGTAGAAGAAGAAGACACAGGCGTAGAGGATGGAGGTATGGTGGTGACACTAGATGACATGGTTGAGATCACTCAAGGCTCTAATACCATGTAAAACAATCAAGGAGATTGGTGTTTGTCGATACAAAGTGTCTGGCATCCAGACTTCAATATATACACACATTGCCGGGCATAGCCAGATTACAAACAGTAGAGACAACAAAGCAAACTCTGTTCTACAGCCGAACCGATTACATCACATGTTTTGGATACAATCAGAAGTCTATCGCTAAACAAGATTATACATCGCATACATGATAGACTTCCTAACAGCCTAACCAGCTATTCTATCTAGAGCACATTGTAATCAATGGTGCTTGGTACACATCAACATTGTTCCTAGGTTGCTTCGGCCCTTAGATAAGTAGTGATATCAAAATATACTTCCACTTCATACACAGCCAAGGAGGAAAATTGTACATGCATACATTCATGGGCCAAGTGCTATGTCGGTTGCTCATGCTACCGAAAGGATTCATTCCATCTGTACTCAACCCAAATCTTATATTTCTCATTTCTGCACTAAAGTCTACAAACATCCTATCGATATTCCTCCACTGGGTAGAATCAGCAACGTGTCTTATCATATCATCTTTCTTACGCTCCTCCGAGTGCCAACTTAGCAATCTTGCATCCTTTCGATTCGTAAATAAATGCTTCAAACAGGAAATTATAGGCAAATATCACAACATCTTAGCAAGAGGTCCTTGCTTCACCTCGATGTCCTCGCCGTCATCGAAGTCATTCTTACGCTTGTGTCGGGATTCTTTGCACACTGGACAAACATGTAATTTTGGATGCTCTTTACGGTAGAGAATACAATTATTCGGACATGCATGTATTCTTTCTACTTCCATTCCCAATGGACAAATAATCTTCTTGGCTTGGTAGGTGACTCTCGGCAACATATTTCCCTCTGGAAGGATGTTCACTAGGAGACCTAACAATGCTGTGAAACTCTCGTTGGATCAACCATTGCTTACTTTCAATTTCAGTAGTTCAAGAATAAATGACAACCTTGTGTATCGTGGCTTGCAGCCAGGGAACAAAGGTTTCTCCATGTCCTCCAACAATCCCTCGAATTTACCAAATTCTCTCTCTCACTATAGTTTTATTCTACATCGCGTAGCATCTGGTCTAGATTGTCATCATACGACCTATCCTCATTGAAAGTACAGTTCACAACTAGTATATCATTGTCTCTCTTGATGATGTTATAACTATCTTCCTGTATAATCTTCTCTTCACCATGACTAGTCCAACATGTACACCCTTTTTTGAAACCCTTTCGAATCAACTGAGCTTTGATCTGCGCTGAGTTGGTAAACATCTTCAGATTATCACAATCAATACATGGACAATATATATATTCCATCCCCTTCTTCAACATATCCTGTTCAGCCACTCTTCTAAAGCAGACACACCATTAATGTACTCTTCACTCACACAGTTCTTAACGTATATCCAACTTCGGTCCATCTACACTACGCATGTAACAAATTAGTGTCAAATTGGATTATTAATGCTACTATAGCTAATTAACTAGCCTAGTTACTTTCACACATAATTGTCATTCACCTAATAATAAATTGTTCATACCTAAATTAAGTAGCTAGCCATGTATTCATGAAGCAATATGCATGCATGTATGTGTGTGTGTGTGTATATATCAAGTAAGAATATATTGAAGTAAACTAGAAGTACTGACCTATTCTTAAATTGGAACAAACTACCATCTCTCTCTAAACCTAGCTATCATCTCTCTCTCTCTATTACAAGGCATATAAATTTTTAGAGGCAAATACTAACCTCTAATCACCAAGAACAAATCGATCTACAAGCTAGATCTATAAGCGGTATATTTTCACAAACTCCCCAAAGCCGGCTGCCTCCTTCAATGCAACGCAATGAAGATAGATCTGTCGAGACTACGCTGGGCCTATTCATATTACGTGGCGTATCCCAGATTGTTCTAACCACAAACCATTTGTGATATGAAATGATCACAGATAGTTTGTATTAATAACCGTTTGTAAACTTTCACAGATGGTTATAATACAAACTGTCAATAATGTCTGCACTATCACAAACAGTTTGTATCAATAACTGTCCGTAAATTATCACATACAGTTATTGATACAAGCCATCTGTGATGTTTTGTATTATCACATATGGTTCGTATTAATAACCGTCTATGAAAATATCATAGATGATTATTCGTATAAACCATCTGTCATAGTTGCGTATCACAGATGGTACACAGTCACGTTTGTAAAACCATTTGCGATAATTACAGCACAGACGATTCTCTATGAACCGTCTGTAATGTAGCCATTCAGGAAAGCCTCTTTTGTAGTAGTGAAGGAGGCGCTGCATGAGTATCTATGGAAGCACCGACATCAGTATGTTCGGAGGGCGTTCCTACGATCACAGATTGAGGAGAAATGGAAGGTTGGACACTAATCAAAACACGGTCATTAGTGTTATTTATAATACTGTTGCTATTGAGAGGAGGATCAATGTCATGGACTATAGGATTTTTTGGTGGATTCGGGAGAGGGATATATGTGGGCATCTCGAATGATTTTTGCCTAGTAGAAGTATGATTGAAAAAGGGAAACTTGTGCTCATCAATGATTACATCTCATGAGATGTAGACACAACCTGAAGAAACATCCAAGCATTTGCACCCCTTGTGATGTTGACTATACCCAAGGAACACACATTCCTTGTACAAAAGAAATTTTACAAGAATTATAAGGATGGAGATGTGGCCAACAAGCACAACAACAAATTTGAAGAATAATTAGGCTTGACATGGAATAATCTCTCAAGAGGGCAAAGCATTGTCATGACACGAGTGGGAAGGCAATTTATGAGATAATTAGCTGTCAAGAAAGCTTCATCCCAGAATTTGATTAGCATAGAAGCGTGGGCAAGGAGTACAAGACCAGTTTCAACAATGTAGTGATGTTTTCTTTTTGCCAACCCATTTTGTTGATGGGTATGCGGGCATGGCACCCTGTGTTCTATGCCAATATTTGTGAAGAATTTATTGAATTTATGATATTCTCCTCCCCAATCAGATTGACCACACTTTATCTTTTTCTCAAGCAGGCGTTCTACATATTTTTGAAATTGCAAAAATACTTGCTCAACTTCAAATTTAGTATGTAATAGATAGATCCAAGTGAATTTAATAAACTCATTGATAAAGCTAACATAGTAATTGTATCCTCCAATAGACTGAGGAGCAGAACCCCATACATCAGAGAGAGAGAAAACAAGTTCTAAAGGAGACATGGAAACATGAACGACTTGGGAATATGGAAGTTGATGACTCTTTGCATGCTGATATGCATCGCATACAGGTGTATGCATGGGACTCATGGAAGGCAATTTATTTAAGTAGAGAATTGACTAAACACTATGTTGTAGGGGTGGCCCCCACCTAAGCCCAGCCGGCCTGTTAGAAGGTTGTAAGGCCCAGAATGGGACATGTATAATGACGTAAATACCCCTGAAAAGGATGCTTGAGTGTAAGGGTGTTGGACCGAAATGGCGACAGGGGGGGGGGGGGGTGAATGTCGTTTCTTAAAAATTTGTCCCCCTGACAGTACCCACAAAAGAGCTGTCTCTCCAGTAGCTATAGAGTTAAGAAAAGGGCTTAAAAACCCGAGAAAATCTGAACCATGTAAAGATGAGCACTCACAAACAGCCACTTTTCAATAACTATTGTGAGCTATGAAAGGGAGATCATATGTGAGGTCATGAACTCAAAGGAAAATCACGAAGGACAGAGAGGGAGACAAACAAGGCATGAAAATGAAAACCGTGGGGCAAACCCTAAAAACATAAAGGCAATAGAACCTGCAAACACCCTATATGCTTGGAGAGGAGACTCACTCAGGAATACATGGAAGGAGACACAGAACACCCTCTGTTCCCTCTACCAACTCTCAACCACTAAAGCCTAAAGGGAAAACAACCTCCCAAAGCCTCTTTTGACTCTAGCAAACCCTAATTCTCTCCCAAAGCCATGAGGGGGCATGCAGCCACTCCCTCCTTTATATAGCCCTTGGCTAACGGGTCTCCACCCCGTTACGCCCGCTAAACCCGAACGGAGCCCGCTCCCGCTTGTGCAGCCTTGCGAAATTACCATTTCACCCCTCCTGCACCTTCCGGGAAGCTTCCGCGCTCCTTGTCGTCCAAGCCTCGCAACCACCTCGAGTCTCCGCCGTCTTCGACACATCTCGACCATTCTGACCTCGACACCGCCCGTGTCTAGTTCGGTCCCCTCGTGTCTCGCCACAACTCCGCCTCGACGTCCTGCATCCAACACAGACAAGAAACACATCAAATAGCACCGCTCGATACATGTAAGCATAAATGCATTAATGAAATAGCCCAAACCTGACAAGTCGACATAATATGCATCCTAACCATTTTGACCAGGTTTGACCAAGTCCGACCGAGCCCGATTGCACCACGCAACGTCAAGGACCGAACCAACTAAATCAAACTCGACTTTCCTAAACCGATGTCAATTACTCATCACACACATGAGATGACCTCCACATGGTCTCTCAATCTCCCCCTTCATGAGTATATTGACAAACTCAGAAAAAGCGCAAAGATGAGTTTGAAATGCAAGAAAGAAGTCAAACATGGTCCAAAGGAAGGAAATGAAACTAATGACCATGTCGACACAAGGAGCACAAGAACGAGCAAGTTTTCCTCAAAGCGCCCAAAATGGCTTTTTCTACCATTATTCTCCCCCTTTTGGCAATAAACACATCAAGGATGCAAAAGAGAGAATATGACATGGTATTGGATGAAATGGTTGAAGTTTGTTTATTTTAAGCATTTAGAGCCATGAGAATTATCCAAGATAACCAACAAGTATTACATCAAGCCATAACTCAATAGAATGCTATCTAGATCATGACAGGATATATATAAGCCAGCTAAAGCAAATAGATGACAATATGAAATTTAGTGCAATTTGTGAGCATGTCAACTCATCCATGATCATAGTCTAGCTAGAGCTATCCAAAGATGATGTAAACCATGTCAATAAGCTAAGCGGAATCAAGAAGTTAGTATTGAGTCAAATTAGAGTGCTACAAGCTCAAGAATGAAACAATGGTTCAAGTACTTGGTTCTTTGTAATTTTAGCAAATTGAGCACAAATGATAAGTTTTTCTTTGGAAATCTCATATTGTTGCTAACCAGATTTTTGTGTTATCGTGTGCTAGTTCTCAAGCCTTATGCGACCACTCCAAGCAAGAAGCTTAAGGAGATGATCTTGGTCATCCAAAACTCTCCCTGAGTTCATGCCTTGTGCAATGGCAAGCCGTCTCATGAGAAAGAATTGGTGAGATCAATTTTTTCGCACAAAAGAGATCTTTTTACTTTTTAACATATTGTACTAACTCATGCTGCATCAAGATACTAAAATAGCTCAATCTAAGGCTCAATAGAGATTCAACGCTCAACTCAGCCTATTTGACATGGCATGAATCATAAAAGGATAACTCAAGAAAGACTCGTCTCAAGTGCTAACATGACAAGTTTTAGTTCAATTTGAGCAAGTTTAAGTAACTTATCATGGCAAAAGCTAGTCTACACATATGAAGTTATGATCAATCTAGAAAATAAGCACAAGTCATGGCAAGGTGTAAAGCATTGTAAACATGTCATGAAAGGATAATCAAGGCTCAATGTAGTTATATTACAATGCGAAATGCTAAAATGCAAGAAAATCCAGCTCCCCCTCAACATGTGATGCAACTTTTAGTTCAAGTTGAGTTATGACAATGTTAAGCTCCACAAGCTCCCAAATCTAACAGACTAAAGCAGTAAATTGAGAAGCTGGCAAAGAAATCAGAAAACATGCAGTTCTTAAAGCATAGATAAGATATAGAGGATACTATGGCTTAGACTGACTCTCATCTACCCCATATGACTCTAGAACTATCAACTGATCATCTAACAGACTAAGGAACAAATACATACCCTATCTACCCGAGAGTGGCCCGACCCTCGCTAGAACCTATAAGCAGTGAGTAAGCTCAACCTAGTAAGAAGAGAACCAGCTAATAAGCAGTATCCTAGAATCACAAGATGAGAGGAAGAAGTCTAAGCAACTAGACAACAGAGACACTCTAATCTATGCTAGAAGGACTAAACCCAATGCACCCGTATGCAATGCAATCAGAAAGAAGTGATAGCATAATCAATATAATAAAACAGTACAGCACAAAGCTCCCCCTCACAACAGTCCATACGGACCAACCACCCCAAACTCTCCCCGAAGAGCTGAAAGCCTAGAGCTATCCAATGGCTTGGTGAAGATATCAGCCAACTGGTGGTCACTCTCCACAAACCGGAGCACGATGTCACCCTTCTCTACATGGTCTCTAAGGAAGTGATAGCGAATATCGATATGCTTGGTCCGAGAGTGCTGCACTGGGTTCTTAGCAATGTTAATCGCTGAAGTGTTATCACAAAAGAGTGGAACACTATCTATGACTAACCCAAAGTCCCACAGGGTCGACGCCATCCAAAGCACCTGGCTGCAGCAACGTACTCGGCCTCTGCGGTGGACTGTGCAACACCGGACTGCTTCCTCGAGGACCAAGAAACAAGAGAAGTGCCAATGAATTGTAGGTGCCAAAGTGCTCTTCCTATCTATCTTACAGCCAGCAAAGTCTACATCCGAATAAGCTCTCAAGGAAAGACAGGACGAGAAAGAGTACCAGATACCATTGTTAATGGTAGCTCGAAGGTACTGAAGAATGCGCTTCACCGCCTAGTGGAGAGATATGCGAGGAGAAGCCTGAAAGCGAGCATATAGACACACAGCAAAGTGTATGTCTGGTCTCGAGGCGGTGAGGTACAAGCGGGAGCATATCATGCTACGATACTCCTTCTGATCAACTGGCTCGCCGTCCTCATCTGGGTCGAGTGAAGCTGATGTAGCCATCGGAGTGGACACTGGCTTACCATCACTCATATCGAAGCGCTTTAGGAGGTCTCGAGTGTACTTGCCCGGATGTAAGAAGGTACCCTCCCGAGTCTGCTTAACTTGGAAGCCAAGGAAGAAGCTCAACTCGCCCATCATGCTCATCTCAAACTCCGAGCTCATGACATCAGAAAACTGGGAAACGAGAGCATGCGAGGAGCCGCCAAAGATGATGTCATCCACATAAATCTGGACGAGCAAAAAATCAGTGCCATGCCGGCGGATGAACAAGGTCTTGTCTACTTTACCCATCTTAAAACCATGACTCAACAGATAGGACTTAAGCCTCTCATACCAAGCTCTAGGGGCCTGCTTAAGTCCATACAAAGCTTTAGAAAGTTTGAAGACATGGTTTGGGTATTTGAGGTTTTTGAAACCTGGAGGCTGTCTCACATAGACTTCTTCCTCAATAAAGCCATTGAGGAAGGCACTCTTGACATCCATCTGGAAAAGCTTGAAACCCTTAGAAGCTGTGAAGGCAAGCAGAACTCTAATGGCTTCAAGTCTAGCTACAGGGGCAAAGGTCTCCTCGAAATCTAGACCCTCAACCTGAGAGAACCCCTGAGCTACCAGTCTAACCTTGTTTTGAACAACCACCCCATCCTCACTCTGCTTGTTCTTGAACACCCACTTCGTCCCAATGACATTGTGACCTCGAGGGGGCTCAACAAGCGACAAGACCTTGTTTCTCTCGAAATTCTCTAGCTCCTCATGCATGACATTGACCCAAGACTCATCAGAAAGTGCATGACACACATCCTTGGGCTCGAAGGAGGCAACAAAGGCAGAATGGAGACAGAAAAGTGACGTGGCAGACTTTGAGCGTGCGACACACTCAAAAAGGTCTCCAATAATCTGCTCAGAAGGATGAGCTTTCTGGATATGTCAAGGAGGTCCAGGATGAGATGAAGAAGTGGCCTCTACCTCATGAGCTGACGAGGTAGGAACAGAGCCACTAGCTCCAGAAGAAGTAGAAGGCATGGGCTGATCGCCTCGAGGTGCAGTGGAAGAAGGCACCTCGAGGGGTGGCTGAGGAACTGGATCGGGTAGATAACCCTCATCTCCATCATCCTCATCATCCAAAAAGATGGGCTCGGACTGCTCTAAAGAACCTAAGACATCGGGCCTAGTCCCTGGACTGGCCTCGTCGAAGGTCACCTCACAGGTCTCTACCAATTTACTAGACTCGCAGTTCCAAACCCTATAAGCCTGCGAAGAAGTCGAGTAACCTAGAAAGATACCGTCACAAGAACGTGACTTGAACTTGTCTAGGTTCCTGAACTTCAGAATGAAACACTTGCAACCAAACACGCGAAAATGTGAGACACTGGGCTTTCGCCCATATCTCAACTCATAAGAAGTGCGATGCAAGTGTGCCCAAAGAAAAACTCTATTCGACACATGGCACACGGTCGCAATAGCCTCAGCCCAAAACTTTCTAGGTGTAGAATACTCATCGAGCATCGTCCTAGCCATGTCGACCAAGGTACGGTTCTTCCTCTCCACGACGCCATTCTGCTATGGGACGTGCGGAGAAGAGAACTGGTGCTCTACACCTGTCTCATCACAGAACCTCTCAAAGTAGGAATTCTTGAACTCCGTGCCATTGTCACTGCGGATCGCTCGTAAGGCACCCGGGAGCTCAACAGAAAGCCTACTGAAAAGACCTCAGAAATGTGTAAACGTCTCATCCTTCGAGGCTAAGAAAAACACCCAAGAATACCTCGAGAAGTCATCGACCACGATAAGAACATACCACTTCCCTCCTGCTGACTGCACTCAAGCTGGTCCAACTGTGTCCATGTGGAGCAGTTGTCCCGGTGCATCGGTCATAGTCACTATGACCGGAGGGTGAGAAGCGACAACCATCTTGCCATGCTGGCATGGAGTGCAAACAAGATCTTTGACCATCTTGAGCTTTGGCAGACCACGAATGAGGTCGTGGCCGCTAATTCGGGTCAAATGGTCAAATCCGATATGACCAAGTCTCCGATGCTAGAAAGAAAGGTCGTGGAACTCAGAAGCAACTAAACACCTGAGAGGATCACCAGAAGACTCAGAAAAATTAGCATGAAAGATCCTCCCAAAACGAGAAATCCCGCAAATCAGACCACCCGAAGAATCAAGAATTTTGCAAGCATTTTTCTTGAAGCTCACCTCGAAACCGTCATCGGTAAGCTTAGAAACGGAAAGCAAATTATACTGCAGCTTACTAACCAAAGCAACATCTTTTAAAATAAAAGAATCATTAACGCGCACTGTACCTTTGGCGATGACGCGCCCAGATGAAGCATCTCCGAAGGTGATCATCTCATCACCTGGAGCATGGGCAAGGGAAGAAAACCAACGGGAGTCTCCAGTCATGTGTCGTGAACACCCGGAGTCTACTAGCCAAATATTTCCCTTCCCTGCATGGCGAACCTCGTCGGAGTCGGAGTACAGCTCGCTGTCACTCAGTTCGCCCTCAAGGGCCATGAAGCACATGCTGGAGAAGTCGTCGCCGCCCTTGGGTTCTTGCTCGTCCGTTCCATCGTCGGCGCTCCACCCCTCCACCTCGCTGAGATCGAGGTCGCCAAAGGTGGTGAGGACGCGGTGGAAGAGCTTCTTGGCTTTGCCAAGGTCGCGGAACTTCTTCTTGCCAAGGTGGTGACCCCGCCACCGCTGCCACGACGGTCGACACCGCCCCGCGCATGACGGGTGATCCCACCGTGGGCATGGCGACAATCGTCGGCAGCACCGACCGGGTGGTCGGGGGCGGTAATGCCGGTGCCCACGTTGGCATGGCCGCCGTCTCCCCACCCGGCACGAGAGTGGCGAGCGGTCCCAGCGGCAACGCGGGCCCCGTCATCGACTTCGGCGTCCATGACGCCAACGCAGCAGGCAACCTAGGAGCGTGGGCCTTGGTTGCCGCTGTCCCAGCCGTGCAGCCAGGCGCGTTCCAGCGGGAGTTAACGGATCTCCGCGGGGCCATGCGGGATATGCAAGAGGCTCGGAGTCAGCAGACCCCGCCGGTGGTCGCGTCGGAGCCCACGCCAAACCGGGCAGATAGCCGCGACGCCCCCACGTCCAGCCGCGTCCCACTGCGACGCGTGGACCCAGAGTCCCCACTCTCCGCAGGCCTGCAGTAGGCGTCATGGCCGGAGGACTTCAAGTTCCCGAGCACCATCGAGCCGTACAAAGGTGACACGGACCCACGGGAGTTCGTGCGGGTGTATGAGACCGCCATCGAAGCTACCGGTGAAGACGACACCTCGAAGGCAAAGGGGCTCCCCCTCACGTTGAAGGGAGTGGCGCTCGCTTGGTTTTTCACCATCGAGCCAAACTCCATCTACGCGTGGGAGCAGATCCACGACCGGCTCTACAACAACTTCCAGGGGAACTACGTCGAGCGCGTCGACGCGGATCAGCTCTTCATGGTCAAACAAAAACCCTTGGAGGAGCTCCGAGAGTATTTCAAGCGCTTCGCGAAGGTCCGCTGCTGTAGGGACCCAGATATTAACATCTGGATTCCTCTGTGATTACTGCACTATTCCCTGGATCAGTAGATAGTGCTCACAGTTACAGTAATGAATATCAAAATACATATCATGCGGAAGCGTAACATTTAATAGTAGACTTACTCATGGGCCGATTATGCCGAAATCATTAATTTGCAGCAGCGGAAGAACGAAGCACACAGGTGGGACCTTCAGGACATGCCCACAGGCAGCCAACTGGAGGTTCGCGACCTAGCTCTTGACATCTTCATCTTTTCTGCCAGCTTGTCCAATCTTGTTGCTGCGGTGCAGTGACTTGATTCCTGATTCTGAATTTTGTCGCAAAAGCGAGCATGAGCACTCCGACCCCGTGCTCCGCGAGCCAACACACAGGATGCAACATAATAGTATGCATAGCTTAACAAAGTAGAGGCTCGGGCTATTTTATTTTGCGTAGAGTGCTTTTGAATACAATTAATTAAAAAGCCCTATGACTTAGCAATTTTGGAACAAATCATAATGTACAAGGAAATGCATTATTAATATCGATTCAGATTCCATCCACCGTTACATGGCATCTGCACCATATAGCAATTTCTTCAGCGTTATAGCCGCTTAAATTACCACTGGGACGACACCCAGGACAACTCCAAACTAGGGCCTTTCACTGCCCTCCACTTTTCCATTCCACCCACAAAACATTTTGAAATAGAACTATATCTGGTTAAGTTCCCATGTCCGCCCTTGACCGTGGGCACGGCTATTCGAATAGTTTTGACTCTGCAGAGTTTGTACACTTTCACCACAAGAGACAATCAACTCGTTGCCCCACACGATTCCTTAGACGTGTGGTTGAGCAGACCATCACAGTGACTTTTCAAATTATCGAGTCCCTTTTCTCATTTCACTTTTATGGGAGACTGCCCACTTGCGGTGGGTCCCATCTGTGCGCGGGATGTTTCCCACAGCCACTACGCAGCCGGACCTTCTCTCTTTCCGCAACGTAGGACAGCTGGGAAACTTCACCCTCCACTGGTGTCCCTTCAGGCCCCCTTGCCATAGCATAACCCCTTCAAACCCCAACCCGTGAAATGAGTCCGAGGATTCGATAAAGGTACTTAGCCAAGTTGTACATTACAGACTTGTGGTTGTACTGTTTTACCTGGGATGACATGACAAGATTCAGTCCTTATTGGTATCTGGGCGGTCTACCACTAACCCACTTTGTGCTTCCACTGCACCACACTCACACACCCTCGAACCAATCCGCCCAGATATTCAAGCAAGTTGGGGATTTTGGAAGCATAAAATAATCCTGCCAAAATATACCAGTCATTCCCATCATGACTGCCCAGTCAATTTTTCTCAAGATTAAAGGTGATGCTTGGGCGCTCTCGCACCCATGAGTTTCTACGCAAAACTAAGCATGGCATATAATTAGGGACTTATTTTCGAAATGTTACTATTATATTTTTGCTAGGTCGACAAGGTTCACACATTCGAATATTCCAATGGAGGGGTAATATTATTCAAGGTAAACAATGGGCACATAACTAGAATATTAAATTAAGCATGTATTTGCATATAAATTAACAGCATGCAATTTGATAAATTTAAACAAAGTAATTTGCAGAAAACATAGGATCAACATGATCAAAGTATTGACTCGCCTGGTGCGGTTTACCGCAGTCTTGAGCTCACTCGAAGCTGTCTCATGCAATGGTCCTTTAGTCCCGAGTCTTCGTCTTTACTTTGATCTTCCTCCCGATTAGCCCTAAGAATCTCCGGAACTCCAGTTTCTAATTACGTGCTAATGACTGAACACAAGCAAAAGCAAATAACCCAAAAGATCCAAATAAATCCAATTAAGCTTAATTTAGCTTGATTATGAGGTAGTAGGTGATTTGGGGTGACTCGAGGCAGAGTTGATGGGGTGCAGAGTGTTTACGGAATCAAAGTAGTTGGAGTGAAGTGGGAAATGGCAGAAAACTGTCAAAATGGAGGTCAAGGGATGGGTCATGATAAAGATATATTCATGTGATTATTTCATTTACAGATGACCTAGGGATTTTAATACAACACGCCAACCCGAATTTAGTTAAAGATGCCCTTTTAATTAAAGGTTGTTATCATCTTATGTACCTTCAGTTGTTATTTAGGGCCAGGTGAGTTGTAAAGACAAGATCGTATATATATGTACATTAGGCGATGTCCTGGATCGCTATTTGTAGTTACATTTGGTGTCTAATTTATTTTCCCTACATTTAACTTGGATGTCTTCTTGGTTGGGTGGCTATTAATTTTAGAATCCCTCTTTTTATTATGGCCTACACTTAATGCTTAGATTAAAATAATTAATAAAGACACATTAATCATACACATATGGTAGCTAACCAATATTAAATCTTAAACAATTTCATTTACAACCTAATATAATTTGTTGGCTAATTACTTTGATATGATCTTAGTTGTTATTTTAGTCTAACTAAGGTTTCTGTGATACCTTGATGTTTATGATAGAACCATCTCTTATTAATGTTTTATTATCAATTTTCAGATTTAAAACAATCAATAGAGGCATACTAATTATTCATGTATGGTAATTAAACAAATATTAAATCTTATATAATGTCTTTCACATCCTGGTAAAATATGTGGGCTACTATAGACTAATCTCTAGTTCTCCAAACTTTTCATTAACTGATATGGAGTAAGGAAACAAAACACCACAAAAAAATGGGAGTGAAAAGAGTGGGAAATGGGGGATATGGGAATCGAACCCGAGACTTAGGGTCGAAGGAGTAGAGCATACTCGGGCTAGCCAACTGGTCATTGACGTTTCGTGACTGAAGGGTGGGAGTCAATATTCATAAAGCGGCAGGGTTGGGGAAAACTTCTTAGAAGATTCACCGGCCGAACAGGGAAGGCGGGCGGTGCACGATGCTGCGCACGCCGGCGGCAAGTGGCGCCCGGGGAGGCGACGTTGATCGGCAAAATGGGTTCCCCGGGGGCCTGGGAAACTGGTGGAGGCGTTGGAGTGTGCCGGGGAATCCTTGAGGCGGGCCGGCAGTGAGGTTTTAGCGGCCGGTGGCGAGGTGGAAAGGGGGCAGTGGCGCCGGTGTGGGGAAGGGGGGTCTAAGGTGCGTGAGAGGAGGAGGGGCTCGCGGGGGTACTCACCGATGGTTTGGCAGGGTCGGAGGGGGATGGAGGATGGCCGGCGGCGTGTGCCTGCGGTGGCGCGGAGGAGGTCGCCGTGGAGAGGTCGCACCAGTGGGGGAAGTCGTCGCCCGGCCATGGAAGGGGGTTCTTGGCGGCGAGGAGGTACTCCTGGAGCGCCGAATCGAAAAGGGGTCGCCGGTGGGAGAGTCGGCGGAGGAACTCGCGGCGGCGGCCGGGCTCGGGAAAAAGGGCTACTCCGGCGAGCTCGGGGCGTTTGGGAGCAATTCACCGCGGTGGGGAGATGAGCGAGACGAGGCGAGAAAGATGGGGGCATCTTCTTATGGGGGCGGAGCCGACCGGTTGGAGGTGGCGGACCGGGCGGCAGAAGGAGGACCCGCCGGTCCTTGCCCAGCGCGGGGCTCGGCGCGTGCAGCCGGGGCAGGGCAGGCGTGGGGCTCGATGCGTGGAAGAGACGTGACGGCGGCGCAGAGCGGAGAAAAAGAGAGGGGCGACATGGAAGACGCCAGGCCACGGGAGAAGGGAGGAGGAAGAAGTAGAGAAACGGAGGGAGCAGCGCTTGGAGAGAAAGAAGAGAAGAACGGGAGGCGAGGCGCGCAGGAGCGGGGCCCAGCGGGCAGAGGGGGCGTGCGCTGGAGCGGGCTGGGCCGCTTCGGCCGGGGAGGAAGCGGGAACAGGGGGTTGGGCCGGGCTTTGCGGCTGGCCTGACCTCCCTTTTCTTTTCTTTTGTTTTCATTTGTTTATTGGATATTGTTATTTTTATGGTTATGATTATTCCTGTGTGCACATAGATGTATATATATACCTATAATTTCATATATTGTTGGTTTGCTGGCACATTTAATTTTGCTTATTTTTATTTCCTATTTTGACAGGCTTCTCCTTTCATAATTTGTACATTCATACATATATATGTGTGTGTGTGTGTTCATGTATATGTGTTTGTATTTTATTCGTATACTTTTATTGCTATTTATGCAGTTATTCTCAAAATGAGATTCTATACCTTAAGTCAAATTTCTCCCTTCCATTTCTGGATCATCTTTTCAGATTCGGGTTTTAAATTTTAATTCTCTATTATTTAAACATGTTTATTTCTTTCCTAATCCTTTTATCTTTTTGGAACCTCAACCAAATTCAGGAAAACACTATAAAATCCAAATTCCAATAGAATACACTGCAAAAAAAAATAATTCAAGAAATTCATGTTTTCAAATTTAAATTTTTCAGGATGTTACAGCTGCCAGGTCAAGGACGTCAATGAAACAACCATCATCAACGCAGTGGTACAAGGTCTTCGCCCTGGGCCGCTGGCCGAATATAACGCGCGGAAGCCAATCAAGAAAGTGGTGAAGCTCTTCGACAAGATGGAAGAGTACGCTAGAGCGGAAGAGGACGCGCGGCGGCGCCAGGGTGACGACTCCGATACCAACCAGGCGGAGGGCTCGGCAAAGAACGAAGGTTCGCCGAAGGAAGGCTCCTCGAAAGGCAAGCACAAGCAGGAGCCATTGAAGGACACCTCCGAGCGCAAGGATGCCCAACAAGGAGTCATCGGGCGACAAGCCTAAGCGCGGCCAGCAGAAGTCTCAGAGGGCCCACTATGTCTTTGACATTGAGGGCGGGTCCGAGGACAACACCCCTGCAGGCTGCGGCGGTAGGGCTCGCCGGGGTCGGTGGCGGGGCCGCGGCCGGGGTCGCGATGATAGGGCTCGCGCGGAGTATGACGACCAGCACCATGGCCAATGGTGCGAGGTACATGGCCGGGGCAGCCACAACACGCGTGCATGCACCACCATCGCAGCACTTCGACAGAGCGTCGCTAAGGATAGAAACCTCGAGGTGCGGCTGCCCGTCGTGGCACACGTTCAACAGCCCCTGGAAGGCCTCATGCGGATCCAGGATCAAGGGATGCAGCCTCAGGAGGGCCCCCTACGGATTCAAGCTCACGTGCAGCAACCTCGGGAGGGCCCCCTGCAGATACAAGCCCCCGAGGAAGCCCAGGGCAAGGTCATAAACGTCATCTCCGGGGGCTCCTCACTGGAGTTTGCCTCGGCACGGCAGCGGAAGGCCAATGCGAGGAGGCTACACCATGTGGCGGCATACCTGGCGCAGGCACCGCCGGACTGGGCGCAGCACGAAATCACCTTCACACCCGCTGATGCCGAGGGCGTAGAGTTCCCCCACCAAGACCCCCTGGTTGTCTAGGTCATTATCGCAGGATGCGACGTTAGGCGCGTCCTGGTCGATGAAGGGAGCTCTGCGAACATCTTGTTCGCAGCGGCCTTCGACCAGATGGGGATCCCCCGAAGTCGCTTGGGCCCCTCGGGAATCCCGCTGTAGGGCTTTGGAGGTCAGCCCCTGCGGGCGCTGGGCCAGATATGCCTGCAGGTCTCCTTTGGCCGAGACGACAACGTGAGGAGCGAAGACGTCACCTTCGACGTCGTCGACATCTCGTACCCCTACAATGCCATATTGGGGCAACCAACCCTCAACTCCTTCAGGGCAATGCCACATCACGGCTTCATGTGCATAAAGCTCCCGGGTCCGCGGGGTATCATCACCGCCCATGGTGACCAGGAGATGTCCCGGCACATAGAGCTCGGTACCCAGGGCCCGCACCACGAGGCCCAGTGGGGCCCCTAGGCCGAAGCACACCAACGCAAGGGTCTTCGGTGGCCTCAGGAAGTGCCCTGTTGAGCCCCCTATTCGGACCGCTCCAGCAGTAGAGGCTCCCAGCAGTCGCCGTCATTCTCGCCTTCGAGAGATTGGTGGTTAGTACCTCGTCTGTTGTAAACGCTCACCCGCGCAAACGGGGGTTCAATAAAGTTCGCCGTTTGTGAAACTCGCTTTGTTTCCTATAAAAACGCGTGGAGGCTTGCCTCCATGTGCACTCCCCGTGAGTATAAACAAAGACACGCGTCCGCGCACGCACTCTCCGTGAGTATAAACAAAGACACGCGTTCGTGCGCGCACTCTCCGTGAGTATAAACAAAGACGTGCGGGGGACGCCTCCGTTCGCACTCTACGGAGTATAAATAAGACACAACGTCGAGGCTTACCTCTGTGCGCACTCTACGGAGCATAAATAAGACGCAGCGTCGAGGCTTACCTCTGTGCACACTCTACGGAGCATAAATAAGACGCAGCGTCAAGGCTTACCTCTGTGCGCACTCTACGGAGCATAAATAAGACGCAGCGTCGAGGCTTACCTTCGTGCGCACTCTACGGAGCATAAATAAGACGCAGCGTCGAGGCTTACCTCCGTGCGCACTCTCGACGCTTACCTCTGTGCGCACTCTACGGAGCATAAATAAGACGCAGCGTCGAGGCTTACCTCCCTGCGCACTCTACGGAGCATAAATAAGACGCAGCGTCGAGGCTTACCTCCGTGCGCACTCTACGGAGCATAAATAAGACGCAGCGTCGAGGCTTACCTCCGTGCGCACTCTACGGAGCATAAATAAGATGCAGCGTCGAGGCTTACCTCCATGCGCACTCTACGGAGCATAAATAAGACGCAGCGTCGAGGCTTACCTCCGTGCGCACTCTACGGAGTATAAATAAGACGCAGCGCCGAGGCTTACCTCTGTGCGCACTCTACGGAGTATAAATAAGACGTAGCGTCGAGGTCCACATCCGCACGCACTCTACGGAGAATAAATAAGACGCGGATGTTGTCCCTGCGCACTCTACTGAGTATAAACAAGACGCGGATGCTCCCGCACAAGCATAGGAGTTATCCCTATGCATACTCTCTGGAGTATAAACAAGAAGTGGTTGATGGTCCCACACACCCCGCGGCGTATGCACGAGGCGCAGCAAAGGCTTGCCTCCGCGCGCATTCCACAGAGCACTGAAAAGGCGCGGCAGAGGCTTGCCTCCGCATGCACCTCACGGAGTTGGCACGAGACGCAGCAGAGGCTTGCCTTCGTGTGCATTCCACGGAGCACCGATAAGCCTCAGCAGAGGCTTACCACCGCGCGCATCCCACGGAGCGCAAGCTAGGCGCATGGCCGGTGTCCTTGCGCGAACCCCGCAACAGTAAGTACGAAAATCACTAGTGCTGGGAAGCAGCCATACTCACGCGTCTACCTCGACTAGGCGCCAGCTCCGCTGCAACCTCTTCGAGGGGTAGGGGATGGAGCGCTCGCGCGTCTACCTCGACTAGGCGCCAGCTTCGCTGTCACCACTTCGAAGGGTAGGAGACGGAGCGCTCACGCGTCTACGTAGAATAGGCGCCAGCTCTGCTGCCACCACTCCGAAGGGTAGGGGACGGAGCGCTCGCGCATCTACCTCGACTAGGTGCTAACTCCGCTGCCATCTCTTCGAAGGGTAGGGGACGGAGCACAGGCACATTTACCTCGACTAGGTGCCAACTCCGCTGCCACCACTTCGAAAGGTAGGGGACAGAGCGCTCGCGTGTCTACCTCGACTAGGCGCCAGTTCCGCTGCCACCACTTCGAAGGGTAGGGGACGGAGCGCTCGCGCGTCTATCTCGACTAGGCGCCAGCTTCGCTGCCACCACTTCAAAAGGTAGAAGACAGAGCGCTCGCGCGTCTACCTCGACTAGGCGCCAGCTCTGCTGCCACTACTTTGAAGGGTAGGGGACGGAGCGCTCGTGCATCTACCTCGACTAGGCGCTAGCTCCGCTGCCACCTCTTCGAAGGGTAGGGGACAGAGCGCTCGTGCGTTTACCTCGACTAGGCGCCAGCTCCGCTGCCACTACTTCCAAGGGTAGGGGATGAAGCGCTCGCGCGTCTACCTCGACTAGGCGCCAGCTCCGCTGCCACCACTTCGAAGGGTAGGGGACGGAGCACTCGGCATTTACCTCGACTAGGCGCCAGCCCGCTGCCACCACTTTGAAAGGTAGGGGACGGAGCGCTCGCGAGTCTACCTCGACTAGGCGCCAGCTCCACTGCCACCACCTTGAAGGGTAGGGGATGAAGCGCTCGCGCATCTACATCGACTAGGTGCCAGCTTCGCTGCCACCACTTTGAAGGGTAGGGGACGGAGCGCTCGCGCGTCTACCTCGACTAGGCGCCAGCTCCACTCACACCACCTTGAAAGGGGACGGAGCACGCGGAAGTCTACCTAGCGTACAAGCGAGCGCGAAGTACAGTCTCGTGAGTCTTCCGAGGGACAGCGCGGTCGTAAGAAAAGACGGAGGCGTAGGCAATATGTTCAACTAAAACCACTTTTTCTGTATTCGTCGGAGGATGTTTACAAAGGGAGCACAACAAAAGTAAAGTGTACAAGAGTCCATGGATGCTCGCAGCCGCTACTTGGCAGGCTCCTCCTTAACGCGCGTCCGCACCGAAACCTCTCCTGAAGAAACCCGGGCTGCTCAAAAATCCAGTGACTCCTCAGCTCGCCACCAGCGTCGAAGACACCGTCGGCTCACAAGGTTAGAAACTAGCAGCCGGTCCCTGTCAGGTAGCTGCTCGGGACACAGGGACACGCTAGTCAGAACATGGGGGCAATTTCTACTTTATTCATAAGAAAAGGGCACGTGTGTTACATCACACGCCAACACACGAGAACCCCGGTGTCACACCTGTGGGTTCGCGTCGCCCCCTAAGGCCTCGGTGCCACCTTCGTCACGCCGTGGGACTTCATCCAGCCACTGGCCGAGGTTCCCCTCGTTGTACATGGTCCGCCGTAGCTCGATCTTCGCCGCGGCCTCCCCGATGTACTCCCAAATTCTCTCGTGGAAAACCTGAACAGCGCGGCAAACAGCGCGTACGGCACCGGACATCACCCCGGCCCCAGCCGGCATCTCCAGTTGGGGGTCAGCTAGCTCGTCGACATGTTGGCAGCCCCGGTGCCGCAGGAGCACACATACCAGGCACGAGGTCACGTAGGAGCAGTGGTTGCCGAAGGACACCGCGGCGTTGCGAGCAAGGTTGGCTGCATCCCCGATCCGACGGAGTGTCCGCGGTAGCTCTTCAGGCCCAAAGGAACGGGGCAGCACTTCGGCGACCAGATCTTTGAGAGTGCCTTCTAAAGCCAGCATGGCATCCCATGCGGACACCGAGGCATCGCCTAGAATCTGGTCCCGCTCCCCGAGGGATGCGGCGAGACGGCTTTTCTCCTTTTCCAGCGCAGCAATTTGCTGGAGTAGGCCATCCCGCTCCTCCGTGGCCTCTTGTCGCGCCGCCTCTGTGGCCGACAGACGCGCCGCCGCTACGAGCGCTTCGGCGTGTGACATCGCCTCCGCGTGCTCCGCCTCTAAGCGGTGAATGCGGCCGTCCTTGGCGGAGTGCACCTCCTCGGCTGCGCGGAGAGCCTCTTCGATGGCCCGTAGTCGGCCCTCTAGCGCCCTCCGCTCGTGTGCATGAGTCACATGCAACGCCCAGGCAAGGACGAGGGTCCGTACGGCAAAGCGGTCAGCAAACTTCTAAAAGACCACATGTCGCTAAAGGGTCAGATGCTCACCCTCATTTCTGAGATCTCCAGGGGCGTCTCCAAGGCGCTCCGACCCGTAGGTTAGCAGCGCCTGCTGATCCAGGTTCGCGGCCGCGTTATCCGCGACCCCCCGCCACGCTCCTAGCACCTCCGATCGGGGACAAAGTCCGCTAAGCTCGACCACACGGCATCCGCGAAGGCAGTTTTGGGAGCGTCAGACATCCCTCCAAAAGGGTTGTCCGTGCTCCGAGAGGCATGCCGCTGCAAGGGAAGGTAGTGGTTAAAGCCCTACGAACGCAAAACAAAACTATGCCAAGTTAGTTTACCTTCGGCATCAGCCGGTGGACTTCGCCATGGCATCCCCCAGCCTCGGACAAGATAGCAGGGACGCCAGCACCCTCCGATGAAGCCAGCCCAGGGGGCCAGGGAGCCTCCGTATCAGGGTCCAACGCCAGCAGGACCCGGGCTCCAGTCGCCACAACCTCGGAAGGAGCCGTGGGGACGGTGGGCCTGGGGGCCTCTGTGTCGGAGTCGGAGTCCCACAGGCTCCCGACCCTGGCCGCTACAGCGAACCCCCTCGTCCGGCGCGGCCGCTTCGCCTTGGGGGAAAGAGGCGGGGACCCCGCCTCGGTAACCGCCGCAGGGGGCTCCACCGCAGCAACGTCCGCGAGGGGCTCCACTCTAGTAACCTCCGCGAGGGGCAGCTCTGCCTCTAGTAACCTTCGTGGGCGGAAGCTCCGTCCTAGCAACCTCCGTGGATGGCAGCTCCGACACTGTAGCCGCCACGAGCGAGGACTCCGCCCTAGCGTCACCAGCGGATGTTAGCCCCACCTCAGCGACCACCACAGGCGACGAAGCTTCCCCCTCCTGATCGTCCATGGCGCACTCTCGGTCCCCGACACCGCCCAGAGACCCCTCGCCTTCGTCCTCCACGCCCGTCCCCACGTCCGAATCGGCATACTTCGCCGAATCGGAATCGGCGTCCGCCGCATCAACAAGAGCGACGGTAGCCACCGCGCCGCGCGCGGCTGCAGAAGTCCAAGCCTTTCGATGAGATGGCAATTTTTACCCTTTGGCACCGTCATCCCGATGGCGAGGTTGGCTCGGGGCCGGAGGGGCACGCTCCGACACGCGAATGCCCAGGGCCTCGCACACGCGGTTTATCCGCCCCAGCTCCGCCTCCGCGGTTGCCGCTGTGCGCAAGTCGTGCTCCATGGTCATATACGACCCGAGAAACACGCCCACCGTGCGTTCCGCGTCCTCCAGGCGAGTTCCTATACGCGGCAAGAGGCGAGGTCAAAGACAGCACAACGGGCAGAAGTGGACAACAAGACTCTGCCAAGACTTACGAAGGTTGGAGGGTGCCAGCAGCGAGGACACGGACGGGCGAACATTGTCGCGACGAAGTTTCCCAGTAGTGATGCGCCATTAGCAGGCGAGCGGCGCCACGCCGTACATAACGAACTCCTTGGCATGTTGAAGCGAGCGACGATCCCCACGAGCCTTCGTGCTCTTCGCCTGTCCTCGTTGTCGATTGGTACGCTGGGCGTGGTGTTGAACGCCATCGGCCGGCCGGAGCACTCGAGGCCGCTACCGCTCGCCACACGGTGGTAAAACCACCATCTCATCCATTTCGGCTCCCACTTAGCCCGGGTTGAGTTAGCGGGGAAGATCTTCCCGCACGACGATCACAGGACGAAGTTGACGCTGCCGAAGTTGGAAAACATCCCGTCTTTCTGCCCCTTCAGCTGGCATCGCGCATCGTGGAGAAATGCGAACATCAAGGCACTGGGCTAGCACACCTCCGTGCGTAAGGCCCAGCTGTACACAGTAAGGCGGGCTAGCGCGTTCGGAGTCAGCTGTGCCAACTCCAGCCCGAAGGTCCGCAACACATCGCCAACAATCATGGCGATCGGGATACGAAGCCCGGCTTCAAAGTAGGCGACGAAGACGATCGCCTCCGACTTCCCATGTCGCGGTTCCGTCTCGTCACTGGCGGGCAATCATACCTCCCGGCAGTCCAATAGCTTCCCCTCGCGCAGCAGCGTACGGATTGTCTCCTCCGTCACAAGCGTGGGGCCCAAGACGCAGGAACATGGACCCTCCATCTTCTCCGTCGCCACCCACCATTTGTCTACCGCTGTTGAATCACGCTTCTCGAGCGTGTACTTCTCCTCGAGCAGCGACGACCGCTGGGAGACGGCGTTATCACCGACCGTCTGGGCGAGTTCTCCGCCGGGCGCCATCGCTATCTGGGACCGAGACGATGGCGGGTGCAGCGTGGCGGCAAGGAAGGCAAGAAGAGCAAGAGACCGGAAAAGGGACCAAAAGAGTGCGGAGGAGACGCAGACGTGGTGCCATAGGGGGTATTTAAAGCCCCTTCATCTCCCCCACCATCGGTAAGCGTAACCGACGGGAGGCAAGCTGCTCACCTTCCCACGATCGAAGCCGAAGCGCCATAGCCGCCCACACGTGTCGTGCACGAATGCAGTCGTGCAAGGGTCTGACAGCGCACGACGCGCCAATAACATCCCGCCACGCGTCTGCACCCTTAGGAATAAATACAAGTCGCGGGACATGGCGCACCTTCCGACACGTGTCAGCACGGTTCTCGGGGCCATTAATGCAGCAACAGCTAGCCAAGGCCCAGCCAACCTCAACAGCAACTACGACAGAGTCTCCACTTTAGCAGAGAGACTCCGGCTTCCACTTCCGGCCCCGCCCCGTGAAGGGGCACCTCGCTACGTCACCGTCGGTCTGTGCGGTAGACCCGCAGACCACCTCGACTTCGACGGCTCAGGACGGGCCGTCGCCTCCTTTCACTACAACACAACAGGCCTTCTATGACAATTAAATATTGTCACAAACAGTGGTTTTTTTGTCACTGTACCCAATTTGTGACGACTCAGTGACGAAAAGGCTACTGTCACAGAAGGTGCGTCTCTAAACACCTTCCATGACGAAACAACAAAAAACGTCATAGTTTTAGTGACGGTACATTTTCGTCACAATCAACTATGACGCTCCAGATTGTCATGAAAAACGTCACGGATTGTTGCCTAGGGAGCTGCCACATGGACGCTAACGTGGCGAAGTTGACATGGCAGATGATGTGGCAAGTGACGTGTAAAGAATATCGTGACAAATTGCTGCAATAAACAACAATACATTTTATCAATTCATTGCATACATACAAAGATGAGAGTTCATACATCAACCATAAATTTGGAAACAATAACATAGTTTTGACCAAACTAGACCTATCAGACCATAGTATAAGTTCACCAAATAGCACAAGTAAGAAACAGTACAAGTCCTTCTTCATCTGGTTCAGCCACAATAGCTTCCATAGCAGCCTAGCATCATATACAATTAAATTAGTCTTTCATATTGTACTATGGGGGCAGTTTCCAATATATTCATGTCAAAGAGGCAAAAAAAAGAGAAATCAAATACTTACGATAGCATTCTTCACAGGTTCACTAAAACCAATTTTCTTGCTGCAATGTGTGTCCTTGAAGAGATCAATTGCAGTGGGTTCTGTATCCTTATATTTTTCTTTCTTCTGAAACATGTGAAATCAGTTTTAAAGTGTTAGCTTGAAACATATATGATGAGTAATCATGTTAGATGTCAGTTACTGTGCATATAGACTCAAATGATTAAAATAAGATCATGGAGCTACCAGTAATGCAATGTAGTCTGTAATGGAAAACATAAGCATGGGCAATGAAGTAGTATCAAATAACAGAACAACCTCGACATATATATGCAAGCACATTTAATAGTTTTAAACATGTATTGTTAATTATTGTGATTCGGAGGAGACAACAACAAACATTATATGTAATTTATGATAGATCAGTGTAGCACTACTGGACAAAAATTATTAGGTTGCTACAAGGCTGAGTAGAAACCAATATGCATACGTCAAGACTAAGCAATTTTGTTGCATTGCTGGTGTTCTTACCGCGACATAAGCATGTGCAAGGTAATAACGAGAACCCGTCCGCTGCTGGAACTGGACTTTCTCACGGTTTAGTTGGTTTTTGATGCATTTGTCCTGAAGATCGCATAATTGTATAAGAGAAGAGTAATACAAACAGTATACTAAAAAAAGAATACAAAATGATGAGATTGATTTTTGACAGGTGCTTCCAAAGAAATCTGGAACAATTAATGAGAGACATAAAAGACAGACTATGCTATACCACACAAACAATGGCATTTAACAAACAATGAGAATAACAGATAACCACACAAACTAAGAACATAACACAAGAACTATTAAATTTGAACGACACAAACTAACATATTAAAAGATAACAAATTCTCATCCACTATTCCACATCCACATATATCACAATGACAGAACAAGGCATCTCCACTGATCAGATTCACATAAATCACAATGACACACAAATTCTAGAATTAATCTACCGGCAACATTAACATAAAGTAATTCTGGAACACATATTAAAAGATAACAAATTCTCATCCACTATTCCACATCCGACGACGGGACGAACGACCGCACGAATGAACGTCGTACGACCGAACGAACTACATGACGAGAGACTAAAAGAACAACACTAACGACTACACGAACGAACGACACGACTACCGACCGACGACCTAACTAGCTACCGACCGTGAGATAGAAAGAGGGAGTCGAGAAGCACTGAGGAAGACTAGAAGCAAGGAGGGAGTCGAGAGAGAAAGAGGGGGAAGATGGTCGACGGCTAACTAGACAACGATGGTGGGAACGACAACACAACAAACTACGACAGCACAAGGGAGAGTCGAGACAGCACAAGGAGAAGGGATGGTTACCGACTAGCTAGACTGCGTAACACAAACACACACAGACAACTACTACTGACAATGGAAACTCGCACTACTAACCTAATGCCAACAAAGACAAATTAACACAGAGCATAACTCACATGAACAGAACCTATATCCATATCCAACAGAATCACAATGATCAATACTAAATTTGCTAAACAACTTCCAACAGCAATAACAGAATATATAAACAACTCAAAACATTGCACTGCTCACATTTCACAATCACAGATCAGAAGTTGACATTCACAGTGCATTCCAGATCAAACATCTCAAATTCAAAGTGCACAATTAACAATTAATTGATAACAGTAATAATGAGCAGCAAAAAGATAAAGGGAGAAGAATTTGAGATGAACCGAAGAGTAGAGCAGAGAGGAAGCAGAGCAGATGAGGGTGTCGGTGGCGGAGTTGTTTCGGGGGTTGATGCCGTCGGTTGCGGTGGAGATGCCGGCGGTGAGGAGGTGAAGGAGGCCTGATGCAGGGCGGCCGTGAAGAGCTGCAGCCCGGCGCAATGGTGGATGACGGCTGCTCGGTCTCGGTGCTGGTGGGCATCGTCGGCGGTCGGCGGTGGATGACGGAGCACTGGAAGTGAAGGTGCGGGGGAGGAGTGGGTGTCGGCGCCGATCTGGACCGGGAAGCAAGAGGCGGCGGTGGAACGATTTGAGGAGGAGCGGTTGAGGACGGCGGCGCTCGGTGGGAAAGGAGGAGAGGACGGACGGCCGGAGAGAAGCGGCGGCGGAACTGGTGGAGAAGGGGAGCGGCGGCGGAGGGAGATGGCCGGATGTGGGGTAGATGCAAGGCGGTGGCGTTGGTGGCGCGCCGGGTGGAGAAGAGAAGCTGGGCACACGGGAGAGCAGCAGAGGGGACCAGGGAAGAGAAGCAAAAGGAGGTTAGGGGAGAGAGCCTGCGGCGGCCGGCGGTTTGATGTGGAGATGGCGGCGCTCGGTGGTGATGGGAGCTGTAGAGGGAGACGGGTGGTGCGGCGGCGCTGGGTAGTTGGGGGAAGCGAAGTAGCAAGGCGGCCGGTGGCGAAGGGAGGCGTTGGTGGCCGGTGAAGGGGGCGCGATAGAGGGGGCGGCCGTCGGCGAGATGGCCCGGCCTCGCCGGCGCCGGAGCAGAAGGAAGGGGAGGAGAAGCAAACGGGGGGCTAGGGCAGAGAAGCAAAATGCCGGGCTCAATCCCTCCACAGGCGGCGGCCGAAAGTTGAATTGGGGAATTTGGCATTTTGCAGTTTGGTCCTCATAGTATCTAGGGTTTACACATAGGTCCTTCTTCCCTTTCATTTCTTCTGTTCTGGCCCTCCGAAACTCCGATTTCATCGCGAAAAGATCCTACGTGTCCGCGACGACGCGCACAACTGTACGGAGCAGTACCAAAATGCCAAATTTGTTGTTTATGCGCCTCGATCGCGCCGGCCTGCAGAAAAATATATAAAAATGTAAAATGGTCCATTTCGAGCAATTAAATATACGAAAACTATGTAAATGATAATAAATGGTCTTGAAATGCTAAAAATAATGGGGTAAAATGACGGATAAATATGTATAAATATGACGCATGTCAATGCGCCTCGATCGTGCCAGCCTGCTGAAAAATACAGAAAAATGTAAAATAGTCCATTTCGAGCAATTAAATTTGGAAAAGCGTATAATTGATGATAAATGATCTCGAAATACGAAATATATGAGGTTAAAATGACAGATAATTATATATATAAATGACACATGTCAAGCCGGTACGATTTACTGGGCAAGTGGGCCCGTGGATGCTATCGTGGAATATATAAGATTTGTTTTTTATGCACTAAATAACTATGACAATGCAATATATTGTCATATAAATTTGTCACAAACATTATGCTTAACTAGTTAATGACGATTTTGGATTGGACTTTATGACGAATAATATATTTTTGTCATTAAGTAGGACCGGCTAATGAAAAACGTCATAAACGGAAGCATTTAATGACGGATTGTTCCATTGTCATCACATATTCGTCATAGAAGGCCATGTTTCTTGTAGTGTTTGCCTATATTTCGGGGGTCCAGCCGGACCTCTGACTCGGCCCCGCGTCGAGGGGCGGGCCGAATGCGGAGACAAGCAGGCGTCGGTCTAACCTACAGCGCCATCCAAGCACCGTCTTCGAGCCGCGGGACACCACCTGACCCTTTGGCCCCGGTCTGCGTGAAGGTTTCGGGATAGGCTCAGACCGAGCCAGGCAGTAGAACCGACGGCCACCTTGCCTCAAGGTTCGAGCAGTAAACTCCCAGCCCCCAGATGCCAAAGACCCAACTAACCGTGCGCTCGATCGGGGAGCAAGTTCGGTCATCGTCAGTAGACCCTGACCGAACTCTCATAAATAGGCCTCCATCAGTCCATCACCACCCTTTGCCATCAAAGGGCGCACATGGACTGAGGAAGACCTATTTACGAGGGCAAGATCATCCTAACTGTCCCCGGAACGCGCGTCATACGCAACAGCACAGCGCAACCGGCGGACCACAGCACCCGGCGCCGGGTCGAAGATACGTTTTTCCAAAACTCGAAAATAGGCATCCTTCTGTTCATCAACATTCTATGACAATGTCCATCAGCGCTAACCCTGCTACAAGACAGTCCTTTCAAAGAATGCAGATGAACAGAGGTAGCCTACTTTCGAGACCAAGATCATTTCAGCTGTACCCGACCATGGCCCTACGAAGGACGGCACAGGACAGTGACGCATATATATACTCGCCGCGTCCCGAGCCGACGGGAAACTCAACCGGCGGCACTCCAATCGACGCGGCTCCAACCGGCGGGTGCCTGGTGGTTCGGCTCCCCGCGGCCAAGGAGCGCAACCGCTGGCAGGCGAACGAGCGCGGATGCAAGCCGTCCGACATCGCACGACATGCCAATAGCATCCTGCCGCGCGTCCCACCTCTCTCGTGAAGGGACGCATGACCACAGTCCTACAACCATTGGCAAACCGCGACGCACCAATCGCGCCCCGCCACGCATACTCTCCTATTGCGGCAGCGTGCATGTTGCAGCCGCCCGCCTCCCGACATCCCAGGGGTCGGCGCGGTTCACGCCGGCACTACGACAACGACTCCGGGCCACGAGTCAGTTGGCCCACATGACAGCCCCACGCCCATACCATGGCCTCAACAGCGCCCGGTGTCGGTCTAGCACGGGAGCTTGCCCCGCCAGCCGCCTTGACCTATCCGCGACAAGAACATGTCTTTGCTGCGGCTTCGACTTCGGCCTCACTACCGAAGGGCCCTACGGGCGAGGACAGCTTCGGCAACCCGACCAGCAATGTATCCTCGCTGCGAGGCAAAGATTATACCAAGCAGTCAATCCAACGAACAATACGGAAGTTCACAGGCCGTAGGGATGGAGGGGGCCAAATGGCTCGACAACATGGCTTCGGCCTGTGAAGCCCGTCACCATGAGAGGCTCCTGTTGTAGGGGTGGCCCCCACCTAAGCCCAGCCGTCCTGTTAGAAGGTTATAAGGCCCAGAATGGGACATGTGTAATGACGTAAATACCCCTGAAAGGGATGCTTGAGTGTAAGGGTATAATTGTAAAAGCACTCCCCATGTGGATATATATATATATGATACAGGCCATGGGGAAAACCCTAAGCATTGCTCACCTAACTCTCCACTACCACACTCTTTCTCTTTATTTGGTCTATAACCACAACACACTACTTGAAATGATGGATGACCGAGCTGTGCATGCCACTATTGTTTGGAGACCTTGGCACCTAATAAGGTTGACTTGAGAGAATTAGTTGTGGAAGACCTGATTGGATAGAGGTCGAACTCACATCTACCATGAAGCAGCTTTCTCTTTGACACCTGAACCTTGGTAACAAAATGAGTTGGATAAAATTCAAGGAAGACATTGTTATCTTGAGTGAGTTTTGAACAGATATGAGATTTTTTTGAAATTTATGGGGCATGGAGAACCTTTTTAAGAGCTAAAGGATGAGCAGCAGTATTAAAAGAGCAATGGTCAATGTTGGATATGTGCAAACCTGTGCCATTACCAACTTGGATGTGATCTGTTCCAAAATAGTTTTCTTTCATCATCAGGCAATCAAGATCACTCGTGATGTGATCAGTTGCACCGATATCGATATACCAGTTGGGATCAACTTGATATGAGGGTGCGACTGCTACTATAGATGTGGTATGAACTTCCTCTGATTGATAGGAGTGATCAAAACGGTGCCAGCACTTAATTGTCGTGTGACTCGGTTTCCTACAAACTTGGCAGACTAGACGAGGTGCTCCAACTCAACCTCCTTGTCTAGAGGAGCCACCACAATTGTTCTAAAAACGACCACCACGACCATGCCCTCGGCCACCTTGGATGCCTCGGTTCTAAAAATGGTTACAACGACCAAAACCACATCCAACAAAATTGGCCGATGGATACAATCCTCCAAAGTTCAACTGCTGATCGAGTTATTATGTTCCATCCTATGTTCAAAACTCATTAGATGAGCATAAACATCATCAAGAGTTATACCTTCTATTCTTGTAGTAAGATAGGTGATCAATGGGTCAAAATCTGAATCGAGGCTGACAAGGATGTAGGAGACAACTTCATTTTCTCTCAAGGGTATGCTAACTGCAACAAGTGTGTTGGCAAGATTCTTCATCTTCCTGAAGTAATCAGATGTGGAGAGGTCTTTCTTCTTCAAATTGGCAAGCTCCATGCGGAATTGTACCACACATGCGCACAAACATGATGCAAACATCCGTTCCAGGGCTACTCAACCTTCGCGTGAGGTTGTCATGAACATGACATGAGCCAGGATTTCTTCTGTCAGCGAGGAAAAATCCCACTGAGTACCATCTAATCTTGGTTGTACCAAGTTAGATAGGCTAGACTGGAGATTTGGCTTGCACCTTTCTCCGTTGACGCCGAGACCATCTAAGGTGGCACCTAGTAGGTGTCGTTGACATACCCAAGGAGATTGAAGCTCCTCATATAAGCAAAAAATTGTGCTTTCCAAAGTAAATAATTTTCCTTGCCAAGCCTAATGGTGATGGCATGGCTGACCGGCATTAGTGTCGATGCAAAAGAAGAAGCAGATGTAGAGGATGGAGGTATGGTGGTGATGCTAGACGACACGGTTGAAATCGCTCAAGGCTCTAATATCATGTAAAACAATCAAGGAGATTGATGTTTGCCAATACAAAGTGTCCGGCATCCAGACTTGAATTACAAACAGTGTAACGATTACACACACACACACATTACCGGACATTGGTGGATTACAAACAGTAGCGACAACAGAACAAACTTTGTTCTCTAGCTAAACCAATTACATCACCCATTTCAAATACAATCAGAAGTATATCTGTAAAACAAGATTATACACCGAATACATGATTGACTTCCTAACAACATAATGAGCTATTCTATCTATAGCACGTTGTAATCTTAATAGGGCTAAGCAGCACCAAGGCATGGGTACACCACTAGCAACAACTGCAACTTGTTCAAGTCACTTTTATGTAATTAAAAAAACATTGCACTATGAAGGACAAAAGAAGTTACATCGATATTTAGAGCAACATGATCGGCTCCCCATCATCCCCAACATGATCGATTGAAGAACTAAGGGTGGGTTCTTTTGGGTTGTGGTTTATGACTTTTGAATTCTGGCTATTCGTGAGAGATTACGAAGAGAGAGATAGTTGCATGCGATTTTGGCTAGTACAGCTGAAGTCGGTATAACATCTACTACAATTGATTTGTAGACCCTGTTTTGAAAAAACGCACCGTTTGAAAGCTAGTTACTGTAGTAAAGTACAAAACCCAAAATCTAAAGCCCTGCCAAACCCAGCCTAAATTAATTTTCCTAAAAAATTCAAAATTTTATATTAGATGCGTAGTTTTAGAACATGGAGTTAGGTGTGCTGCTTCATAGTGTGAAACATGTAAATCCCACCTCCAATGCCAATTGACCTCGTAACTATTGAGATAGTTTCACATCAGTTGTTGAATAGAGAATAAGCACATTTTATAAGTGCGAGAGAGTATTCACCTATTCGGCTAGCTTATGTAGGAAGATGGCCAACTATCACTTTGTTACTGCCCTTACTGCTGGGCAAGCTCGTCTAGCAACCCAAAGACTTGGGAGCCAGTCGTTTCTTTAGCGGCCTAGAATTGAATGCTTGTTTAGTGGTCGAAAGAAGGGTGTTTGCACGGCGCTATCAGTTGCGCAACAATAACCTGCTCCACATATACGCAGCCAGTTGCGCGATAATAGACATTCCACATGTAGCTAGACCTAACAAAATGGGACACCCGCTTCGGCACAGCATGGGTCCATATAAGACACAACCTGATTAGGTCTGGTACGACTGGTCCAAATAAGTTATTGTGCTATGCCATGCTGGTCCACATGCTTGCCCTTCAACCCAAGTATGGCACAAAGTGGGGTTAGTTCGTGCCGGGTTGGCTCGGGCACGCTTAGCCAAGTGGGTTACCAATTGCCCGTTGATTTTATTGCCAGTCGTAAGTAATTTTACTACCAGTTACAATTAATTTTACTGCCAGCCATAGGTAATTTTACTACCAAGTCACCCGTCCGCACTCAAAAGAGTGAAATAACTCTAATACAAGTAATTTTATTGTCAACCACAAACCATTTAACTGTACTACCATAAAAATGTTATTGTCCATGCCATATGCCGTGCCGAGGTGCGGCACAAATATAATCAATCAGCTACCAACACTAGTTAGAGAATCAACTTATGAGGAAGCGTTTTCCATATTACACGAAGTATGAACCATTTTTCTATATAGAAAATATTTTTCGTACTCCCGGAGTGTATATATATATATACACTTACATATTCTACAAAGCCTTCGAGGTTATGCCCTTCAAAGGTGTGGATCTTGCGCCTGGTGATAAACTCCAGCACTAGCACCCTGTAGCTGTACACGTCGAATTTGATGAACAACTGGAACTTTTGACCGCTCGTGCATTTTGGTGCCATGTATCCACTTGAAAACAAATCAAGGAATCAAATAATAAAGGGTTAGTCTATACATTATTTGACTAATTTTTTTAGCAAAAAACCAATCAGATTTTTGTACTGTTGGATATAGATCCAACACCTCAGATCTACCCACCCAAATCCAAATTAAACCCAACCTAAACCCTAACTTTCAACCCTCTCCCCTCTCTCCTAGCCGCCACCCACTACCCAACCTGCCTCCACTCCTGATGTGCCACCACCCCACTCCCTCACCGACACCACCCCTGGCACTAGTGAGGCCCACCGCCGAGCACCTCCCCCACCACATCCCCGTCCCTCCGCCATGTTCCCTATGGCCGACACCCCTTCTTCCCTGCCTCTGGTGGTTCATTGCCACTGGATCTGCCGCCCCACCACCACCCATTGCTGGATTTATCGTCACCACCCCTATGGACCCTAGCCATCACCCTCCGCCTTGCCCGCGTCCGGTGGTGCCACCACCTCATCGACGCACCACCGCCACCGCCAGTCTGCCGCCACCTCAGCCTCTTTCTAAGCCCGAGGGGCACTAGTGAACCCGAACCCTAAATGGGTGAATTCGACCCCTAACTCGGCGGAGCAAGACGGTAAAGTTGAAGAGGAGGAAGACAAGCTCAGTAGAGCATGAATCTTCACGCCAATCCAAAAGTGAGAAATTTGACTAATTTTCTCTCAAAACACTGTCGAATATTGTCTAGCACTTTCGAATAATAAATCGAACAGAACGAAGGGACCTTAAGCTGATTATCTACAATGCATGGTTCACCAACTTACAATATTCCGGCGACCTTCTCTGTGCTCTCGTGGGTCCTGTCCTTGTTGTACAACCTCACGAGATCGAAGTCGGCGATCTTAGGGTTGAAGTTCTCATCAAGCAGTACATTGTACGGCTTCAAATCACGGTGAATGACCCCTTTGCTGTGGAGAAATTGAAGACCGCGAGCAACGCCTTTGATGATGTTGAACCATGTCTCCTAGTCGAGCGTAAATCAAAAGGCATCAACATTATGAACTGTTGTTCTTCGCAAGTGCGACCTAGACCATTCCTTCTGATTGATACTACAAAGCCACATGTACTATTAGTTGGAAAATAGAATTGTAGCTAGCTCAGTTACCCTTGTTCCAGAATTTGTTAAGGCTATTGTTAGGCAGAAACTTGTAGACAAGGTTCTCGTGGCGCAGCTTGGCCACAATGGCAACCTCCCTCTCGAGTTTTGCCAGGCTTCTCTTGGAGTCTGTTAGACCATGTGGCTAGGTCTAGAATTGTGATGAATAATTGACAATGGTTAATTTGTGATGATGAATATTTGGTAGTTTTGTTTAGCGATGTTATGCGAGGTGTGTGGTGTGTGCAGATTGACGTTGGTCAAGTTTGGATGAACTTGTGCCGGAAGAATGTTCTTTGGTCTTTGCATGTGCAGGTTGAGCATGGAGGCGATCATGGTCGGTGACGAGAAGGACCGGGACTAGGTGGGGAGATCCGAGGTTCAGACGGTCGAGGATGTCATGAGATGATCGGGCTCATGCTTGGGGCGCATGGAGATCAAAGGTGAATGGTGCGTGGAGAAACTACGGGAGGTGCGGTCCTAGAGGCTTCAACACGTGATGGGTTAGAAAAGTTGGAATTTTGGAAAACCCATGTTAAGAAGGGTTTCAGCTCTCTTATTTATTAGAATTGGATTAGAATTCGTGGACTTAGGATAAGCCCAGGTTTTGGGCCCTAGACTATAAATAGAGGTGAGATTAGAGGCTAACCTTGTGACTTTTGGAGAGACTAATTTTGTGCTAGGATTTAGGGGTGCCAAGAGATGATACTTTGTAGCCACCATGATTCAACAATAAAAATTAGATCTAAAATATTAGAGTTTATGGCGGCGCGTCTTTGGATTGTCTTCTCGGAACGCACTGCGATCTATCTCCACGCCATCGATTTCCCTAAAGCAACATCATTTTTTCCGCGTGGGCGTCTGCTCGCTTGCATCACGCATTGAGTCGGTGTGCCCCGGTTGTGTGATGATAGCAGCAGTGAAATATTGATTGAAAATCACGGGCGGGTCAATGTTTTCACTTGCGCATGCAGGGAGACATCCTGATAACAACGTTGGTCAACAAGCATTGAATCAAGAGGAGAGAAGAAAAGGGGATTAGTGAGGTGATTAGTTTTGGTGGTGGCGGCTGGACACATTAGCATTGCGGCCACTGCATGTGCACCGTTTTCTTCGTTTTCTAATTAAAGTTTGTGAGTTTTTTAACTCATATATATCATTCTTTTTTCTGGTTTTTTTATTCCTAAGTATTCTCCATACATTGATCTCTAGTTATATATTTTTTGTGCTTATATTTATGAATTAGTTTGAATTAAAAATCGATTGTTAGATTGAAGGAAAAACGATGTTTTGTTGTTCGATCGGAACTTTTTCTTGATGCTACAGTAAAATCAGAAGAAAAAATCTATCTTTTTGTTTTTGTTATTTCTAGTTTTTGCAGATTAAACAATTAAAAGGCAGAAAAATTGAAAAAAAAGTTTTCTACTGTGCGCTGCAATCATTCACCCCCTCTGATTGCCATCGACGATCCTACAAGTGGTATCAGAGCAGGTCCAATGGCGTCAGATCGGGATCGATTTTCAGGTAAACCACCATTTTTTGATGGATCAGATTATCTTTATTGGAAGACGCGTATGGATGTTTTTCTTCAAGCACAAGATAATTCTATTTGGCAAAAAGTTGAAAATACATATGAAGTGCCTCCTGTTGTTACAACTGAAAATTCATCTGATGTTGAAGTTAATGCTAAGGCTAGAAATATCTTGTTGCAAGGTTTAAGTAGAAACGAGTTTGTCAGAATTGCTCATCTTAAATCTGCAAATAAAATTTGAACCACTCTAGCTGATTATCATAAAGGATCTAAATCTGTCAAAGGTGTGCGTCAAAATCAATTCAAAAAGGAGTATTCTAAATTTGAGATGAAACCTGGAGAATCAGTAGATGCTCTTTTTGATCGCTTCAATAAAATTGTTAGTGATTTGCAATCTGTTGATGTCACATATTCTGATTTTTGGCAATGCTCGTCAAATTTTAAATGCTTTGGATATGTCTATTTAGAATGTGTTAGTCACTACCATCAATCATTCTGTTAATATGGAAACACTTACTTTGAATGATCTTTATTCCAAGATGAAAACACATGAGATTGATGTTTTGGCCAGGATTAACAAGACTAATTCTTTGGGTCTGCTCGTTATGAGACTGGGATCCCTGCTCGTTACGTGACTGAAACCCCTTCAGTAAGTCCTCATGCGTCTTGAGGGAGCTGGTGATCTCTTCTATCTTCTTCTTGTCCAGATCGGAGGAGTATATAAGTGTGGTGATAACAGGTATGTACTTCTCCAGAAGCACGTGTAGGTACTTCTTCGTTGCCACAGATTCCTCTATCTTGTCACCAAGAGAGTTAATATGGTTGTACAACAAAGTCAGCTTGCCGGCGAACTCGTCCACCGACTGGGTCTTTCCTATCTTGAGATTCTCGAACTCGCTCTGCAAATTCTAGAGCTGCACCTCCTTCACACGATCAACGCCCTTGTGCATCGTCTGTAGCGTTTCCCACACCTCTTGTGCCGTCTCCTTGCCGATGAGCTGATACATCATCATATCTAGTACCGCCTAGTAGATGATGGCCAAAGCGGCCTGATCCACCTTGTTGTCCACCTTCTTATCATTCCCTTTCGAATCGACTGCACCCCAGACTCCTTAGACGCGTATATTCGCCTTCATCTTCATTGTTCATACCGGGTAATTGTCAGTCGTCAGGAGAGGGTATTGAAGAGAGATTAACCCACTCTAGGCACTCGAAGTCGACGCTTCTCCCATGTTCTTCAGGTACTACCAAGATCAACAGGCTCTGATACCACTTGCTGCGCTTTGACTACTCTGTAGTTGTTACGACCACACTAAGTCGATTTACAATCACTTCACAGATGGCTATGACCACGTGAAAGTTACGACCACGCACAAAGTACTTATGACCACTTGTGTTTGCTCCGACCACGTTACGTACTCGTAACTTCTGCTGACAAGAGTTACTACCACATTCACACTGTGTTGCACGTTCTCGTAACTGAGCTACGACCACTCTGGTTTATGAGAACTCGAGACTTCGACTGCAGACCCTGCTTCTTCGACCACGTAGTAGACTTGATCATAGTAGTCGTAACTCGATTACGACCACGTTTAAGACTTGATCGCCGCTTCACAAACACATATGATTTCCCGGAGCCAAAACCTTTCCTTCTTCTCTTCTTTATTTCTCTCCCTCTCATTCGATCACACTGATCGCTTTATGCCCCTCTCGTTACATTGCTCTACCTTTTATTCCCAACTCTATGACTACGACACAGAGACAACTACGGCTCCGAGTCGAAAACTGACTCGTATGCGGAAACTTGTATACGGAAACAAACTCGTACATGACTCGAACACATATAATACAACAAAACTGACTCGAATACGACTAAACAAAATTACTAACTCTAACAGTACATTTGGGAAAAATAAACCACATCCATTTGATTTGATTCCAGTGGACGAGATTGATCCGTGGTAAGCCAGCGTGAGATCGCTGCTCATTTGCATGATCTATTGGGTACATAGTACAAGTTAAATCCATCAACGCTGGTTCGTTGCTACTGACGCCGCCGCGCGCTGCCAAACTTCATCACCTCAGTTGCCGGCTAGATCCTTGCAGGCCAAATTGTTTGTACACGGCGAGCACTACAGAAACATAAAAAACCCTTCCGCCAAACATTCAAGAAGCATTAAAAATAAACGATTATATGGCATGAAAAGGTCTAATTCAATTGTGTTTGATCTCATTATATATGAATATACAATTACGATATCAATATTTCTTAAACCTAATCGTCATACATGTATCTTTCATCGAGCCCTTGATGGCCCTGCGCCTATGCTAGCGTTAACACGTTTATTGTTGCACTGGCGGCCGTTGGATCTATAAGACTACAAGTAATATTTATACCCTTTGGGATAATCATATCCAATTTCAATTTTACCCTTAAGGAAATATACTGCTACCTCAAACTTGGTGGTGTAGTACAGGCAAAACATAGTTAATCTAATCCGTTAGATTGAAAACAATGGATGGTCTACAGTAATTTGTGGGTACCATAAAAGAGCCCCTCTAATCAGTAGGAATCTTCAGAATTGGAAGATCATGATGGGGTCAACAGAGAATATGGAATCATGGATATGTGCATCTGATGACACTGCATCCTGGTGAACTGCACTGCCTGAATTTAGCTCGTCAGGTTAACACCGGAAACATGGCAACGGACGCAGCGCACGACGGCCTGACATGGGGTGGAGGTACCCAGGCAACGACGGCGCCTGCAGCTCCGAGCCCTGGTGGGTGCTGAGCATGGCGATGACCTCCTCCATGGTCGGCCGCCTCGACCGATCCGACTGCACGCAGAGGAGGGCCACGTGCACGCATCTCAGAGCCTGCCGCTGCCCCTGCTCCGAGGCTTCAACGTCCAGATCGCTGTCCACGACGTCGCACACTCTCCTCTCGGTCCAGTGATGCCACACCTACAGCATTAACATAATCGATCAGCTACCAACACAAGTTACAGAATCAACTTATGAGGAAGCATTTCCCATATTATACGGAGTATGAACCATTTTTCTATATAGAAAATATTTTTCGTACTTCCATAATATATATATATATATATATATATATATATATATATATATATATATAGTTATTTATACTATATATATATACACACTTACATATTCTACGAGCCCTTCGGAGTTATGGCCTTCAAAGGTGTGGATCTTGCGCCCGGTTATAATCTCCAGCACCAGCACCCCGTAGCTATACACGTCGGATTTGATGGACAACTGGAACTTTCGACCGCTCGTGCACTCTGGCGCCATGTATCCACTTGAAAACAAATCAAGGAATCAAATAATAAAGGGTAAGTTTATACATTATTTGACTATTTTTTAGCAAAAACCAATCAAATTTTTGTACCGTCAAATATAGATCCAATACCCAGATCTACCTACCAAAATCCAATTTAAACCCAACCCGAACCCTAACTTTCAACCCTCTCCCCCTCTCTCCTAGCCACCGCCCACTACCCAACCTGCCGCCACCCCACTCCCTCGCCAGCGCCACCCTTAGCGCCAGCAAGGCCCACCGCCGAGCATCTCCCCCACCGCTACTGCCTCCCTCTGCAGCTGTCATCACTGCCATCGGCGCTGGCGCTGCCCCCTCCACATCCCCATCCCTTCGCCATCTCCTCTATTGCCGGCACCCCTTCTTCCTTTATCTCCGATGGCTGACCGCCACTGGATCCGCCGTCCCCACCACCTCCCATCGCTGGATATGTCGTTGCCACCCTGCTGACCCTGGCCATTGCCCTCCTCGCCCGCGTCCAACGGCGCCACCACCTCCTCGATGCACCACCGTCAGTCCGCCGCCACCCCAGCCTCCCTCTAAGCCCGAGAGACACTAGTGAACCCACCCTAAAAGGGTGAACCCGACCGCTATCCCAGCTGAGACAGACGATAGCACCGAAGAGGAGGAAGACAAGCTCGGCGGAGCATGAATCTCCACGCGCGATCCAAAAGTGAGAAAATTGACTAATTTTCTCCCAAAAAACCGTCGAATATTGTCTAGCACTTTCCAATAATAAATCGAACAGAATGAAGGGACCTTAAGCTAACTATCTACAATGCATGGTTCACCCACTTACAATGTTCCGGCGACCTTCTCTGTGCTCTCGTGGGTCCTGTCCTTGTTGTACATCCTCACGAGATCAAAGTCGGCGATCTTAGGGTTGAAGTTTTCATCAAGCAGTACATTGTGCGGCTTCAAATCACGGTGAATGATCCCTTTGCTGTGGAGAAACTGAAGACCGCGAGCAACGCCTTTGATGATGTTGAACCATGTCTCCCAATCGAGCTTCGGGAACTGAGAATACCCTGAAAAAGCATGAATCAAAAGGCATCAACGTTATGAACAGTTGTTCTTTGCAAGTGCGACCTAGATCATTCCGTCTGGTTGATATTGCATAGCCATATGCACTATTAGTCGGAAAATATTACTGTAGTTAGCTCAGTTACCCTTGTTCCAGAATTTGTCAAGGCTATTGTTAGGCAGATACTCGTAGACAAGAAGCCTCCCTTCATCCTCGAAGCAGTACCCAAGAAACCTTACAAGGTTCTCGTGGCGTAGCTTGGCCACAATGGAAACCTCCCTCTCGAGTTCTGCCATGCTTCTCTTGGAGTCCTTGAGTCTCTTCACTGCTACTTCTTTCCCATTCTCCAGTGTACCCTGCATTTAGTTAGCATGTGCATGCTTAGTTTGTGAGAGAAGATATATACTCTTGCCATTGCTGATTCTTTTTCTTCATGCCATTAAAGAGACATTCTTTTTTCTTAATGAACTAGGAGTATGTATTAAAGATGATCCTGGTGATTAATTACCCTGTAGACTGTTCCAAATCCACCACTCCCCAACTTGTTGCTATTTGAAAAGTGGCACGTTGCAACCTCAAGAATTTTGTAACTGTAGGGTTGGCAGCTTGTGCTCTCCTCATCCTCATCGTCGTCTTCTGCATTCAGATGCTCCTCCCCTTGAAAATACACATCCTCCCCGGGCATCCCATCTGCTTGGCAAATCAAAGTAGTACGGGAATAAGCGATGTTTAATTAACAACATACTACTATCTTGAATCTGCTAGCAGCACATGGAAATGAAAATAGAGTAACCTACCAACAGCATCTCTCCTATTTTGTCGTCGTCTTCGATGCGACCAGAAGGACAGGAGAATAGAGCCAACTGCAACTCCAGTCGCAATGAGGACGATGAGCAGAATCAGAGTCTTCCTTGTCCTTCTGTGGCTTGTTATCTGTGCTTGCGCTATCAGAAAGAAACAAGAAAAGCACAAATATACCTTAATAAACTCCACGGACTGTTCATGTAGATCCTTGTGATTCTAAACCGGTTGTATTAGTCCTTTTGGTTCGCATTTCCAAAATTTGCTCATACTAGTACATACAAAATTGCCCATCTCTCTGTCATCAACAACATCCCTGACCAAATACCAGACATCATGCTAACATCGTTTTAATCTTTTGTGCGTTTATAAGTTTATTTTTGAGCATCTTATCTTGGATCAGAAAATTAATTAGCGCATCCGGACAACCAAACATATCATCTGTCCACTCCTCACGTACCATCAACATCCAAATTTCGTTGATAATAACTAAATGTAGATTTTCCACGGGCGACATGGCAGAGGTTTTCGACTGGCCACAGGTCCACACTACCAGTTACCTGCCGTCCAGGGCTCACGAATTACCACTACTTACTACTCGTCCGTCGTCAATTACCTGGCGATGCGGGTGGAAGTCCGGCACCGCGGCCACTGATCGGTGCAGCCGCGTGCGGCGGGCTGGGCATAGGATGTGCAGCCGGAGATGGAGAGGCGCGTCGGTTTGGCCCGACCGTGACGTTGCTGCCGCTCGCGTCGAACACGACCGTGCCGCCTAGGAGGGGCGCGTTGTAGAAGAGGTAGCTCTCGTACCTCGCCATGCAGCTCAGCCACAGAACCTGCATCCCGGCGCTGCCGTTGCATTCTCTCTCCACAACGGCGAGCGCGCCGCAGAGGCAGCGGCCGCAGTCCGCCCGCGCGATCCCCGGAATGCACCGTGCCAGGCTGTACACTAGGCCGTCGTCCGCCGTCCCACAGCCGATGCTGTACGTGTACGTGTTGACCGTGCTGTTAATGACGGCGGCGAGGAGGCCGGTGACCACCGACTTCCCGCCATGGCCATACAGCACACGGCTCGCGTTGAACACGCTCGCCGTGTACTCCTCCTCGCGGAAGCGGCTCGTGTCGTCGTCGGAGTAGCGGAGGAAGCAGGCGTCGTACCAGACGGCCGTGGCTGCACAGACCGCGTCAGCGATGATCTGCGAGGACGCCTTGAGGCACGCGGTGCAGTCGGAGACGGGGATATCGGGGCGGCACTGCGCGACCCCGTACATAGTCCTGTTCCTGGCGACGTACAACGACATGTTGTAGGACATGTCGATGACGTCGCTACCATTTCCATAGGCGCCGGCAGAGAGGGTGTTGAGGAAGTGAGTGAGTTCACCTTGTCCGACGACGGGGGAGGAGGTGAAGTAAGGGGACACGCCTGAGCAGAAGATGAGGGTGGGCTTGTCGGCGCCGGAGCCGGCCGCCGCCAAGGAGATCAGTGGTAATCGGAGAAGCGCTGCTGCGAGGAATATTACGAGGGTGGTCAACGACATGGAGGGCGCCATGCATGCATTTAACTAGCGACCTTATCGATGGTCCATCCATGGATCCACGCATTCCTGTCCGGCCATTACTAGATGATTCTTGGAGCAAATAGGCACACTAGGCCGCACAAAGAATGGTCAATTGGTAACCATGTCATGACTGATGCCTACGACTGTCCCATGCCAAATAGGCAAGTAATGGCCAAGTGATCTGAAGATTGTATAAATCCACAGAAAATAATGTCCTATGAGGTATTCACGAGGTACTGTATTGAATGAAGATTAAATACCATGTATCTTTCTCTGAGAAGGGTCCAACTTTATATGCATAGGATCCGAGTCTTTATGAACTGTTTTCCTAATTCCACGACGCGCCCAACGGGAAGAGTTGGTCGTTTTGGTCATATGTAGGCTCCGTTTGGCACGGCTCCACTTCACAAGTGGAACTGTTTTTTTTTACTTTACAAGTGGAGCTAGGTGAAGCTACTTTTTTCAGCTTCACCTAAGGGGCTACTTTTGTCTCAGCAGGTTTTAAGGGACTCTTGGGTGGAGCTATTTTGTTGTACCCCGTTTGGCACAAAACGACTCCAAACAACTTCAGAAGCCGGTGATAAAGCTGTGCCAAACGGAGCCGTAGATCATAGCCGCGCTGGGCTACGAAGAGGACTTGCTCTGATATCTCCTCACACGCCACTGCTCTCCAAAGTTCTTTTCTAAATTCTTCAGTTATGATCTCTTTTGTCTTTCATGCATCCTTGACCGATGGCTTAGGAATGTGGCGAACTAGGAAATGCAAGTGGCACAGAGAGAGAACAGGGAACATTTGCAGTGGCATTTGGCTCTGTTTGGCACGGCTCCACTTCACAAGTGGAGCTGTTTTTTTTACTTCACAAGTGGAGCTGGGTGAAACTACTTTTTTCAGCTCCACCCAAGGAGCTACTTTTGTCTCAGCAGGTTTTAAGGGACTCCTTGGGTGGAGCTATTTTGTTGTACCCCGTTTGACACAAAACAGCTCCAAATAGCTCCAGGAGCCAGTGGTGGAGCTGTGCCAAACGGGGCCTTACTATTGCGATGCCAGTAATATATTCGTAAACCTCCTCCTCTCTATCTGGATCGATGTCATTGTGCACATATCCAATCTCCTCATGAATGAGTAGAGCATTCTTTGACCATGATTTTTCTCTTATCTTCTGTCTATTGTTTCCGTACCAACTACTACGTAATTAGCAGACGCTACAGAAAATTGGCATTTTTTACGAGATACTAGATGTTAACCCAAATAAGTAGTATAACTACATGCTATCTATTGGTAATTAGAGAGTTGCTACTGCTATACTACTATAAGTACCATGATATCAGCTTCGAGAGAGAGCAAGAAATAGTAGCCAATACCTTCAGGTGGCGCTGCCGGAGGAGGACGGGTGCTCGGGACCGTGCTGTTCGTGCCGGCCGGTAGACCGTGCGCAGCCGGAGAAGGGCTGATCGGCGTCGTGATATTGGTCCTATTGCTGACGGCAGGCGAAGGGATCACGTCGGCGTGGGCTGGCGCGGGCGACCGGATCCCGGTGTTGCCCGTAATGCCATGGATGGACACCTCCCCGACCCCGTAGAAGCGGTAGCTCTCGTACCTCACCGTGCAGCTCAGGCGCAGAACCTGCATCCCGGCGCTGCCGTTGTAGTCCCTCTCGGCCACGGCGAGCGCGCCGCGGAGGCACCGACCGCAGTGGGCGCGCGCGATTCCAGGGGCGCACCGCGCCACCCCGTAGACCTGCCCCGCGGAGCTGTTTGCTGCACCCCAGCCCCAGGCGACGCCGTCACCCGCTCGTGTACTCCCCAGAAGCCTCCTTTTCTTCATGCTACGATCCAGTCTATCCATGACGGCGGCGAGGAGGCCGGTCACGGCGGCTCTCCCGTGCCTTGCCGGCCTGCCGCTCGAGTTGAACACGGTCGCCGCCAGCTCGTCCTCGCGGAAGCGGCTCGTGTCCCGGTCGGAGTAGCGGAAGAAACAGCGGTCGTGCTCGTGCCAGACGGCGGCGTCCGCGCACGACGTCGCCCCGGCGGCCAAGAACCAGGACGAGGCCGCAAGGCAGGCGGCGCAGTCGGAGGCGGGGACGTCGGGGCGGCACTGCGCGACGGCGTACATGGTCCGGTTCTCGGCATCGATGTACAGGGACGCGTTGTAGGATCTGTGGAGGGAACTGTGCGCGCCGGCGGAGACGGCGCCGAGGAACCGTTCGACTTCTCCGGCCGTCACGGTGGGAGAGGACGTCCGGGACCGGCGGGAGCAGAAGGTGCGAATGGGTTTGGTGCCGGACGACAAGCTCGCCGGAAGTGCTAGAGTTGCTAGGAATATGTAGGGAATGAGTAGGGTGGTGGCCCTGCAAAGGCAAAATGCAGAGGACGCCATTTTCGCGAGCTCGTCACGGCAGTCGGCAGTAGATCTACCCTCGGCAAGGGGTTACCTGAGGACGGTAAGGAAGAGCGGGCCGGTGAAGCCCGCGTGGGCCCAACCAAGTCCAATGGCCTCACGAGTCATCGTTACAAAAAAACCTATCCATCAGCTGACTCATTTTCTTAAGTTAAGAAATGACTGTTTTTTTTTGTGAGAACTGAGGGTTGCTCCATTGACGTGCATCCCAGCCCGTCTGGGTTTGACTCCGTCAATCCATGCACTCGCCAATAATTTCGGTGAATACATATACGTGTGCACGTTAAGTGGGATGGTATACTCCGTGCTTCAGATATCTTTGAGGTCTTCGATTAATTTTCCAGTATGTTAGAGACACGCACACATATATGCGCGTGCATACGGTGTGCACGTGTTATGTGCGTCTTCATTGTACCTCTAAAAAGAGAAATGTTGTGTGCGTCTTCATTGTACCTCTAAAAAGAGAAATGACGGATAACCTAGGTAGATTCTCCACACATGGCCTTCCCTCCTACCATCATTTCAACTAGCAGAGGAAGCACGCTGCTATGCCACGCTAATTACTATGTGGACCGAAGTAAAAAAATCGATAATTCATAAGAGGGGTTTTTCTGAAAAAATCAAGGACTCGTACATATTTCGGACAAAGCGAAGGGTTTTTGGGCATAAAATCAAGGACATATGTATAATTTTGAGAAAACCATAGGTTTTATCCAGCAAAAGGAGGGCCTCCATGAAAACCAAGGACCTGCACGTAATTTCAGAAAATCGGAGGAGTTTTCGCAAAAAAAAGTTGACATGATAGTGGTCTTTTTGCAAAACCGAGGACCCGTACGTAATTTTACAAAATCCAAAGGGCCTTTCCGCACAAAATACAGCGTGGAGATATTGGCGAGGGTGAATCCCCCTAACCTTAATATCGGAGTATTTGACTAGTAAAGTGTCGTGATTTGCACAACAAATCTTATGTAAACGAATTCAAAACTCAGTGGCTATGTGGGTTATGGTGGTTGTGTATAGGGTTAGTGTTTTTTTAATTTTTTAGCTAGTTTTTAGGGTGGCTTGGTTTTTTGGATGAATAGAAGGATCGAGGGGTGTGACGGCAGACAAATTTTCTGTTTATATTAGCAGAGATACTTGCACGTTAGATGGTTTTCCTTTGGCCGTCACGAAATACACGAGACCGTAACAGAAAAGCCGATTTCTAGCTATGATGGTCGCCTATAGAAATTAAGTAAGATCCAAGGACGTACACGTACTGCCTTCGCCAATCAATTAATTAGGTAGGCAAGGGGCAAACATCATATGAATGAATGACACAGCACAGCAGGTCAGCAGCTCAAGAATGGTCAGCATCTGATGACTGACGACCTGGACTGTTCCCGGCGACCGGCAGGTCGATCGATGCATGCCGTGCAAGCCACGTGGCCAAGTTAATATCATGACGCGAGTACATAATTCCACGACAAATTCAAGGGTAAGAGCAACTCAGCAACTCCAAGAGATGGGCTAAAACATCCCCTAAAACAAATTTTGGTGATTAGTGGAAAAAAAATCCCTCCAAAAGATCCCCAAAACCACCACTAAAAATTTTAACACTCCCAATATCTCACCCCACCGGAGCCAAATTTGGCCTCACCCCACGCGTCCCCAATCACTGTTGCCGCGCGCGAGTAGGCGATTCCGCACCCAATTTTTTTCCTTCACGTTGCAGATAAAATAAATTTTAGGCTCCAACTAGCTAGCTAGTTCACATGCACGTGGAGATTATAGTAAGAGCAGTGACATTCGTTGAGATTACCGTGATAAAATAAATAGAGGAGCAGGTTGGTTGAAATGGGCGGCGCTATGAAGAACGAACAGGGGCGGCGCTACAAGGAATGAACAGGGCGGCACTTGGTGGTGAACAGGCTCAGCAGCTGGGCCGATTTATAACTAATATGGCACATAAGCCCATGTAGCAGATTTAAAATATTTAGGGGACTAATTTTGGGGATGACTATTGGAGCAAAAGAGTAAGGCCATGAAAAGGACTCCGGATCGGCGGGAGCACGCCCCGGATCAGCCGGAGCGGAAGGTGTGGATAGCTAGGCTCGGTGCCGCCAGACGACGATGACAGGAGCAGAGGAAGAGTTGATGCCAGGAATACGTGGGGCCCTGCGAAGGCAAGGCGCCGAGGACGCCATTTCCGCGAGCTCGATCGCCAGTTCGTCACAGTAACCCTGGGCACGAAAAACCGAAAACCGAGTACCGAACCGAATTTATCGAGAACTGAACCAAAAGTACCGAAACCGAAGTTTTTGGTTCCAGGTTCGGTTCCAGGTTCTCAGGAACCGAATTTACCGAGGAAATTCGGTTCAGTGCCTCGGTTTACCGAAATACCGAACTACAAGCAGCAGCCCACCTGAGTACCTAACTACGTAACGTAAGTTGGCCCAGCAGCAGCCCACCAAGGCACAACCAATGTATTTGTGGCTTTTTCTCTGTATGATTTGACACTTATTCTATATGAAATCATGTTACATTTCTGTCAAAATTGGCTATTGAACTTGATGTTACATGCTGCTGTACCCTGTTCGGTAATTTCGGTAAATACCGGAACCGAACCGAAAGAACCGATACCGAATTTCTTCGGTACCGAGTCTTTTCAGGAACCGAACGGTACCGAGATTCTCAGGAACCGAATTTGTATGGGTACCGAGGAACCGAACCGATCGGTTCGGTAGTACCGAACGCCCAGGGTGACGTCACGGCACACGGTAGTACCCAGTGGTCGGGTAGTCTTCCGTCGCCGTGGGGGTAACGTCTAGTTCCTTGCGACGGCGACGTGAATCGTGATGGCTACGTGTGGAGTTTTGGGCCAGGCCTAGTGAGCCCATTATACCAAGGAGCTTCACTACGTGTGAATTTTGAGACTTAAAAACAGTGTTGTCAGACCTAGACTGGTCATTGACCCAGCCGAGGTCTTAGATCACTGGTCTGGTGGTCAGACCGATGGGCAGTGGCGGAGCCAGAAGTTTTAGGAAGCCTGGGCGAGTCGCCGAGCCTAACTAAGGTAACTATATACTAACATATATATACTGTTGTCTTGTCATCAAATATGATAGCAAAAAAATTACTATGAAATATGATCCAACACACATATAAAAGTCTAAATATGAAAAAGATAGAAGCGACAATCAGTAGATAATTTGAGTACCTTGTCTTTTAAATATCCAATGCACTAATTGCGCCTACGAGGCAAATTCATTTTTCGACGCTTCATGTCTTGAAATCGACGAATAATGGTGGCATCATCAAGGGCCTTAAATATCTCCCGCTCGGTGTAGCAAACCATCAAGTTGTTGAACCAATCATCAGCTATCTTGTTGCGCAGCTTAGACTTGATTATTTTCATCGCTGAGAAAACTCTTTCAACTGATGCGGTTGACACCGGCAATAAGAGTGCCAACTCAATGAGTTTGTACACCAATGGAAACACCCTATGTTTTCCTGTTTCAACCATCTTTGAAGCCAAACTACCAAGATCTTTACAAGCAGCAAATGCAATGTGCCTTCTCACATGAAGAACATAAGTCTCAAGTTGGTCTTGTATTATTGCACGATCTCCATTGCTGAAATCGGCATCATAAATTTCAGCTAGTCGAGAAAGTTTTTGAACATCAAACTTGGAGAAAGAATCCTTTGGATCAAGACATGAGAAGCATAAGAGCACTTCCGATGCTGCTTCACTAAACCGATGATTCATCTCAGCACATATTTTGTCAATAACAAGATAAAAGATCTCAACACGAAAATGGTGAAGATTCGTGACAGTGAAGCCATCAAGTCTTGAACGACCCCTTACCGGTATTTCTTCATGCATATTTGGTACTGGGATACCCTTGGCAGTACAAAATTCTTGAACCTCACTAAAAAAGTTGTCCCAGCCACTATCTCTCAAGGTGGTCAATCTAATTTTGACATCATGAATTAATTCCATTGCATGAACAATATTTATATCTTTTCTTTGTAAGACAGTTGAAAGCTCATTTGTGATAGCAAACAACTTTAACATGAGCTTCAAAATGAAAGCAAATTTAAAGCTCTCCATTTTTTTCTATCAAACTTGCTGCTTATGTATGTACACACCCTTCTCTTTCAATAGTACCAAGCACCTTTATAACTGATGACCACATTTGATCTAGGCGAACCAAAGTTTTATGATGAGTACCCCATCTAGTATCTCCAGGTCTAGCAAGGCTGGATTCCTGATGCAAGCCTCTTCCTGTAAATATCTCACCACTCTCAAGCCTATCTAAAATATCTTTGTGATGGCTTTCTAACAATGCATCCATCCTTTTGCAAGATGCACTTGATGTGCTCACAATCAAAGAGATATACTCAAATAAATCATGAACCGATGAGCAACAACTAGCAACAGAAACAATCACTAACTGCAATTGGTGGGCAAAACAGTGAACATAGAAAGCATGGGGATTTTCATCTAAAATCTTTTTTTGTAAGCCATTAAATTCACCTCTCATGTTTGAAGCTCCATCATATCCTTGCCCTCGAAGCCTCGAAATGGATAACTTGTAATGATCAAGAACACCAAATAAAGCACCCTTCAGTGCCTCCGATGTAGTATTTGTGACATGTTTTAGAGCAAGAAATCTCTCCACAACCTTCCCTTTATTGTTCACATACCTATATTAAATGAAGAAAATAAATTATATTGTGGTTCTGGAACATAAAAAATGAAGATAATTAAATGGAAAAGTTAATTACATACTAACCTTAACATCACTGCCATTTGCTCTTTCACTGATATATCTCGGGACCCATCAATAAGCACTGAGAATTGTCTATCACCAATCTCTCCCATAATTAGCTCGGTGACTTCTTGAGCACAACATTTTGCAAGATCCTTTTGAATTTCAGGAGAAATCATTTTGCAATTCAATCCACCACGATCGAAAGCATCCCTGACCTTTTCATTCTTTTCTTTGTACCAATCTATCATTTCCAAAAAGTTGCCCTTATTTAAAGAAGTTGAAGATTCATTATGGCCATAGAAAGCCATTCCTTGGGCTATGAGAAATCTTGCACAATCTAGAGACGAAGTCAAACGGATTTTGTATAGTTCTTCAGCTAACTCAGTTGCATTTGATAGGACACTTGGCATGCTTTGTCTTTGATTTTTAAAATCATCACAATGCTTGACACACTTGTTATGGGAACTATTTACACCACCAACATGCTCAGGCAATGCTTTATATGCATGCTTCCAATCAGAAAACCCTTTTTTGTTGAAAACATCAAAACCAAATGTTTCAGCCCTTCCTGGTTTCTTAAAGAGAAAACAATAGAAACAATACGCTGCATCCTTGGATACACTATATTCTATCCAATCATATTTTGTGTACCATGCTTGAGAAAATGATCTTGAGTCATTTCCAAATTTTTTGCGAGGAAAATTCACAAGAGGTTGGTTCGGACCCTTTAATATGTATGCCCTCCTAACTTGATCCTGAATTTTTGGGTCATACTCTTCAATTTGTTTCCTAAGTGCAGGGTCACTTATGATTTCATTCGGATTGAATTCATGGACAGGGACAGAATTTCCACTATTTGATTGTGGTCGTATTCCTTGATCTTGTGGCAATTGTGCTTCTGCTTGTGCTAAACTTCTATTTTCATCAGATGCAAGGTTTCTTGTATCAATTAAATATCTCCTCATGCCTGAAATAATTTATAATTCAATCTAAAGTATCTAGTAAGCACTAACTAGTAACTACTAAGTAGTAACAATCAAAGGCCAAAACAATCAACTAAATATTCAACTAATTAGGCATTTAGCTAGGAAAACTTGAGTATTAGTGACTTAGTGTATTACCAAGCTACAGACCTGCTGACTGCTGTAGTGCTGTGCAGATTGGTGGTGAGGCGACGAGCTTGCCGGTGAGTAGCGACGGTGGACGGCTTGCCGGCGAGACTGCGTCGGATGCAGGACGCCAGGACTGCTCACCATGCAATCACACAAAGGATTCACGAGCACATGTACTACTCATTGTCAAATTAAGGAACTAAATAACTAATCATACTCATCAGCTCATGCATGCATGGAAATATGGAATGGAACAATCAGCCAAGAGCCAACTACTGTATTACCAGGAGGTCCCGTCCAGGACGGCTTGCAAGTTGCAACGGCGCGCTGAGGCCGTGAGGCGTGCGGGCCGTGGCGCCGTGCGACTGCGGCGTCGCGGCGCGTTGAGATCGGGAGACGGGAGAATGGGAGATGAGCAGACTCCCGTGGCGTGGAGATGAGATCGGGTGACGAGATCGGGAGATCGAGCCGGTTGGTATGCCTTCCGTGGGCCGAGCCGCCGTGGGCTAATTTCATTGATTTGTGGCCGCCCGCCCGGCCTGCTCTGGTTTGCCACTTGCTAACTGTTGCTTGCCCGGGTAATCAACCTAATCACTGCCATTATACACCATAATACACAATTAATCTCTCCACAACTGGTTGGCGTGAAGCCCGGGCAGTCGCCCCCCCTGCCCGGGAGGTAAATCCGCCCCTGCCGATGGGTCACCAGTCGGACTATATGTTTTCAAATGAAAACTTCATACACACACACACATCTCTACTACTTAAAACTGTGAGTTGGTGGTTATCGGTCCATTTTCCCTCCTCTCTTCTCAGCCGTCTGATCAAAGATCATCAGTTCAGATCCGCATGTAGCTAGTCTTTTTGCTTCTCGTAGAAAAGGTCGGGCCGACGCGTGGGCCGCGCTCCTCTTCTCCTCCCCCGCGTCCTCCACCTCCCACAACCACTCCACCTCCTGCAACCGCCGCCTCCTTCTCTCCCCCGAACCCTCGTTCCGTGCCTCCTCCTCCTCCTCAGTGTCACCACCAATTCCTTCCCCACGCGGCAACGTCTGGTCGTAGTCCCATAACTTCCCCCAGCAATGCCACATTCCCCCATCGCCGTCTCCCCAACGCATTTGCCCGTCGCCTTCTCTCCCTATCTACTCGTGCTGCCTCCCCACCTCCACCTCCCGCAACCGCCGCCTCCTTCTCTCCCCCGAACCCTCGTTCCGTGCCTCCTCCTCCTCCTCAGTGTCACTACCAATTCTTTCCCCACGCGGCAACGTCTGGTCGTAGTCCCATAACTTCCCCCAGCAATGCCGCATTCCCCCATCGCCGCCTCCCCAACGCATTTGCCCGCCGCCTTCTCTCCCTATCTGCTCGTGTTGCCTCCCCACCTCCACCTCCCGCAACCGCCGCCTCCTTCTCTCCCCCGAACCCTCGTGCTGCGCCTCCTCCTCCTCCTCGGCGCCACTACCAATTCCTTTCCCACGTGACAACGTCTGGTCGCAGTCCCCCAACTTCCCCAAGCAACACCACATCTCCCCGTCACCATCTCACCAATGCATTCGCCCACCGCCTCCTCTCCCCATCTGCCCACCGCTGCCCCCTTTTCTCCCCCGAACCCTCGTACCGCGCCTCCTTCTCCTCCTCGGCGCCGCCACCAATTCCATCTCCCATCACCCCTCCAACCAGCGACATGACGCTCGGCGACAGCGGCCGATGGATCAGAGAGAAGGGCGCTCGGCGACAACGACCGGTGGATCAGAGAGAAGGGTGCTCGACGATGGCGGTAGCACCTTCCTCTTCCTACGCCCGCCCATGTGGCTCTCCCCCTGCTGCCACCGCCCAACGGTCGCTCAACTGGTGAGCCTCTCTACCTCTTTCTTCTCTTCGCTCGGAACCCGTCGTGCTGTCTTGCGATTTTGGTCTCCCAAGCTGGTCGTCGAAGTCGGTGCCATGGTCGAAGGGGTCCATGGTCGAGGGGCTGTGGCTGAAGTCGAGGGGCCATGGTCGAATGGGGCTGTGGCCAAAGTCGAAGATCAGTGGTCGAAGTCGAAACCATGGTCGAAGGGGCAGTGGTCGAAGTCGTAGAGTCGTGGTCGAAGTCGAAGGGTCGTGGTCAAAGTCCAAGCCATGGTCGAAGGGGACAGTGTCGAAAGGATCAGTGGTCAAAGTCGAAGGGCCATGGACAAAGTCGGTCCGCGGTCGAAGTCAAGCTGTGGTCGAAGTTGAAGGGTCATCGTCGAAGTCCAAGCCATGGTCAAATGGGATAGTGGTCGAAGTCAAAGGGTCATGGTTGAAATCCAAGCCGTGGTAGAAGGGGATAGTGGTCGAAGTCGAAGGGCTGTGGATGAAGTCGGTTCACAGTCGAAGTCGAAGGGCCGTGGTCGATGTTAGAGCCGTGGTCGAAAGAGGCCGTGGTTGAGGGGTCATGGCTGAAGTCAAAGATCCGTGGTCAAAATCGAAGTCGTGGTCGAAGGGGCGGTGGTCGAAGGGGGAAGTAGTCGACGTCGAAGGGCAGTGGTCAAAGTCGAAGCCGTGGTCAATGTCAAAGAGCCGTGGTCGAAAAGGATAGTGGTCGACGTCGAAGGGCCATGGTCGAAGGGGGCAGTGGTCGAAGGGGATGGTAGTCGAAGGGGGAAAGTAGTTGACGTCGAAGGGCCGTGGTCGTAGGGGACAGTGATCGAAGGGGACAGTGGTCAATGTCAAAGATTCGTGGTTAAAGTCGAAGTCGTGGTCAAAGGGGGCAATGGTCGAAGTTGAAGGGGGCAATGGTCGAAGTCGCGGTCATGGTCGTAGTCGTAGCATCTATGGACGTGGTCGTAGCGGTCATAGTTGTAGTCATAGCGCCAACACAGAGGGCACCTGCTGGTTCATCCATAATCTCCACCGCTACGTGTTCCCCCTCCAGTTGGACATCCCCGTCGCCTACCCCCATGTCACCCCCGAGATCGAGCCCCCCACCCTTGACAGAAAGACCCCACAATGTCTCGTACTCCCATGGATTGTAACAAGCTTTTGGCCACGAGGTGTGATCGATAATTTCTGATTTACGACCATGAGCACTGGTCGATGTGTTTTAACTTACGACTATGATGTGTGGTCGATGTCTTCCGACTTACGACCATGAGCGCTGGTTGAAGTCAAAGATCCATGGTCGAAGTCGAAGCTGTGGTCGAAGGGGCCCATGGTCGAAGCGGGAAGTGGTCATCGTCGAAGGGTCGTGGTCGAAGGGGACAGTGATTGAAGGGGGCAGTGGTCGAAGTCAAAGGGGGCAATGGTCAAAGTCGAGGGCCATGGTCGAAGTCGGGACCGTGGTCGAAGTTAGGGCCGTGGTCGAAAGGGGCCATGGTCAACGTCGAAGGACCATTGTCGAAGTCGGGGCCGAGCAGGCTGGCACCCGTAGTCAGGCAACAAGGCACAAACACACCGAAGGCCTGCCAATATATGACCACCAGCGATGGTCGACTGCTCCCAACCTATGATCACGCATGATGGTTGACGGTTTCTAACTTACGACCACGAGGTGTGATCGACAGCTTCCGATTTACGACCATGATCACTGATTGATGTGCTCCGACTTACAACCACGAGGTGTGGTCGCAACAAGGCACAAGCGCACCAGAGGCCTACCAACGTATGACCACCAGTGATGGTCGACCGTTCCCAATCTACGATCATGCGCGATGGTTGACAGCTTCTAACTTACTACCACGAGGTGTGATCGATGGCTTCTGATTTATGACCACAAGCACTGGTCGATGTGTTCTGACTTACGACTACGAGGTGTGGTCGATGTCTTCTGACTTACGACCACGAGCGCTGGTCGATGTATTCCGACTTACGACCACGAGGTGTCCTCGTTGGCTTCCAATTTACAACCACAAACAATGGTCGTCGGCTTCCGACGTATGACCACGAGCTATTGTCGAAGGCTCCCAATTTAGGACCACGATCGATCGTCGACCGTTGCCAACTTACGACCATCAGCGGTGGTCGACCGCTCCCGACCTACAATCATGCGGGATGGTTGACGGCTTCTGACTTATGACGATGAGGTGTGCTTAAGGGCTCCTGACCTATGACCACGAGGTGTGGTCGATGTCTTCCGACTTATGACCATGAGGTGTGATCGACGGCTTCTGACTTACTTAACGGATTTAAAAACTTTTAGAACATGTTTGTATGCATATTCTAAAAATTTTTACCACCCGTGAGTTTTAAAACATGTAGTACGATAAATTTTAAAAAAACGTAGCAACGCACGAGCATTCAACTAGTATATATATAATTACTAACCAGCGCACAGGTATAAAATAAGCACACGCCCCTAACTGACCTAACCAGCCAATCGCTCCACCATCCCACCCCATGCTCAATTACTACTGTTTGTTAATTATGGTAAAGTTACTATTGAATATGCATCAAGTTATCATCTATAATACATAAAATTACTTTCGACTACACATGAAGTTATCATCCTCATGGTGAAACCCTACCAACCCACCATATTCTGGAAAGTTACTTTCGGTTACGCATGAAATTATCATCCATATGGCATGAAATTATCATCCTATGGTGAAATTACTATCATATGCACATCAAGTTATAACCTATAATGCATGAAGTTACTGCTAGGTCTCTCGCGCAGCAGGAGAGAAATATGCATGCAGCATTATAGTTGACGTGAGTTTTTTATCTTGTTTACATTTGCGCCATTGTGTTCAAAATTATGAGCTTAATAAAACAAGATCTACGTGAATATATCTCTACACTGCGAAATTCGCATTTTTATACCAGTCACAAGTAGCGAATGATAACTTCACGTGTAATAGACCACAACTTTCTATTACATGAGTAATAACTTTTGACCTAACTGGTGACAATAAATTCATGTTTGTCTGATGGTAACTTCGCGCGTAATAGTTACTGCCGAATCAACACCCACTCACCAAGAAGTCAGGCAGCAGGATCTGCGCATAGCGTGTGCGCAGGTGTCGAATAGCAGTATCATGTGTATGTGTATGTTTGTGTTTGTGTGTGTGTATATATCAAAAATAGGAAAAATGATCAATACAATAATAAAAATAGTAATTAAAGAAACTGAATGACAAATAGCCAGTGATACTCATAGAAACAACCATGAGGTCCATGACCTAAGAAATGAAGTCATGCATAAGTCGATAAGATAAAATCAAGTAAGAATGTGGTGCAATCACAGCAGCCTAAAATCTCAAATATATTGTTCTATCTAACAATTTGTAAGCAAATAACAGCTTTCTAGTTTCAATCAAGGGTAGTGTTCCCATGTGTAGGATCAAGAACAACGACTAGAGGGGGTAAATAGGAGCCTACATAAATACAACTCTTTTCTAAATCTTTTCTCAAGGAGAAATAAGACTTTTAACTTCAATAGAGATTAAAATGTATGTCAAGATGTAAATATCAGAGCCTAGACACCTACAATAAAATCTCCAAGAAAAACTGAGCAAAATAAGCTAAAACTTTCCCGGGCGGTCTGACCTCTAACTAGTAACCAGTATGACATCTCTCAGGAGTGGTCTGACCTCTACCTCATGACAAAATTGAAAATCAACCCGATTTGAAATCCAAAAATCAATATAACTTTCAATCCATACCTGCAAACTACTTGAAACTTTGCACACACCTTGCCTATGATGTTGTAAACCTATCCTAATAAGAAATTTAAGAAAATCTTTCTAAAGTTTTGATCTTTTTTTAGTCTGAAGACAAGCTACACCAAAATTGAGAAAAATACAAAAATGGTGAGTGAGAGAATCTCAGGGGAGGAATCAAGCCAAGATGGCTAAAAATGGTTTTCCACATGTCCTAACATCCTTAAATCACAGCAAGAACTAATCTAAATGCCCTCAAGATCACAATCCCAAAATCATCATTCTTGAATCAAAACTAAGCAAATACAAGAACTTATAAAGGAAGGCACATAGATGGATGGGATTTGGTCTACAAGAAATATCTCTATCATTTACATATCCTTGGCACAAAATAAGATCAAGAGGGGAGAACAAAACATCAAAAACCAAGCCAAATAAAGATTTCAACACATGAGCAAAGAGGAGAAAGACTTGGGCAAAATTTGGATATCTATTGATACTTGAAGATGAATATTTACAGTCACTCACAAAGCCTAAGGGTAACAAAACACTCTAAACAAATAGTCACAACTCATTTCTTAAAGGTTCTCTCCAAGAACCCTAATTCTCCTCCACTTGGCTTCCTAGAGAGCTAACCCTAACTCTCTTAACTCACCTCCTTATGTAGTGGTGGCATACAAGAAACCCAAATCAACCCTCTAGTTGAGTTTCATCCACTTACATAAGCTAACCCATTAACACAACACCATACTGGATTTTACACTTGCACTTGCATGCTTCTCAAAGCACACATAATTAATAGCCTAATAATGAATCAACACTTGATCCATTTCACATTTTTAGTATGTCCTTGACCTAAACCACCCATCTTGTGCCTCCTTATGCTGTGGTTTGATAAAATCTCAACTTTTCGGTTTGGGGCAAAAAGACAATTTTGCACCAAACCACCTTCCACAAGCTTCTCAATTCCTTAGCCTTGAAGCAACCCATACTTCATATTCAACTCCATGTGGCTCCAATAACTTCTATCAAGCCTCTCATGCATCTGGATCCCACTGAACTTTTCTCGCTTACACCTTGACGACATTTGGCTTCCTTAGCCGTTCTAGGCCTCAGCTCCTCTCTAAGCTTAGTCCCAATCCATCTTGTCGTTGCCTATCATGTCCACCACCGGTAGCTCCCGCTTCAGTTCCTTGTCTTCCTAGTTTGTAACCACTCTGTTAGCCCCAGTCATCTTCTGACAGTACCTTGATCATTCTGGACCTCAGCTCTCTATTTTAGTTCTGATCCCTTGACCGCTCTAGACCTACGCACTCCTAGATTAGTTCCAGTCCTATTTTCTTTACCATGATCTAGCTCCAAAGTCCTACAACCAAGACCAACAAGTAAACCGTTACATAACATCGCACGATACATAAAATCATTAATTAGCACAATTGATGAGCTAAGAATCCTTACCTTCTATCAAATCATCTCCACATGCGTTAATACGTAGCTCGTAGTGTCTAATGACTAGCCATCATGACTTCACGCATTCGGTCTCCCTCGAACCGTCTCTACGTGCATCGGCCCCATCACTCGATGCACCACATGCACCAACTCGCCTATTCATAATCCTTGTTTTCTCTGTGCTTTCCTCTTGAGCCATGTAGCCTCACCGAACTTACTTGACCACACGTACCTCAGCTCCCCCGCCTAATCCTGGTCCATTGCTATTGACCGCTAATGTTCTTTAAATCAGGTGCACATCCAAACACTAAGCAACCATATTGAGTACAAATTCTATACACTTGACTCACATTAGTCAAAGCAATATATTATGCAACACACCACAATAAAACACTGGCACATATGCCATGCATACACTCAACCATACTCATACACTGATCCTAACCCTAGACCAAACCTCAAACCAAAATACATAATTTTAGCACCAATTCACCAAAAGCCAGTCTAACCGCCATTACCTGATCAGTCAGATCGTCGATGCTGGTTTGACCGCTGGCACCATGCCAGTCATGCTGCTAGCGGTCTAACTGCTACTGTTTGGCCAGTCTGACCGCTTAAGAAAACCAGTAAACAACCTCTCTAGAATTTCAGTTAAACTCTATTTAGTTTCAGCTTAGAACTCTAAATTGAGTGACATCTAGCGTAAAGACATCCTCAAACACACCTACACAAGTGTTTGGTATCCAATTTTCCAAAAGACTATGGCCAATTTGACTACCTGCCCCATGGCGGTCAGACCGCCTAAAAATTAACAACAACTCTGAATATTGCAAGCTCTCACAATCAAACTCAAACTTTGACAACATTTGCATAACAAAGTCAAATACTCATCATATACTGTAAAGTGACTTCCATATGGTCTCACACCATGGCTCGCGTCATCAGACTGCAGACGTTGAGGTGGATCCTCTCGATCTACAATGTCCATGTCTTCTTCGACATTTGCATCAACATTATCTTTGTCAATTTCTTCATTACTAACTCCATCTTCTTCTTCATCATTTTTAAAAATATCATACAAATTGAGCTTATCTAGAAAAAAGAATTAAAACAAAGTTTTTTTTGTTTAGAAAAGCATGACATTGTCAATTTTATAAACTATATATCCATGTACATATATAGTACATACCGCTACCACCATTACTTCCATTTGCTTGGATAGTGCAAGATGACAACTCCCTATAAAATGTCTCGTGTTCTTCCATAGTTAAACTAGAGGGCTTATCCTCCAAACTCCATTTTGAATTAGCAGTAAATTCCTCAAAATCAATTCGATCATAACTGTCGAGACCCGAATATACAAATCCGGACTCTCCTGTGTATTCTGCACTAGTCCAGGATCACGCCAGTGCACACAGCGCAAACAAAGACAAATATCATCCACATCACGATATTCTAAAGGAAATCCAAATTATATTAATAACCATCAGAGTACGACCTTATGGCCAAGCTTACAATTATTAGCCTGAAGGGCTTTTAGGAAACTAGCAGCGGAAATCCAAAATTTAACGTAGTACCCACTCGACATGCCCACAGGCAATCGACTGGGGAGCGAAGTCCTAATCCGTGAAGTCCTCATAGTAGCCTCCTTCGAGCAACTCCTGCTGATCTGGTCCTTCCTCCTCAACTGAGCAACAGGGGCATGAAGCCGTGAGTACATTGGTACTCAGCAAGTCGTTTGTAACAAATGAATGCAATATAGTATGCAAGGCTTACCAATGGATGGCTGAAAGGTTAATTTTGCATAAAGCAACAATTTAAAGTAAATACAATAATTAGATTGAAAAGCAACTTTAACAAAAGACATTAAATAAATAATCGAAGGAATTGAATAAAACCACAAGTGAACTAACCATTCACTTCCCAGCTCAAACCAACCAGATTTCATAAAGACTCTACCCCTCGTGTGAAATCACCGAGCATTGTCCATGACCGAGGACACGGCTATTCGAATAGTTTTACACTCTGCAGAGGTTGCACAACTTTACCCACAAGAGATAAATCATCTTAATAGCCATCATGCTTCCTTAGGCATGAGACCCAGATAAATTATCACAAAGCTTTTACCTCACTCCAATCTAGTTAGACATCACCCGCTAAGGTTTCACTGCTGAAGGGTTAACCACCACAGTCAGAAGTCCCCTCTTGCGCCGTATGAGGACAGTAACCCTGTTCCTCACTGTGAGCAATCCAGTACCCCTGGTACTCACTTACCAATGATGATATCTGAACTAAACCTTTGCAAGTTAATCAGCTAGGTCTATCCCATACTAGACATGTGGTTGTGCGGTAAGACTCAGATCAATGGCGCACAAAGTTAAGTCCTTAAGAATTACCCAGGCGAAACATCCACATCCCATGTGCCTCTCGCACCCCCTTTACTGCACGATCAATCGCCCAAGTGAAAACCAATTTTGTATAACCAACACCAATGACACTACCCATGCCATGGCAACAAGTTTTATAACTGTGGTTAACCACCACATTCAAGTATATCATTAAGTCAAGATTAATTAACCACATGTGATGATAAACCCAACATACTAGTGATAAGCATGGCTAAGCAATTAAACGCATAACCCATGTGACAACTAATATTGCATCACTAAGGAATTTCCCAGTCTATGGTGACAATGGAATCAGGGCATCCAAATTATCAAGGAGGAATAATCAATTAGGTCATTAACTACCAATACAAAGGTTTTATAATAAAATAGCAACGAATGATAATTTAAAGCAACATAATACATAATAGATTTGAAAACTGGGTTCAACATGATCAAAGGACACGACTTGCCTTGGCCTTGCTCAGTTGACGGCTCTTGATCTTCAAATCCCACTTCCGCTCCTTCGAACGCGTGATCTAACGAGAGAGAACGCAAATCGAAACACAAAATAAAATCAAATAAAATTCAAATGAACTCCAAAAATTCTCAAACTTGAACCAAAAGATAGAGCTCAGTTTTAGATGAATTTAGGAAAAAAGAATCGGGTCAATCGGAGCTAGGACGAGGGAGAACGGGCTCTGGGAAGTTTTATTTCAGAGAAAAAGAGACAGACGGGTAGTCGTTACGACCACAAAGGATCCCTACGACCACGCAGAGAAATTTCGACCACGAAGAACTTTACGACTACGACCACAAACCAATCTAAGACTACGAAGCCGATTACGACCACTTAGGCAGGCTTACGACCACGTAGTCGAGCACATGACTACGATCACTCAGTCGAGATTACGACTACGTAGTCGAACCTACTACTTCGACCACACAGAACAATCTACGACTACGACCACATGGGCGGCTACGACTGCACAGCGGCTACGACTACTCAGGCAGACTTACGACCATGAAGTCGTTTACGACCACATGATCGAACTTACCGGTGGCTTTACGACTTACGACTAAGGCTCTACAACATAGTCGTAGAACCTTACGACCACACGGATCTACGACACACGGATCTACGACCACGGATCTATGACCACGGATCTACGACCACGAATCTATGACCACGGATCTATGACCACGGATCTACGACCACGAATGGCGGCGGGATCTGGTCGGCGGTGACTAGGGACGGTGGCGGGACTCACCGGCGACGGCGGATCGGCGAAGGCGAAACGACGGCGAGGGCGACACGACCTCGGGCTCCGGCACGACCACGACAGGGGCTACTCGTATGACAACGGCTTCGGCGAGGCGCACGACCACGGCGGCGGGCGGCACGACTTCGGTTTGCGGCTCAACTCGGAGGCGAGGCTTGACTTGGGACGAGGGAGACACCAGGGGTTCGGGCCCTTTTATACCCGGTCGTAGAGGTGTCCTGGTCGGCCACGAGTACGAGTCCGGGTGGGATACGACCTGAGAGTCCCACTCGCATACGAGTACGACTTGCCAAAAGCGGGCGGCTGCGATGCGGGGCGGGGTTCTGGATGGCTGACACGCGGCGGGGGCGGAAGCGGTTGCGGCTCAACCGACTGGTTTTTCTTTTTCTTTTTCTTTTTCCAGAAATTCAAACAAATACTTTTGAGCTCTAGAAAATAGCAAATAAATCCAGAGAAATCACATAAAATGCCAGAAAGCTCTTGAGGCTCAGGGAACTCAAATAACATACTTTTGGCACATTTTAATGTTTAACTTAATCATATTAAATCCTTTTAATTCATAAAAATTTCCTTTAAGCTTTAATTAATTCCAGAAAAATTCAAATGGTGAATTTTATTTCGAAAGCTTCAAAAAGGCTCTGAAATTCAGGATGTTACAATAACCTTGAGACTTGTAGCTGCATCTATATTTGAACACAAAAGCTAAAAGGAAATTTATATAAATGATATCAGGGTAGTAAGTGACATGTACAAAGGAAATGTCACTTAGTTCTCATCTTTGTTGCATCCTTAGATTATAGTGTACATAGACCAGATCATTCAACTACTAATGTTCAAGTCTATTTTCTTCTTTGAATGGATATGCTCAAATATGCTCCAATTCCTCTCACATCCAGAGGCACTATAGGTTTGGTTTAATACATGAATTGTCAATTTTTGCAAATCGGGAGCACTTGAGCCATAATTCAACCACTATTCATCTCATATAGGGCATGTTAAGAGCAGAGTTAACAACTAGCAAAGAAGAGTTGAGCCTAAAAAAATAGTAAAGAAGAGTTTAAATTTGAATGGGCACATATGAAGAGAAAAAGAGATATACCAGGAAGCAACACATGGCGATCATTTATGGCAAATACTCTTCCGAAAGCACCTTTAGCATCTCCAAATAGATTAAACTCTTTTCGTAATACTGCTTTACAATGAAGGATTTGCACGAGCATACCTCTCAATTATATATATATATATATATATATATATATATATATATATATATATATATATATATATATATATATATATATATATATATATATATATATATAACTCCATCAGTAGACATTCTTATGTTTTGTGTTTCAGAGGGATTGTACTGATATGTTGGATTTAAGAAAAAAAAACTAGTAGCATGGAGGTCCTTTCTAGCATGAAAATCCCACTAGTTTCAGTAATTTTCAAGAATGGTTCTGCGACAATTTTCCTCTAAAATCTTTCCTAATTTCATCTTCAACCACTTGAATAGCATAGTATTATCCCATAGCAGGCCTATTGTCGCTATCAACAATTCTTAACACTCTAACCAAAGTCTCACACAACAAGCAGACAGTGGCACATTTCTTCCAAAAATCTGTGTTTAATACAAGCTCAACAAACTTCTTAGCTTTGACATCTCTTTTATAAGTAGAAGACGTCCACTTCCTTGATGTGACTGTACCACGTAATGCATTTTTTGTTGATAGATGCTTTGTAGTGCAATGGAGCAGGGCACACTATCTCTCTTCTATTGGTGAACTTTCTCGTAAGGTATAATGGAAAACGATGGTTATACAGATACTTGGTTATCATGAAAGCATGTTCCACAAACTCACTGACTTCATCGAACTTAGCAACATCTGACAACATCAAGTTCAAGCAATGAAATGCACAAGGTAACCAGTAAAGAATTGGAAACTCTTGCTCTAACTTCCTTCCTAATGCCTTATAATTAGAAGCATTGTCTGTCACAAAGTGAACAACATTTATGGCGTTGACATGTAGAACCACTTCTTTGAATAACTTGAATAGTGTATTAGCTGTTTTAGAAACACCAGTAGCATCTACTGATTTAAGAAAAATTATATCCTTAGGGCAATAAACAAGAAAAATTATGAGAGTTTTCTGGTGCACCCAGTTTCTTTCTAAATTGGATGAAATCCCTCCACAAACTTTTTAGCTTCATCAATATTTTTCAAAACTAAGAAACTACACAAGCTATGAAATTTTGGCATTTTAAAACTAGGGCCATAACTAGCAATAGAATCTATCATTGGTTGATAGTAAATAGAATTAGCAGTATTAAATGGAATGCAAGCATCAATCATCCACTTTGAAATAACCATTTCAACTTGTTCTTTTGACTTGTTTACCTTGCATCACACTCTTGATTATTGGCTGAGCTCCCAAAGTGGCTCTAGGCATGAATAAAGAACCAACTCTTTTCCCTTACCTATATTCACATGAGCTCTAACAGCTATGTTTTTCTTGGATTCGGATGGGTCAGCATGAATTTCTTAAACTTCATCACTGCCATGATCTTCTTCGTCTCTGTTTTGACTAGATCCATCATCCATATGGATTCCATTCATTATATGCTTCACACGTTTCCCTCTTTTTCTCTGTAGCACTTTCAATGTATTGCTGCATTATATGCCTAACATCTAGTTTGACCTTCTTGCATCCTTTTACATCTCCTTATAATCCAACTAGGTGTTGTTTGAATTGATTCATTCCCCCCCCCCCCCCTCTAATTTTCTTTTGATAAATTGAACAAATGGTAGTACTTGATTTAGCATCAATAATTTGTGTACAATACCCCCAAGCAGGATTGGTCTTCCCTCTAACTAATTTGGCTACAGAATAAGTTGGTGTTTCAGCTGTACCAAAGGTAGTAGTCGGTGTTCCATCAGTAGGAGCTGAAATATTAGATGATTCCTTGCACCAGCAAAAGTTTGTGCTAGAAAATCCTCATCTCTAAGTTCTAATAATTAGCACGTGTACAACAATCAAGCAAAGCAAGTGAGCAACACAAGCTAGCAATGAAGCAAAGCAGCTACTGCAGAGGAGACACACTTACATCTTACTGTATTCATCTCTGATTACTGATTAGAAAATAAAATGGTAAAAAATAACACTTGCATCTTACCTAGCAAAAGAGAGACGAGCAACAGAGGAAAAGCATCTTAAGTTTGTAACCTACATCACTTGAGAAGATTCAAGTGAATCATCACAAGCAGACTATAGAAACTACAGAGTGCAGAGTAGCAGATGAACCAGCATACGCTGCCGCCAAGCACAGCCAGGCAATTAGCTGTTGCATGCCACCATTGCTGTCAATCAACTACTGCAGCCTGCAGGACGCCGTCACTGCCAAGCCGATGTTCCAGATGCCTAAATCTGGGGAACCGGATTTTCTGAAGTCGCGTACGGCGACTTCAGAGTGCAGTCGAATCTGAGCCGTCCGATCGGAAAAGAACGGCCCAGATCGGTTTTGCTACAGTAAAATGTACTGTAGCTTCAGTAAAATTTTACTGTAGCTACAGTAAATTGTACTGTATCACTCAATCTAGGCCGTTCTTTTTCCGATCGAACGGCTCAGATTTCCGACTGCTCTCTCAAGTCACCGTACGCGACTTCAGAGAATCCAAAATCAAATCTGGAGGAAGCGAAGCTACAGAGGAGGAGAGAAACAGAGAAAGAGCAACCTTGGAAATTTTTTAATGTGTACCCTCCAAGCTCCATCTGGGATAACCACTAAAACGCTAGTTGCTCCCAAAAGACAAGTGTCCCAATCAGTTTTCTCTTGAAAAGTTCTTTAATTTAAAAGTAATGTTGTCTTTTGATCTCATAGACAAAACCCGGTTGGGTTGATACAAATCGGGCGGATTAGTCGGGTCAGTGAAAACGATCGAGTCGACTGGATTTTTCCGGGTCAATGCATCTCTAGTTGTGTATGTGACCGGTCTAGTGTAGCTTCGAGCTATGGGTTTTTTCTGGTTGAACCGCAGGGGTAAGACTGCTTTAAAAGTGACTGCATTGGGTCTAAAAAATAAAAAAAAATGTACACGTGGTCAAAGAAGAGAAGGAATGAGAAGCAGAAAAGGCCCCCACTGGGCCACTGGTGGGTGGGGACGGGAGGAGAGGAGAACCGGAGAAGAGAGGGGGCCGCGCCCGCGCTTCCCCATTCTTCCAGATCTCATTATTACACGTCCGCTCCGGCCCCTTTCGGAGCGAAGGGAAAAAAACCAAACCAAATCAAATCCAGTCTCAACACGGTGGTGTTCTTCTTCCGCACGCGAACCCTCCGCCGCCGCCGTGACCCCGGCGAATGGCGTCCCGCATCGTCTCTCGCCTCCTCCGCCGCTCCAATCCTGTAACGCCTTCTCTCTCTCTCTCTCTCTCTCTCTCTCTGTACGTGCACGAGATTTTGATTTGCGATGGCGGCTAGGTTCCTCTCTCCATTATTCGGGAGGAAAGAATTTAGGGTTTACGGGGTGGTTCGATGCTTCGATTTGATGTTTCGATTCGATGGGTGATTTTCTCGGACTCGTCGGCCCGGATGATGGGGGGTCTCTGGTTGGGTTTGGGGGAAATTCTTGTTGCATCTGATAAGGTTGGGCTGATGGGGTGGGGGGCTCAACGATCCTGCAGGATGCGCGTTCGGCAGGAGTCGCAGAAGAAGGGTAAAGATTAGGGGGTGGGGGTTGCGCGGGTTAGGGTTCCAACACGTGCGCTTGCTGTGTAAACCTTAGGGATCCTTGAATAATTGTGCTACGATTGTTTGCTTTTACCTAGTTCCTGCCAGCAAATAGAAACCTTTCCCTGCTTTGACAGGACAGCAGTTTAATAAGCAACTAACAAGCACTGCATTAGACATAGATTAGATTGATAGTGTTTCCTTTTTTCCCGTTCATGCTTTGTGTTTTGCATCTTTCAGACCCTGCTGATTAAGTATGGTCTTTTGATGAAAAGTAATCTGTGCTTGCCCCTGTTTATGTTATGCTGCCATTTGGTCATACACTCGTACTAGGGCTGCATTTTACAAGACAATGTAAAATGATTTGGCATATATGCCAATCAACAAACATGTAAAGCTTACAGTTCACCGAGTCACAAAATGTTCAATTCCCGACGAAAAAAGGATAGCATTATCATCTGCCAAACAAGCACGTGGATCAATCTATCTTCTTGGACCTACTGCATTAGTTACGATTTATGAAGACATTATGATAATCGTCTGCATAGTGTCTATGAAAAAGACCCCATACACCAGCAGCAAGATTTTCGTTTCTGAAAAATTCATTGATCTTTTTGAGATGGCCAGCCCTGTGATTGACCAGTGTGAGTGCGAGCAGGGGAGGAGTCCATAAATTTCAGTCACTGCATACACTAATATCTCAGCAAAAATAAATAAATAAATGCAGTAGTCTCAGGCCAGCAGCTAGTTCCAACTGATGCACAAAAGGCGTAGCAGTGCAGCGGCCACTTCTGATTATGTGGCCACTATTTAGAACAAGTCTCAGTTCGATGGGAGCATATGCGAGATTTTTTTACAAAATATGTGCAACTTCATATATTATTGCTGATGTTTTGGGGGTACAAAATATAATGTGTTCAGGGTTTCACACATAGAAGCTTGAAAAGTTGCACAATTGAGCTGCTCCACTCTGCCAACCTATCTACGTTACTGCTACTGGTTTACACTTCGTTCATCTGGAAATAGTTTACCAACAACAATACAGCAATACATTATTTTACTATTATCTTCATATCTTGTAAGTTCGCATGTGCAGCAATACAGCATATAGATGTTATACTTATTTCTGCAGGTTTATATAGGCCCCGTTTAGCACAGCTCTAGCTCCGAGATCTATGCTGGATCTGTAGTTTGTTGACTAAATTAAAGTGATTTAAATATTTTTATTTAATATATAATATAAATGAAATGAGTCATGTAAATGCACTTAACATGCCTGCAACTCTAGATCCAGGATTTCCTAGAGCTACAGATGACCAGCTCTAGGAAATCTGCAGATTTCCTAGAGCTAGAGCTCTGCCAAACGGGGCCATAGAATATAAAGTTAATTAATTCTGCAGGTTTATATAGAATATGAAGTTTCTTGGCATTGGTTACTTCCTTAAAGTTAAGTTATCCTTGCTCACCATTATAATTTACTTGCAGATGCTATGCCTCCTGAGGAGTTATACACATGTCAGAAACTACAGCAGTCAACTTTCAGGTTATTAGTTTGACAACTGCTATTTTGAATACTGGTCAGTGGTTACTACCTTCAACTCTAATATCTGGGTGCTTTCTTCAGCTTTTATTCCGGTTGGTTCCCAAAGCTCAAAGCTTACGAGGTAAGTATCAGGCTGTACACTTTGTTGTATGCTTTAGAAACTTATTTGGATGTCTTCAGTCTATTCAGTTGAAATGTTATTACATTTTTTAAATTTTGTCCAGTTGATACATGTACTAAATGCCTCTAATTGGATTTTTTAGAAGGCCTTATTACTTGCCAAATGCCTCTCCATACCAACTTTGGAGTAGGTCATTTTCATCAGACAATGGTAAACTACAGTAACTTTTTTGAGGCAGATAATGTTTTATAAATTTGCACCTGGTTATGTGTTTATCAACTCATTTTCTTCTGTAGGAGACAAGGTCGAAGCTGTTGTGCCCTTCATGGGTGAATCTGTAACTGATGGAACTCTTGCCAACTTCTTGAAGAGTATGCTCTCTCTCTCTCTCTCTCTCTCTCTCTCTCTCTCTCTCTCTCTCTCTCAGTAATCAGGATCATTCGATTCACTATTAACCTTTCTGCAAATACAGAACCTGGTGACAGAGTTGAGGCTGATGAACCCATAGCACAGATTGAAACTGATAAGGTATTGGTGCCTTAATCGCTTTGGATTCTGTTTGACCTCATGTGGAACGGAGCACTTGAGAATGTTCATTTAAAATGGAAATTTTCCTTTCTGTATTCCAGGTTACTATAGACGTTGCTAGTCCCGAATCTGGTGTTATTGAAACGGTGAACAATGCTGTGCCCTTTGGCTTCCTTTTTTGCTTTCATTATCATTTTTTACCTCTGCTTGAGCTATTAGCAATTTTTTTTATTTTTTTCTGACTATGCCGTTGCTTTCCAGTTCATTGCCAGTGAAGGTGATACAGTTACTCCAGGCACCAAAGTTGCTATCATATCGAAGTCTGCAACACCCACTGAAACGCATGTTTCTCCATCTGAGGATACTACCCAGAAAGAAACCTCTCCACCAAAAGTTGAGAAGAAATCACCCAAAGTAGAAGAGAAATCACCGAAATTAGAGCCTCCTAAGATGCAAGCACCAAAGCCAACTACTCCACCACCAAAAACCTCCCCTACAGAACCACAGCTCCCTCCAAAAGAACGAGAGCGACGGGTAAGGCCAATCTTTATCAACAAAATGTTGCATCGAATTTATTTTATAGAGCTACAAGCACATCTTTTACCATGATAATTGCAGGTGCCAATGCCAAGGCTCAGGAAGCGTATTGCAAACCGTCTGAAGGATTCTCAGAACACCTTTGCAATGCTGACCACATTTAATGAAGTTGACATGTAAGTATTTCAGTAGTCCTTTTGCTATTCTTATAAAACTATAGTTTACATAATATGTTAGATCCCTTTCCAGTCGTCTTATCTAGTGCATTTTCTCCTATAATCACCCGTAAAATGTGCATGGTTTGTTGCACAGTTGTTCAAACGGTGGCATTTAGATCATATCTAGCATATCTTTGGGAGCTTCGGGATTTGCCCCAGCATGTTGGTTGTTAACAACACACTGTTAGGGTACATGACTAAACAATATTACTGGTTCCCATCTACCATATTTGAGGGGTTTTTAAGATTTGCCCCACCATCCTGGCAGTTAACAATAAACTGTATCAAGGTATATCACAAGATATGATTACTAAATGATGTATAAGAGTGCATATATAATTTATTTTTCCCCCAGTAGCACTGACCAAAAGAGTACTCACTTGTTTGCGAAATAAATGGTATTTTAGTATGTCATTCAGCTTATTTGTTTTCATCCTCTTTTACATAAAAACTTTAGTGATCTTTTTCTTGCATGCAAACAACTGTTCCTCGGAAAACTTAGCTAGCTAAGCTGTATTGTTTATCTCCCCTTCACTGTTAGATATTACTATGCAGGACCAATTTGATGAAGCTACGGTCTGATTACAAGGATGAGTTTGTCACCAAGCACAGTGTCAAATTGGGTCTGATGTCTTGTTTTGTCAAGGTACTGACCATTGACTAGTCTTATGCATTGCTGAACTATGGCTTGGTAATTTCACTAACTCATTCAATTATGCTAATTCCATTTGCTTTGGCAGGCTGCTGTTTCTGCACTTCAAAACCAGCCAATTGTCAATGCTGTCATCGACGGTGATGACATCATATACAGAGACTACGTTGACGTCAGTGTTGCAGTTGGTACTTCCAAGGTACTATGATACATATAATACATACTTTTCATGTGCTGAATTTGAATGTTTTCCTATTAGTTTTTGACTATCTATCTCACTATCATGTAAATCTCCAATTCTAGGGTCTTGTGGTGCCTGTTATCCGAGATGCTGATACCATGAACTTTGCTGACATTGAGAAAGGGTTAAACAACCTTGCAAAGAAAGCTAATGAGGGTGCACTGTCAATTGACGAGATGGCAGGGGGAACATTTACCATCTCGAATGGTGGTGTCTATGGAAGCCTTATCAGCACGCCTATCATCAACCCCCCACAGGTACTGCTCTTCTTTTCTGGCACTTGCAGAATCCTTTTCAGTGCATTTCATATCAGTAAGATATTCGTTCATCTGAAACACAATTTGCGACTAATGCAGTCAGCGATTCTTGGGATGCATTCCATTGTGCAACGCCCTGTGGTTGTGGATGGCAACATCCTCGCAAGGCCGATGATGTACCTCGCGCTGACATACGACCACAGGTTGATCGATGGCAGAGAGGCTGTTTTCTTCCTGCGCCGCATCAAGGACGTGGTTGAAGACCCACGAAGGTTGCTCCTTGACATATAATTCCATGCACCAATCCCAGCCTACAACTGCCAACTGTTTTGTGCTTCTCTGGAAATAATACCGTGAAAATTTTTGACTGATGCAAGAGTCGCTTTATCAGAAAACCAAAAATTTCAGTTGAGGATCTCGTAAGGCCTCTGATAATCGTAGAAGAGAGCACACATACATAAGGATGTGTTTTCCCATTTCGATCAGAGCTTATTCCATTTCGGGATGTTGTTCCCTGAACAATTTGCTTTAATTTTCCATGCAAGAGCAGTAGATCCTGCGTTTTTGGGTTAAATATTCTCGCCTGCATCAGGCAATATGTCGTGCCTGTTACTTGCATTGATGCTTGAGTTTTTATACCTTCTCTCGAACGTTACAAGAAAACTACTCGCTCTGAGCACATGCTACCTTGAGTGCCCTAATAATGTGTCATGCTTAGAAAGCAGAGTTCTGAAAACCAGCGAAACCGTTTGAATCGGAAATAAGCCAGTTTAGGTCCTAAGTGGCGCTAATCCCCATTTTAGCCCTGATAAGCGCATTTATACTTTTGTTAGATATGCCGTATGTATCACATCTTAGAAAAGTAAAATCCAAAATTTAGGGGAAAGCTTGAACTTTTTGTCTTAGAAAGAAATAAAAAACCGCTCATAAAACCAGAACAGGCCCAATCGTGGTTTTTGGTTCGGTTTGGGTTTTCAAAACCCTGATAAAAGGTGACCATAGATAAGTTGAGACGGTCTACGGCGCTATAAGAGATGAACATTAGATATGGTCGATTGTGCTAAAAAAAGATTAGCGTCGGGATGGCCTTGTTTTCCCTATAGGATGAACTTGGGATACTTATGTCGTTGAATGGTAGGGCACAACGTTGTATTGGTTGAGATTATTAGTTTCAGCCCCCAATCTCCTTATCAGAATCAAATGTAGATAATTAATTGTATGTATTCTCGATTTTCTCCTGAAGGATGAACTTGCAATGACTTGCTTGTTACTTACGGAAATATTCTAGCTTGAGTAGGCTCCATTTGGAATGCGTAAATTCTAGAGGAATTTTATATGAAAGGAAATATCTACTCTCACTAGATTTGGGGTTAGCAATGGAATTCCTTGAGAATTTTTCTTCCAAATGGAGTTAAGAGGTCAATGTGACGAGAAAATACGTGAAATTCACACAGGAAATGAGAGGTATTGACATTGGTTTGACGGTCGAGAGACGACAGACGAACCGACCCACCTTACCTAAGGCATAGGCTAAAAAAATCAAGAGATTTTCTCGTTGGAATTACAAGACCTAGTTTGCACCGTAGTTTACACGACATAATATTGGGGGAAAAAATATTGCTGCCATATTCAAAAGTGTTGTGGCTTTTACCTTTTAGCTGTGGCTTTTAACTGATTAAGAGAAATTGAGAGAGTAAAAGACACTCGCATTGAAAAACCACTCTATTCAAAATACTTTCTACAATGACTTCTACAAATAATTTATAACACCTTAAGAAGCCTCACCATTTAAAAACCTTCTAAAAGGCAAAAGCTGGTTATAACAGCGCTTTAATTGCTATAAGTTCCTACAGTACGAAGCAACCTGGGTAGGAACAAACCTAACCATCGGGCTTGGATTTTGATGTGACGGAAAAATTAATAGCCGTGGCATAACTATCATGCAGATTAAGTTTGTCTTCAAAAAAGAAGCTAGCTAAGATGAACATGGGTTCATCCTGCAATTTTGCTTTCAAGACAAATAATCCAATATGGCGTGTCATGCCCTTTTACTCCCTTTTGTATGTTCCCCTTTTTTCACTTCACACTTCTCCACTACTATTTTTCTACAATGACACAGACAACTACTATTTTTCTACAATGACACAGTTGCAAGTTCAACTGCGTCTTTCAACTTCAACAGCATTCATCTTTCCTTTTTTTTTCCCCTTTTCCTTTTTTTAATTCTTCACTCATTCTTGAATTTTTTTTCTCTCCGCCTTTTCCCCATAATTTTGCAAAATGACTCACACTTTCCAACAAAAGATATTAAACAATAAAATAAACCCGCATCGCACAAACAGGTAATGTATCAATACTAGAGAAAAAAAAACTCACGGTAGGCAGAAGATAGCAAGCACGATATACTAGGTTAGAAAAAAATGCATTAAAGGGGTGGACTCACGTATGTCCTATAGTTTAATATGCACAACAGAAATTTAGGACAAGAAACCTAGTTGCAAAAGGAGATTAGAGGTTGCTAGTTCAATGAGCGTAGAACAGAATCCAAATAGAGCTGCTTTCAGCAAGAGAGCTACAAAATACAGAGCTAACATAGTATGAACCGCTTTCAGCAGCATGCTACTCGAAATTGAGAAGTGTACAACAATCTAACACAAATTACATTTTCTCATAAAGAAGATTGGACAATGATTTCCAAGATGTCGGCAAATGGCCCAGTATATTTTCTAACTCTTTTTTAAATTTTTTTATGGGTTTTGCCCCAATGCTGCCCCAAATTGACTATCGAGATTTTCAGCAGTTCTTTCAATAACTTGTGATATGCAGGGGGATTTGACAAGGTGCAGATTTGTGTAATAGACAAGCCACCAAAATCGAAGCCCCAGAATACCATCAACTCTTCAATACATCACCTGTGAAAATAAGCACATCAGCGAATATACTGCACATAACAAATGGAGGTGGGGGGGGGGGGGGGGTACGATAGCTACACAAAAAATAATATTGATTAAACTTAGGCAAATACAATCAATTGACACCTCACACGCTTAGTCTGCAGATTGTGCTAACAGAAGTATATCATGCATATCGGATTAGACTCATTACTTATTGGAGGCAGGGATAGAAATCCCGCCGGCCGCCGGCAACCGGATATACCAGTAAGTACGGGGAAACAATTTACTAGCCAGGTTTGTTTAAATTTAAATTTGAATTTTTGATTGAAAAAGTTGGATTCCTAAATGATGTTTATATTGTTTAACACTAATCCAATGTATTAGGACCTCCCATGCTTGACTTGATGCTTTTTGCTATAAATGTATTAGGAATTTTTAATTGTTAATTACCAATCCAAATTCAAATTTTGCCCGATTTTTCTAGTACCCCCCCCCCCCCCCCCCAAAGCGGGGGATTTCTATCCCTGATTGGAGGTATCATCTTTAGGCACATAAACAGGAAAATGTGTAACTTATAAGAGCTATCAGAAAGTAGTTTACAAACAACTTGCTTAGTAAAAGATAGTTTACAAACAACTTGCTTAGTAAAAGAGAAAGCTATAATAAAGATCACCATGATCACAATCATGGTTCAAAATCCCAGCGGTTACCGGCCGGTAACCGCCGGTTACCGGTTTTACCGGTGGAGACCGGTAACCAAAAAACCGGCCGGTATGAATTTTTTGATTTTTCGAATTTTGACCGGTTTTTTCCGGTTTTCCGGTTACCGGCCGGTTTTTCCGGTTACCGGTTTCAAAATATCTCAAAATTCAAAATTTGATTTTCAAATTGTGACCGGTTTTTTACCGGTTTTTCCGGTAACCGCCCGGTTACCGTTACCGGCCGCCGACCGGGATTTCTTCCGGTTCCGGTTTTTGGAACCTTGATCACAATGCCTTGACTATTAAAACTGGAAGGCATAAAAACAAAACTAGCAAGGCTAATCAGCAAATAACATCCATTTTTAGGCTGATGCAGTTAGAAGTTCAGGTCTAGGGAGATTGATTGTGATCTGCTTGCCACAGACAAGAGACCCCACTACGTACTAACTATATGTGTGATTAAACAGTTAAACCCCATACTAGAACAATTATAACAATACATACCACACAGTGCAATCACACATGAAAATCACCTAGGTAAGTGTATAGCATAACTTACTTATGTGCATAACAAATATATTGGAAATTTGACAAGCTAGATAATGCATTTAACAAGCCCAGTACATCTACTCTGACAAGATTCTCATATCAACCAGTATATTCTGACGTATCAACCAATTAAGGTAGTATACGTTTGCTACTGGCAAGAACTGTTGTAGTAAACTAGCAGCCAGCATATAAACCTAACAACCCGTACTTTACCAGTGCAAGAAATCCTGCCCTTTGATAACAAAAGCAAGTGTAAGCTAATTTGCTACAAAAATCCACACCCAAAGTTCACTAACATATCAACCATCAGCTCAGTTCCATACAAAGTATTTCCGTAATATTCCTTGTTACATCATAAAAAAAAAGAGCCAAATAATCTGGTTATAATCATCCCAACCTACTGAACTTCATTGTTTGTTTCCAAACAATAAAAACACTAATTTTCCATGCTAGCTGCCAGACAGCTGCTTACATACAACTAGGGATATTCAGGTGGGAACCTCTCCCCCTGGTCACTATTTTACAAAAGAAATCCGGAAGGCAGTCCGGAACCAGTTCCCAGAGGGAGCCAGATTTCTTAGTTTCCATTTGCAAATTCAAACACGAAAATTGAATTTTATTTCTTGCCGCCCATACTGTTCATCAAATTGCATCTGAAATTCAAATTTTAACTTTTAAAAATAGTCCAGTTGCTACAGTACCTCTTGGGAAAGCTAGAAACTTGAAGGAACCGGCTGGTTCCCACTGGTTTTTTAAAGTCTGCGCCAGAGTTACCAGTTGTTATGTTAGCCATGAGCTCATGGCACATTTAATCCTGCTGGCACCCATGATTCATTTGCCATGAACAATTTGACAGGTAGGCAGGTGACATACGAACTTATTTGTATAATAAGCAATAAATATACAAATTTCAAACTTTCCCATGAATCATAACTCGTTTCCAAATGAAGTGCAGCATACCTCATTGAGGAACGTCAGAGTCTCTAAAGACAGCATTCCTTGCGGCATCATGTTCAGGAGGGCACTCAACATTTGATGATATAGAGGAACTAGAAGATGAAGCTTTAGTAATTCCAACAGGAGATGTCTCTGCACTTTCTGCAGTTGGCATGCATTCACTATGAGGATTGGCTGATATACCAGATGTGACAGTGGATGAGATTTTTCCAACAGGGCTTGGGAACTCAGATGCCATGTTTTGAGTTTGGCTGGAGATGCTAGAGGCCCTGACAGGAATTGAAGTTTTCTGAGGTCTAGATTGGTTATTCAAGCCAGGAGAGGCTGTCAACCACATAAATCGTAGTGTATGCCCTTTACAAGATTTACCACCAATAAATGCTTTCTCAGCAGATTGTCGTGTTGTGTACGTCACACAAGCTGAGCAGCTCAGAAAAGGTTTTAAGGTCACATCATGGTTGTGCGCATCAGTGTCTTCCAGAACAACAGATGAAAGCTCCCCAAATGATGTGAAATGATCTTTCAAGACAGATTCCTGTAAAGAATGTAGACAAGGACATCAGATGTAAAAGAAACAGCTTGTCATCAAGCACATCAAAACAAAAAACAACATGGACGATCCAGCAAAGTAACATAAGGATACAGTGGCCTTTAACTTCTACAACATCTTACTCCTTTAAGTGGAAATAAAGAATTTTCCTCGCAAAATGAAAAGAAATAGAGGAATTTTAGTTTGAACATGAAAGACAAGTTACGCTATGTACAGATTGTTAGGAATAATAGCTTCTCCATTCCATGGGCAGGAATAATAGCTTCTCCATTCCATGGGCCCCTGGGGGTATATATATACATAGATGTATAAGCTAAGAAGCGCCGCTACTCTGCTGAATTGCTGTTCCCATACTCGATACACAGCAATACGGTATCGGCGAAGTATCGGTGAATTTCAGCCAAAAAGAAAATAGAAAAAACCCCGATACATTTCCGATACTTGGCGATATATCTGCGATACGTTTTGGCCCATTCCACCTGTCCCGGCCCAACAAGACACAGCCGGCCCACTCCCGCACCTAGTACTCCTGAGTCCCAAACCCTAATCGCAGTCACAGTAGCACATTCGCATCGCATCGCCCCAAGTTGCAATAGCACTCCTTGCTCGCTGTCGCCGCACATTCGCATCGGCTCCAGCCGCAGCAACACTCCTCGCTCGCCGCCACCGCCTGGAGGTCACCACACCGCCACCGCTCCCACCACCTGGAGGTCAGTCATACCACCGTCGCTCCCTCCGCACCCTCTCCTCTCCTGTCTCCTTCCAACGCCTCACCACCAGGTCCACCACCTCCCCGACCCCCTCCACCTCCTTCGCATCGACCCCCTCTAGCTCCATCAATCCGGCACAGCTCTCCTTTGCGCTCCGTGACATCGGGGGGCTCTTCCAGTCCGTCCCCAACTTGTGCACTTGCTACAAGCATCTCCTCGCCTACGTCGCCAGGAGGTCACCACACTAGCGCCGCTCCCACCGCCTAGAAGTCACCACACTGCCACTGCCTAGAGATCCTGCATTTCCCACCGCCCCTCGCCGGCCGCATCGCTCGCCCCATGTTTGCTGAATTTGTCGACAAGACTTCCTCTGCTCTCTCCTGTTTACGCACATCTCTCTCTTAACTGATTTGGATTGCAAATAAGAGTAGTGTATTCATGTTAATTATTGGCATTGGGCCAACCAGTGGCTAGTTGGCTACTCCCCTCCTTGTTCTAATTTCTAAATCATGGTTAGTTGTTCCTCTGCAGTCGGAATGAATCAGTTGTTTTCATTAGGAACCCCATGCTTGGTTGTGACATTCACTAAAATCATTGTTAATGTACTTTGTTGGTGAAATTTTTAACAATGCACTTCACAAACTTTAATGTACTGCTGCTGCAACACTTACTCTGTTATTTTCTCAATTTTAGCGACTACCTTTTCAATCCTCTGCCTATTGGTGATTCTGGTGTTGGGAAGTCATGCTAGCTTCTTAGATTTGCGGTATGAGTTTGGAATTCTTTCTCCTAATCATGTATTGATATTTCGTCATGCTGGAATAAATATATCTTATATTGCGGTACATGTAAATGTAGCTTCCCCTGATCATTTGATGAATTGATGTCCCCTGTTGGGACTTGGGAACATTCGCAAGCTGGAAAATGAAGCAAGACAAGGGTGCATCTACTGACTAATAACCTCTCCACATTTTTTTAATTTTTAAATACATATATACTTATTGTATCGACGTATCCTTATTTCTGCAATATATCGTATCGTGGTATCGCCGTACCCGTATCGCGGCATCCTAGTGTATAAGCATGGAGACAGGAAAATATGCATAAAAGCCCCTATACATCATGCTAATATAGAGAAGGTACAAGCTACTGTACCCCCCCCCCCCCCCCCCCTCTTCAAACTTAGGATGGGTCTGAAATATTAAGTTCGGAGAGGTAAAACAAGTGTTGTACCCAAGTCTGCAACTTCTTGAAGAAGTTGGCAACTTGAAGCTCCAAGGGCACAAACTGGAGAGCTAGCACACCATCCTGCACCTGTGAACGAATATAGTAGGCATCCACACCAATATGCTTATTCAACTCATGCTTGATTGTATCCCTGGCAATACTAATTGCCCTTGTGTTGTTTGACAAAGGAGTAGGACGCAAAACTGGCACACCAAAATCCTCAAGTGACCACCGTATCCAAGTAACCTCGGCTGTCAACGTGGCTATTACATGCAACTCAGCTTCAACACTCAAACGGGAAATTGCAATGCTTCTTAGTCTTGCAGGCAATCAAACTGGAACCAAGGAAGACACAATAAGCAGAAAGAGACATACGATTTGTAGCATCATGGCCCAGGTCGCATCAGAGTACCATAAAGCTGCCAGCGAGCTAGAGTTGGGAAAGAACAAACGGCGGTAGATGGTCCCTCGCAAATAGCAAAGAACACAGAGTAGCTGAATG